>NADL03000645.1:0-600000 GCA_002205965.3 Kappaphycus alvarezii
GAATTTGCGCACATCAGTAGGATGGCACCCGGAGGCATACGCGTTTGTCGCGGAATTGGCAGTAAATGTAGCTACGAGGGCATGGAGAGCTTCTCGAGGGCCAAAATTGTCCTCATGCGTAGACACGCAGAGCAAGCTGTACTGTCTAATGCGGAATGCCTTCTCGCCTGCCTTGACCCGTCGATGTAGTCACAGGGTCACGGAGGCGCAGACCCGTTTCTGTTTTCTCCTTTCCTTCTCTCAAAACTCCGTCTAGATTCCCCCGCTAGAAGTGTCAGACGTCGAAGTAAACGTGAAGAGGTTTGGGTGTTTCACTCTTGGAAGATATATCCGATCTATCGCATGGTTTTCCAGACAACCACAATTGACTCAAGAAGGTTAAACCGAAACAGTAATGGGGAAGGAACTACGCTCCCTAAAAAGCTACCTTCAGGAAAGCCATCAAGCAGGCCGCATTGGACATGACGGCTGCTGCAGCGTGCCTTTGCATCGAAACCCCCGAACCTTCCGCACGTCTCCAATGCCTTCACGGCCAAATGCCTTGCGAAGCAAGCTGCCCCATCATTCCCCTCTATAACCCTAGAAGACTGGCGAAACGCCGCAAGAGGAGGGAAGAAAAGGATCTCATTTACTATAATAAAATGCTGATGATACATTGTGCATCACCCTATTGAGAGTATAAATCTCTGTGCGCACATCCCGCTGCTCCTCCGCTTCTCCTCGCTTCCTTCGCCCCACCGCGGTACGTACATGGCCTCCCCTGTGTGAAAATCGCCCTGGCTATCCGTCTCGGTACAGCGCATTCCGAGATCCACTCGTTGTACGGTGCGCTCCTGGCGCTCCGCCGAAGTCGCGCCCGTCTTGGATCTATGCGGAAACATGCCTTGACCCGCAATTACGAAACAGCATGACTCGCTGGCATCATGTCCTTCGCAACGTCTCGCACGCTTGAGTGAAGAAGTTGGCGCCGCTGCCCTCGTCGAACACACGGTTCCCGTCCAAGATCCTAATTCTTCTATCCATTCGGAGTCCCGTCCATTAGGAATGGACATCTACATTTCGGGTGACTATAGTCTTTACACCAGTGATATTTCCGTCGACATACATATTGCCCATCCCTCTGCTCGCCACCACATCGCCCCAAGTACAGTTATTACGACAGCCGTTGCCGCGACGCTCGTAGAGCAAGAGAAACATCTTTATTACGGCGAGTATTGCCACTAACACGATATCCTCTTTTTCCCCGTCGGAGCCTTGGGAGACGAGGGCCAGAGGGTTTTCCGAGATCTCGCTTCCGCTGCTTCCTGTCGTGGTTCCTCTCCTCAACCAGAACTTCGCGACTTCGTTACTCGTTTGCGTTTTGCCTCCAAATAATGCAGACGCGGCAGGTTTCCACCCAAAGACTCGCGCGTAGCTGATCTCTGAATAATCTCCCCACACTTTCGTTCCTTAGAACTCTTAAAGACTTTCTTTCCTTCCATAAAACTGGGGAGAGCCTGCCCTTTACCAGGGCCCCTGGTGAAGACAACGGCGATTTACGGGGACAGAAACGTTTTGAAACGACAAGGCAGATAAGGGTGGAAAACTAGGATAACCATGGGATAGACCGGATATATCTTCCAAGAGTAAAACACCCAAACCTTTTCCCCTCGATAAGGGTGGTGAGCTGCTTCGCTTTCTCAGATGCTGTAGTACCAATCCTTGCAGCGATGAAATTCGCCACTTGCTGGGCACCCTTTCAAACCCCGAACCAATAGACCTTTTGGTGGTGGTAAATCTTTATTGGTTGTACAATGTCGCACAGAAGCGTGCGGATGGTATTCATAAATTAACTGCGAATGCGGCGGCGGGTTGAAACCGGGGAATTTTCGGGTTATTTTAATGCATGGAAGATGTGGTCGGTTATATCCACGCGCTAATGCGTTATGTGGGATAAGTCGTCGCTGATGGGTAACACTACAGTACATGACCTTCCTTACAGAGCCGGCTCAATGCCGGTAGAAACCTGTGGCGCCTGCATTATTGGAGACTAAATGCAAAACGGGTAACGAAGTCGCGGAGCTCCTGTTGAGGGAGGAACCGCGACGGAAGCAGCGAGGGAAGCAAGGCAGTTAGCGAAAATACTCATTTTTCTCGATATGACAGAGCGGATTTCGTGGCATATTTCGTATTTAGCACTAAAAAAAGTAGTGCTAATACGAAATAGCAGTGCGCCAACGCAACATCCAAGTGGTCCAGATCGATGCTCGCAACGCTTTAATTGCATCTCCCGCCAGCGCATTCTGGAAGCCGTACAGACACATGCCCCAGGCCTCGCACGGTGGGTACACTCTTGTTACGATGCTCCTACAGAGCTTGCTTTCGGACCCAACTATATCCGTAGTTCAGAGGGCACTCAGCAAGGTGACTCCCTCGGTCTCTTGCTCTTTGCCCTAGCTCTCCATCCTCTCTTGCTATCGTTACAGGAGAAATTCTCACCTGCCCTGAACGCTTGTACGCAAATGACGGTAACATTGTTCTTCCTCGGTCCCAAGCCGCCGCTGCTGTCCGTTTCATCCACTTGAAGAGGTCCACTAGGGTTCCAGCTCAACCTTGCCAAGACCCAAGTTTACGGCTTCTCCCCTTCCCACTCCCATTTGGCACTTCCTTGCCCCTTTTCAACCCCCCCTGGTTTCATCGTGCTGGGATCCCCGATTGGCTCGGACCTTTTGTTTCCCAATTTTTCGAGGGCCGCCAAACGCAGTTGACCGCATCTTCCAATCCCTTCGAGACTTGGATGATGCTCAACTGGCTTTCCACTTACACCGCTTCTGCGCGAACGCCTCCAAGGTCATGCAATTGCTACGCAGCTTCCCTCCACTCAATCTACGTACTCGCCGCTAGCTTCGATCAGAAGCAGAGGGAAGCGTTCACCAATTGCAGCTGCCCTGTCCAGAGCGAGCCTGGCTCCAAGCCTCTCTCCGCTTCTCTCCATGGGCGGTCTAGGTCTCCTGCAAACTTAAGACATACGAGGCTGCTTACGCAGCATCTGTAATTGATTCTTTTGGACTTGTCTCCGACCTGCCTCACTCTTTCCAGGACCGCTACTTGGAAGAGATCCTCGGTCCGCCATCTCGCTTTTATCCTCCCGCCACCCACAGCTGTCCTCGTCGCTTACAGCTACGGCTTTTCGAGCGTTGTTCATCGCCGGTCCCGGCGAAAGGCTCCAGTCTGCGATCACAACTGAACTCATGCTATCGAAGTCCGATAGGTTGTTCTCGTCCGCGGCAGCCCACGACCGAGCACGGCTCCTCTCCGTGCAACATCCTCCGCCTCGTCTGTTTTCTCTCGCTTCCTCACCCCCACCGCGGTACGTACATGTCCTCTTCTACGTGGAATGTCGCTCTGGCTCTACGTCTCGGCATCGCGCTATTCCCCGGATCTACTCGCTGTCCAGTCTGCTCCCGCCGCTCGGACGACATCGCACCCGTCTTAGATCCAAGTGGTCAACACGCGTTGACGTGCAAATACGAAGACGGAATGACTCGTCGTCGTCACATCCTCCGCAACGTTCTTGCCCGCTACTGCAAGGAAGTTGGGATCGTCGCCCTCGTCGAACATCCGCTCCTCTACCAGGTTCCCAACTCATCTGGGCATTCGGAGTCCCCGCGCTACGAATGGACATTTACATACCCGCTGCATACGGGATTCACAGTACCGATATCGCCGTCGACGTTACTGTTGCCCACCCCTCCGCACGCCGCCACATTTCGCCAAGTACGGTTACGCGGGCGCTGCCGCAACACTCGCAGAGCGCGAGAAACATCGTCATTACGGCACTTACTGCAATCAAAACGATATCCTCCTCTCCCCCGTCGGATTGATATCTATGGCGCCTTGGGCGACGACGGCAAGGGGTTTTTTCTGCCGCCTTGCTTCCTTCGCTGCTTCCCGTCGCGGTTCGTCCCTCAACAGGAGCTCCGCACTCGTTACCCGTTTTGCATTTAGTCTCCAAATAATGCAGGCGCGATAGGTTTTTACCCGCCGCCCGCATCCGTAGTTAATTTATTAATACCCTCCGCACGCTTCTGTGCGACATTGTACAGTACAACCATAAAGATTTACCACCACATCCAAGTATGACATAGTGCGAAAATTAATAAAAGAAAAAATTAGTTTTTGCTAATATTCTCTTGTATTCAGAAAAAGATTTAGTAATATTGCAAAGAGTACAGCCAAATTGTAAAATATTCCAGTATTTCTGTATGTGTGTGTATCTTTACGGATGTGGAAAGAGCATGTGGGAGAACATGCTGAGGGGGATGATAGGGGTAATCGTCGGGAGAAGAGATACTTAGAACCAACTACCCCAAGACGGAGGTGTTGCGAGCGACAAAAGTGCTACCGTGGTATAGTTGAACAAATAAAAAGCAGTGTATATGGGAGAGAGTTGAGAGGGCTACAAGCAAGTATAAAGGGGCAGCGTCTACCACTGATGCTCTGCGACCAGCTTAGGAAAAAGTTTTCTGGGTCTGAAGTTGACTCTCAACTTCCTACTACTCGGAGCTTGACCTGAAGTTGTCTGCCAACTTGCTTGACCTCTCAAGGAGGAAGCACTTTACTCAGCTTATATAGACCTTTCGGCTAATCCTAAAGTCTCAAAAACATACTAAATACCATAAAACGCATTCACGGGAATCGTGTGAACCAGAGAGACCATTAGAAGATATTTCCTCAAGGTAAATATCTAGGTGCCATACCCATGCCAGCCACCCATCGGCCAGGGGTGGGAATTGATGTGGCCATTATATAGACCTTTCAGAGTCACTCGTAGTATCACCCACAACCTAGAACTGTACTGACATCCACTATGACAGCGTGTCCTAAAATAAAAAATCAACCGATGAATTTGCCACACTCACCCAAATTAAAAATATCTTGCAAATTCAAAAACTGTAAAAATATCTTCCCAGTTCCAATACTGTATACAATTATGGTCCTCATCTAAATTTTTTCGTGTGCGAATTTGCGCACATCACGCCCTCCCGCTCAAGACGAACGTCCCGGCTCGTCACTGCTCTTGTTGTTCTTGTGGGAGTTCTATCCATTCATCAGGGAGAGTATAGGGTTCACTATAAGGATATGGTAGTAGCTCATTTCCAATATGATGAGAGAGTGTGTACCGTGCGATGACCGGCTCATCTCCTTGGTCAAGAGTTTCGTAGATTCGGCGTATGGTTTCATAGTGTTCTCTAATGAGCTCCTCCCGTTTCACTTCTCCAAACCTTCCAAATGTGAGGTAGTAAACGTAGTATGCAAACTTTTCTGGCAACGGGTCCAGAAACGGGTATCTGAAGGAGAAAAAAACTCGCAACATAAGGACTGAGTCCTCACGAGTAAGGTGCGCCCCGTGAATGGTCTGGAAGCACATGCAAATACTAATGGCAAAAAAGGAAATTACTTCTGCTTCTCGAGGGTCCTCTGTCATTTCGCGAAGCCAACGTCTAATTGGTAGTCCAATAATTAAGGATGCATAGTTTCCCCCTGGGAGACTAGGCGGTGTTTGAGGCGATCTTCTTGGCGATCTTCCTCGCTGCTCCCGACGCCTTGCCCTCTTCGATGATCCGCCCGATCACTTGATCCAGCTCGTATCATCATCACGGCCTCGGGAGGATCCTGGTCTTCGGCTGAGGTTGTATTTCTGAGCGGAGCAACGTAAGGTTCCCAT
Source organism: Kappaphycus alvarezii (assembly GCA_002205965.3). Classification (NCBI taxonomy): domain Eukaryota; phylum Rhodophyta; class Florideophyceae; order Gigartinales; family Solieriaceae; genus Kappaphycus; species Kappaphycus alvarezii. The sequence continues at coordinate 5,708 of NADL03000645.1, forward strand.
AGAGGATATGGGACCAGTCGATATTCCATATCAGGGGCAAGCTGTAACCTCTCAGTCGCACATCTTGGTTGTTCTTGAGAAATACGTAAACTGGACGGATAATGTTCAGATATGTTTGCGACAAGTCTCCGATAGCTACCATTCCATACCTCCCTATAGAGTAATGATATATGACTTCCACAAACTCTGGACCTGCTTCCGTGAACCTTCCGTTTTGGAATGAGAATAGAACTCTGATCAATAGTCGGAAATCTTCTTGAGGTAGCAATGGTCCGTTCAACGTACGAAAACATAGGCATATATTAATGTAGAAATGGATGATTACGTGGAGTTCGTAGTAGTCACGCGTAATCGAGATGATCCATTCCCAGGCCCTTTTTCCTCCCATAGGAATCATTCTATAGTTAAAGATGAGTATGCCTCGTGGTTGCGCATAGTCCTGTGTGAGAAGGAATTCTTCAGGCCTCTGATGGTAAGGGACCAGACGACGTGCATGGATTGCCCTCCTTGATCTCTTCCCTGAGCTTGAACAGAGCTTATAATGCGGGTGTCTTTCCTCCGTGACGATGCAAGGGTTCGAGTACTTTGTTTGGAAAGCCGGCCACTTCACAGCCTGTTGCATTGCTTTTCCGTGTGCTACAAGTACTTTAGAGCCGACTGAGAAAGTTTGGACTGGAGGCTCTTCATCCTTATTTCTTGTCTGTGTTAGCGCGCGGTGTGATCTCCAGCTTTCGGTGGCCAATAGTTCGACCTCTCTACTCTCTTCATCGATAACATTTGTTTCCATATCTCTCTGTAACATTCTAGGAGCTCTTCCGTACATTAGCTCAAACGGTGACCGTCCACTTCTTCCTCTTCTTCGCCGATAGCCGTATAACACTTTTGGTAAGGCATCTTCCCACTGGATTTCATTCTCGGACATAGTTTTCGATATTGATCGTTTGATGGTTCCAACCATCCTCTCCGCTTTCCCGTTTGACATAGGAGCATATGCGAGAACTGTCTTTAGCTGAATACCTTTTTCTTCCAAGAAACGAAGCAGTGAAGTTGCAGTAAAACAAAGTGCGTTATCCGAGATGATCCTTTTTGGAAGACCAAACGGTTCAATTATTTCTTTTTCGATGAATCTCAGGACCACTTCAGCATTGGCCTCCTCAACTGCAACTGCTATTGGCCATCCAGTAAGATGTTCCACCCCTATAAGGAGATATTTGTTTCCGGAAGAGGTTTCCTTGAATGGGCCGGCAAAGTCAATTGAAAAGGTTTCAAAGAGACCGGAAACTGGAAAGCCTAGAGTTGTCTTATACTTTCGTATTGGCGTGAATTTTTGACAGTTGTCGCAGCTTTTCACGAATTATAGACGTCCTTATGGATACTGGGCCACCAGAATCTCTCAGTAAACGAATTTCTTGGTTGTTTCGAGATCCCAATGCCCTAACTCATCATGAAAAGTCCTCAAGATCTTCATTCTTTCTTTCAAAGGGGCCACTAGTCGAGGACCGGCTTTCGTGTGTCGGAAGAGTTTCCCATTCCATAGTGTAAAAGCCTTTTGATTCCTGCGTACCCAATTTCTGTGTTCAATATCAACCTTTCTCATTTCTAGTCCATCCAGGAATTTAATTAGTCCGTCAATATTAGCTTCGTACTCGTTATTGTTCGGCACTTGCACCTCGGCAACTCCGACGATGTTCTCGGAAGCTTTTTCATTTGGAATCAGTGGATCCCTCAAGCGGGATAGGTAGTCGGCAGGCTGATTATTGCGTCCGGGCCTATACACAATTTCAAACCGATATTCTGCGAAAATGTCGAGCCATCGGGCCAAGCGGTGATGTACATCTTTCTTTTGGAATGCTGTCTTAAGTGCCTGGTGATCAGTTATCAAGACAAATTTCTCGAGTGATAAAAGGTATACGCGAAACTTTTTCAGTGCGAAGACAACAGCGAGCGCTTCTTTTTCGCAGACTGAGTATCTCCTTTCCGCATCATTCAGAGTGCGACTTGCGAATTGAACCGGGTGTAGTCTTCCGTTTTCATCTTTTTGGGACAAAACGGCACCCAAAGACCGTTCTGAGGCATCTGTCTCCACAACAAATGGTCTCTTGAAATCTGGATACATGAGCACTGGGGGGACACATAGCTTATCTTTAAGCTCTTCAAATGCGGTTTGCATTTCCTTGTTCCATAAAAATTTTCCGTTCTTTGTTGTGCTGGCATGTAACGGTGCTGCAGTTTGGCGAAATCTTTGATAAATCTCTGTAATATGAGGCCAGTCCTAAGAAGCTTCGAACCTCCGTCTTTGAAGCGGGCCTTGGTGCCAACTTGATTTTTTTCGTTTTCTCTGGATCCACTTTAATTCCCTCTTGATCGACGATATGACCGAGTAATTGGATAGACGTTTTCGCAAAGAAGCATTTGCTTAACTTAATTTTCAGGCTGTACGCAGCTATTTTCTCCACCACAGTCTTGACATGCGATATGTGCTGATCCAAGGTTTTTGAGAATATCACTACATCATCGATATAAACTCTTGCAAATGGAAGTCCTTTCAAAACCTCGTTCATCATTCTTTGGAATGTAGCTGGGGCATTCATGAGACCAAAAGGCATCACTTCGAACCTGAATGTACCGGCTTTGCTGGTAAAAGTTGTTTTTTCCTTGCATTTTTCATCCAATGGAATCTGCCAATAACCAGTGTAAAGATCAATTGAGGTGAAGTATCTCCCGTCCTTCAAGTCCTCGAGGATTTCCTCCATATTCGGAATCGGAAATCGATCGGGTATCATTCTCTGGTTCAGTTGTCGGTAATCGACGCAAAAACGCAGCTTTCCATCCTTCTTTGGTGCGACCACAACTGGAAATGACCATGGGATGAAAACTGGCCGAATAATATCATTTTCCACATACTTGTAACATTCTCTGAGATAAATTGGTCATATTTTGGCGGTTGACGTCTAGGCCTGTGGTAAATTGGTTGAGTATCGGTAAGTTCAAATGAGTGAGTGACCGGTACACTTGCTTGTCTTAAATCTGATACACTCCATGCAATTACTTCGGAAGATGTTAACATGTCGGATATTTCATTGAGGCGGGGCTGGAAGGTGCTGTACTTTTTCTTGAATTTCTCCATTTGGCGCCCTTTTCTTGATTCACCTCAAATTTTGAAGGACCTTTCCGGCGTGCTCACATCTTCAGATATGGAATTCGATATATTCCTGTTTTCCTGCAATTGTAATCTTCTTTCATGCCCGAATTCCGTCCTTTGATTCGATATTATCGCAAAAAGAAACACATTCAGGTGTCAAACCTACCCTAGAATTCCATTCTTCATCTGTTTCAAACCCAGAATCATAATCGTCCCATGCATGTTCAGTATCCCCCGAGCGTACCCTTCTCACTTCCGAAAGTGTTAGTTGGTTCGGAATCTTCGCTGTCATAGCTAGAAGTGAAATCTTCACTGTCCGTTTCTTAATCTTCCGGATGTGTGCTTTTGTCGAAATCCAGGGGCATCTTCACGTTCTGCCGTCAACATTAACTGAAACGATTTGGTTGCCCAAGTCAATGCAGGTCCCTAGTCTTTCCATGGTAGGGCAGCCAATGATTGCATCGAAAGGGAGATCAGGCATGACAAGAAAGTCTAATCAACTTTAGAGTCCCCAAAGAACACGGAAACCTTGTCAACAGTGCCCATGCATTTTGAGACGGTTCCATCCGCCACAGTTATTCTTCGAGTAGTTGGAATAATTTCAAGACCTAATCTGTCACCAAAGTTTCTGAATAAGGTTTGGAACAGCGCCCGAATCGAAAAGAGCTTGGGTTTGCATTCCCAATACTTTGACTGGTACTAGTTTAAGACGTCTTGGTGCTGTCGAGGCCGATTGAAGAAACAGTTTCTTACCCTTAGCGGACTTATTAGACCTGATAATTTTTTTGAGTTCTTTCTCGCATCCTCTGCGTCGCCCCTCAAAAGTTGACCAAACGTTATCCCAGTTGGGGCCGATGCAAGCTCAGCCACCAAATTGTACTTCTTCACATATTCTAGTACGTCCTTCGGGATACTCTTAAATTTCTTACTCTTTTCGTCTTCTTGGCCGAGTGTTTCCCACCCTGGAACAACTTGATCAGCCTCTTGGTTCGAGGAGGTACAGGTGCTGGGATATGCTCCAGCATTCCATAATCTAGCCTAGGTTTTTTCGACAAAATGTTCCCTTCCCCATCCCTTTTTGTCACATTAACTTGACTGATTTCTTCAGCGATGGATACATTACCGGCATCCGCAACCTTGATCCTTCTGTTTTGTAAGATTTTCATCTCTGGTCCTGACTCACTCCTCGCGTCCGATAAATTTGCTCTTCTGTTGTCTTTAGACCAGCAGTTACTTTCATGATGCCCAACGACCGCACTTTCCACAACGAGTGTTTCTATGTGGATTATCAGGACACCTATTTGCAAAGTGTCCAGGCTTGTGACAGTAGGAACAGACTTCTGCGGCCTTGGGGGCCCCAGACTGGTTCTTCTTAATGGTAAGAGTAAGGCTTTCCAACTGCGAGGTTATCATGTCAAGTCGATTATCGAATCGGGTTTCCAACCTTTCTTCCAAGTTTTTGACATCGCTCCTGACTGATTCCAATGCTGCTGCGCTAGTCGCTGGCCTTTGATAATTCTTTTCAGGATGTACGATCGGCATAGATGTACGGGTTTCCCTCGGTATTTCACTTAGTGACTGAAACGTCTCCGAATTTTTGACAAATTCTACTATGGTACCCTTCAGTTCATTAAAAGTGTGAGGGCCCTTGATGAGGAGGAAATCGGAGAGCCGCTTATCCCCCATCGCCGCCTTACGCAGCATTCCGTACTTGGCTTGGGCGTTGAACCCAGCCTTTTCATAGAGATCACACAAGTATACCAATGAGCTTAACAAATCGTCGAAGTTGAGCCGGGCCTCTATGGCGGTACGAATCATCTCATCTGGTTCTACCTGCTTAGCATATTCTTTCACAAGCCACTCACATACCTCACCGAAGTTACGCCCATTCCCGTTAAGAGACCACCCGTTGATAAACTTGGCCTATATTTGTGCTTTGCGTCACCATGAAGATAGGCGAAGATACTTTCGGCCTTCTCTTCATCGCTCTTCTCACGCATCACAACGTTGACATATGTATAGAGAAACTCCTCAACGTCTTCATTCTTGCCCCCTGTGAACGTTATACGAGCAGCGTTGAGATCCAAGATTACAGAAAAGAAATCCCCTCGAATGGTTCCCTAAGACTGCTCAACTCGAATACCTCGGGTGCAACCCCCTCCACAAGAGTACCAAATGATAGGGGTAAATCGTCGGGAGAAGAGATACTTAGAACCAACTACCCCAAGACGGAGGTGTTGCGAGCGACAAAAGTGCTACCGTGGTATAGTTGAACAAATAAAAAGGAGTGTATATGGGAGAGAGTTGAGAGGGCTACAAGCAAGTATAAAAGGGGCAGGGTCTACCACTGATGCTCTGCGACCAGCTTAGGAAAAAGTTTTCTAGGGTCTGAAGTTGACTCTCAACTTCCTACTACTCGGAGCTTGACCTGAAGTTGTCTGCCAACTTGCTTGACCTCTCAAGGAGGAAGCACTTTACTCAGCTTATATAGACTTTCGGCTAATCCTAAAGTCTCAATCAAACATACTAAATACCATAAAACGCATTCACGGGAATCGTGTGAACCAGAGAGACCATTAGAAGATATTTCCTCAAGGTAAATATCTAGGTGCCATACCCATGCCAGCCACCCATCGGCCAGGGGTGGGAATTGATGTGGCCATTATATAGACCTTTCAGAGTCACTCGTAGTATCACCCACAACCTAGAACTGTACTGACATCCACTATGACAGCGTGTCCTAAAATAAAAAATCAACCGATGAATTTGCCACACTCACCCAAATTAAAAATATCTTGCAAATTCAAAAACTGTAAAAATATCTTCCCAGTTCCAATACTGTATACAATTATGGTCCTCATCTAAATTTTTTCGTGTGCGAATTTGCGCACATCACATATGAAATAGTCCCGCTACGGATGCCTTCGACGCTCCATAGAAGTCTTGCTACCAGGCGCTTTACGGGATTGCCGTCACCGACGCTGAGGGTTCGAGGCCTTGATACCGGACGCCTTTTCGGAAAACAACAATGTTGAGATTAATGCAGCCATCCCTTGATAGATCCAAATGCACAGCGCAGCGCCTGGTCTCCGTACTGATCATTGGGTTCGGGCATCCACCTTGTCGAATTAGAAGCAGCAGGAAGCAACGGTACCACGCATTAGAACTGCAGGCACGTTTTGTAATTGCGGTCCGAGATGTAGACCCACAAGCCTGGATCCAACTGGCATGAAAGCCAGTCCTTGCAATCATCACTGAAAACAAGGCTCGGGATACCACGGTTTTGAAAACTGGAAAACTGCCTGAAAGCTGCAAGTATTGAAAAACTATTCACTTGGTTTTCCACATCGAATGCAGTGATGAAAAATTGTGGAACAATTTTTATCAGACGTCAACATTTTTTTATTTATTCTGAATCACCGAAAATAATTTTGTCTATTTTTCACTGGCATATTTTTATACTGTATTACTCGTGAAGCAATTCTTATGTATTTCAGTTGGTTTTTAAATTCTACAGTTATAATTACTAGAAATATATTGCCAGTAAATTATAATTTGGATTAATGCTCACCTGAATAAGTGTTCTACGATTACTGTTGAGCATGAATTTGGTCTAAAATTATTATTATACTGGTGGAATCGTCTCTGCAGCTTTCTACTCTGATCTGCAGTATAAATAGTCTTAGGCTGTTAGAAATTTTATCAAGCCTCGGGCCATTGAACTATCCCCGTCGATCAATAAATATTGGTTTCCTTTTAGTTATTATTCTCAGTTCTATTCTGGCAGTTTATTATTCATTTATTTGATATTACCTATTTTGGATCTACTCATATCATTTAATTTTTTACGACGGTTTTCTCATCTCCCGTGGTTTGGCATCAAAGGCCTTTCCTCAACTGGGCCAGCGATTTGCGCTCGAGTCGATAGCCGTGATTTGGACGACATTCTCGGGTACCAGTTGTGTCTCCCACTCAGTCGTGCGCCCGAGCTGTGTATGTGCAAGATTATGTAGCAGTTTCTGTCTAATACGTCTATCCGGTTTCAGAAGTGCCGTAAGCGGCGCACCCGCAGGGCCCTTTCCGTTGGCTAGAAAGTTGAGGACACTAGTCAGAGAAGCTAGTAAGCTTCGCCACCATTGAACACTGATGGGACCTGCAAGAGCTCAACAAGGTGATTTGGGCGAATTCTGGATCTCCCTGCGGCGTTACCTCGTGTAAAACTCCGAGTGTAGTGGAGAACAAGTTCCGGAGTGAATTGGGGGCTAGGGAGCAGCGAGTAAGAGAAAAAAGTTTGTTCTTAACCTAGAGTCGTAGGTCGCTGTGTTTTTCTCTCTCGAATAATAGAAACCAGCTCTTCAGAGGAGCATGCGATCCCAGAAGATCTCAGTGCACGTTCCGCCTTGTCATAAGCGCTCTTCTTTGCAAGCCGTGGGCTTGCTGTATTGTATAGATAAATTGGCTGATATTCAGTCAGAAGGTATAGTATTTCCCAATCTTCATCCCAGGTACTGTGTCTTTATACCCTTTTGAGTCGATTGTAGTTTTCTGGAAAACTATAGGACAGATCGGATATATCTTCCAAGAGTAAAACACCCAAACTTTCCCCTCCCAGTTCAGGAACCCTGGCCCGCGGAAACACTTATTACATCCCCTTCTATCCCCATCGCGGACCCTAATATATTCAATATCACGAGTGTCTCTCCATTGAAGGCCACCGCCACTAAGAAGGCCACCCAGCACGGACGAAAAAATGCCCAAATGAAACTAGAGGGGGCAAGAAATAAACAAGTCAACTCTTGAAAACTTTTTAAAAATAATGCTTGGTGCATCTGTGTTTTTTATATTAGCTACTCTACAACACCGCAAATACATTCTGGCGTATCCACTACAACATATCTTGCACGGGAGTAAATTATTTTCATGGGCTGGTGAACGTGCCAAAGCTCTGAACGACAATCTTGCACAGGAAGCAGAGAAGTAAAGGACAAAACTGGAGGGTTTTGAGTGTTTTTACTGTTAGAATGTATATTCGATCTATTCAGAAGTTTTCCAGATAACCACAAGTGACTCAATGAAGCGTACTCGTACAAGTATTAGAATTACCGAGAAGTTTGTTTTGATCGAGCTTCACTACTGTTTAAAATATAGGTTGAAAATATTTTACTAAAAAATTAGCCCTAAGCTTTGTCCTCATATGAGGATAATGGGAGATTCCAGAGAATATCAGATAGCTAATTGATCAAATGTGTAGTACTGCTTTGGCGGCCTCAAGGGAAAGCCCTAGCCAAATCAGATGGCCAAAACTTGGCGCTAAATTACGCATTGACTGTAACCGCATTTACCGAAACCCCAACTCGCTTTTTCATCCTGTTACAGCCTATAAATTGAGAATACATCCCAAGAAGTCTGTCCTGTGCATAATTTTCAGTGCCCTTTGGATCTTGCTGCATTTCCAAAAATGAATAACGCCGGACCGACATCGACAACTACGCTTCACCCCGCTATAAATGTAGGTAGCAGTTCCCAAGATGAATTTTCGCCTCATCATCTCTAATAGTTTTTAAAAAAGCAAACAGGAGTTCTATCAAAAAATGTTGCTTCAAAAGGCGGCAAAGGATTATCTGGAGCGCCAAATTATGACAAAGATGACGTTAATGCTTTACTTTTGTTGAGAAACTAGAACCGATTGGTGCGACCTTATGGGCTGTTGTGGTAGACTAATATCATTCATGCAGTGAGATAAATTGTAGGACTGCACGAGATAAAGATTAATTTAAAAAGTGTTCGACAAAACATGTAACTCTCGAAAGAAAACCAAGACTATGATAGCTGCGATGGATTCTGTTCTGCACCACCTACTTGAAAAGTGTCGGGACAAAGTAAGGGAGTTTTCGGGTAGTACTGCGACCTTCCAGTATGTCTATGAGACCGCTAAGTTTTCCGCGTTAATGCTTGGAAGTTCGCATTCGCGGACTTCAGTCTTCGGAAAGGGGCCCGCGCGAGCGCAGTAAGGCAATGTTTGCGTGTCGGCGTTGGGATTCTAGGTCTTTGATATCTGACTTCTGCCTATTCGTCTTGTGCAAAAGTTAAGTGATGCATGGCGCTTCTGGAAGTTTGGAATTTGTGGCAGTAAATGTGGTGGACGATGTACATAGGACTGGAAAGCGCGCAACGCGATAATATATGGCTGCATATATTCAAGCAAAATATTAGCTAGGGACTGTCGCTTGTGGCCTCAATCAATTTCTTTTTTTCGGTCCTCAAACATTTATTGGATTCCAAGGGCTACAGTACCGATGCCTGGTTACAACTAAGAACCATTGTGATGGATCAAATTAGAGACAAAAGGAAAGGTGGCGGAGTATAGTATGTTTTAGTTGTACCCTTATTTGGGGAAACTGGGTTCCTTTACTGATTAGAGATGCAGGACGGCTACTTTTGAAGACCAGGGGTGACAAAACTGTATATTAGAGAGTCTGAGAATGATGCCAAGTCATGAAGTACGACCCCACAGGGCTATCCCGAGACCTTCCTTTGGCTCTGGGCGTTTTTCTACTTCATACGCCACTTGCTTCAACTTTGTAAGAATAATACTGTTACAGAAAACCTGAGATTATCCATTGGGCGGTCAGCAGTGAACTTCCTGTTCAATGATGAAATTAGGCTCGTAATCTACTGTAAGGAACTTAGGACTACGTCTTAACTAATGCAGGGCTACCTGAGATTACAGTTCTATATTATATCGATCTTTACTCCCTCCGTTCAAGTAATTAATTCATATTTTGGTGTTTAGTCCTCTAACATACAAACTCGGATTTTAAGGTCGGTGTCTTTTCCTCTCGTGCACCGAAAGTTCAACATTTTCAACTTTAAACAATCTTATATGTGATTATGTGTTGTGACAACCCCTAATGTAATTAAGATCGAGAAAGCCTTAGTTGCGAGTGATTTTTAATAAGTTAAAATATATAAAAAGTCTTGGTAAGGCTAGGGGATGTCGATGCACAGACATGGTGCGGCCGCTGTTATTGCCGTCATGACGGTTGTCCGGACGAGAGGCGCAGGATTGCTCGCTACAAATACCTTGGCGGCATACAAAAGGAAAGGGGGAGGCTTGGAGTTAGAGTTAGAGAGGGCCAGTTGTTAAGCTTGGCCAAGGAAGGAAGTGAACTTACATTCCATGGTGTCGCATCCAATGTATAGCTTCTTGAACAATAACAATCCGCCCATGCGTCTGAAGAAGAATCCCCGTCTTTCGACGCTTCGCGCATCCTTTTTGTGTAGGAAACTTTTCGTGATGCGCTGCAAAAGCGACCCACAGAAGATCCTTCATATTCTTTTCCATCTGGATAAGAAGTAATTTTAATGGTACTTCGGTACTTTTGCGCAGGATGGAGCCCTTGCCGGGGATGCCAAGAAGTATGATGTCGTATAAATCACGTTTCTCGTCAAGTTTTCGAAGAATATCAACACGGAGAAAGAATTTAACGACGCAGTATTCGCCGGATTAGAGATAGAAGAATTAGGCGACTCACTAGCGAAAATTAAAGGCCCACACATGAGGGTGGGATTTAATGATGCGACTTTGTTCGGTTGCTTCGGAAATCTGTTGCATGACACACAGAGTTGGCGCATTTCGTTCTGTTTAGGGCCCCAGCAGACTATAGTGGACTGAAAAGGGCGATATGATACTTTTTTATCAATCAGAAGGAATTTTTTGGAACCGCCATAGAAGGGTCGGAAACGCCCGTGGCCTCAAAGAAGATTATACAGCGGCCGAATATTCGCGAGAGGAACACGCAAAGCTCGAAAAAAAGTTTGAACAGCTCGCTGGTCAGTTCGGTGGCGAGCTGGAAGACCTTTTACAGTTCGCCGTGCTCTCTTTTTCGTGAAGAAGCAGGTGTATAGGCGCAGGTGTATAGGCAATACCGACAGCGTTTATCGATGATGACTTCAGCTGATCTATTGCGGGAAGAAGGATCACTGCGCAACCCAATATCTGTAAAATCCCCACAGAAACACATCAGTGTACCTTTTGCAGGAAAAGGAGCCATTCTGAGGAAATTTGTTGGTCCAAAGGGCAGCACAAAGGCAACCATCGAGTCGGGAGTGCAGCGGCTCGGGTAGAGTCTTCGGAAGAAAAATGAAGACAAAGAGCCTTCGATTTCGGCGTGGTCATTCCCCGTCGTTCTAGCAACAAAGAAAGATGTAAGGCCTCGTTTTGTTTCGAATACCGCCAGATGAGTAGAGTCATTAAGCCTGACCGTTGGCCGTTGCAGAAGATCGAGGAACTCTTCAATGAGCTCGCGGGCGACATGGTCTTCACATGGTGGATCTCTGTAGGGGTTACTCCCAGGTGCGGATGTCGGAATAAAACAAGGAGATGAAGACATTCGTATATCGCTATGGAACGTACAAGCTCTAACTAATACCATTCTGATTAATGAGCAAACCTTCGACGTTCCAGAGGATGATGGAAGGCGTTCTTCAGGGCTGCCGTTCGCATTTTTTGCTGTCGATAACATAGTTATATTCTCCAAAAACATGGATGAACACGTGATCAATTGCAAGGAAGTCTCCGAAAGGATTAATAATGCAAACCTGAAGATCAATGTGACCAAGTGCAGCTTTTATCAGTCGGAAGTGACGCTGCTCGGACACTTAGTCAACGTCAATGGGGTGGTAGTGGGCGAAGATAAGATCATGTACATTTTGGAGGCACCAGCTCCAAAGAACGTAACCTAGCTCAGTAGTTTTCTCGATCTGGCCGATACTATCGCCGGTTAATAAGAAAATTTGCAGAAATTCCGGCAGTGAAGCTGCTAGCTATCCCTGTCGTCGGCCTGTAAAGAACGGAGGTAGGTAGGGACATGAAAATTTTACTGAGTTGTTCGTTGCCAGCTTTTAATGGGCAAAACTTAAGCTATCCGATTTGGTGCCATAATTTTTGGACGTGGCAAGGTTCTTGGCGGGAGATCAGGTTCAAGAGACATATCAGAAGAGAAGATTCGCTATAAGGCGAAGCGCAAAGAATTTCATGCCGAGGAACGACACCTTCTCCCGCATAGAAATGGATGGCCTTCGAGTTGCGCCGCGCCCTGGCCAGCGCGCGGAAATCTGGCTACGTTCTATGACAAAATAGGACAATGGAACATGGGCTCGACAAGGAATTTCGTAATGGATCACTTCTGGTGGCTCGGGCCTATCGAGAAGTGACGGATTATGTTAGCTTATGTGACGGTTTCAACAGGAGAGGAGGCTTCCGACGTAATACACGAGCCTGCGAGCGCTGGTCACTGGATTATTCGAGACTTTCTCTATTGACTTCGCTTGCCGGTTAAAGCCTTCCAAGACCAGGGGACTTTTCGTATTGATCGCGGTGGAACATTTGAAGGGTGGCCCATTGCAGTTGCAACAGGGTAATCGACAGTAAGTACCGTTGTACGGTTCATCGAGCAGGAAAAATCATTCCTTTGGACCGCCGAGGATGATTTTTTCAGACAATGCCACCGCCTTCATGGCCGCTTCTGTGCAGAATTTCATGCGTAGTAAGGGCGTGGCCTGGAAGGCAGGAATTGCTTATGCTCTGATGGCCAACTGGATGGCGGGGAGGATGGTAGATACTATAAAGAATGCTTTTCAGATTTCAGTGGTGAAAAGCGGAGGAGACTGGGCGAGAAACTTCCAAAACTTTTTTACGGTCATTGTCATCGTGATCGTGGCCCCAACCTCTCGCTGTTCCGTATGACTTACTGCAACAGCCCAAGGATGTTGGCGATCGACGCAGTGGCCCTCCTCACTGATGTAGGCCATCATCACAGGCTACTCGATAATTTCAGCGAGTCGGCGTACGCGCTACTGCGGCCACTAGGTCTGGGAAGCAAGGAATGGAGGAAGGAAGGAGAATAAATTCGACATAGGAGATGAATTTCTAGTGGCACATGATCCGGCATTCAATAAGACCCGAAATTGGGACTCGTTTGAATTGTACTTCTACGGACCGTGCCGTGTGACCATAGTTGATCACCTTCGGTACAAACTGGTTTCATCTACGGGTCACGTGACTCTCCAGGGAATTCATTCTCGAAGGCTAGCTCGTTACGAGAACCTTCCAGCTCGTTTACTCAAGTAGTCTTTAACGGCTACCAAGAGGAAGAGAAAAGAATATACAGTGCTTAATATATTGGTTAATATGCTCCATCACCGGTAAAGTCTAAAAATGGACAAGGAAAAGTTCAGAGCCACGCGGGGAACTCGGTACAGCTGGTGGCGGCGGGAAGAGTCAAGCAGCCTGGCTGCTGCCGCCTTCCCTTTTCTTCATGGCTCGCTCGTGCTTCCAGACCGAAAGATCATTATGGCTGGGGCGGCGCTTCCGGTATTTCCCTCCCTTAACAAGAGCAACCCGGATTACTTCTACGATAGAAATAAACGCGGAGTTCTGTCCAATTTAGTCTTTCATTGTCTCGAGGAAAAGGTCTTACGCAAGAGATTCGCTCGAATCCCAAGTTTGCCGAGTCTTGCTGCTCATTTTCACACAATGGAACACCCGGTGCGATCCTTGGAAGGTGAATACGTACGCGGCTGTAGGTAAATTAGGGACGTCCATGAGGAAATTGTACAAGGGTAAATACCAGATGAAGGACGAACAAACGAGGCGGAGTGAGCTTTTTTGAGCCCCTAAGACTTCAGATACGAGTTTTCCGTTGAAATTAGGCCTTGTCTTCCTGGCCATTTCTCTTGAGTATTTCGATTCACTCCCGTGTGGTCGAAGGTGCGTGGAGTTGCCATGGGGCATTAGTAATCGCAGAGCCAAGGCACGAGTGGGATTTGTCTTGTAAGATTACTTCGGATCTACAAAGAAGATGAATCAGATACCCACGGTTCCCAGGGGCTTGTGTACGAAAGGATGAGACGCTTCCCTTTGTGAGTTGTCACCAACCATGGATGTAACGGACGGCAACAAGGCGGCCCCCAGTTTCGAAGGAGAATTCACCATTCGCAGCTATTGAATGGTCATTTCCCGCGATATCGCCAGAGAGGACTAGAGTTTGGAGAAGGACAGCATGGTTATAGCCAGCGTCGGCATCCTACGCCTTGTACGAACCTTCTTCCTCGTCCCAGTGCATGGCGCGAGTCGCCCACTCTTCTTCACATATCTCGGTGTAGAAACGGAGGTCGTACAAGGGCTCTGTCAAGCCAAGTAGAAAAGCGTCGTCCTAAGTGAGCTCTCCTACGCACGTGGCGTACCTAGGCGGCTATATGAGCGCCAAGAAATTCTTTCAATTCGTCGCATCGACTCGATACACAATAAGTCCCCCTAAGGAGGTATAGATATTGTTGGGCATCTGTGCATCATCAGATAAATAAAACTTTTGTCGCGTCGGATCTTCCCTCCGAGCGCCGCAGAAGGTTATCACGGCTGGTCTATGGTGACCTCTTTGCGCTCCTCGGATTCCGCGCAGCCTTCGTCGCCAGTTCCGCTCAAAGTGCTCGCCCGACAGTACTGAGTCGCGCCAACTGTTTAGTGTGCACCATTAAGGACGACGGGAAGAGGTGAGCAAAGGAAGAACTCGGATGGGAGGAAAGTGGTCGCCGGATCCAGGGTTTTTCGGATTTCAAGAAATAAAAGGAGAAGCGGGAGAAAAACAACAAAAACGGGAAAAACACTGCCCCTGCTGCGACACCTGGTAATCAACGCCGCGATCCGACAAATCAGCACCACCACGAGCACCACCACACGACCCCGCACACTGCTACGCTGCCTGATGATACCTACCTATACCGGTGGATTGGGACCACACCTCAGTCGTTTGCTGTGTCAGTAGGAGTCAGCAGAGTGCAGAGATCGCAGAGAGGATACGAGTAACTGTTACCGGAGGGTAGCGTGATGAGAAGGGCGCAGCAGAGAATTGGGGTTCTAGAGTGCCTGTGGAAGCAGTAATTTTTGAGGCAGGGGCGTTCTATATGCCGGAGCTCTCGGTTGTCACGAATTTGTGAAGCCAGGAGCACTGCGTGTTCTGCAACACTTGGGGAGGATTGTAGCTGTGACCGGTTGAAGAATTATTTCTGCTCTCTGTTTACTTTCAGAATGAGTCATTTTCAGTCTTAAGTAGTGAGCGAGCGTTCGTCTGAATGCTATGAAGATACTATCGGAGATTGATAATTGCATTCAGTTAAGAGAGTAATGATTGTATTTAGTAGAGAGGGTAATAACTGGATTCAATAAAGAGAGTAATAATTGGATTCAGTGAAGAGAGTAATAATTTTATTCAGTGGAGAGAGCAATACCAGACCCTTTCCACTTAATCTAGACAGATGAAAAGCTGTTACACTCACTTCTCCCGAATTCGACGTAAGGAGGAACGAGATAGTCGAACCTTGCCCTGATCTGGGTATGAAGCCAAAAACCAGCCCAACATAACAGTAATATCTTCTTGCATGATTTGTAGCGGTTCCCACGTCGTTTCTTCATCCACAAACACGCGCCATTTGGCTGTGCTTCATACTTCTTTGTGCTGCGTTTATAACGCAGATCGATCAATTTAGTCACTGTGTTGTAATGTGGGCAGTTGTGATCAATCGTTGACTTCAAACCTTCCGAAACGTGCAAGCTAGAATCTTGGTAGAACCTCAATCGATTGCAATGCAACAATGACACTTTTTCATTGAGTAAGTCAAGTACTTCAAAGACCTATTCCGAGTGGGCTCTTGTAACTTGAAATGGTCCAAACCATTGCAATCTTAACTTGTGCCCGTCTTCAGGATTACTTTTGGCAACCAAAACATAGTCACCCACTGAAAAATTCACCGATTGCACCCTTTTTTGCTCGTTGTGAGCCTTTATTGCGGCAGTTCGAGCTTCTGTGCGCCTAGGAGCAACATCTGTACGCACATCATGTAAGGCCTCGAGCATTGCATCCGTGTTTGTTATTCGTAGATTGACAACTTTGTCGAATGACACAGTATTCCCAATAAAAGGACGAATAGTATGCTTGAGAGTGTTATCCGGGGGAACCCAGTGAATAGAGTAACTGGGGCACGATTTCCTAATGACTTACACGTGTTATGGTTAAGCACTGATTGTATGACAGGAAGAACGCTAGGTCAGTCCTTTTTGCGCAGTCGAAACTCGGAGAGGAGGGCTCGGCATGTTTGCAGCAGTTCACGGCCTATTCTTTCCACCGTAAAATTTGATTGAGGAGCATTGGGTGCGGTGAAATGATATTTTGCGTGAAGTGATTTGTTTAGATCATGCATCACTTGATTCTTGAAATGAGAACCTCTATCTAATACCCATAGCGAAACAACACCAAATGCTGTAAACCAGCGCAGCAGACCATTGACCGTAGCTTCAGCATCCGTGCTTCAGCTGGAATGAACCAAGCTTATGACGATTCGTCATCCTTTAGCAATAATACTTATTTCAGCTCGGAGTTGCTTTACTCCATGAACATGAAATCAAAATGAATAAGTTCATTTGGCTTAAAGGCGTGCAAAGCATGCCCGTATGGTCGCGTCACTCGCCGACAGACGCTGTGCTTGCACAGTGTATACATGAGTCATAGAAGCAGTGAATATCTTCAGCCATTTTGTCCCAGGTGAAGTGTAATCGTATGTTTCTCAACGTACTATCGTATTCTCGATGCCCTCCTTGGCCGAAATGACCAATAATACAGATTCTCAGCTGCAAATTGACTTCATCGGGGGAATTCAAATAGAACCAGACTTGTCCTTCCAAATACCATTAACGATGGTTTTTTCCGCCATCTATATGCACAATGTATACTGAAACGAAGAAGTAACATACCTCAACGCCTCACTTTACTGCGTGCATTGCGAGACATGGTTATAGAAAATTGCTCCAGATTAAAAAAGGAAACCAAGTTACTATGGCCCGTGAACAAATAAAAAACATCCGGTCTCATGAGGAGGTAATCGAGTTTCTCGATCGAAAAAATGATGGCTGCGGCCTCTTTTCCTGGTTTTGACTAGTTTCGAGCCGACGACTGAAACGAACCCGATAGGAAAGCCAATTTCTCATGCATTTGATCCGAGAAAGGTATCTCGAGCAGTTCTGGTGGTATTTGTGTCAGGATGCCAGACCAATGATAGTTGCTAGCATCAGTGAAAACACAGAGTTTTGATTGGATCCGGATGTGATAAGCGTACTGCATTTGCAAGTGCACTTTTGATTTCTGTCAAATGCCTCAGTATTCGTCTTATCCATCCATTATTCGCAAGTTTAATCTTAGATGCTGCCCTTTTCTTTCGACTACCTGCTATATTTTATACGTTTTCTATAAAATCCGTTAGAGTTGCACAATTGTAGTGTATTCAGGAATGGCAGCGCGCATCCAATTTGCTGAAGAAAAAACTTGTTGTAGTTGGTCTCCGCTGGTGGGCGGGGGCATTTCGAGAAGTGCTATAAGACGAGATGGATCTAGTCTTATTCCCTTACCATCTATGACTCTGCCACACCATCGAACTTCTTGAGAAACAATTTACACTTTTTGGAGTGAAGTTCGAGGCCTTCACTTGAACATATCTGTAGAAGATTTCCAGCGCTTTCAAAATCCCTTTTGTGTCCTCGCATGAACTAACATATCATCCAACAACAGCAGTATTCTGTCCATCACTGGTTGAAAGAGCTGCTGTATGGCGCTTCGGCAGTAAGCGGTGGCGTTCTTTTGGCGTGCATCACCCATGTGGGAGAATATACAGCATACAACGTAATAAGACTTTGGCACTCCTGTGAGCCTTTCGCCAGTGGAATTTGCCATATCCATGGAAAAGACCGAGACTCAAGAAACACTGCATGCCAGCCACCCGTGCTGCCACTATTTCATTGTTTGGAATTGACCAGGAATCTGTCTCAGTGACTTGTTCACTGGTCCTCAAATCTCTAGTAACACGCCACTGCTCTGGTCCTGCTTTCGGAATGATATGGGGGCATAAGCCCATGAGCTTTCTGGATTTGTGGATAAGTCGTAGATCAAGTATTTCCTTTACTTTCTTCTCCAATAAGGACAGCAGTTGAGAAGAGTACCTACGAGGTTTCACTCGGAGTGTTTGTGCCCCATTCTGAATAGTTACTGTCATTGGTTCGATTTGCACCGGTGGGACGGACTCCAGACGAACCCAAAACACGTCGGAATAATTTTCTAGTAGATACTTCAATGACGAAGATCAGCTCCCGTTAACCCATTATTTCTTGCATCCTGATCGATTCATCCAGCAATGGCTGAACTCCTTCGGGTCATGTGCCCTGGTTCAATTTGTTCTCAAGGGTATTGTTTCCCGTGTTTTCAGTTTTTTGGTAGTATTTGATGAAGAAATGTCGTTTCTCTCCTTGAAAGAGCCTTGATTACCATTTGATGTGTCCTTAGTACACTAGATATAATACCGCCATTAGTCAAAAGACTTTTGCTAAGTACTGAGTCTAGCTCCAAGAGATCTGGAAACAGTCCGCATTATCTAACAAATCCCTAACTCGCGCTAAACGGATGTCTAGATTGAAACCTAGAGACTGAAGTAATGGGCGTGAGAGTAATACTTCATCCATGTCGTCATCCATAACCAATTACTCCACATTTCTAAGCCTCAGTGGGCCCTCGGGGGTGTCTAAATCTGTATAAATTCTAGCCTTATGGTGAGCTTTGACCGTATATGTTGAATCTTTTTTTCCTACTGCCAGCCTGAGCTCTTCTGCTCTGAGATTGGTAGTACGTGGATAAAGATATTTGCATCCGCTAGTAGTTTTAGATGCTTTGCACTTAGTGCCGCATGATCCGCAAGGTAATCACCTGATATGATGACTTGTAAGTTTTCCATTAACTCTCCTGAAAGTTTACCATCAGATCGTCCTGGTAGGTCAGTGTTGAGGGCTTTCAACGATTTGGAATTTTTAGAATTCCGAAATTGTTCAAGTAGCTCTTTCTTTCGTCGCTTCATCCGTTTTTGTGTAGTACCTCATGAAATGACTATCTCTGGCAAATCTTCTTTTTTAAGCAAAAGAAGTCTCTCTGCCATCCGTTTGTTTTCCGACATGCTCGGTTAGAAATATACTTTCTGCTTTAAGTTGCCGTTACCCTCAACTCTTCTTTGGGAGGGGCCCTCTGGATGACGATTAGCATGCTTCTTATATCTATAACTTTCTATCTGCTGATGTCCGCGTTTTCCTCGAAAGTTGTCCTCTTCGTCCTTGACAGATACGAATCTGTCACAACTTACTGCTTCTGATACTACATAAGAGTAGAAAACCATCCAATGGTTCATTAAGTCTCCATTCCTCAATTGCAAGTCTGCTTCGAACTTATTCTTTAAAGTGGCGGGCCTCAATAAAGAGTACATAACACTCACCGCCGGCTTATGGTTGTTAGCGGTGAGGTTTCTAAACCTTTTCGGCGCAGAAAAGCATCATAATCTAAAAAACACAATTCTTAGTTTTGCATCATTTTCCTTAGTATTGATGCTGACGTACCTCTTTAGTTCCACCTCCATTAAAGCAGGTGTCAAAGTCTCAGGCTGCCTTCCCGCCTTTTCCTGTAACCATGATTCCACATTGTCATCAGTTAGCTGATCTATTGACTTGACATCCCTGAAAGCTTGAAGACGAATGAGAGAGGTAAGAAGCTCAGATGCAATTGACGCCACCGGTGAGACTGGTGTAAAATTGCTACCCTGTCTGCCGGCAGATCTCTGACCCGAGAAGGTAATCACCTCTATCCTTCAGAAATGTCTGAATGCCAAGGCGCCCTAGTTTTCGGAGGACCGGATGTTGGACTGGGAGGAACATGGGCTGTCCCGCCATATTCGATTCCTCCATGATTATATGGAGTGACTCCACAACTTCTGTACAGCGCGGCTCGGTTGCCGGATGAATCCGTGTCACGATAGCAAAGTGATCACTGTAGCTGTAACCGGTTTGAAGAATTGTTTCTGCTCTCTGTTTACTTTCAGGATGAGTCATTTTCAGTCTTAAGTAGTGAGTGAGCGTTAGTGAGTGAGCGTTAGTCTGAAAGCTATGATTACAATATAACATATCGGAGATTGATAATTTCATTCAGTAAAGAGATTATAATTGGATTCAGTGAAGAGAGTAATGATTACATTCAGAGAAGAGAGTAATAATTGGATTCAGTGAAGAGAGTAATACAGAACCTTTCCACTTAATGTAGACAGATGACAAGCTGTTACAGGATGAAGCGTTGGTAGAGGTCGGGATGTGGGAGTCAGAATGTTGTAGAGACCGGAGTATTGGAGGGGTCGGGGTGCAGGGAAGTAAGAAGGTGCTTATTCAAAAAAGAGAAAGGAAGCTGCGCAGCTGTATACAGGAGATTGGCATAAGGTGAGGAGATGGGCATATCATCGGGAAAGGTGTACCGACGAGAGGCGCAGGATGGGCTCGGACTGCAGGGGCTGCTTTCCTTACCTCCAATGCGGCTGCCAACAGGCTGGCCACCGGAATCTTGCCGGCACTCGTCACTAGTCTTGCAACGGACAGTACAATGACGCCGTTCGCGCCCACCGAATATGGTCGATCTCCTGCCTTCTCGGCTCCTCCCCTTTAGTGTATTTTGCTCAAGCAAAAACCCCTCCGCAAAAGACTCCTGCAACAGAAGCAGTCCATGCCGCAGTGCAAAAAGAGATCCCCCTCGGCGACCAACGGAGGCAAGCATTCCGGGCTTCTGTGGGCCTTCCCGGCGCGAAAGAACGGGTCTATTGTGCTCCGTGCCACGGCCTCAAGATTACTACTGAATGCGGTGGATTTTCAGTGTGGCTGCAGGGCTATCTTCAAGTCCCGCTTTTCACCCAGAACACACCATGTCCAAGACAAATGGTCGGAGGACCTCGACTGCTACGGGGATCATCTCATGCACTGCTTGCATGGCAGACACTGAACCCGACGACACGACCGTTAATATATCCTCCAAGGGTAAAAAACCCGAAACCTTTGGCTTGGGCGGTAGTCAAGTCGTCCTTCTTGTCCAAGACCGATATCCTCCTCTCCCCGTCGGGATTGATATCTATGGCGCGCGGCGCGGGCGACGACGGCGCGGGCTTTTTCCGCCGGCTTTCTTCCTTCGCTACTTCCCGTCACTGTTCCTCCCCTCAGGAGCTCCGCGACTTCGTTACCCGTTTTGCGTTTAGTCTCCAAGTACCGCAGGCGCGACAGGTTTCCACCCCTCGCCCGCATTCGTAGTTAATTTCTGAATACCCTCCGCACGCTTCTGTGCCACACTGTACAACTCGTAAAAATTTGCCCCCTCGTCCAAGACCTGCGGAAAGCAGCCCGTCACCCTGCAGTCGAGCAGCGATGGGGCTTCATTGCACAAGACCAGACATCCACACAATGGGTAGCAGTGGAGGAGTAGACTTCTTCGATGTCACGTTCGTCAACCCCCTCGCACCTTGTTATAGGAGAGTGCGTACTTTCAATCCACTCACCTCCCTCAAGGCAGCAATGTCCGCCAAGCGCAGAAGGTAAGAACCTTTGCTGGCGACTTCTGGTAGACTAGTATGCGTTGTTAACCGATTTCGCGCGGAACGTGGCGTTCCAGAGATAGAGACTTACGGGAAGCTTCAAGTGGTGCTTACCCAAAGGCACGTTGCCGCGGACTTTAAATCTCACGCGGCATGCCTGCTGGTTGGCAATGAGCCGGCCCTGTAAGGAAAGTTATTTAGTCGTCCCCGCTCAACGCACTCCCAGCGACTTGGATACAACCGACCACATCTTCACCAAGTACGCATTTACTTCTTTAAGGGATGGTCGTCATCCATACATTGATGTAACCCAAAAATTTTCCCGCAAAATCCCTGCGGGTGTCATCCCTGCCATCGAGGCCCAGAAGACTGCACATTATTCCGACCCTCTATGCCAAAACACGTTCTTCCCTGTTGGCTTCGGCACTCACGGGAAAATAGGCAAGCCAGCTCGAGCGCTCGGAAGATAGCCTCCTTCGCCATCGGACGCGACACAACCGATATCATCAACTTTGACGACCCTCTCGTCTCTGATATTGCAACTCAAGGCCAACGCCGTCACACGCCGGGCCTTGTCTCTCACATCCTCTTACACCTGAGAGACAGCCTTGCTCACTGACCAAAATAAAAGAGTAATATTAATATTTCTATGTCAATAAAATATACAACACTATGATCACAACCACATAGTACGGCGGCGTTCGCTGGTGCCAAGAAGCTTGGAGCTTTGTGTGAAACGTCGCCAATCGTGTGATGAAACCGGTTTCGAATGATGATGTATCCTTTTACAGCGACACTGCGCATTGGCAGTAAACTCAAATGCGGCTTGTTTGCTTGCTGGCCTGCCCTCTACTTGTTGGTACCTATAGTGGGCTATAATTTCCCACTACAGTACGAACTGGGAAAGGTGTATAAGGATGGCTCTACTACTCGAACAAGGTTTGCGAAGTCAACCTTACCCTGCCGCGGTCAAATCTTCCGTCATTTTGACAGGCTGCGAGGGGTTGCGGTCTTCACAGCCTTGCGGGCTTGTCGTCAAGCTCGTTCGTCCGGAGTTCTCGCCGTTGTCGTCGCCGTTTCTATCTGTAAGCCTATGTGCTTACAGCGGGAGATTTTTAAGCCTCCTGAATCCTCTGTTCAGGGGTGGAGTTTTCTTCTGGTCCCTTTCTCGCTGGAGTGGGCAATTGGTTCAGCCATTGCCCGGAGTCGTCCGTCTAGCAGAACCCGAGGTCCTGTTTAGTGCGGACTTGTCTTCAAACAATAAAGCGTCATTCTTCCATTCTTCCTACATACATCCAATATAACA
Organism: Kappaphycus alvarezii; assembly: GCA_002205965.3. NCBI lineage: Eukaryota > Rhodophyta > Florideophyceae > Gigartinales > Solieriaceae > Kappaphycus > Kappaphycus alvarezii. The sequence continues at coordinate 28,639 of NADL03000645.1, forward strand.
CTCAGATACGAAATGTAATTGGGTTACGGCTAGAGCATGTCGCAGTGAACAAACTCCCTGGTTGCCCCCAGTGGAAAAGTTTTGGGTGTTTTTACTCTTGGAAGATGTACACTCGATTGGTTGAGAACTATACCATTTTGCTCTGCGATTTTCCGGATCAGCGAATGTATCGTAACGGAAAACAGGAGCATGGTGGCGTGGTTGCCTTGTGTGTGCCCTGTGCTGAGTAGGAATTGGGACGAGCCTGAATCCTACAGAAGTCGCGATGAACTCTTGGTACTTATGGCACTTTACAGTCCTTGCTGCTTAGTTTGAGGGAACAAACAATAATGGCCTTCTTGAAGCTGCTCAACAGTGGTGTACGAAAGTTCTGAGTCTCAAAAATAAATTTTGAACTATCCACCCTCGCGATTTTCTCCTTCTCCAGGCATATCTGTTGGATTTCCTGAAAGGATTAAGGAATGATTTTGCAGGGACATTCCTAATGCCCAACTCACAGGAGACGGGGCGCAACACTCAGAAACTACCGCACCTGGCCGCGTTTGGGATTTCCATCAACCCATCTTCTGTACAGTACAATAGTTGACAGGCGCACTTTTGGAACGTGGGTTGGTTCCAAGTCAGGATTGCCGAAATGACTTGAAATAGCCACGAGACAAGGTCAGTCTCCATGGGTGTCTCAAGAGAACAGTAGAAACGGCTTGTGCAATATCCGCTGCTGGGTCTGTCTCTTTTAGGGAACGGGATTGGACAGAATTTCCACGATTTTAGGCCAGACAGGTCATAGGCAAGGGGTGCGGTGAACATTTACAATATTCGAATGCTGTCACCGAGCAAGGAGGGTAAAGGGGAAATTTATTGTGGTAGATATGTGGGTAGTGAGGAGGAGGTTTGGGTGTTTTACTCTTGGAAGATATATCCGGTCTATCCCATGGTTTTCAAGACAATGTGGGTAGTTGCAAAGGGTAAATTGGGTCAATGCTTAGAATGCCTAAAACAAGGGTACTGCAATAACCTTGGTAAATCCAATCCTACTCAATCCTACGCTTACTCGTCACCGTTCTCCTTCTCACATCCCTCCTCTCCCTCTGCGTCAGCAATATCATCATCGATGCCATTACCTTCTTCAGAGTTCAAATTGTTCCAATCCATCCAACTTAGCGGCACCCACAACCGCTCGGTTCCGCACGGTCCCCAAAGTTCCAATCCCGTTCCCTTCTCGGTGCTCGTACTGGCCCCACTCTCTCGCCAAGTTGACGCCGACTCATAGACGCTTTGGGTTTGTTTGAAATAACGGCGGCTTCCGAAGATTCGGAAGATTGGAGCTGCTCGCCACCAGAAGGTGGCGAGCTTGGGGTTTTCGGTGTTGCACCGGGATAGTAGAGGGCCTGTTCTTTTGGGGAACAGATGGCGCCAGTTCATTGAACCAGTCGTCGTCCTGATCGGCGTCGAAGTCGCCGCAATCCTCTCCGAAGTCGGACATTCGGAGATGCGGGGGTGAAGGGGGTGAAGGGGTGGTTTACTGCGAGTAATGGAAAGGTTGGAGTCCTCTGTACTTGTAATCAAACCATTGGCAGGACCTATAATGCCAAGTAAGGCTACGGTACAGTAAATTATTTGGGAGAGTGCAATGATTACAGTACACGGACAGCGATGTGTTACTGGATTGATAACTGCAACTGATGCAAACGGCAAGATTTTAATCTTACTGCTCTTTCTCTGAATGTCTCCATTCGGATAGTTTCCGCGGTATGAAAGTATTGTATATTCTGTAGATCCTACAGTTACGAATTGCAGATCGTAAAGAAGCTTAGTGGCACAGGAAAAGGTACCTTTTATTTCATAGAGTTCAAATGTCCATGAGTTTAGTATTGTCGAGTGAGTTTTGTTCCATGGAGTAGGGGTAGCATAGTCGTATTGCAGAATCATACGAGGGATTACGGGATGCTCATGTTGAAAACTAGCCCTCGCCGTGAGACGGCATGCGGGGAGAAGGGCGGCGGTGACATTGAATCAGAACGCAAAAAATTTCTGTTGTAAACAGTTGTGCTTTTCTGACAGAGTTACGATGAGCAGAGCGAAACGAGAAAAGTTGGCGTGGTCATCGAGTCACGTCGAGCAAGAAATTAAAAGAGATACATACCTTTCTCTCTAGGGAATACCTCTTCACGTCGCCATCAAGTTACGACCCGGTGATGGTTTTGCCGTGTGGTGTCGAGATGTACAGTAAATTTCTGAAAAAGTCGCAATATCTAAAAAATAAGCCTCACTACTGTATATCTTTCTTAAACTGAGGTTCAAGAAGGTATCAAACACTTCAACATGGGCAAACTACTGTACTATACAGTACTGTACAGTAGTGTACAGTACTGTACATGAGGTACCGTCCCTGGACAAATCCAGCTCTGGAAAATCGCACCTTCCTTAGACCGCCGGCACATGCCCAGCACAAGGGCAGCACCATCCGCTCCGCAGCATCCCTCCCGCGCCGTTCCAAATATCACTGCACCAAACCTAACTACAAAACCTTTCCATTCTACCAACTAACCCACGCATCCCCTCTCCCGACCTCCTCCCAAACAGCAACCCAAACTCCACCATGGCCAACACGAAACCGCGCGTAACCACTTTCCTCATCCTGATCCTTGTCTTCGCGCTTCTCTTCATCCCCTTGGTGCTCCACGACTCATCTTTACTCCCCCTCTCCCGCACCGACGCCGCATCACCCTCCTTCCAGTTCGACCCCTCCATCACCACCGTTCACAACATCGGCCCGAACATCACCCCATCCGTCCCCCAACAACGAGACCGCAGTCATTGCCATCGAGGCCAACGTCGGCATCGCACACCACCTCCGCGAGAACTTTCAAAAGGATCCCTCCCTCGTGAACCGCTTCTACGTCATCAACTGCGCCATTGCTGGCGCGCCGCGTGCAAACTCGTTTTCCGCTTTCCATCACTACAACAAGCACGGGATGTCGTCGAGCTGTCGACGATTAAACAGCCGGGGGACAACTGCCGGACTATGCAAACAGATCTGTGTTTGACCCGAGTGAGAATTTCGGGCCTGGGCCGGGGGCGTGGATTTGTGCCTGTGTTGAGTTTGGACGGTGTTGGAGGCGGTGCCGCGGGAGGTGTGCATCGAGTTTTTACAGACGGATACGCAGGGGTTTGACTTGCAGGTTATTCAAAGTGCGAGTCGGAAGAATTTGAGGAAGGTTCAGAGGATCAAGTCGGAGACTTACTTGCCCAGGGCGGAGTATAAGAAGTATGAGGGGGTGGTTAATGATTTGTACAGAGATTGGGTGCCGTATATGGAAAAGATGGGGTTCCGGTTGCGAATCCGACGGACAAGACGAATATGGAGTATGACGCGGTCTGGGAAAGAGTCGATTAGGGAGGAGATGAGATAGATGGATGTTGATTCAGTGCTGCACCCACACTCCATACAGACGGTGGTGGTTTGTTGAATGAGTAGGAGCCTTTGTTCTTTTGCCATATTATTCGCAAAGCGGAAAAGCGACAAGATACCGCGCAGAACGTACAGTACAGTACAATGCAGATCACTAAACTGTATTGTGGATATCGTACACAGTAGAGATACTTTGCGACATGGTACAGTATGAACATGTATGTACATACTGTACTGTACTGTACTGTACTGTACTGTACAGTACAGTACATCAAAATACTGGCATTGTCGACAATCATTGCCTCAACGGGTTAACTGGCGACGCAACGAATCCTCAACGAAAGTTCACAAGTTGTTTACAGCGGACACCGTTTGCTGTAATTCATACTGGTGCTGAGCGTTGTCTTAGGACTAGGAAGAATGACGCTTTATTGTTTGAAGACAAGTCCGCACTACACAGGACCTCGGGTTCTGCTAGACGGACGACTCCGGGCAATGGCTGAACCGATTGCCCACTCAAGCGAAAAAGGGACCGGAAGAAAACTCCACCACCTGAACCGGGGATTCAGAAGGCTTAAAAAACTCCCGCTGTAAGCACATGGGCTTACATATAGAGACGGCGACGACAACGGCGAGAACTCCGGACGAGAGAGCTTGACGACAAGCCCGCAAGGCTGTGAAGACCACAACCCCTCGCAGTCCGTCAAAATGACGGAAGATTTGAGTGCGGCAGGGTACGGAGGACTTCGCAAACCTTGTTCGAGTAGTAGAGCCATCCTTATACACCTTTCCAAGTTCGTCCCACGTGCGCTGGGGCGCGGAGAGGCAATCCACTCGATGTGGCCATCGACAAGAACGTTGCAGCGAGAGCTCTGCAGCCGTGGCGGGCAATCTCCTCAGGGAAGAGCCGGATGAAGGTCCGGCGCCCACGCCGTGCGCGGGCGCCGAGCGAGATGAAGCGAAAGTTGGGTGTTGTCAGTCGAGATGAGATGAACGCTGAAAACAAGCTCCTCTTAGGACTAGTGAAGTTGGGTACTACCGTAGGGAAGTGCAACGTGCAAAGTGTGAACTAGCTTTGGAGAGGGAGCGAGAGGAATCTTTATTGGAGGAAACGGGTCACTCGGGAGTGGCCAGAGCAAGGATCTACGAGTTATGGCGTGTGCCGTGAGCTGTAGAGTAAGGGACGAGATCGTAGTGACGAGGCGGAGGTATTCAGTAGTCGAACTCGTAGCACGGCGACGGGCAAAGTGGGAGGCTAGGAAGGGAAAGGTTTGGGTGTTTTACTCTTGGAAGATGTATCCGGTCTATCCCATGGTTTTCAAGACAACCGCAATCAACTCAAAAAGGGTATATCGACACAGTAATGGGGAAGGAACTAGGAAGGCGAGCAGTGCTTGGACAGATTTTCCAACGGCACCGCATGTGTCGAGGCCGAAAGGGTGAAACTTGGCGTTGACAGAAGAGCACAGGGCGGCGTAGCGTTGCGTTTTCTGTGCTTAGATTCCGGTCGTGGCGCCAGCTGGACGGCGGCGAGACCGAGGTAGGGCGCGTGCGGTGTGGGGGCTGACTATGTAGACGTCAATTGCTTGTGCGCGTGGGTATAACTCAAGATCGTCGATGAAGATATCCATGCGGTGCCGTGCATGCGGTGGAAGATCATGTTCACACGGGAAGGGGAAAGGTTTGGGTTTTTTTGCTCTTGGAAAATGTAGGAGGTGAACTTCTTCTTGGGGTGCAGGCCGATAGATGGATACCGGCAGAGGGTTATGAGCTTATCCCGAATGTGATTATGACGTCTGGCGTATCCCTCCAGGGAGGGGCAGGTGGTGGCGTGGACTGCAAGCGGGTCAAGCAGTGGCGGGAAGGACGGGAAGAGGGTCGGCAGCAGGGGCACGGCTGGTTTCCTGGGAAGATCGGGTTACCGAGCCGTAGCATCCCGATCATAGTCCAAATTTCAGAGTCAGTTTTGGTAGGCAGCTTGGCGACAGGGTGTTCGGAGAAAGGCAGGTAGGAAGATTGTGTTCGACAGGACAAATTCGCGCAAACGATGGGAGGGAGGTTTGAAGGGAAAAAGGTTTGGGTGGTTTACTCTTGGAAGATATATCTGATCTATCCCATGGTTTTCCAGACAACCGCAATCGACTCAAAAAGGTATGCCGACACAGTAATAGGGAAGGAACTACGCTCCCTAAAAGGCTACCTTTAGACCAACCATGTGTCAGGAGCCGAGAGCTACGAATCCCGACGAGAACGGTGGAAGGCGGCGGTTGGGGTTGCTTGGCACCTGAAACGTGCCCGCGGTGTTGGAGGGAATAGGAGGCGGCGGTAAGCTGGAAGGGGGGGGAATATCCAGGTGGGACGAGAGGTAAGCTTGCGACGGACAAGGCATCATGCAGTGAATGTTGGACGGGCGGGTGAAGATTGGCTTGAACCATAGCGTAAGTGTCGAGGAGCGAACTGTAGTATGCGATAGAGGAAAGTGGGGCGGTGAGGGTCAGCCCAAGCGCCCCCATTTGAAACGGGATTGCAGCGCACGTCCAAGCGTCGTCGTGAAGGTCCCGGTAAGGCGCCTCGAATGCACCTCGCAGTTCGAGGTCAAATTGTTTTGCACCAGAAAGGGTAAGTTGCGGAGGTGCAGTGCGAAGAGTGTAAATCAATCGGCTGGCACCAGAACAGTAACGAAGCAATTGGAAAGCCGTTTGGGAATCACGAGGCGACTGCAGAGAAGTCCATAGTTGTCGGGAAGACTGGAGGCGGGCGGATATCAGGGAGACGCAGTCTACGGAGAGCCGATCGGCGCACATCGTGTCAGGGTGGCGGGCGCGCTGACAATGGTGTGTGGGACAGCTGTGAAGGAGGGAGGGGTAAACCACCAGGCTTCTGTTTTCTGCAAGTTGATGTAGATTCCGAATACGGGTCCCGAAAGTTGAATAAAGTGAATGAGGGGAGCAGCTAAATTCGTTGGGATGACGATATTCCCGTCATCAGCGTACCAACTGTTCAGCTGCGTGTCAGGGAAGGCGTCCCGTAGTTGTGGCAAGAACGGTTGGATTGCTAAAGCGTAGAATGGCATTGCTAGAGGGTCCCCCTGGTGTGTCCCTGTCTGTGAGGTCAGTGCGTACGGGCCAAACAGGAGATTGGAAGGAGTGCCATACACGAACTATGCATAGCGTGCAACATCGGGGGGTTTGTGATTTACTTCGGAGAGGAACCAGCTTGCTTGATGGCTGGCCTGCAGGTAGCTTTTTTAGTGACCGTAGTTCATTCCCCATTACTGCGTCGTATACCCTTTTTGAGTCGATTGTGGTTGTCTGGAAAACCATGGGATAGATCGGATATATCTTCCAAGAGTAAAAACACAAACCTTTTCCCCGAGAGGAACCTGGAGCGCTCTACTCGATTGAGAGCGATACACAAATCGATCATAAGGACGTGCTCGTTGTGCCGGAGGGCATCACACGTGAGTGTGTGGAAATCTTTTACAAGTAACGAAAGCCCCTAAAGCAAGTGCGAGGGAGAAGACCAATAATAACTACTCAGGCACGCGTCGGATATTGACCTGGCGGGCCTGCATCCCATGAAGGCAAAATGAAACGCGGGTAACTAAGTCCTGAAGCTCCGGCGCTGGCGCCGAATTCCGGCGGCTTGAAGGGAAAGAAGCGAGAAGGCGGAAATTTTTTTCTCCGCTGGCCCCTAAAGCTCCACAGGTGTTAACAACTACCGGAAGGAGAAAGATGTTGTGACCGTAATGTCGGAACTTTGCTTGGGCAGTAAGATTTGCAGCGGCGCCGGCGGAAGATGCGCCTTGGAAGATGCAATTGACGGAGTAGGGATGGGCCACAGTGACATCCAAGACGATATCACGAGAGTTGAGCCCATTGGCACCCGGAATGTAGAGCTCTATGCGTAGAGACGGAGACGAGTTTGGACCACTAGGGGGAAGAGTGTGTTCGACGAGCGCGGAGATACCCAATTTCTTGTAGTACCGGAGGATGTCATCCCGGAGTACACTGTGCCGGCGCGTTTGTCCATCGTCATACTTACAGGTCAGAGCGTGTTTGCCGAGGGGTCCAGAAGAGGGGCAACATCTGATAAACACCGGGCGCAAACGGGCAAATGACCGCCCAGAGAAGCGGGATGCCAAGTCGAAGGGATGACAACCTTTCATGCATGGGAGGACGAATAGGTGCCCCAGTGGGGTGAGGGAGTGCGGAAAATACGGAACAAGAATATTTGGTACTCAGAGAGAGCAGTCGGCACACGGTCAGCAGGGGTAAGAAAGGAATAATCGTTCGTACTTAGCATGATGGAGTTCGGAGGTGATGGAAGACTGGAGTTTTTCGCCAGGAACAGGAGATCTGCACCGTTCGAAGAAGGCAGTACTGCCGGAGGAGGAAAGGGAGCGACTACGAGAGGATAGAAGAGATATTGCTGAGCGAGGGATTTCCCCCAAATGAGGATCGGTAGAGGCGGAAAGAAGGATAGAGAGGAGAGGGAACGTATCGATGAGGGATACGGCGTAAGCGACTTAGACGAAGTCAGAAGTGTGAAGGAAACCAAGTCCAGACAGAGACAGTGGAAGTGAAGCCTGTACCCCAGCACGCTCTGAGTGGGGACCTTGCAGCTGCTGGTATACTTCCCTCTGTTTCTCATTGAAGCGAACGGCTAAAGCCGTAGATTGATAGGGAGGAAGTGTTCGCAGCAAGTGCGTGACCTTACACGCACTGGCACAAAACCGATGTAAGCGAGACGCAAGCTGCGCGTCATCGATCTCCTGGAGAGCTGCAAAGATCCGGTCAATAACCTTCTGAACAGGGGTGAAGGATCAGTAATGTAAGAATCAGGGCGAAAAAGAGATCCCAATACCCGGAAACCGGACAGGAGGGAAAACGGGAACGGTAGGCGAAGAGGAGGAGAGGCTGATGAAAGTGCGTGGACCTGAGTCTTGCTCATGTTAAACTAGACACAGATGGAAGCCCCAGCCGTCTGGAAAAAAATTCAAAGCAGCGCCAGCATCGAAATGATGGACGAGGATAGTACCGTCATCAGCGTACCAAGCATTCAGAGTGGGGGAGTACCTGTCCTGAAAGCTTATAATCAATGGACGCAAAGCAAAAGCAAATAATTGCGGGCCAAGAGGGTCCCCTTGCTGGGTATCAGTAGCGCTGAAAATAGTACAGGGGACGAAAAGAAGCTCCGTGCTGTCTCCGTAACAGTAGTGGATCCAACACGCAAGGGGCATAAGTGGGGACGAAGTGGAGAATGCGTTGTCTGGAGATGCGATTAAAGGCGTTGTGAATATTGATTTGGATAAGCACATGGTAACGAAACTCCGGACATTGGCAAAGGCGACGAAACGCGTGGGCAATTGTCTCCGTACCGCTGCGAATCCCAACACCGAGCTTATGAGGCACAAGGTAGGAATGAACCACTGGGCGGGCTTTGTGAGCAAGAAGCTGGGAAATCATCCGCCGTAAGAGCAAAACAGCTTCAATAGGCCTAATGACGCCACTGTGCTTTGAAAGAGCCGGGAGACGCACCCCACAGAAGAATTACCGGCAAGATATGGGCAGCGCCCCGTTGCAATACATATTGATAATATTGGTTAACTGATAAACGAAGTCCCCTCCTGGTGAGACGACCCCAGCCGGACGAAGCAACATATGCAGAGACATGCGAGACATGCAGTCGGCGACCGCAGAGGTCGAGGGATCCATACTGTGAATGGCAAGGCGAACGTCGGCAAGCGAGAACTTAAACGAATCGGGGAGGCGAGTAGGAGGCTGCGATGTAATAGGGGAAGAGACGAAGGGTGGAAGTTCTGGAGGGGACGGTGGGTGGCGTCGGTAGGAGGCAGCGGAGCCTGAGCTTTAAGCAAAGTGGCGGTGGCCCGTGAGGGACTTCCGCCGTAGAGGTGAACAAGACAACAGCGGTAAAGCGAACTAGGGGATTGGGGGACAAGGGATGGAGAAGAGGGGGAGAAGTTGATAGGGAGGAGGTAAAGAGATACTGGGCCTCAGCAAAGAGTTCCTCATACAGGAGAGCGGATGATAAACGTATCCGTTCCGCCAGAGTAGAACAGGGATGTGGGCGTCGGCGGCTGAGGCTGTGGCCACGATTGTGTCTAAACACGAGTTTGGGGATGGAAAGAAGCTCGAGAAGATCACAAGTGAGTCGGGTGGCGTGTATGATGCTTTCAAGTCCGTTTTTTAATCCAACAGTTTGCTGCAGAGATTGAAGATATCTGAAAGTCGGTGCTGGAACTGAGTTGGGGAGCAAGTATTCTGGCGACAAACCGGCGGAATAGCAGAAATGAATATTCATGTACCGTTGATTACTCATAAAGAATCTTTCAAAGCTTCTTTACTTGGCTTGTTTGCACTCGGTGATTGGGTACCGGTGCGTACGCCGGATGAAATCACGGAGCAGAATGTACAAGAAAGCTATGAAAAAATAATGTGTGATTTAACCTGAGGAATACGATCTGGGGCACATTGAGCAAGCCATCAAAGATCTCAGGTTTTCACTACCGAAAACAGAAGTTCGGTAATGTATCGATTTAGGACCTATTAATACGCTACTTGGAAGTCTTACAAAGTGAATGCTACGATTTTTTTGTGGAGAAGCACTCTAAACTGGCTTTGACTCACCTTATACTGTGTTTGACGTATGGAAATTCCTGCAACCGCATGTTAATGGTGTTGGAGGTCAAAAGAAATAGGAGTTTCGAGAACTTCGAAGGTTCTTTTCAAGCAATGGAAAAAAAGCCAAGATGCTTGATTACCTGGATGAATCTCGAAAATAAAGAGGTCCGTCGGCAAAAAAATGGAACTGACTAGTAACGGTACCGTAGAAAGTCCTACGCCAGGGCTTTTACGCCACCGCTTCAACGATCGGACAGGACAAGCAATAGAAAAACTTACTGCAATGTATAAAGAAATAACAGCGCGACAAATGCTCCAGAAAAATTTCAGAATGCCTCTTATGGAACTGAAAAAGGCCTAAAGTTGCCTCTGATTGCATAAATAATGATTAGAGCTGGCAAAAATTGGTGAAAGACTGCCTTAGTACTTGTAATGTGGACAAAAAACGGTTAATTGAAGAATAGAAAAGCAAGAAGCAAATGTTTGTGGTGCATCATAAAGTTCAATGCAGTTTCGAAGAAGAGGGGTTGGAAAAGAGTAGAACCTCTGATTAATCACTTTTCAGGCGTCTTTTTGTAAGGGAGAAGTGGAGATCGGCATTCTCGTTGAATAATATTCAGGCGTCAGTCTTATGCCTCCTTCGGTGTTGGAAAGATATCATCGAAGCCCGTCCTGCTTTGGAAGTGAGAGAGCTTCAAGAATATCACGTATTCAACTGAGCGCTCCTCAGATCGAGGGATATTCAATGTCGCTAAGGGCTCACATCATACATTATGACAAGTATAAGACATGGGACTAAACTTTTCTGCGGAAAGTGAAGTCGCTGGTCAGATGAATAAGCGCATTAATTCTTTATAAGGCGTCATGTTCTCTCCGCACTCGGCCAGAACGATCTTATTATGCTCGCGAACGCTTACTACAGGCTCAATGGCTTAGCTGATGTACCGAAAGCACTGCGAAGTAATAGATGCAGAGATTTACTCGTGGAAATCTCTTGTTCAGCCATCTACGATTTACTCGCTGTCAGGGAATTTGATTTTGGAAGTACATATAACTGCCAATGGGGGGTAGAGGAAGACTATTTGGGAGACAGTAAAAGGTGTGTGGACTTTGGCGAAGACTCAACTCAAGAGCTTCAGAAAGCGATGGACGTCATGACTGGAGATGTAAGAAAAGCAGTCCTCAGTGATAATGGCACGGCGGGCATAACAAATGCTGGACAAGTACCCAGTTTTCTATTTTGGCTGAGCAAATACCTACCAGCCGATGTAAACCCAATGCGAGTACGCCGAAAGCCTGGCACAAGACCTGTAAGGGCGAAGTGTCGCAGGTGCTCATCCCAATAGTGTGCGTTTCTCACAACGTACATGGAGCAGCTAACAAAATTGGGTTTCTCTAAGGAAAAGGCTACAGCAGAATGCCAAGCCGCTCCTCGTTTCGTGCTAAAGACCAGCTGAAAGGCTAAATTAGGGATTACAGTGGACTTGTGTCCTGTTCACTCTGTAAATATAAGGAGTCATGGCCAATCACACATCTTGACAGCGAAGTATCCAACTTTAAGGTAAGAGAGTGCTTTGATCCTATTGACTTTGTTTCAGGCTACTGTCCAACTTCCTCTGCACCCTAGTTCTTACAATTCTTGCGGCTCTATTACTCCGTCAGGAGTGCAAAAATCGAAGCGTGTCCTACATTGTATATAAAATGCGCGGGGTATTTTCAACTATCAGTTGAAAAGATATTCTGGAAGATACGACCAAATATGAAAGCATGGCTTACTGATTTCAGTCTGCAGGCGCCATCTGAAGACATTACCCTGGACACCCTGGGGGATTTTCTTCGCGCTTGTCAAGAAAAAAGGCTATAGATATCGGCGAAGAAAAGCGTATTCTTCTCAAAGCAGATTAATTGGTGTGGAAGGATCACCACGTGCGACAGATATACAATGAAGCCAACTAAGCTTTAAGTTTTGCAAGAAATGAAATACCTTTCGACCACTGCCGAGCTGACTGAATTTGTGTACTTCTGCAGATGTATTTCAATTTACATCCAAAAATTTTCACAAAAAGTTAAAATGCTTCAGTATATCCTATAGGATGCCCATTAAAAGTACGGGAAAAGTACGTCACGCGCGATCAAGATCATGGAGCTTCGAAACCTGTCTTGGGGGCAAAACCATGTAAAGAATTTCTCGCAATTTCAAGACAGCCTTCGAAACGCAGTTAGGGTATCAAATCCTGAAAAATGTCTTGATAGTGGCCTTAACGGATTGTCGCGATGGTTCCTTAATGTAATAAACGAGGATCCTTTCCCGAGATAGTCCTAATGAAGGTTAAAGAGCCGACAGTGGATAGAAGAGAACCGAGTCGAAGATTCGAAGCAGACGCGCCACTGTCTTATAGAGGACAACAGACTTTGACGGGGAGGATAATTGTAATCTGAAGTAGCTCTGTTTTCAGTATCGTAATATTCCGGTTTTTACTTGAGTCGAGCCAGGGTTATGTAGACACAATGCAGTATTCCAAACCTAGCTTAAAGCTGAACTACCGTTACGGTACCTAGAATACCACGAAAGTGGCAGGAGACATTTTTTGCCATCAATCACAATAAATACAAGTTTAATTCTTCCTTAGCAGTGCAAAAGCACCGTTGCATGTTGACAAGCGCTTCAAATTACCCATTTGAGAGGTATGACGTAAGCATAAACAGATTAGCATATCAACTAGAATGAAATCAAAATATAACAGTAAAATTAAGAACTTTGTCTCGGTCCAGCATCCTTCCGGACTCCTGCTGGACGGCTGCACAAGTGCCACAAGTACCGGACCTCCCGTGATGTATATCAACATGCTGGACGGCCCTGCAAGGACTGCACCTTGCGTGATGCTTATCAACGTGTAGGGTGGTTCCCAAACTAGTCATATGTTCCAAGATTGCGCAATTCGGTCAATATGTCCGCTAAGATCTTATCGAAGACTACAGTACTTCACCAACACAAGTTCGGACATCTTTGAGATCTTGGCAGCGGTAGACTTTAGGTCATAGCTTTGGTCCAGCTTCTCCAGCATCTCTTTGCGTTTTGCGACAACGGTCCGCACAACTTTGAGGGCTTGGTCGCTCAACGCGGCGACAATAATTTTGCTCGCCTACTGCTGATGGTCCATAAAGGTCTTCTGGTCATCATCAACTGTCATATCGGAAAGAGCATAATCACGGGTTTTGGCACTGATCGCCCTAACTCTTATGTGCAAAATACTGTAGTCAATCTTGGCGTAAAATGGGCGAATTAATAGCTTGTCCGAGTCGGCCTTCTCCTGGACAAAATAAAAGAGAAAGAACCGTTTCGGTAACTGCGCGAAGAGGTGAAAGTTAGGCGTATGAATCTGAGCCCATAACCTGTCGTGGTTGATGCCCAGTGTTTGCTTCCATTTATTGAAGCTAGCCTATTTATGATAAGTCCGTATCGGCCTCTTCACAAGCAGTTCAAGCAAAGAACAATTTACAATGACGTATTCTAAAACATAACCATTAAATTTCTGATGATGCATTCCAAGACATAGTGATTAGATTTTTGATTCGGTCTAAAGCGTAAGTATCGTAGGGCTGTCAAAAATTGACATATAAATCTGAGGACGGTCGGTATCCTGTTCATCACAACGAAAAACAGTAATACGAACCCATCGCACAGGGAATAGATGTGACAATTGTCAGCCCTTCTACTCACAATATCGCAAGCAGGCAAATGAAGGTATATCAGCACTGACCCAGGCTGAACGGCCGAAAAAGGAAAAAAATGCGATATATTTCTGCGAAGAATTTATTGACCTTCTACCTGTAGCTTTTTATATCGGTGGACAAATCAGATTAACAGGGTTTCGGGCCATAAATCAACTTAGCAACTTTACCGCTGGTCTTCGAGTGAAGCACTACTTCTCCTAAATCCGGATTCTCAAATCAAGTGCCTCGACGCTTGTTCTTCAGTACATCGCCGCTTATGCTGAATCACCGAAAAGTGCGGGCATACCCCACTACTTGACCTCTAGACGGACGTTCTATGAGAGATGTTTTCTCTGTAGTTTAGCTCTCAGCATGAAATTTTACATTTGCAGTTTAAAAAAAAAAGCAAGCATTTTTATCGACATAGGAAACACAGATTGTTTCTTTCTTTGAATATGCAACATCAGTTATTTGTGAACCTAGTTTTGATGAAAAGGCCTACGGTAGTTCACGAGGACATGATGGGTGTAGAATGTTCTACCACGAGGGCTGCGGGACTTCTTCCCTTGAAGAAAAATGATTTGAAGTGTAACCAAGATAAGGAAATACCAGATCTACCTCCCTCAGAGGCTACAGAGGTGATTGAAGATTTTGGTTCATAGTTGAATCTAAACATGCCTTCTGTCTCTTGAAAGAAGCAATTTATTAAGCTTATATAGACATTTCTGACACTACAATATCGATAAAACTACTAAATCACCAGAAAAAGAGAACATGACTTCAAATAGAGGTCGAATGTTTTACAAAAGTTAATCAAAAGAAAGTACAAAAGTATGCTCCCGGTAACCTTCAATTCTATATCATACCTTAGCGCGTCCCCCAAATTAGTTTAAGTACTCACATAGTGCCCAAAATACCCGTTAACGACTCATGAACTTTCGCCAGCTCCTTCTGATTCTTCTCTTTGAGGTGGTCCAGCTTCGAGGCCAATAGAGCCGAGTGGTCCACCTCCACTTTTACCTGTTTCTTAACTTCAGCTTTCGCCGAGCGAGGTAGATCAGTCTCAGACGGTTCTTTGTTAAAGATGGCTAAGACCAGGTCTTGGTCAGTATCCAATCCACCATCGCTTTCGCTAGGCGACGAGAAAGGGTGGAGAGATTCCTCATCGTCCGAACTTTTAGGGGACGTGAAATCCTCACTGTCCGTCTGAGCCCCATTGATTCTGGACGGCTCGTTGACGAATGGTAACACAACCTCTTCTTCTTTAATAACCAAAGTGACGAGTTGGATTGCGTAATCATGCGCGTCTGGAGAGCTTCCAGAGTCGGGATTCCAACAATAACGTCAAACGGGGCATTGTTAACCACTAGGAACTCAAGATGCACAACCATTGACCCATATGATCCCGGCACTCCTTTGAAAAAACCAAGAACCTCGGCGACAGTCCCGTCTGCTAACGTCACCTGACGATCGGTTTCCGTTGGGGTGGGGGCAAGCCTTTTGCAGAGGACCCAAGAGGTCAAGTTAGGAACTGCACCCGTGTCCAAAAGGGCATCAGTCTCCGTTCCGTACAATCTCACGGCTACTACCTTGAGTCGCGTGAAACTCCTGAAGAGCTAACCATCGACGCCTGTGTAACCGGCAACCTCTTGAATAACAATCTCCTTAAAACCTTTCTGGCCTCCTCGGCCTCCCCGCGCAATATTTGCCCGAAATTCATTCCCGTGGCAGCGGAAGCCAGTTTAGCGGTCACGTTATACTTTCCTACATGATCCTGGAGTCCACCGGATTTCTTCTTCGATTTGCGGTTTCCTCTCTTGGTCTTCTTCCTTGGGACGGGAGCCATCATCTGCGTACGATTAGCAGGGGCCTTATTCAAGATGGCATCAAGATCCATCAAGTTTTCCCTCCTATGCTTCGGGAGGGCCTGCCCGTCCGCACTTCTTTTCGCGGCAGCAACCACGCTTTTTGCGAGCTTCCTGAACAACGGCGACCTCGTTATCACCTTTCGGCTCCTTCATTTTCAATTCTTCTCCAGACTCAGACCGGGTCCTAGCAACTCCTCCTCGCTGATCATCACCACGAGGGTTCTTGGACCAACGTGTTGCTTCCGAATGTCCTCTTCTCCCACAAATTTTACAACGCATATCCCTATGCGGATTATGCGGGCAACGGCTCGCACCATTGCCCTTTTGGTTGCAATAGCTGCAAAAATAGTCTGCATCCGTTTTCACAGGCGGCGTCGTTCCGTCTAATTGCTTCTTCACGAGCAACAATAGTTCAGAGAATTGGTCGGCCAATTTATCCACCTTTTTTTCAAGATGCTGAGAACTACGAGCATCCGGCCTTTGGAGGATCTTCTTCGGCGCTTCACTCGATGATGCTCCTTGACTTTCTTCTCCGTAGAATATCTTCTTTCGCCTTACAAAGTCCGTGATTGCCTTCTTGAGCCCCCTGTAGTCCGTAGAAGCTCTAAACATCACAAGCTGCGCCCTGTCCTGATTTTCTGCCACTGCTCTCCGAAACAGACCGAACGAAGCGGTATCATTCTCTCTTGTATAGAGCGTCAAACTGCGCCAGGGAGCCTGATAAGTCCTTCGGGTCCAACCTAGCGTTGATAGCCTTCTGCAATTCTTCTTCCGGCTCTTCAGGGTCTTCCCAAACTCCCTGATGAGCTTGGCCTTAACGGTCGAATAGTCCTTCGCATCCTCTGCCAATGCACCGTCTCTCGCAAAAGCCTCGTAGTAACGCCGAAATGCTGCGCCCTCGAGGTGGCAAAGGATCTGGAGCGCCTTTTCCTCGTCGCTTTTCCCGCGCATAACTACATTCTCGTACGCGAAAAGGAAGCGCGCGACGTCGGAAGAAGGGAACCGTTGAAGGAAACGTGGGGTCTCGGGGAATCGTTCATATTCATCGTCGACCTTGGATGCTGGTACCATGTAATGCTTGTTTTTCTGTTTACTCTGCTTTTCTTTTTTTTGTCGGCCAAGCCTAACCTACTTCCTCTTCCCCAGACTCCGGCAGCCCTCTCGTCCTCTTATAGAGGCGGTCGGTCCGGGGTTTCTTCTCGTGTACAGTGCAAGTACAGTGTACACTACTACTGTACACTGTACGAGCCCACTTCCCGCTCGTACAGTGTACAGTAGTACTGTATACTGTACGAGCACACCGGGCCAATCAACTAGCGACTCTCACCGTCGCGCGACACAAAACTCGCGCGACACACAGGCCGGCATATCGACGGTCTTGAGAGACTCGATATGAATGCAAGTTGACCGGACAGCTGACTTCGCACCGCCAGCAGAAAAGCACCCCTTCCCCTTTATCTACCGAATCGCTATGTGCGTAACATTGCACAAAAACTAAGGCCTCGATTCGTTTCAAGAAGAATACCTCCGTGCGTATGGTAGTGTCGATGCAGCACTCGAACAAAAACGACATCCTCTTAGAGCTTCATCAATCCCTTTTCCCCACGGGGAACTCGGCGTGTTCATTAACTTTGACAGATAAGCCGGCTGATACCTAGTCAACTTACATGCTTATATAGTAGTGTAGATTACATGAAGTATTGAAGCAGGCGCTGGTGGCACTTCACCCTACCAGCAAGAAGTTATCTCCTCCCTAATCAACTCTTTCCCAGACCGCGTCATACTCTATATTCGTCTTTTCTGTCGGGTTAGTCAACCGGAACCCCATCTTTTCCATATACGGCACCCAATCTCTGTACAAATCATTAACCACCCCTTCATACCTCTTATACTCCGCCCTGGGCAAGTAAGTCTCCGACTTGATCCTCTGAACCCTCCTCAAATTCTTCCGACTCGCACTTTGAATAACCTGCAAGTCAAACCCCTGCGTATCCGTCTTCAAAAACTCGATGCGCACCTCCCGCGGCACCGCCTCCAGCACCGCCTCCAAACTCAACACAGGCACAAAATCCACGCCCCCCGGCCCGGGCCCGAAATTCTCGCTCGGGTCAAATACGGACCTGTTTGCATATTTCGGCAGCTGGCCACCTGGTTGTTTAATCGTCGACAAGCTCGACGACATCCCTCGCTTGTTGTAATGATGGAAGGCGGAAAACGAGTTCGCACGCGGCGCCCCGGCAATGGCGCAGTTAATGACGTAGAATCGGTTCACGAGCGAGGGATTCTTTTGAAAGTTCTCGCGGATGTGGTGAGCAATGCCGACGTTGGCCTCGATGGCAATGACCGCGGTCTCAGCATTGGGTGGACGAATGGGGCTGATATTTGGGCCGATGTTGATGTGGAGTGTCGTGATGGAGGGGTCGAACTGGAAGGAGGGTACTGCGGCGCTGGTGCGTGACGGATAGGAGAAAGATGGGTTGTTGAGGATCAAAGGGGCGAAGAGAAGCGCGAAGACAGCAGTAAGGATTACAAACGTGGTTAAGAGCTTTCGAGGTCGCCATGGTGGGTGGTGGGTGACTGTTTGAGAGGATGTTGGGAGGGAGGTGAAGGGAGATAGAGTGGCTTCGCGATTATGTTCGTCCAGTAATAACTTGAACGCGTAGGCAATTGCGATGAAAAGGGTTCCTGCAAGTGTACAGTACATGTCGGAGTTGGATAAGACTTTGGATGTCTCAATATTTGAAAGATATGGTCGGCTGTATTCCGTGGTACAGGGAACAGTCGCTGATTGACAGGGGAGAAACAAGTTTGGAAAAGGGGTAAGTAGGGTGGATTTATTTTCGAGTGGTGTGAAGGTCGGGAGTCCTATGAATTTGCATTCGTACAATGCTTCACGATTTGCAACACGAATAACAGAGCATTTCTAGCTACTAAACAGTAGCTGGAAAAGCGCTGCTTCTCGAGTTGGATTTAGTGAAAGTACGGTATGCTACGCTTTACATTAGCCTGCTCATCTTAAAGAGGCTTGACATTGAACCATAGTCCATAGGGGAGTTCAGCTTGGCATTGCATGCCATTTATAAATCATGAAGGGGAAAGGTTTGAGTGGTTTTACTCTTGGAGGACATATTCGATCTATCCTAAAGTTTTACAGATAACCGCAAGCATGAAATAAAGATGAGTATACTTAAGCTCTCGCTTTCATCCGTTCCTTTTTCAGTCACCCGCCTTTATACTTTCTCCACTATAGAGCAAGGGGAAAGTTTGGGTGTTTTACTCTTGGAAGATACATCCGATCTATCCCATGGTTTTCCAGACAACCACAATCGACTCAAAAAGGGTATACCGACACAGTAATGGGGAAGGAACTACGCTTCCTAAAAAGCTACCTTCAGGCCAGCCATCAAGCAGGCCGCATTGGACATGACGGCTGCTGCAGCGTGCCTTTTCATCAAAACCCCCCGAACCTTTCCGTACGTCTCCAATACCGTCACGGCCACGTTCCTTGCCACGTCATTTAGCACAGGTATTGAGGATGCAGTGAGGTTATATTTTTTTCAATATTGCGACTTGGCAAAGAAACATCTCGACCTGCCGCGAACATCTCGGAACCACGCGATATTCCATCTTCTTGTACAGTACGTACATGATGGCGAACTAAAGAGGACTTCTAGTCTGGCTAGCTATAGTAGTAAGAAGAAAGAAGTCTAAGAAGAAACTTCACAGTGAGAAAATTTCTCACCGTCGTGTAATATCTAAATCTAAATCTTACAGTTGCTACACAGTATTATTTTGTACGCTGTACCGCTCGCACTGTACAGTACAGTACTGTACAAATGCAATTTGGATGACTTCGAGATCTTTTTTTTACTGTATTGGTCTTTTATCATTGGTGTACAGTCCAAATGTGCAACGTTGCATCTTTTTTTCATACTGTATGCTGGGTGCCTGATGGGTGGTCTTATTCCGGTCTTTTGAGGGGCAGTGTGAGCGCCCCTTGTCGCCTTCCATCAGTTACGCCTTTTATAATACATGAAGTAAAGATGATTATATATCAGTTAGCCCAGTAGTGAAGTAAAGATGATTACACAATCAGTTAGCCCCCCTACGCTCCACGACGCCTGATAAACAGCCAAGATATTTTTCAATATTTAACCACTCCACACTTTTCTCCCTTTTCGTACTGCACGTACCGTACAGAACGTACCCTCCAAGGGCAGCGTACTGCACATACAGTACTGTACAGAACGTACCCTCCAAGGACAGACATGTAAATACAAAAACTCGACCGACAATGTCTGTCAAATATTAAATCACCCCAACATTACACAATAAGCTAATTTTTGTCCTTGTACTGTACGCCAAGTTTCACACGTTTCACATAGTTTTCGGGGACCAATGAGGGCCATTCGTTGTAGCTGAGCTGGTTAGCCGAGCATGTTACTATCTCCTGGTCCTGGTTTCAACCATGGGTTAGTTCCAGTATTTACTGTTTGAGCTACAGAAGAGACTACGATATATGGAAAAGGGGTGAAAAATAGTTGTACTTTTTGTTTATTTTTATGGCAGTCCTCGCAATCCTCAAGGTCGACTCAGTTTCAAGTCCCCATTGGTACTTCTGCCGAGGGCACTTTTGCCCCAAATGAGTGACTCTATGGTTACTTTCAATGGCTTTAGGACTGCTGATATTGATTAATTTTCGTTCTGCTCTGAGAATGTTGTGAAGACACGGATGGGGCGAGTGAAGAGAAGGCTCGTTCCTCAATCTCTTACTTGCGTGGGAAAGATTTCTAGTCCAATTACCGCAAGTCCACGCTGAGCGGAAAGCTCTCGGAATGCGGTCAGGATTTTGGCAAGATTCAGAGGCGTTACGGAAGGAGTTTAGGAATAAGCCTGAGGCAAGAAGGGCAAGCGAACTGGCTTTGCCCCTGAGTAGGACTCTGGAGGACGACCTCGCTGAGTTTGTCGAGAAGGTTGATGCCGCGTTTGAGAACGCAGGTTTCTTAGAGGAACAGAAGACGTACCTCATGAAGAAGACTACAGTGATTGGCACAAGACGCAGAATTAAGTGGTGTTCCAAGCATCGAAGAGTTATTAAGATCTGAAGAATTGTTCAGTCGAGTATCAGAAATCACTGAAGAGGTTTCAGGTGGTTTCGTTGAGTAGAAGTTCTTAGGTCAATTATTTCTTGGTACCGAACGAGAATTCCAGGAAAGAACCTGATGAATGTATCGATGATTTAGCTTCTCAGTAAGCATAATTGTATTTGTTGATGAAGGAAAATAATAGTGTGATCGGGCAGTCTCAGAGTCCGAGTGGGACGCGAACAGCCAATCATGTTAGTAAGACTTACGAAAAGACTGTGAGATTCGTCATAACGTAGTGTAGATACTGTGGTAAGATTGTGTATAGTCCTCATAATTGCTGGAAGAAGCAGAAGGATGAGAAGGGAGTCCTTTTGTATGCTTTCTGTGGAAAAAAGGCCGCACTGAGGAAAGCTGCTGGAGTAAGAAGAAGGCGAGGAGGAGATGCGGGAACAGGAACCGAAGGAAGATAGTGTGAATGTCAAACAGGAGTTGGATGCCGTTAAAGTTGCTGCTGTTTGTCGAGAAGAGACGGCGGACAGTTTCCAAAGCAGCGAGCTCTGGACCGGCCAGTCCGGATTGTTCGAACAGATGTCACACGTATCGAGAATATTCTAGAACCGATTACAAGGCAAGTTTCGCAGAAGAAGGAAAAGAAGAAGCTAAGAATAAAGTCACTTATTGAAAAGGGTTCTTGTTAGTGGAAAGTCGTGTCAACGAGTGCTATGTAATTTCTAGTCTTCCGCAAGCCAATGCAGGGATTAGTTTTGGTCAATTTCTGCGGGGAGACGAAAATTATGCAGAGAAGAAGTTGAAAAAGAAGTTTAAAGACGCACCGGCTCAGAGTTCAGGCGTGCAATAATCTAAAATCGGGTGGGACTGGCAATACCCATTCCAGGGGGTCCAGCTAGGGAAATGGAGTTTCGAATGTGAATGAGGTTACTGATGGAGTCAATGTTCCCGCAGAGAATGCACTTGGTCGCCTTCGCAGGTTTAAGATGATGGAAACGAAGATATATGGCAGAGATAAGAGAGCGCTGCTCGAGACAGTGGCAACCCAAATATCATGTCACAAGAACTGTGTGAGACCTACGCCTAAGCCCTGACAACTTCGCGTCGAATCACGGTTACCAATGGAGGAACTGCTCAACTTTGATGCGTTGGGAAAAGTGGTGAATGTGCCGGCGCGCCTGGGGCGTGATAGTGCCCCTGTATTTCTTGGTATTGGCAGAATCACCATTTGACCTGATCATTTGATAACCGTCTATGGAAGCCCTACAAGTATTGACCTTAAAAGGCAGATGGTGACGTTCCGCATTGGTATTAGTGAAAACTTGATCACAAAAAGCATTGTCATTTGTGCGGTGAAGACGTTAATGAGCTAAGCGAAGGCGCAGTGTTCACAGCGGACTTGGAAGAAGAGTATACGGGTGATGGCGAAGCCGGAGAAAATTCGTCGAAGAAAAAGTTGAAAAAGACGAAGAAGAGTATGTGAATTGTGTTTGCGAGGTTCAGCGCCGGCCGGTCTCGGAGAGAAAGAGTTGAGACTGATGTTAGTCTGGATGATGTCCGGAAAATTCTATGGCAGACGAAGACTGCCAAATGTTCATTGATTTCGTGGAGCGGGCCTGTACTAACTATGTGAATTCATCTGGACCGGCCAGTCCCGAAGAAGTTAGCCGAAACTCGGAAGCTGTGCTAGGTTTTTACAGGTTGAGTGAAAATCAAGCAAATACTTTTGTGACGGCCGTGAAGTAAATGCCAACGGAAGTACAGAAGCAGGTGACGGAATTGCTGCTTGAGTCGAAGAAGGAACCAGTGGTAGCATGAAGCTTCGGTGATCTTACCGCAGGCATAGTCCCGTTCACCCAAACTGTCATGCTTGACGACTACACACAGATATGTGAGCCGTTGAGAAGATTAACGGCGAAGATTAATGCTGTGAGTAAGGAAGAAGTTGAAAAGATGCTTAATGATGGGATAATAAGGCCCTCAAATTTACCTTGGGGTTTGCCGTAGTAATCGCCACGAATAAAGATTTAGTGGCGATTTTTTGTGCAGATTGAACGCCAACTAAATAAAAGATGAAGGCCGATGATCTTGTCGATGAGATTTCTGGTCAGGAGGTTTTCAGAAATTTGGATGTCTTCACAGATATTAGAATATCTTATTGATGAGAAGGTGCAAGAGATGACGACATATCGTTTTTAGCAAGGTATCTATTGTGTTTTGTGTTACACTTTGGTGTGAAGAACGGACCTCCGTGTGTCCATATTGTGGCACATATTTTTTTTGGTGACTACCATTCGTAGTCGTGTACATCGATGACATTGTGATTAAGTCGTCGAATTGGAAGGAGCACATGGAAAATTTGAATTTTGTGCTCGGGCTGTTGAGAAATTTTGGTTTGAAGTTTGAAGTTGAAGGTTAAGAAATGTGAATTCTGATTGAAAGGAGAGATATTAGGCATTTGGTGAGTGGTAAGGGTGTGAGAACAAATCCAGGAAAGACAGGTGCGATCGTAGATGCTCCGAGAACTACTTGAAGAAGGAACTGCGTTTGTTCTTTAGGATGGCGTCCTACTACAAGCGATTCGTGAGATGGCTCACCAAGATCGATGCGCCGCTCTATTGACTGACCAGTCCCCGGGGTCAATTTCATATGGAACCCTTAAGCTGAGGAGGCATTCGTGAAATTGAAGAAGAGTCTTACCGAGCCACCATTCCTTGCCCTGCCTAAAATGTCGAGAGAATTCATTTTATGTACAGATGCCTCGTGGGCAGCGATCGGTGTACTTTGTAAAAAAGAAGATGAGGATCGAGATCACCCACGCAGTACGCAAGCCGCACGACACAAGTCACAGAAGAACTACTGTACGTTTGAGTTGGAAGCTTTTTGCAGTGATATTCTTGTTAAAAATTCAGGCCTTACCTGTCGGGAAGTGCCTTGGTGTTATTTTCGGATCACCAGGCGTTGCGGGCTGCGTTATCAAAGAAGTTTTATCCATGGACTGTTGACAAGATGGCTTGACTTTATGGCAGAGTACGAGTTTGAGGTTCGCCACAAGCCTGGAGCGCAGAACGTATCAGCCGATTATTTGTCAAGGAAGAAGAGATTGACGGTGGAGGTAGGCCTGTATCACTGAAGAATGAGATTAAAAATTCCCTACAGTGGATGAGGACCGGCCAGTCACGGGTGACGAATTTGAAGAAAACAAGAGTTTGACCAGGAGTTTTGGTGAAAGCCAATTTGGAGAGAAGGAATACCGACAAGTCTCAAAAGTAGGAAAAAAGACAGGAAAAGGCCTTTCCCTCTCGAAAAAATTGTTAATGAGGAAGAAATTATTGCTGTGATTGACCTGAAAGGACGCGAGGAATGGTACGAGGAGGGACTAGGGCCGGTTAAGCAGTATCTGTCGACCTTGGACGGAAAGGGTATTGCCAAGAGGCACCGACTCCAAGCGAAAGCCTTCTTTTTATCCGACGGCGTGGTGTTCTGCAGTACGAAACGGACCAAGGTTGGTCTTGCAGATTGAAGCACGCGTCGGCGTATTGCGAGCTGCTCATGACTTGGTGGGTCATTGGGACCGGAGGACCACAACGCAATTTGTTGATGGCGCTTTTGGTGGCCTGGAGTGGCAAGGAACGTGAAACAGTTTGTGAAGTCCTGCGAAGTACCGAAAGAGGGCGCCATTGGAAAGGTACGATTAGGTTATAAGACAACCAGTGAGGGGCATCTTGAACACATTTTCCATAGACTTCACCGGTCCGTGGCAAATGACAAGGAGTAGGAACCATTACATGCTGCTCGCAGTTGACCGCTTGACTGTACGGCAAATAGTAAAGGCCACGAAGAGTCAGATAAGTAGATTCGCAGTAGATTTTGTGCAGAAAGAGATATTTAGTCAGTTTGGAATGTTGCGGGAGATTGTGTCGGACAATGATCCGACATTTATCGCCGACGCGTTTGAAGGATATTTGAAAAAAAATTGGACGCAGTGGAAACCGGTTAGTACGTACGCACCTCAAGCAAATGGAAGGGCGGAACGAACGGTTGAGACCATGATGAGCGCCATAGCGAAAGTTTTTAAGAGTACAGGAAAGGATTGGGATCAGGTAATAGGGGAAGTGCTACAATCATACCGTGTCCGGGAGGGAAGAGATGGGTTATTTCCGTTCAACCTGATCAATGGAGTTGAATTCCGCATGCGGTTGTCTGGAGTTTCGTTTATTGATATGGTGGAGACTAAAAAGTCTCGAGCGATCACTGACGACTTCTAACACGATAGGAAAAGACTGACCCGGGTCTGGAATGATGAGTTGAGTGTAATTGAATAGGAAAATAGTTCGCAGGACGCATAATACGGGAAAAAGAAGCTCCAGTTGAAGATGCGAAGTTTTGTGTTGAAGAGTTTCTTTCAATACGCAAATCGAAGAAAAGCAAGGGTATGGCGCCAAAATGGGCTGGCATTTATCGGATTATTGAGGCAACGCTTCCAGGTTACGCGCTGAAAAATTCATGAAGGAAGAAGATACGGCGAAAAGTTCACGTTCACAGACTTTGCGCATACTTCCCACCTAACATGTGACACTGGCGGTCGGAGACGGAGGAGAAGTAGGTGCGGATGGTTTCAGTGCGAGAGAGGGGGAAGGAGAAGGCTTAGTAGTAAAAAGAAAAATTTTCTTTGTTTACTTTTGTTTTTTAACTGTTGTTCGGTTGGTCACGGGAGATATAGATGACTCTCGGCGAGATAATATGATTTATCTTGTTTCCAGGGGGGCTAATGTAGCGCTTTGTTGTACTTTACCGTTTTGTTGAAATTACTCGAGGACAGTAGCAGTGACCCGAATGGCTGCGTTGGTGATTTAATTTGAAAAGCGTTGTATGTAGTGTAAGAAGTTGACAAAAAGTTGATGGTTGGTTGGCAGGCAGAAAAGGCAAGAAAAAACCCCGGCCAGTCACACGAGCGGGGCGCTTACAGACTAGATTGGCAACTTGATGCCCCGTGGAGGGCCCATCCTCCATCCCGGGGGCCCAGACGACTTGGACCACCTCTATACCGGTTGTTGACTGAGAAGAAGCAAAATGAGTATGTTATATCCGAGAAATCTCAAGGGTGCGATCTGGGGTACTTTGGGGAGTACGTTGGAGCTAATTTTTGTCATTGTGCCCCAAGTTGTACACATTTCCGATATTTTTGGGGAGGATCGATGAGGGCCATTCGTTGTAGCTGAGCTGGTTAGCCGAGCATGTTAATATCTTGTGGTCGTGGGTTCAACCATGGTTTGGTTCTCGTATTTATTGTTTTAGATATAAAAGAGACTATGATGTATGACAATGGGGTGAAAAAAGGATTTGTGTTGTTGCTGAATATATTGTAGTCTTCGCAATCCTGAAGGTTGCCGCAGTTTCAGGTCTACAAAAAATAACTCTTTCTGTCTGTATCACCTGCTATCAGCATCACCATGAAATATCCATGAAATGCTGCGTTTTACACGGGTTTAATGTGGTTTTTCTACCGTAACGTAAATGTGGGTAAATTCTTTTCTTGTTTGTGAAGGTTAGTGGGATAATTAGTTTTCCTGATGAAAGGAATAGCCCAGAGTAGGCCTAACTTTAGTTTAGGTTAATGGGATTGTGAAATTATCCCATTAATCATATATCAGGAAAATTAAGTAAACCACCCAGAAAACATTAAATGGGGTTGTTGACTTCATTTTACTGATAACAGGTAATGTGATAGGTTTATGGTAATTGGATAAATTGGTGGTTTACTTAATTTATCTGATAAATGGTTATTAGGATGGCTTACTTTATTTTCCTGATACCATAATTGGTTAAATAGGGTGGTTAACAGGATGGATTAAATGGAATTGTTAATAGGATTAGTTTATTGCAAATAGTGCGAAGTTTACACGTACCGTACGGTATGAGCCATATGAACTTTCAGCATTCAAACAATCTGAAAAGGTTATCACGTCAGACTTAGTAAAGGCCGCCCGGAATCCAGCCATAGAGCTTCATCCTAATGGCCAAAATAGCACGGTGCCAGACATCAAGGCTATAGGGAACACCGCAGGGACAGACTTTTTCGACGTTACATTCGTCAAACCACTTGCTCCCTAAAACACACGGCCCGTTGCTTCAACCCTTAACATCTTTGAACCCCACTAAAGAGTCAGAGATGAAGAGATATCAAGGATTTATCACGACGTATGCCAGGTCCCGACTGATCCAAGTGCCGATATCTATACTCGGCGGGTGGCACGAAGACGAATTCGCGGTGCTGACAGATGTAGCTAGGCACGTTGCCGTAGAGCTATGAAGACTTATAGGGTAAAAATGGAGCCAAAAGAAAAGGGAAACACTAATACCCGAGTTGAGAGTTGTTGCGAGCGACTAAAGTTTTACGATAGACGTTGACGGTGATAGACAGGAGTAGGCGTGAAAGCTGAGTGATTGCTCTAGTAACTAAATCTAAAAGGGTAGGATCTTCCACCTCGCTTGCAGAATAGGGAACTGATTTAATGTTTGGGTTTGAAGTTGACTCCCAACTTTCTTCAGCGCTTTGATTCTCTTGGTTAGAACTATCTGGGCGGAGCTCTCCTGAAAATAAATTATCAGTACTAAGAAACAGTGCCTCTATCTCCTCAATAACTGAACGACTAACCATTAATGCAGGAGCAAATTCTCGAACTAGACTCTGCGTCAAGCAAGACTCACTGACCATGGTGGGAGTGATCGACTTGACAGCACTTCTCTGCGAAGGCTGATATTCCTGAAATGACTCTATGCCAATTAAGGCCATTTCTCTTTCCTCCTTCCGAACTGAATAGGAGAGATTTTCTCCCTTATATACTCCTCCGGAAACCTAGTTTTTTTAATAATACATGAGGTATCTTACTTTCCGTGAAACCTATGAAGAAACTGAATCGGCAGCTCAGCATTAAAAATTTGTTACGGGCATCACAACACAGAAAAACACATACACAATAATTTGAGGCTTCGATCTAAACCAACAGCCACCAAATACAGTACATATATCCGTAGTAAAATTGCGTAAGTACGCAATATTGCCCTTTTCACGTAAATAAAACTAAAGACGGAAGTGCTAATAGACACTAACATACAAGTTGGCCGGGTATGTAGACAGCTTGTCTGTTGCGATAAATTAATCTCCCTCTTTACTCCTTACATGTGCAGGAGCGTATGTAAAGTATGTACATTGCTGTACTTTGACAGCATGATATGGTACTGAAATCTGCTGTCAAACAGTTGGTACCCCTATCTCAGTTCGAGAGAGTGTCCATCGAGCTCCGTATCATAGAGATTTTTGGGCAATAGCTCGGCTGTAGCGCTGAGCTGTACTAAAAAAATATTATTTAAGTCATAAATGGACGCAACCGCCCAAATAAGAATTTGTGGACGGAAACGGTTGTATATATCTTCATCAGAGAGTTTGGAGTGGTTTCAATCTGTCCTTATGCAGAGAAACGATGCGACAACGGTTTCATCTAACTCATAATGCCTTACGGCTGGCCTCACACCAGTCCTGTGAGGCCTTTCGTCCTGACCATGCTTCATTTTGAGACTCTTGAATAGGCAGAACTGCCTCCCTTAGTCTTTGGAAAATAGCAGCCCTACATCCCTAATCAGTAAAGCTTCATAATCCCCCCCCCTCTGACAAGATCCACAGGACTAAATTCCTAAAATTTAAGCTTATATTTCCTCCTTCAATAGTTGGGGGGAGACATAATGTAAATTTAAGCTCATATAATTTAGGGGGACCAAACCATAAGCCCCTTCTTTAGAGAGCAGGTGTGTTGAAACATTTATTGTACTCCTAACGAAAAGCCGCAGACATGGCTATACTGTCACGGTTGCTGGGTGTTCGTGCGCAATGTTTATTACGCATGAAGGCGGTACAGTTTAGATTAAGTAACATCCTCTAAGGATGTTACCGCCGTTCCAAAATTCAAACTGTATCTGTGCAGTACACTGACTGATCCTACTATTCGGCTAAGATCTACAGACAAGTGCGTTGAGATTCCAGACTTTAGAGAGGTGGTGCTCTCCGCGGTCTGGCATAGAGTTGCCAAGTGTTGTAAAGTTCACCACTGGTTATTCAAAACTTTATACATGTACTCTGATACAATGACCTGTGCCTGCTAGTCTTCGGAAAATAGCCTTCCTGCATCCCTAATCAGTAAATCACCCCAATTTTCGCCCCTTTCTGTGCTCAACCTGACAACTTGTACCTTTGGAACTGATAAATAGATCATCTAGGAGGCGCTTTCGCGCTTACAATAGTTTTATTTAGTGTAAGCCCGAAAGAAAGCAAACCAAAGTAATCCTTCAATGGGCACTCGATCCTCGAGTTAATAAATAAATTGGCCTTGCATGGCTTACAAGTGACCCAAGTGTTGTGAATTTCAAACAGGACATGGATAAAAAGCAGATTGGAGCCTACGGCGCTCTGAAAAAAAACGAAGTTTTTTCTTTCCAATATATGGTTATGTGTTAATAAAAATGCTGAGTTCAGTCTTCCCTGTAACCTAGGTACAGTCGCCCCATAATTCAAACACAACTTCGACACCATTCTATACCTCTAATATGCTACTTATTTGTTATCTCCTGGAATAAAATCACAGAGATCTCTCTATAGTATCTATAAATATACAAAAAAATAGAACATATCCATAGAAGTAGTGGACTCGAAAGATTTAACGTAAAAAACTATCCCAATAAATATCAAAAGTCTATAAAGTGAAGAATAGAATCCTTCAAAGTCGGATTGCAGGGCGATCTTTACGGTAAATCACGGAGTATATGAGTGCATTTGATAGGCGAAGTGAATTTTCCTGTGATTACTTTTTTAACATTACCCCTTCTTCGCCCTTACTCCGTCCCCTGATAATTAGACCTCAGATAGTAAAGTCCTCTGCTCAACTGTTAAGTCACACATTTTTTGAGAGAGAACTTTGTTGAACGCTTTGCATTTACCAAGCTCCTGAAACCATCAGCAGGATTATCCGAAGTTCTTACAAAACGGACTTGATATACCTCATCCCTTTGATAAGCCTACAGAACAACACTTATGTATATCACCAGGCGTTTCTCCAAGTTGAAAAGCTGTTTATAGTCATATTAAATGGGCTCTTGGAACCGTGAACATTGATAAGGGTATCTTCGTTCCGAATATCGACTGTAAGTAGTGCTTAATTACGTAAGCCACATTGAAGACGTCAGCGAAAGCGTATAATTCTGCACCTAGTATGGAACTAGTTACTCTGCGGTTCTTATGACTTGAGTACCTCAATACGTTGCATCTTTCGGATTCGTCTGTAAGGAGGACAATATATCCCAGTTGCAATGATTTGTCATTATTATTCGCGAAGGAAGAGTCATGATTTGAGTTAATATTTATAGTACTTGAAAGATATATTATTTGGTCCTTCTTAACGTGCCTAACGATTTTGTTAATGCTAATTATGCCATGTTTAGATCACTTGCTATCAGTCACTTGAGCGACCGAGCTGACTCCCGCAACATATCTCTCGACTTGTGTGTATAGGCCAAGCTAGCGTATGTCTTAATGAACCAGAATAAGAGAGGTTTACATCAGATGGAAGTATCTTGAAACTTTTTGAATACTGATGTTGACTCGAAGCCAAAATAGGGTTTTCAACTGTCACTCCCGCAAATATGATATCATCGTATTCCTTCTCTCTATATATAAATTTGGGAAGCGTTTTCTCGGTCATTTTATTAAACTACTCATTCCTGCAGGAACATTAATGATCCATTTACGTCCCGATCATCCTTTCTAGCTTAAAACTGTCATGTTTGGTAAATACAGAAACATCACTATTGGTAGGCTTCATTACAAAGTCCTGTCCTAGGTAAAGACTCGTAGTCCTGTCAGAAAAGTCTCCGGAGTTTTAAAGTCCATGCAAGGGCTTTATCAACTCAGACAAATATCCGCCAGATATCTCGAGCTCCTTAGGAGGTTTCAAGTAACCCTTTCTCAAATGGTTTCGTTGGGAAGCAAATACGCTTGCCAGACGATTTACAACCATATTTCGAATCCGAATATCTCTGCTACCACTAATAAATTTTTCGTTAGATTTTTTCTCCTAGTGGTGGAATCGTGGACTAGAAATCTTTTCCTTTGACCTTTTAACCCTGAAACACAAACCTAGCTTTCGGTTATTCCTCCTTGGTACTCGTAGTCTTCACATAAAACACAAATCTTCCAGTCAATATATTAGAGTCTGGGAGTACATCCTTACCACCATTTTATTCCAAGTTCCCTTCTTAATTAGCCCTTGAGTAGCATCTGGGATCCTTGGGACGGAAAAATTCCATAACGTGGGTTCAAATCAGTTCCCCAGATTTATCATCAAAGTAAGGCTTTGCCTGTGTCATAGAGAGTTGAACCTCTGACCCATAACGATCGATTAATAATACCTTACCTTAAATACGATTGATCTCGTATGGCAAGGTATAATTGTTTGGTTTTGCGTTCTAGAGATACGAAAGCACTTTCTGTCCCTTAGTTAACTCATTTTTGGAGGCATTTGGTATGTGGGAGCTCAACGCGGTCTGGTTCCTCAATTCAGATGTTATCGCTTCCATTTCCACCCGAGAAATCTGTAGTGTCTCACTCGTTCAGTATTGCTTAGGAGCTGGATATTAATAGCATAGAATCTTTTCATGGTCCCGAAAACGATAGGGGACGGAACTAATCCGTCAGTATTCATTTATCATTCATTGATTTAAAATAAGTCATAAGGTAAAATTAGGCTCAATCGGTAGCTCTAAATATATGATCTTCTGGTATATTCGGCGCAGAGGACCATGATACCATTCTCCTGTCCCAATAGAGTTGTGGCTCTCTCCGCCTGACAAGGAGAGCTTAATTTCGCTTTCCTTCATAAGTTCCTTCCATGACTTCGATACGAATTGACTTCCTTGATCGAGGCGCATCCGATCAGAGTGATCTTTGTATATCTTTGACCACCATCCGAGGAAGGGGTTTCAGACAACCTATGTTGACAAAATATACAGGAACATTGCGTTCGAGAAGTGCTTTTGTGTGTCGACTACATGCAGTACAGGTATATTATCTCGATAAATGATGCCTAAGTATAATAACCTGATTGAAATTTTTGCGGCTTGTATAGTAATCTGAAAGGATTTCGGCCTTGTCTCAAAGCGCTGACATATTTCGGAGGACTCACTGGTCTCCTCAATTATTTTTCGAGTCTCGAGTTTTGCTTGCTCTAGTTGGGCTCTTTATATCAGATTTAATAATTCCTCGCCGAAGAAATGGAAAAATGAAGACGTAGGCGCTTAACTTGAGTCCCATGAACAATTGAGGTGACAATGAAACGGATTTTTGCAAAAAAGGCCTTGGACAGACTAGCCGGCTTCAATTCATAATGAAATTATTTGGCCGGCAATTGCTCAAGGCAGCAGGATTCTGCGTCCAATATGTGTTTAAATACTTACTTCCCAGAGTAAATTCCCTGCCCGCTGACATCCTGGTGCACCTGAGGTCAAACTTCATCAACAACTTGCCCCTTCTCACAGCTTTTTGGGCAAGCTGCAGATCGTTTTGCAGAACTGACGAACAACCAGCTTAAGAGCGCAGATGGTGTCAAACGGATTGTTGATGCTGTTTATCAGCGCGACTTTTTATCGGTTATAATTGAAGCATTTGATGGATTTAACTCACTTCTGAATACTCTTCGCTCACCGAATGAATCTTTGAAGACCTTTGAAACTCGCTTTTTGCTGCAGTTTCGAATTTCCACTCCTTGTCAAGTAGTACCAGACTCCCTCAATGCATAACGGCTATAATGCTTCTAAAAAACGCAAGCATCGAACATTCTCAATTTATCTCTGCACTGGCAGCAGCTGCGCCAAATGGAACTGTTTTCTCAGATCAATCTTTGAATGAAAAATTATCTAAAAGCAGTAATGTACATACAAATTGCTTCTGTTGTGAAGCAGTGTGAAAAATCATCGGCGACTACTTCGAATGTTCCACTGACTGCTAGTAATGCTGGTGCGATGAATCAATTCATGTTTGATTGCAGTAATTTTGTTGTCCCTCAAGTACTGCATTGAAACGGCACCCATGTCCCACCTGTGGTAAATTTGGACATTGGAAGTATATCTATGACAAATATGGTTCTTTGAAACCTGATGTGCAGTGCTACGATACTACTGAAGAGTTTAGTTATCATTCGGTTCTGATACTGTCTCGTTGAGTTCTGGTAATAAAAATGCAAGCGCAAAAGAAAGAATGTCCCTTTCAGTATGACCATGCTTTCGGGCAACAACTGTTAGAATAATGAGAATAGAAAGCCCTGTGTATCTCTTTCCGACGAAGCTGTGAGCCACTTGTGGATGACGGTGCCCCATACTCTGCCATTGGAAATGTTGAGCTTCGTCTATTGTCATTGCACATTGGACATCATGTATACATTGGAAATAATGTATGTATAGAATTTGAACCTATTCCAATGTAGCTTAACGGGCACAGGAACTGGCAATATGGGTTCGTTGATCATGCTAGTGCTCCACGCACAATTCTTGGATCTTTTGTTATTTCTGCTGTGTCCGACAGCGGACGAAAGGTGGTAGTTCGCCACCTCGTATTGGACGGCTCTATTCAATGGATAATTGGGAGGAGTGTGATAAATCAATCTAATATCCTCCTTATTAACTGTAATGCCTGCAGTTCCATCTTAATGGCATGAACTGACCAATTTACAATGGCCAATCAAGGCTTCTTGGTGACTTGCCTATGTCGGGCTTCTGTGATGAGACATGTAAGACAATCGCTCTTTCCTGACTCACGTGGAAATTTTTCCGAAGGTCGACCGTAGAGTCTACCCCCACCAATCCAGCAGAAAGCTTTACATCTCGTTTATATCCCGAAGATTGAATGATATTGAAAGCGTCGATCACTTCTACCTCGAGTATATTTGTTTGTTCCACTGTATGGAGATCACTAAAAGACTTTCTGCTTCATATGTAGTCAAGTTTACCTCTCTGGATCAGGAGATAATGGGCTTTGAAGCCTGTTGGGTCTCACAGATTTGGCTACCTGTCTCGGTACGATGTGATGATGCTTTTGGAAAGGCAAATTTCGGAATTCCTCGACGAACGAAGCGATTAATTTCTCGTACCGCCATGTCTCACAGTCATAATGAACTCGAGAGCAATCTGGTGTAATCCGCAGAAACTTACGTATTGCACGGATAATCCTCATACGGCTCGAGAACTTCGGCCCTGCGACCTGTTTCTATATCTAATGACTTCTATGGAGACGATGTGATGTCTTCATTTGAGCTTGTCCAAGGCTACAAAAATTTCTCTCTGATGGATCTATCCCTTCTATTGTAAACGAAATTGTATTTGCACACAATAAACTTCAATCAAAGCTCAAATTATCACTTATACTTAAGTCTAAGTATACAGATGAGCCTAATGTTTCAACTGGACAAATGGTAGAATTCTACTCCAATACTGGCATGGATAAGAAAGGAAAATGGACTACTACCAAAATTTGATTGGCTTTTGATGCAAACGTTCGTATTTTTCTTCTACTTGCTATAAAATGTAGATGAGCTACTGCTTTATTCGAAGAAATTCGACTCTAACTACCTGGAAAGCCTTTTGAGAGCACTGTCCAGTCTGCAATTGATGCTTTTGATGATATCATTGATGATTTACTTCACTTAAGAAACAGGATAATGAAAAAAAGTATAAAATGAAGATTTTCCCTCAACTTATTCGAGTACGACACACGAAGATGTAGATTTCTCTGGTGAACATACAAAAGCAACAGCCAATAAGAAACAAAACGCATGGAAAGTCATTCGTAGCGATCGCGTGATGTTGTACTGGTCAGATGATAAGGTACACTATCGCGGGACTGTGAAGACGCTTCGTCGAGACGGCGATGTTACAGTGCTATATGATGATGGTTAAAAATAACGCCTCCAACTTGACTGTGAATAATGGGACTAAGAAAACATAAATTTCTCTGCACACTCTTCTTTTGTCACGAATTTAGACCATGAGCCTAAAGAGATGCAGAGACTGACGGACCATTTCGGAAGAAAAACTTTTCTAATACACCAAGCACTAGAATTTGAGCAGTTCCTGTTTCTGAAATCGTATCAAATTGAGGAAGAGATTTTTCTAAAAACTTTTGCCCCTGCTTCGAACAGTTATGTACCCCATGGCGCAAATTTTATCAAAAGCCACGTCCTTTACAAGATAAAACAGAATGATGACTACTAATTTTAACTGAAAGAACGGATCTAACCACATGTAAATGAAGATGACTTGAAGAACGTACTGATATTCGATTGTGCGACGTGCCTATCAACTGGTCTTTGAATTTTCCAATCCATTGTATCATTGTTTGGATGGAATATCTATAAGGCAGATGTGAAAGCTGCCTTCTTTTTAGACTGGCACTGATGGTCTTGATGTGTATGTGAAGCCGCCCAAGGAAAGTTGAATGGGGTCTGTTCACCTGTGGCTACTGCTAACTGCTTCATATTGGTTATTAAATGCTTACTCCAAATGAAAAGTGCAGTCTGACAAGAGCTTTACTGATCTCGGGTTGATGTAATTTCGGCAAGTTACGCAGCTTTTCTACAAGCATGATACTGGGAAATCGGTGCTGATTAGCCAAAATTGTTGTTGACATTAAAGCAGCTGGCATTGGTAATAATTGTAAGACTTTTATTGAGAATTTGAGAAATCCTTCAAGCTTGGAACTTTATCGAATGGACCAGATCGACTGGGATTCTTGGGTATCAACACGGTTCAAGATGAAGATTTCAATGTTTTCACCAATGCTGGTGACAGGCTAAGTGCGTTAACGGAGTGTCCAATATCAGGTACTCGTCGTAAAGATTTTGGCCAACCTCTCAATGAAATTGAGAAGTCCTACTTTGCTTCTACGAATAGCTCTCTCGGCTGGATCAGTACAGCTGCTTCTCCTTTTTGCTCGCTCTACGCATTATATCCGCAACAGAAGTCACCTGAAACCAAGGTATATCATCTAATTTAGCAGCAACCTATTCTTCGTAAGCTTAAAAAGCTTGTTACCGCGATCGCCTGTCCTCGTCCGACCGATGACTCACAATATGAATTTTTAGTTTGGGTGATTGACGATGCTTCCAGACCAGATTAAAATGGTCAACTGGGTGTGCTTATTGGACTTCTTGCTGGTCCACTGGCTAATCAATCCATAAATCATCCGATATCAAATCTGACATCTCACAAGTAAAAAGAGACTGGTTAAGAGCGTATCTACAGCAGAGATACTTTCTTCGGCAGAATCCATTGATGAAGCCAAATTTGTTGCACATGTCTATCCCGAAATACTCACCCTTGATGTTCGTACTCACTTGTGTGTCGATTCTAAAGACATTTTCTGTTCTTACTCATTTGTGAGTAGATTCTAAAGATCTTTTCACCTCATCACTATCTACTTAAAGAAGATCTATTGATTTGTCTATCCGTGGAAATTTTGCGACTATAATATTCGAGTTTGAAGTAGGTAACGTTGAAAATATTACTTGGATACATGGTAAAGTCAATTTGGCCGATGTCTATACGAAAAAGAACAGTCTTTTAACTGATTTTCTACAGCTAAATGTCTACAATAGAAGCTTCAATATCACATTTGAAGATATTGCGGAAACCAATTCTATAGAGAAGAACTACGGCTAGAGAAGAAAAAGGAATGATTTTGATACGTTATTCTGCTTGATGCTTCTTGGCGGACGTGAGTCAAAAGGATTAAACTCTTACTGAAGTATTGTAGTGGAATTGATGCCAGTCAATTTGTCTGTTCTCTTAGTATTACTTGCATTGTACTTGCATATATCCATGCTTCTCTTTAATTGGTGTATATAAGCCCATTGGCTGTGTGGTTTCTTCTGAACTTGAAAATACGCAAAGCGACTGGTGCCTGAGTTGTTTTTCTGCTCTCTTTTCTGCCTCAGTTCTATGAAGTCTTTCAGCGTAGCACACTAATTATTGATGCGGACGGCGTCAAAGTAACATCGACATTCCAAGAAGGTTTCATGTCCATTGGGGTGCACGAGGCGCGCGCCGTTTCCAATGCAGTGGAAAGACAAAAACCAGGGATCTTTCCAGCAATTTAGCAGCCATTTCTGGTGAAGCCCTCCCAGGACAATCGATATTGGGATGGATGTATGTTTCGTTAGCCTTCCACTCGCTTGGATCGCCGTCTGCGACAACGTAGAATGTAACCGCCGAATATGCGGTCGCTGTCGCAACCCCTTAACGTACGTCCAACTGAGAGTAGTAATGACTCGGCTCCATCAGCAGTATTTTTATGCGATTTGGTCCACGCGTGCCGCGTCAGTAATATTTGGTGCCCCACAACACTCAAAGTTGAGCCATCCTATTCAAACCTAGTTTTTTCCGGTTTTTTACAGTAGGGTACTCAGAACTTTCAGACTCCACAGTAATACAAAGATCTGTCCCTCTTGTCTTCGCAAAACAGCCGTCCTGCATCCCTAACTACCCTCCCCGGCAGGGTATTTTGGAACACATTTTTTCATATCCGTCTGAACTTAGAGAAACAACCTTGAACTTAAAAACAAATCTGCTCCAATAAGAGCTCGTTACTTGGCATCATGCTTGTGGGAAGATGAAACGACACGGCGGCGGCATTAAGGAGTCTGTGCCTCAAAAAGTCATATGCCCTGGAAGAACTCCTCCCCAACCCCCATCGTAATGTGGAACACCGTCCTCCTTCGGTACCAGCTGCCATTATCGCTATTCCGGCTTTTTAACGCAGCTTTGGGCACTCACCGACTCATCCACGACAACACGATGGCTCTTCAGGATGTCGTTGTCAATATTATTCATCGACAACAACGAAAAAGCGCAAGCATCTTCATCATCATCCACAACATCGCAAGCCAAGCCTTGGTTCTGAACGCTTGAATTTTCTTTCACACACAGAAACCCCCTTACAAGGCTCCGGGGACCTTGCCTCAACATCCTCTTTTGCAGCGAAATACCAGTACACGGAACTGTAACCTTGACCGCAGTAATCACACTCTCTGTTATGAATTCAGCACGCTTTGAACTTCTTTGTTGCACCTCAACGTTGTAAATTCCTCTGTCTCTTCCCTTTCTTCTTTGAATTGCGTAGTTTTCGTCGCGCACAGAACCGAACTTGGGTGCATCACTTTCTGTTGACCTCTATCACCATCATCTCATTTGCTCAGAACTTGATTGGTTAACATAGAGACTTTTTTAAAAGCTTTCTCTCTGCGTTTTTCTGCTGCCACGTCCTCATTCTTTGACCTTTCGTCGGTAATTACTCTTCGCCTTTCCGCAGCCATTTCCTTTTGTTGCGATTATCCTCGGCCGCCAAACGGCGTCTTTCCGGTAGCTCTTATTTTCTTCCTCGCCTTCTCCTCTTTCGCCCGGGTCGCGGCCTCCTCCGCTTTCATTCGATCTTCGATAACTTTACCGTGTGTCATGTATACTGCTGGCATGCCGCACTGGATTGTGGTTCGGTCATAATGGTCAGCCTGTGGCTTCAAAATGCTCTTTCTCGTCGAAGTTCTTTGCCCTATAATACTTTGAAGCAGTTAATCCTCCTCGCGCGCAATATTTTGTACGTTGCCGGGATTTTGGGCACTGCTCGCCATCTTGTTATTCACAATATTCATGAACTCACACTGCTTCTTTTCCTGGAGTCGCCTAGAAACGATCTCCCTCTAGTCTTTCGTATCTGTGCATATGCCTTCCCATTTTTCTTTCGCTTTCTGTAAGAAACGAAAGTCCATTGGCCAGAGACCGACAGAAAAAAATGATTCGGTAACAACGGTTTTCGTCATATCACGAAAGCCTGCAACTCCCAGCTTTAGTTTGACACCAATCTCTCCAAAATTGATGAAAGCTATCATATGAAGAAAGGCATACATCGCTTTCACACTTTCCTTGAACTTATTGTTGATTGTTTGATCACAGGCTTGGAGAAAGTGAGACTTATTGGCAGGGCTTTGAACCACTTTAACATTTTCTGCTTTGGCTTTCTGAATCCACATGTAACCATACGAGATTTATGTCCATCCAACATGAGAGGCATCTTGCACGCCTTTGTATACTTTTGAGCGTGCTGTTTAATGTGGTCGATAACAAATGGAATTGTTTCCATAGTCATGGAACCGTTCTCCGTGCCCACGGTGAAACTGTTTCTCGGGAACCATTCATCCAGTGCGAGCCAGTGTGGCAGTCCCAATTCGTCCTTAAACCCTCTGTACTGAGCGGTTCAAACAAATTCTTCATTTGATTCTTCCCGCGAAGATGAAGAATGGTGGCAGCACATTTCCTGATGCAGAGGCGATTACAACGCTGTAAGATGCTTCCCGGAAGCATTGCAGCGATCTTGAGCCGATGGTGAGTATAGACCCTATAAATCCTTTCCTGTCTCATCCCGTCGTATTGCAACTTCCGTCTCATCCATGTTCCAGACCAGGTCGGGGTCACTTAAGATTACTGGATTGAGTTTTGCACATAGCTCAACAAATTTCGAACATGTTCAGGGTTCTCAGCAGCCAACTTACTCCCTCTCTTGATTCCATCTTTCTGTAAGTGATCTCGATGGCGGGCTCGAAATCCTCGAACCCAATCATACTAGGATATCCGTTCGAAACGCTTTCTACCATCCCTTGCAATTTCGGCGGCAATGGACTTAAGGTTTCAGTGCCTGCAGTGAAACCGTGATTGGCTATTTCTTTGAAGCGCTTCACTATCTTTCTCTCCTCATGATATGTTGTACAGGTTTGCGGCCTTCGACATCGTAAACTGAGTCGTCATATTCCTGGTTCTGTGTTTTCGCAATGTTCATATTTGCGTTCAATCTAGCAATTGTTCCAAGAGAGAGCCCAGTACTGACTGGATTGAGCGAAAAGGTGTCTTGGTGGTTAGTA
Organism: Kappaphycus alvarezii; assembly: GCA_002205965.3. Classification (NCBI taxonomy): domain Eukaryota; phylum Rhodophyta; class Florideophyceae; order Gigartinales; family Solieriaceae; genus Kappaphycus; species Kappaphycus alvarezii. The sequence continues at coordinate 68,377 of NADL03000645.1, forward strand.
ATCCAATTGCGCGGTGTCTTCGAGATCGTATATCTTCTTCTCGCTAGTTGTTTTTCTTTTGTCGGAGAGTCTGGCGTCGCATTGATTCAGTAACCATCTTTGCGGTTTTGCGGGCGCTTGCACTGAATCAAACATGCAAGCATTGAGAATGGGAGCTTCTGAAGTAAGTTCAACTTCATTTTGGTTTGGCGCGCTTTTGTTTGAATAAGGTTCAATCATTGCTGAATAGGCGATTGGATATCGTTCCTCTTGTTCAAGAATACACCGTTTCGATGGAAACAAAGCGCGCGTTTTTACGGCCACATCTCTGGTGAGCTTAGAGGTCTGTAAGGATTTAGTTTACTAGAGGGGATTAAGGCTATCATCGGCTACATGATCATAAACAATGCAGATTCCTTTCGTGTTCCAAATTAGCCCGTGCTCCACATTACCCTGCCGGAGAAGTTAGTAAGGCACCACGATTTTTCTCCTTTTGCATGTTACACATTCATATTTCTGTGGTGATTTAATGGTCCTCAACTGTACCGAGTACGGCTACCACAGGCGCTGCCGCGGTAACCGTATTTGTACCCTCCTTGATTCGATTGTGGTTGTCTGGAAAACCATGGGATAGAACGGATATATCTTCCAATGGTAAAACAGCCGAACCTTTTTCCCTCACTGCGACCAAAACGATATCCTCCTCTTCCTCGTCGGTATTGATATCTATAGCGCCTTGGGCGACGACGGCAAGGGTTTTTTCCGCTGCCTTGCTTCCTTCGCTGCTTCCCGTCGCGGTTCCTCCCCTCAACAGAGGCTCCGCGACTTCGTTACCCGTTTTGCGTTTAGTCTCCAAGTGATGCAGGCGCGACATTTTTCCACCGGCCGCCAGCATTCGTAGTTAATTTCTGAATTCTCTCTGCACGCTTCAGTGCCACACTGTGCAACTCGTGAAGATTTACCACTACTGTATGTACGGTAATACAGTTTAAACAGCTGTACTGTACAGTACAGTACTGTACACGGTACTGTACAGAACAGTTTGAATCAATTTGATAAGGCCTCCCTCCACCTTCTGGTAGATTGGAGTGCCATCTACAGTTTTCGATGCATTGTACGGTTTCGCAAATGGCTTGGCCAATATACGGTATCTACGCTGCGGTACAAATTTACTGGGTACAACCCACATATCCACCACAGTAAATTAACCCCCCATTTTCATCATTTGATAAGACACACAACAGCAACAAGTTTGACTTTTTAGTCGCCGTTCATTATCTACCATGATATCTACAGTACCAGCGACTGAGTTGCATCCTCTGGTCATCCATCGCTGAAGCTATCCTGTCGCGAGCTCCGATGCGCATGGACGACGAGGTACATCCGTTTAGATATTAACCGTATAGTTAGGACGTGCGCAGTCCCCAGTAGATACTGAACGCATTAAACTTCTTTCATTAGTACGCCCACTTTCATCGCAGCGTTTTCTACGCAGGCGCCCCACTGCAAAGGCTAATGGGAATTTCACCACATGTTCCGCTCGCAGTTAACTAACCCAAACAATCGCAATCTCCAAAGCCGCCGAAACCCTGTCCTCGAGCCCCACAACCCGGCCGTACAGTTCGCCCGGACATCAAGGCGTTTGGGAGAACGGGGGCACGGACTATTATGACGTAACCGTCATCCATCCATTGACCCCGCCCGCCTTCCCTCCCTGGTGCGATGCCCACTCAAGCCCTTAACTATGCTCTCCTTGGCAGGGCACTCGCTTTGCCGAGTTGATAAGTTCAAGGGTCCTGGGCATCGCTTCATTGCCTTCCACTCTCCACGTTGGGGGGCTGTCACCCCACGCTCGGTACTTCGCCAACTGGGTTGCGACTGGCATTGACGCACGGGCAGCCGTTCCGATTGCGGATGCGCAGCAAACATTTTTCGCTCGTCATGCGGCGAGACTCGTCCAGAATAACGCCAGCTGTTTGTTGGAAGGGGTTTTGAGCGACACTTAAGCCGCCCACATCTTTCAAATATTAAAGAACCCAACCTTTTTCCCCTTAAGACGACAACTTGAAAGTGTGCATATTCCAGAGAACCTCCGTTCTCCTGGGTACTCGCCGCTAGCTTCGATCAGAAGCAAAGGGAAGCGTTCCACAATTGCAGCTGCCCTGCCCAGAGCGAGCCTGGCTCCAAGCCTCCCTCCCCTTCTCCATGGGCGGTCTAGGTCTCCTGCAAACTTCAGACAGTACCGAGGCTGCTTACGCAGCATCTGTAATTGATTCTTTTGGACTTATCTCCGACCCGCTCACTCTTTCCCAGGACCGCCACTTGGAAGAGATCCCTCGGTCCGCCATCTCGCTCTTATCCTCCCGCCACCCGCAGCTGTCTTCGTCGCTTACAGCTACGGCTCTTTTCGAGCGTTGTTCATCGCCGGTCCCCGGCGAAAGGCTTCAGTCTGCGATCACAACTGAGCCCATGCTATCGAAGTCCGATAGGTTGTTATCGTCCGCGCAGCCTACGACCGAGCACGACTCCTCTCCGTGCGCACATCCTCCGCCTTATCTGTTTTCTCTTCGCTTCCTCACCCCCACGCGGTACGTACATGTCCTCTTCTACGTGGAAAGTCGCTCTGCCTCTACGTCTCGGCATCGCGCTAATCCCTGGATCTACTCGCTGTCCGGTCTGCTCCCGCCGCTCTGGCGGCATCGCACCCGTCTTAGATCCAAGTGGTCAACACGCGTTGACCTGCAAATACGAAGACGGAATGACTCGTCGTCATCACATCCTCTGCAACGTTCTTGGCCGCTACTGCAAGGAAGTTGGGATCGTCGCCCGTCGAGCATCCGCTCCTCTACCAGGTTCCCAACTCATCTTGGCATTCGGTGTCCCCCGCTACGAGTGGACATTTACATACCCGCTGCATACGGGCTTCACAGTACCGATATCGCCGTGGACGTTGCTGTTGCCCACCCCTGCACGCCGCCACATTTCGCCAAGTACGGTTACCGCAGGCGCTGCCGCAACACTCGCAGAGCGCGAGAAACATCGTCGTTACGGCACTTACTGCAACCAAAACGATATCCTCCTCTCCCCCGTCGGGATTGATATCTATGGCGCCTTGGCGACGACGGCAAGGGTTTTTTCCGCCGCCTTGCTTCCTTCGCTGCTTCCCGTCGCGGTTCCTCCCTCAACAGGAGCTCCGCGACTTCGTTACACATTTTGCGTTTACTCTCCAAATAATGCAGGCGCGATAGGTTTCTACCCGCCGCCGCATCCGTAGTTAATTTACGAATACCCTCCGCACGTTTCTGTGCAACATTGTACAACCCATAAAGATTTACCACCACCACTCTGGGTACCTTATGTATGGGGAAATTTGGGGTGTTTTTAATGCATGAAAAATATGGTCAGCTGTTCCCTAAGGGATGTCGTGATGGTAAAGGCTTACAATATAAAGGGTTGGCGGAAGTTGTCAAAACGCTAGAAAACTGACGGGAGGCCGGCCAACAGGCACTTATGTATTGTAAGGGGGAAATTTGGGGTGTTTTCAATCCATGAAAAATGAGTTCAGATGTTCCCTGAAGGATGTTTTTATGGGTAAAAGCTTACAATGCACTGTAAGCGGCTACCCTACTTCGGCCTCGTCTGCGATTTCTCTTATCAGGAAAATTAAGTAACCCATGCATTCCATTGCTGCACGTGGACGACGTGGAACATCCTGTCAGCTCTTGGCTAGCAATACAGTACAGTATAGTCGGATCCTGCAGCGGACACCTGCTATAAGTACTAATGCCATACAGTAAAGGTATTGCTTTTGCTGTGCGACATTGTACAACCTATAAAGATTTACCACCACGCTTTTACTGTATCAGGAAAATTAGCTTTTACTGTATCAGGAAAATTAGCTTTTACTGTATCAGGAAAATTAGCTTTTACTGTATCAGGAAAATTAGCTTTTACTGTGTCAGGAAAATTAGCTTTTACTGTATCAGGAAAATTAGCTTTTACTGTATCAGGAAAATTAGCTTTTACTGTATCAGGAAAATTAGCTTTTACTGTATCAGGAAAATTAGCTTTTACTGTATCAGGAAAATTATCTAAACCAAAAACCCAAACAATCCGCACAACCCTTTACCAAACATACCCCCAGTTGACAAGACTGCTGACCTTCGCACCGCCAACAGAAAAGCACTTCTATTCCCCTGTAACTACGAATCGCTTTGTTTGTAATATTTCACAAAAACAAGGCCCCTATTCATGTCAAGAAGAATGCCTCCGTGTGTGTGATAGTGTGGATGCAGCGCTCGAGCAGAAACGCCATCCTCTCAGCCCTTCGTCGATCCCATATCCCCCGTGGAACACGGGGGTTTCATTTACTGTTACAGAAGAGCCAGCTGATACCCAGTCAACTTGTACACTAGTAAGCATGGTGATGGGACTTCACGCTTCTCTTCCCTAATCGACTCTCTCCCAGACCGCGTCATACTCTAAATTCGTCTTTTCCGTCGGGTTAGTCAACCGGAACCCCATCTTTTCCATATACGGTACCAATCCTGTACAAATCATTAACCACCCTTCATACTTCTTATACTCCGCCCTGGGCAAGTAAGTCTCCGATTTGATCCTCTGAACCCTCCTCAAATTCTTCCGACTCGCACTTTGAATAACCTGCAAGTCAAACCCTGCGTATCCGTCTTCAAAAACTCGATGCGCACCTCCCGCGGCACCGCCTCCAACACCGCCTCCAAACTCAAACAGGCACAAAATCCACGCCCCCCGGTCCAGGCCCGAAATTCTCGCTTGGGTCAAACTCAGACCTGTTTGCATATGGCGGCAGCTGGCCACCCGGTTGTTTAATCGTGGACAAGCTCGACGAAACCCTCGCTTGTTGTAATGATGGAAGGCGGAAAACGAGTTTGCCCGTGGCTCGCCAGCGACGGCGCAGTTGATGACATAGAATCGGTTCAAAAGGGAGGGATCCTTTTGAAAGTTCTCGCGGAGGTGGTGTGCGATGCCGACATTGGCCTCGATGGCAATGACCGCGTCTCAGCATTGGGTGGACTGATGGGGTGATATTTGGGCCGATGTTGATGTGGAGTGTCGTGATGGAGGGGTCGAACTGGAAGGAGGGCGCTGCGGTGCCGGTGCGTGACAGATGGGGAGAAGATGGGTGGTTGAGGACCAGAGGGACGAAGAGAAGCGCGAAGATTGCAATAACGACTAGAAACGTGGTTACGCGCGTTTTCGATTTCGCCATGGTGGGGTGGTAGGTGACTGTTTGGGAGGATGTTGGGAGGGAGGTGCAAGGGGTTAGAACGGCAACAAAGAAAGGCTTCGTGATAATGTTTTGTCCGGTAATACCTTGAAAGCGTGGAGTTTGTTGCGATGGGAATGGTTGCTGCAGGTCTACATATCGGAGTGTGTGGATAAGGGAAAGACTTCGGGTGTCGCTATATTTGAAAGATGTGGTCAGCTGTATTACGAGGGGGTGGGGAATTGGGGTCTTTACTGACTAAGATGTAGGACGGCTATTTTCCAAAGACTAGGGGGGGCAGGTCTGTGTAGTAGAGAGCCTGAAAATGATGCAGAGTCAGGCGGGACGACCTCACAGGGCTGGTGTGAGGCCAGTATTAAGTGCTAAATGGAGCAGTCGCTGATTGACAGGGAAGAAACACGTTTTGAGCGACATCAATGCCCAATGCTGAACACCTTATGGCCGGACTCCGCCCGTTTTCTAGGGTGACGCTGCTACGCTGCTAACCTCGTACTCTGGAAGCTCACACCCACTCACCTCGATCCCTAATGGAACATCTGGCCTCACTTCAGGAAATGACATTACTTTCCAGTTACTAAATTACCCAAAATTTCCCCCGTTTGGATTCCAATAGCCATCGACATCTGCGGTGCCCTCGGGCCCGAAGTTTTTCAGTTCTTCCACGGCCTTGCCGCCCACGCCGCTAGGCGCCGTAATGCCCCTCATCATCAGGAGTTTTACGACTTCGCTGCTCGCTTCACCTTTTGCCTGCACTGCATGCAAGCGCGTCAGATTCTTTCCCGGTATCTTTCCGATTAGTTGCTATCCTTCTCAGCTGGATTTACTGAAATTACGATATGGTACGCTTCACACTAGCCTGCCCATCTTAACGGGTTGACATTACGGACCATAGAGATGTCAACTTCTAATTGTATGCCATTTCTAAATCATAAAGAAAAGATGAGTATAGGGGAAAGTTCTGGGAGTTTTTACTATTGGAAGATATATTCGATCTAGATGAGTAGTGTACAGTATATACTGTACAGGGGAGAGAGAGTGAGACTTATTGACGCATGAACATATCAGGACTACAGAATTACGGATCACGGCGGTGTAGCTTCCTGCGATTGATTGGAATAGGGTTTGATGACACTACTCCGCTGCGGTGCGCGGAGTGCCACAGGCCCATGGACGTCTTAGGAGACCATGCAGCAGACTTATACAACTAAGGTCTCGGATGGACCAACCGCCACACAGCGGTGGTAAAGGTACTTGGCCGAAAGCTGTACAAGGCAGCAGGAGTCAGCTTTCAATACGAAGTGAAGTACCTACTTCCTGGACTGAACGCGCGACCCGCAGACATTCTGGTGCACCCAAGGTCCGATGCAACAAACACCCAGTCCCCTCTCTCAGTGGCGTATGATGTGACTGTATCATCCCCGTTCCAAGAGAGCTATAAGTCAATGGCAGCACGGGAAGCGCGAGCTGTTGCAAACGCAGCAGAAAAGCGAAGAAGGGGGACTTAGCTACGAAAGTCGCAGCGATTCCAGGCGAGGCAATGCCAGGACGATCAAGGCTAGGACGGATTTTGTACCACTAGCATTTGATGCGTTAGGATCACCCTCTTTAGAAAATCCAAGGTTATAGAGACATACGCGGCAGCAGTAGCATCTCGTAGCGGATGCTCGACGGGTGGAGTGAAGACTCGCCTGCATCAGAAGCTTAGCTACTCAATCTGGTCAACATGTGCAGCATCCGTAATTTGTCGCGCACTGCAACATGCAGAGCTTAGTCACTCAATTCCAACTTAATTTAAGTACTTTGCAACCTTACGGCACTTACCGCAACCAAAACAATATGCTCCTCTCCCCGTCGGGATTGATATCTATGGCGCGTTGGGCGACAACGGCAAGGGTTTTTTCCGCCGCCTTGCTCTCCTTCGCTGCTTCCCGTCGCGGTTCCTCCCTCAACAGGAGCTCCGTGACTTCGTTACCTGTTTTGCGTTTAGTCTCCAAGTATTGCAGTAATGGAAATTTACTGGGTACCAACCCACATATCTACCACAGTAAATTAACCCCCAATTTCACACAGTAATGCAGGCGCGACAGGTTTCCACCCGCCGCCCGCATCCGTAGTTAATTTATGAATACCCTCCGCACGCTTGTGTGCAACATTGTACAGCCCATAAAGATTTACCACCACGCAAGGTTGCACATTTGGACTCTACGCCAGTGATAAACGAACATCAATAGGGGATACAAGGAGGATATATATTTTTAATATTGCGACTTGTAAATACTTGGAAAAAACCCCTCGATCTGCCTCCAACATCCCGTAACCACGCGACATTCCATGACACGGTAGTACTTGATGGCGAAGTGAAGAGGATTTTTGGCTAGCTTAGTCGTGATAGATTTACATTAAATGACGATCGATTTGGTTCTTTAATTTTTTAAATGTGCGGTTCGGCTATACCCGGTGTATGCTAGACGTGTTCAGGATAATGGGTAATGTCATTCGTGTGCCTAAATGGCTGGCTCGAAGTCTGTCAGCAGGCATTATGCATTGAACATCACTGCTGCTACCGCCTGCCTCTGGTTTAAAACCGCTCGAATGAATCCACCGCAAATACATTAAATGCATTATGCAATAAAATTTTTGCTGTATGGATTTCAGGGGGTTTGATAGGGGTAAATTGTCAGGGGAAGAGATACTCAGAACCAATTACCCCAATAAGGAGTGTTCCAAGTGACAAAAGTGCTACCGTGGTATAGTTGAACGACCAAAAATGGTTGGGTAAGGACGACAGTTGAGAGGGCTGCAAGCAAGTATAGAAGGGGCAGGGTCTACCACTGACGCTCTGTTACCAGCGTAAGGAAAATGGACCTTGTATCTGAAGTCGACTCTCAACTTCTACTACTCGGGACTTGGCTTGAAGTTTTCTGCCAACTTGCTTGACCTCCACAAGAGGAAGCAGTTTACTCGGCTTATATAGACTTTTTGGCTAACCATAAAGTCTCAAGAAAACATACTAAGAACTATAAAATGCATCAAATGGAATCGTGTGAACGAGAAAACAAACCACAGATACCATCAGGATAAATATCTAAATTTCTTCCTTAATATCTTAATCCTCTAGATCAGAGCCAAACTACTCCTCAAAATATCTATTCCACCAAAGCAGTCCCCACAAATATCGGCAAATGGTTTATAATTCTCCATTGCCTCTTGGGAAATATCTAGACCACTGAAGATGCCCCCATCCGGTTCAAGAGTCGGAACCACCTGGTTCATACTTTCCGGCGCCCTACCCACCCGCGCTTCCAAGTCTTCCCTCTCCCCTCATCCTTCTCGTCCTCCTCTTCACCCTTCTCTTCATCTTCGTCAGAAGAGTCAGAGATAATGATTACTCCCTCAGTCTCCCCTTCGTTCTCCAGGGGAGCTCCCCCACCGCTGTACACTAGTGGCTTCCACTGGTCCATCCAGTCCTCCTCTTCATCCTCCTTATCCTCCTCTACCTCTTCTGCCTGCTCGAAGAAGTTGCGGCGTACCCACTCCCGAACGCGTTCCCGGTCCATTCTTCTACAGTAGCCATCGTGGTCGGTTGGACCATTTGCCATCAGGGCCAGAGCGTTGAGTGGACGGCGGCCTCGGGATGACTTGGTGATGGTGAGGGAAGGGCGGAGGTTGGTCATGTTAAGGGCCAAAAAAGGAGTGAGCTGATGGGGTAGTTGATGGTGGGATGTTTTCCTCAACGACGTCGATTTCGAATTCCAATTACTGCGACGTCTTCGAAAAGTATGACGATTTGGAGGTGTAATGATTTCTATTAATGACACCGTGTCTTACAATAAAAAAATCAACCCATGAATCTGCCAAACTCACCCAAATTAAAACTATCTTGCAAATTCAGAAACAGTAAAAATATCTTGCAAATTCCGATACTGTATTCGAATTTGGTCTTCTTCTAGATTATTTTCGGGTGCAATTTAGCGCACATCAGGGATGAAACCATAAGCTACGTCTTGAAATGTCAGATGTGGTGAAGCACTTATTTGACTCCCAACGAAAAGCCGCCAGAAGGTTTATTTTGTCTCAGATGCTAGGTGTTTTTTCGCAATGGTGATTACGCAAACTGCATCGTAGCGGTACAATGACTGCTCCTATTACTCGGCTAAGCTAACCGGATATTGCACGTCCGGCACAAATGCCCAGACAAGTGCGTTTAGCATGGGATAGATCGGATGTTTCCCAAGAGTAAAACTAGCAAACCTTCCCCTCATTGTGTTTAGATTACAGAATATGGAGAGGCGGTACTTTCCTCGACTTTCGGCTGTAAAGTTTGAAAGAAGTTTAATTCATTCAGTATCTACTGGGGACTGCGCACGTCCCAACTATACGGCTAAGATCTAACCGGATGTACCTCGTCGTCTATGCGCATCACGGTTCGGGACAGGGTAGCTTTGAGCGATGAATGACCAAAGGGTGCAACTCAATTGCTGGTAGACATTTGCAAAGGGGAAAATTTGAGGTGATTTATATTTGAAAGAGATCCCTACTGTACCCAGAAATGCGCACTTTGGTGCGCTAAGAATTTTAAGTTCAATAGCTCAGCCGGATCTCGCTCTCGAGCAGTCTTCCGCGAATATGTCAAAAAGACGTTGTGCAATTATTCTGAGTTATTTCAGACCCATCTGGAGATTGCTTCCAGTTTTTGGGAATGTCTAAGATGGGAACTTCTGCACCTGAGAACGAGGGAAAACATCCCAAATGCGCAGTGCAGTGACCAATTTTTGCACGCTGAAATCCCTTTCTGGCTACGGATGGATGCGTTTTATGTCACAGGTCGAACACATGGCTTTCTGCACAACCCTGGATCAGCTAGATACCACAACCAGGTTACTCTGTCATCCTACTTTCAGCCAGTAGGTATTACGGAATGTTACCTTTGTTGCGTGCTTCTCTTTCGTTGGGGCGTTTAAGCGTTGGTTCCGTATTCTGCACGTCAGCTCTTTCGGCGTCTTGCTCTGTTTGTCTACTCCACCTCCGACGTAGGCGACGCACAGCGGCTCTGCGATGCTTTGATTCTATTCAGCTATTGAGGATGCCGTCTCTTTTGGTATAAGTTTTGCCGTCTCGTGCCAGACCTCCCAGCGGCTCTTACGCTACGCTACCCATACTTCACACGGACGCAGAGGTGCTGATGGCATGCAGTGCACTTGAACGTCACACGGCGTCGCTTAGCCCCTTTACGCAGAAGGTGCAGTATCCTTAGATCGGGTGTTTGGCGTTGGTTGGTTGGGATGGACTTGTAGACCCAGCTTAACACCATCCGAGGAGTTAAAGAAACTGAGGTGTGCGCAGCGATCCTACGCGCCAAGGACGTTACCTTATTGGCCTCGCCGCTCAGAACTGCCGCATCGGCAGCTGTATCGGGACATTTGTGGCTTCTTAGCTACGTTCTAGCTTGTCTGCGTGTGCCAAAATCTCTCTCCATGCATCGAAGCAGAATTCGGCCAGCGACTGCACGTGTTGAGAGCATCGCGATACCGGTGCAAGTCGTCGAAAAATTCCTTCGATAACAGAAGCTCCTCCTTTAAGACATCCTCCAAGCGATAAATGCGTTTGCAGCGACAGACTTTAACGTTTGTGGCACAAATTTGTTCCCAGCGAATTTATGACGAAGGTGATCGCAAAATATATCGCCATTGCGCGCTGCCGTCTACACCTCCTTTCGTCTTTGAACAGAAACTTTGTGAACCGTGCTTGAAGAGATTTAGGGGCGTTGATGGGACGTTATCTTTAACAAGCCTGTTTATGATTCTCCAGAACGGAAGTAGTGCCTCAATGATAAAGCGAGAATCACGATCTGTGAATTACATAGCACTGGTTCTTCGTTTGTGCCCAGGATACAATTGATTCGGCGTCTCTGTGCAGTGCTTTTTTGCTCTCGTGAGGCTTCCATCAGGGTACTTTGCGACAAGAATTTACATGACGCTAGCCCCGCTGTGTGTAGGTACACGACAAAATTAAAAGAAAACATAGGCATTTGGTCATCACCTGAGAGACGTTTTCCGCACGAAAATTGTCTAGAAAACGCCTTTCTCCAACACCGCTAGTCAGAATGTCCGACGTGGCTCTGCCTACAACTCTTTCTAGGCGATCAAAACTGTCTGAGTCACAACAGTTTTGACCTCGACAGACGCGAGTTCTAGGTAGTCGTCTCCATAAAGACCTAACTTTTCAGGGTAAATTAACGCGATTCCATCAGGAGAGCAAGCTAGCCAGTCCGTACCCGCCATTAAAACCATAAAGAACTCATAAATTATTTACGAAGGGCTTAGCAGATAGTTCAGCAAACGCTGCGCTCTCGCCTTCTGTTTCTCTCATCATTGCTTCAGTTGACTTTGCAGTTGAGAACCAGGAACTAGAAAATAAACTTAGCTTTCCAGAAAACGTCACCTCTTGCGCTGTAAACTCCAGCGACTGCATTCGAATAAGCTCTCGAGATTCAATGTCATTTAAAGGGTCTTTCCCGCGCCGGTACCTGTAACTCGGAACTGCCTCAGTACAAACTAATAAGAACACCTCTGTTCAATCGTCATGACATTGATGTTTTTCAGAAGCGTTCGCTCGATTAAATCTTCTTTGTTAGTGCAGGTAACATGTGGAGCGACCAATCGCACGGAATCGTCCCTCTTGCTGAATAGCATTTGCGCTACTGGTTCAGTGAGCGGAACTGCTATCCATAAATCCATATTCTGCGACATAGAGGAGTAACGCTGCAAAAGGAAGCGAATCATCCTTGCTCCCAGACTTTCACGGCAGTTACTGCAGATCTTCCACATTTCCTGGCCAGGAACTTCGTAAGATTCAAGAAAAATAAATATATGGGGCCAATATTACCTCTACCATTCAAAAAATCGCCTCAGCCTATCAAACCTTGTCCGAGAACCTTTTGCTAACAAAAACTCTATATTTTCACCCTATATAATCCCGGTATGCGCATCAGTCCTCTCCTTGGGGTCTCGGGGGATCGAGACATTGCATATTTCTCACTTTCGACTTGCAGCGTGGTAATTTTCTCGCAATCCTTCTCGAAATCGTTTCTTGTAGCGTTGAAGAATGATTTACCGACGAATGGATGGCAACGCAGGAGGTGCTGAGGCATTATGAAATAGAACTTATACCCAGCTTCAGAGACGTACTGATAAGCGCCGTACCACTACATCCCCTGTCTGCGGTCATTACTAAACCATGCAGGCTCTGGTCTCCACGTCCTTCCGTTAAAATTCTCAGGAGCTTCTCAACGGTTGCAGCTTTTTTTCGCCGCGGCGACGGAAACGGACGGCCAGCGCCACACGGAAGAGGGCGTCAGCTATCGCATCTGCATAATGTCCCTCTCGGTCTGATTTTCTTGAGCAAACGGATTTGAATTGGTTGTCTTTTGCTCTAGTCCCGTAAAGATGGTTATCTAACGTCGCAAAGGTGTGTAGGGGTGTTACAAATAGCTTAAGGGACATTTCGTAGGCGTTCTTCTCAAAAGTGTCCAGAAAGACAGTTTAATTACTCCGTGATCTCCAAACGCTACCTCCCAAGTTGCCGCGCCAGTCGCGGGTGCCCCGGAATGGTGATTTTGATAAAACGAACCCGCTCGAGAGATGCCGGATTGCTCCGAGAGCTTCGAGAACATGAAGCGATTTCAAAAGACTCACTCCGGTCAAATGAGAATGGCGAAGGATTGCGACATAGCGATAAATCTTATTCACGCCCACGGGGAGCTCAGCAAGACCGCGTAGCGCAATACGGCCGTTCAAAAATTTCTGGCACTGCTCTAAAACATCCTTCGTCATGAGGAAAATGTTCTTTGCCCTCTTTCCATCCGTATCGTCAGCGCATCTGTCCGTGCGGAGCTGGTTCATAGCGGAACCGCAGAAGATACGAACCAGTTCTGTGATTACCTCATCGGCGAACGCTTTCTCCGTCATAACGACTTGGCCGGGAGCTTTCAACATTTTGACATCCTTTCGAGGATTCTTCTTGCCGTTCTTGGGCGTGTTCGCAACCGCGACCGCATTATATCTGTCATTTCTCTCCTTTGAAACGACCATAGCCACGTAGAAGCTCTCAAGGACGGTCCCTAACAATTGACTCGATATCAAACGGGGCTATTTGCATTTTGAGGGGGGTCAAAACGGATGGAGGGGGGACTTAGAACGGCTACCTGATCAATAAATGGTGGCGTCTTCGGCGTTAATTTAGTTTAAGCCCCGAAAAGTTTCTTTCGTAGCTTCCGTCACTTCTTCCTTCTTCCCTTGCTGCTTCTACTGATTCCCTGTTGGTGGTCTACAGGTAACGTTACAAGTTTTAAGTTGTATGGTTTAGTCAGCTAGCTGTTCCACCAACTTCAGAGGAGGGTGGTAACACAGAAGAAAAAATCAACTTCAACTTAGTTCCTTTCCGGAACAGCCTAATTATTATCAATAATAACAGCGGAATGAGAAAGAAAACTGCGCTTCGCCACCTATCGGATTATAGTTAGTAGATTTCAGAGCTAAAAGCGGAAAGACAGATAAATGACAGAGGCGACCACGATAACGGAAGATCTCCGGATCTCAAGTTGCTGAACTCCGGGTGGGTCTCTCAGGTTCGTATAATTATAATCTTTGATAAAAGCTACGTCCGTTGTACCAAAGTTATGGATTGTTTTTCGGTCATGTACTACTTCTTAGTCTCTTGCTAGTGTCTATCTGCGATATAACACTCCTCAATGAGGCCCAATTTGTCCACATATGAGGAAAACCCTCTGTATCATACAAATAATTACAGTTACAATACCTTTTAAAAACATTTTGGGGTTCATAAATTTTTGCTAAAAAGATAAACTAGAATAATGGAGTTATAGTAAATTGGTACCCAGAAGCTTAAGTTCGACAATTTTTGATGAAACATACACTAAAGTTACGTATAAGTAAATTTTGGCAAGTTTACACTAAAATAGAATGCAAACGGGTGGGAAACAAAGGTTCTTACAATTGACAGCGCTAAATTACCGAAAGATTGCTTTTTCTCGAGCCTCCCAACTGTTAAATGTATATACTCGCACAAAGAGTGAAAGAAAAATATCAATTTCTCATTGGAAAAAGTAGGACATATCTTTGTCCTAATATGAATTCAATGATCTGACGGACTTTAGTGTGTACATTTTTGAAGACATGATGAACCTAAATTCCAAAATACTGAACTAAGTTCATCACACCTTTTGCGTATGACCTGTCTAGCCTAACATCGTAGAAAGTTCTCTGCAATTTTATTCGAATAAGAGAAACAATGCAGGTTGTTGCCAGCACAGAATTTAATCGCTGGTTAAACCGTTGGTTGATGCTTCCGCTAGACAGATCGGAGTTTCAGACCAGTGTTTATATAAAAATTACTCAACGACAGCAAAGCTGAGTTGGAAGCAAACAGTACTGAACTCAAGGTATTCTAGATAAGAGAACCTAGAGGTATCAAAATAAGGCTTTGAAGGTTCATGTAGCAACTATCAGTGTAACTGAGAGCACTAAAAAACATGGCAAAGCAAGAAGGAATAAATTAATTTCTGATTGTTAAGGTGCGAAATGTTTGAGAACCACGCTAGATAGCCACAATCGCTTCAGGTCATTGCTTGGCACAAAAGGGGTATGATCTTGTGTTTTACACTGGTGTCTGGGTGAAATGCACATTACAATAATGTCTTGATGCAGTGTAAATAATTGATGTCGGTTACTGGCGGTATACTATCAGGGTATTTGAGGTGAGTTATGGGCATAACAGTAACAAAAAATGCGATTTATACATGTATAAGTTTCTATACTAGCTATTTGCTAGTGCTATCATGCGACGGACATATGGATGGCATGTCTAACATATAGTTAGTTTGGATGCGAAACTGTTTCCAACGTATAGGATTTATTGAAACAGAAATGGGTCTTTGATATCTCAGTTGCGTGCATTCATACCTGATGACCGTAATTAAACATTTTGCGAAACTTGAAGTCTGCTAGGAATGAGTTCCTACATTGTTTTCTATGCCATAATACAATATTCTCTCGAATGTGAGAGAGAAAAATCAAAGAGAGAAAACAAGTTCAGTGGTTCATAGCCGAGGTGTTGGTAGAGAGACTTATCTCGTTCCTACCTCCACGATCGGAGGTAACATCCCGATGCGTTCTCTCACATAAAATAGGTGGCTCGATCTGCCGCCAGAAGAGCTTTAACCAATATTAAAGGGTAAATGAGATTCTATCCTAGCGATATGCCACGTTGACGGTCACCCCAACGCGGCCTGCATGTTGACTGGGCTATTAGTTGCTTTCGAGCCGGTTGACACGCTCCAATAACTATATTTCAGATCCTTCTACATGGCTCAAATGGAAGATCATAGCATCAGTACACTTTGCACTATTCGCAGAAAAACAACCACATTCAGACTTGCTTTGACGAAATAATTAGAACAAATGGTTTGGTCGCAGCGAAAAAAAGAATTATTCTGACACAGTCGCAATAAAGATTTTAACAATAAAATATCATTACAATATAAACCGAAATAGCGTAGCTATATCAAAAGTGATATTATATAAAATGTTCATCGGTCCTTTCTTCATCAAACGACGTGGAGAAAAATCTTAACAGTCGGCTGACGAGATAGTCTCAAAGCCCCTCCTTATCGGTTCAGCATGATTACGAAAAGAATAATGACAAGGCTTCTTAAAGAATGTATCAGCATAACTGTGGATGGATGATGTTTGATTTACAACATGCCGAGATTGACTTTTTGTTTAACATATTTGACCTGACTTAATCATGCTTAGACTTCTGAGCACATCTTGTATCCCACAGCATACCGCCTCTATTGTCCATCTGTACGATGTGTGAGTCGTTTTTGAACAGTTTACAATTCTTACAGTAACATATGTATCCATGCAATTTTCTGACAAATCTTAGTGCCGAAATGTTATCAGCCCCCATGCTAGAGAGTTCCTCGCATCTTTGGCTAAAATTTCACCGGAACACGAAATTTTTTCTAAGCTAAATTAATATTGTAGTTGTACACTGACCAGTATTAACTTCACTTCCCCAGTCTGAATAGAAGAATCCTAGTAATACCATACAATTTTCTCCTCTCGAGATCTTACCCGCAAATATACCATTTCAATTCAAATACCTAATCATCCGTTCGCAGGCAACCCTGTGCACCGTTGCAGGTGATGAAGTATATCGACACAAAATAATAACGGATGCTTTCAGGTCCTATATTGAATAAGTGTTGAGATATCGATGACTGCCAACAGGGACACTCTGCACTACCAAAAACGAAACTTTCAGATGCTGGACACTAATCTGCATTCAGAATCATGGGTTTTGGGACTGGTTCGCGGTATTTATGTTTTTCTGTGGCATCTGTGGCCTTATAAAATACTCCCGCGACAAACAAGGAGTATCTAAATCAAGCAATAATGATATCACTAAACGAAGGTGCAATTATCCTCTTTCCTCTACTTCAACGTGGTCCTTGAAGTAATTATTAACCCTAATCGCCGTACTTGATAAGAAAGACATGACTGTGATGTATTCTACGTATATAGAGCAAGGTGGATTCACCAAAGGAATCTCGGCGCAATAATAAGCAATTGTCCTAGCGACATGACTGGAATAAAGCTTTTCTCGCCACGACATAAGTCTCATTATATGACACTTTTGTGGCATTTTTAGCTCTTAAAGGCTTTTCCTCAGCCTCAGCACCTGATTTATCGTGTAGATGCTAATACTAGGAGGCGGCTTGAATTACACTTTGGTGTCTATATCTCCCTGTAAAAGGGCAAAGTATTCATCTATCTATTGAATTGAATACCCTTTCTGAATTCCCAGACATGGTAGGCCTCGAACGTCCGTAAAAAAACGATAGGTTCGCAGTTATTTGCAACAATACCTTGCCGAAATCTCTGCACGACTAGTCTTGCTCTGATAAAGTTGAAAGTCCTATCAGTACTGTATTTGCGCCGAAATTCAAGCCTGCTCTGAAGTGTTTTGCATCCCCATATTACTTAACACCAATTAAAAATCCATGGTTTTTCTTTATTTGCCAATTAATCAGCAATAGAGGTGGGTTTTGGTAAAATAAAAAAGTAGTTTGGGCTTTTTTCCCTCTACTTGGAGAAAAAAATTAACTCTGGATCCGCTTGAGGATTTTATACATCCTATTTAGGGTTTTCGGTTCGGCTTGCTGGCCATTTCGCTATTACTCAATATGTGCAGCCTAATTTAAATCATTTACGTTTTTCTTGGTGCTATAACATCTTCAGGTACTCTGACTGTGTTTTCAGATGCAAGGTAGTAAGTTAACGCTTCTTCCTTTACCGCTTCATTGTTTCCGTAACATGGTGCACCATTTGTACTTATACTGTCGTTGTTTTCTGTAACTAGTTGGGATGCACCACTTTTGGGGGGTTTCATGTTCATCTTCATTGAAATAATTGAATGGAATTAATTGACCAGAACTGTTCTCCTCATCATCTCCCGATTTCTCTCCATCGCCCCAGTCGCTATAAATATGTCTTTTACGAATCTAGTATATCTGGCCAACAAATAGATATCCCTATTGATACGTTAAGCTTTGAGAATTCCGTTATCCTGGTAGCCCAGTAGAATAACTGGCTCAGACTAGTCTTCAATTTTCTGAATTTTTTCTTTTCTCATGTGAATCCAGACTATGTAGCCAAATACTCAAAGAGTACATACGCGAGACTTAGTCCCAGATCACATTTTATATGGCGCCTGATCACTTGATTACAAAACCAAAGAAGCGATTTAAAACATAAAACATATGCATTATGGCCTCTGTCCAAAACTTTTGAGGCAACCCGGATTTACTGAGTAGGAAGCAGTCTCCTTCAACAATTGGACTATTCAAACGTTCGGTGATATGATTCTGGTCTGGTGAGTAAGCGGGTACAAAGCTCTGCTCGATACTCCATTCTTCGAGAAAATAACTTGATGCGAAGTATCCGTCACGTTAACCACTATGTTTGTGTACTGCATAAAAAATATCCGCTCCAGCCAGGGAAGGAACAGCTTGTAGGTAATCAATACTTCAATCCTCCTTGATATTGGATAAATAGTAGCATAATTACTATGCTCATCTACGAAAGACACCTAATAAACGGAGCCCCCTACCGGTGCAGCGCACACTGGTCAGCATATATCAGAATGAATAACTTGCTCCACTTTCGTTGCCCGATGCAATTTATCCTGACGAGGAAGCCTTGAATGCCTCGCCTCGATACATTGGACACAAAAAAGTCTATTTTGTTGTCATAAATAATTTTCAGACCTTCCGAAACTCCAATATTTTTTAACTTCCTGGTGCTCTCTTGATGTAAGCATGTCCAAATTTTTAGTGTCGCAGAAATTCATTCTTCGACATAGAAAATACTTTCCACAGTATTGGTATGGTCATTATGATCAATTTCACTGTCGCATTCATCAGAGTACTCAGCTATTTCCCCTGAGGCGCATTATAAGTGCCCATTAATGTAGAACACACCACCTTAATTCTTCCCTTCCATTTTTAAAACAAAGTTACCAATTTAAAGGCATCTCTCGAACCTTGAACTGTATCATCATCCAGAGCAAAAGCACAGACAATAGATTGGTCACCAATTTAGGTCACCAATTTTGGTAAATTCAAGACATTGGTCAAGCAAGTAGAGCATCTCCAACTAAGGACACCACACATTATCTAATATACAAGCATAGCAAAACACCTCCATATATCCTGGCTATATTAGTCTCCCGTTAACCCAAAACTACCAGCTTGGGGAAATAGAATGTTTTGGAAATTGATCGTTACAGGTTTTGAACATATGTTCAAATGCTCCAGAATCAATTATGATGCGTTCATACGCATGGGCCTATAAAACGAAGTGAAAGCCTGAAATTGGTCATTGAAAGACAGGATTATTCTCTCGAACGATGAGAAATTGGACTTCCTAGCGTCAACATACCTGGCCGGATCGGAGAGACTGTTAAGAATAGCTGCCTTCGGGTTTTCCCCGCGATTTTCTGTAAGCGGGCAGTTTTTTACCACGTGCCCCTTATTTTCTCATCGGAAAAAGATGCTCTCTCTGATAAATTACGTTTCAAACCAGTTAGGTTCTTACTATAATTTGCAATAAAGGCTTTTGTATCTTCTAGGTGTAATTTCTACTCGAGAAATACGGTTTATCCGCTTATTCCCGCAAAAGCCTAGCGAAATGATCCCCCAGCTCAAGTTCTTCTCACTAATTCGCAAGGCAGTCACAATGTAGTGAAATCTCCTAGCACTATGATAAATTTGCAACCAAAATTTCATCCATGATATCTAGTTACTGTCGTATTGTGCAACTTAGGGTTGCACCGGTGTAAGTCTAGTGACCGCCAAAATAACTACAGTTGTATATTCCCGGTTTGCACGGGGCTCTTCTGATTTCCCCGGCGACTGCATTGTATAAAATCTGAGCAACCGGAAGCATCTCTGGCTTCCGAGGGTAAGCGCTTGCTACCCTTTCCATTTTTGCCTGCCCTCCACTTCCGGAACCCTCTTGCTACTGTTTTCGATCATCCTACGCTGCTATCCTTTACTTAAAGTCATTTCTAATCCCTCTGCCACTCGCACGCAGTAGTCGGCTACCATCCGCCCTCTACGCTCGTCATTACGTCGGTTAGTCACCGTTATGGGCCAAGGGATCAAGACGAACAAGGAGTCTAGACTATTTGAACCTCCTGTTTTCTCTCCAGACGGTGATCTACAGATCTAAAGGGAATGTGTCGGGCAGTGGGTGGATTCTCTAAAAGTAGCTCAAGAACAAGGCAACGACCGTCACCTGCAAGCTATATTCCGTCTTCTTGACCGCACGCTCCACGAGAGAGGCAGCAGATGACCAGAGGGATATTGTCGACAAAGCTCAAGCTAAAGGACACCATTGCACACTACACTTCACTAAACCTCCCATTTCAGCAGTTTCATTTACGCAGGATGATTCCAATTCTTCAACTTTTTGTTATTTGTACCCGTACTGCATAATTTCTGCAATTTTGCAAGCATAATTCTGCATCCTTAAATTTCCTATTCGCACTGTAGATCCTAAATCATGGTTTGAACGCAAGTTCCAAAGTCTCCCAATCCCCCCACTTGCAGAACCGTGCTCAGTTACCACAGGTGCAGTACATTAATTACTGGAAGGGCACGCATACGTAGTTTTGAAGACGAGTAAGATGAGGATGGGGAGGATGACAATGACTTGATTGAGGACATTGGTCTTCCTTTGACGGGCCTATTCGGACCCAGATT
This sequence comes from Kappaphycus alvarezii, assembly GCA_002205965.3. Classification (NCBI taxonomy): domain Eukaryota; phylum Rhodophyta; class Florideophyceae; order Gigartinales; family Solieriaceae; genus Kappaphycus; species Kappaphycus alvarezii. The sequence continues at coordinate 88,974 of NADL03000645.1, forward strand.
GGTCTCATGACCGGCTATTTTCATTACCCCAACCACCGAGCCTGCCGTCCACAACACTTGTGATATCGGAAATCCGGCGCCAGTACTGATGACGAAGCGGTCACTGACACCTCTCGCCACTTTAGATTAATGCCAAATGTTGTGATAACAGTTGATAGACGAGCCGGTGATTTCTTGGCTGTTCAGGGCACTCATGTGGATCGACACGTGTAGGCGGTGGCAGTCACTTGGAATGCCATGCGCGATGTGATACGTGTGTGTGATGGAAACGCATGGGTGATAAGTGTAAGCTACAGATCTACCTTGGTATGACACGCGATTGAAACTGACACATGCACTTCACATGTGTGCAACTGACACTACACAATTCACGTCCGCCGGCTTTGATTGATCTTGATGTTGAAACAGGCGATTAGAAGAAAAGGTACGAATGGATACTAGTTCGAACACAATAAATCAAAAGGGCAGATCGATCATTTGATTCATCTGTTCAAACTACCTTTGTCAACTATAAGTACCTGTGACAAAGTGGCTCGTAGCTTCAATCGTCACGCTCAGTGTTGAAAGCTGCCGATACAGTGTTTATGGAAACCAAAAGCATCATCTATTGAGAGACTTCAAGACGCGAAAGTGGGGCTATTACTGCCTCAGAGAAGAATAAGGGCACTGGAGACGTACAGAAAGGTTCGGGGGTTTTGATGCAAAGGCACGCCGCAGCAGCCGTCATGTCCAATGCGGCCTGCTTGATGGCTGCCTGAAGGTAGCATTTTAGGGAGCGTAGTTCCTTCCCCATTACTGTGTCGGTATACCCTTTTTGAGAGAGAATAATGGTTTGTCTAAGCTGAGACGGTACGAGACCGAGCTGCGGCGGGTGCGCGCATACGGGCTTCACAGTACCGATATCGCCGTCGACTTACTGTTCCCCACCCCTCCGCACGCCGCCACATTTCGCCAAGTACGGTTACCGGCAGGCGCTGCCGCAACACTCGCAGAGCGCGAGAAACATCGTCGTTACGGCACTTACTGCAACCAAAACGATATCCTCCTCTCCCCCGTCGGGATTGATATCTATGGCGCCTTGGGCGACGACGGCAAGGGTTTTTCCGCCGCCTTGCTTCTTCGCTGCTTCCCGTCGCGGTTCCTCCCCTCAACAGGAGCTCCACACTTCGTTACCCGTTTTGCGTTTAGTCTCCAAATAATGCAGGCGCGACAGGTTTCTACCCGCCGCCCGCATCCGTAGTTAATTACGAATACCCTCCGCACGCTTCTGTGCAACATTGTACAACCCATAAAGATTTACCACCACGGGTGCCTGCTCGCTGAAGAACTCGTCTGGTTTCCACTCTGTGACGACAGAGATTCATCGCAGAACTAGAGAAGCTGGCCATGGGCAAGGAGACCTAGTTTGCTCTGTTACGAGCAGTTTATTTTATGTCATTCCACACTCTTTTTCGGATCTCGCCTAATGTATCCTTCAAGCAGGAAACGACCCAAGCCTTCCCCACCCTTTGTTGTACTTTTTCAATATCGCAGATTGCGAGTGCCCAAAGGAATGTTTCTCAAAGCCAGCCTTCCGATAGACGAGGCGCAGCTCAAATATACACTGAACTCTCACGCTGAACGTCCCCCAATGTCTCGTTGCACAGCTTTTCAATGCAGCTGGAACAGACACGGCTACGTTTTGCCAACATGTAATGTCAGTGAAATTCAAGGGTTTCTCAGGTTGCAGCCCCGACACACTCATTCACCGACCTCCGAACTCAACCCAACCACTGCAAAGCTTCATCAACATTTCGCCGCTTTCGGCGCCCGCCCTGTGCGACATGTCATCGGATGCGGGCGCGGCCACTTCCATCCTTCTAGCCCGTTTCCCCTGCACGTCGAAACGCCGCGACCGCTGCGCTTTCGCTGCCTCGATCTCGTCGACACCGTTGTCGACAATACCGCTACCCCTCGCCCCCGCGGCACGTTGAACGACTCGGGAATTGCGCGCAGGGAGGGCGCTTGTTTTTGCAGCGCTGCATGGGTTTCGTCAAGGTTGCCCATGCCGAGACGTCGAGCCAGAGCGACTTTCCACGTAAAGGAGGACATGTACGTACTGCGGTAGGCAGTAGTACTTACTGCGGTAGGGAGTAGTACTGTAGATGACAGCTCCTCTCTATTGTATGGAAATTCTTTTTTGAGATAGTCAAGTCAGCTCGGGAACTCAACGCACATATATCTCGCCAAACCCCATTTTTGCCCACATTCAAGGGTAACCGACCACCCGGTCGCGAGACTTTATCTCGAGAGGGAATAAAGTCCAATTAATGGCGCATTGTCATAATGGCACATATGATGGCTATTCACACAAGCGCATGTTTGAAGGCAGTTGGCCCTTCAAAAAGTACACGTCTAGGGAAAAGAATACTTGTTATCGGCAATACCCTTCTGGCTGGTTGAGAGGGTGGAATCCGATTGGTACAAAGTATTCACAAGATCCGTCATCACCTGATGTGATATATTCAATCCTTGAAACCCTTCTTAGGGACAACACATCAGAGTCGCAGAAAGAGTTGCAACTCAAAGTCATTGCTTACCCCACATCCGCTCGGCCCGTCTCAACCTCGAGCCATGACCTCCCTCAAAAACCGCAACATCGTCATCACAGGCGCTACGCGTGGCATCGGCCGCGGGCTAGCCCTCGCCATGGCTCAACACTCGGCCAACTTGTACATCACCGGTCGCACTGTCACCGGCCCTGACTCTCTGGAACAAATCTCTTCGCTCATCACTTCCGCCGGCGGGACCTGCAACTACTTTGTCGTCGATCACAGCGACGACACTAGCGTTGCCGATTTTTTCGCCGACCTCTCCGAAAACTAGATGCAAATGGTGTGACGCTTGACGTGTTTGTCAACAACGCGTACTCGGCTGTCAACTTTCTCTTGCGTCGGAGGGTGTACCATTTTGGAAGCAGAGTTTGGAGAACCCGGGCGTGCCGGACCCGCAGGGAAAGCCGGGACTGGTATGGGACCATGTGAATGGTGTTGGGTTGCGGAATAACTATGTATGTGCGACGTATGCGATGCGAATAATGGAACGGCAGGGGTGTGGCGTTATCGTGAATGTGTCGTCCTGGGTGGAATGATGAGCATTTTCGACGTTGCCTACTGTGTCGGGAAGAGTGCTTTGGACCGCATGACTGCAGAGATGGCCAGGCTTGCACCACCGGGAGTTGTTTGTGTCACCCTCTGGCCGGGCTTGTTGCCACGGAGCACATAGTCGATCAGCATAACCGACAGAAGGAGGAGAGAGACAGGGAAATGGCAAGATATCAGAGAACTCGATCATGTGGAATGCTGAGACCCCGATCTTTGTTGTCGTGTGTTGGCAGCGATTCTTACCGATCAACAGAGGTCAATGCTGGGATCTATGCACGGGAAAATTGTGATTGCGGCAGAGTGGCTGATAAGCTCCAAATCGATGATGAGAACGGATTTCGACCGTTGTCTCTGCGCGCGGTGCGATTCTTCCTTGAGTATGCATTTCCCTACTTTAGGGATTCATCCCTTCGAAAACTTGTGCCGAGACAGCTCTACTACCCTTGGGGACTCGTTCGTCAGCTATACGGGAATGTAGGATTTTGGCATTAGATGTATTATCTGGGAATACTGCCTGGTTAACACAGATCTTTTATGTGGCAGCGATTTCGTCAAAGGAAATTTTGTGTAGTTTAATATTTGGAAACTAATATCATTTCCTGAAGTGAGGCTGGCTGTCCCCATGGCACGAGGTATAATGGATGATGCTTACTAAGAGATCAGCAACGCACCCTGATCACCCTAGAAGTTGTTAGGTGGTAAAATAGTTTCGGAGGAGATAGCTGAAAGATACTGTTTAACAAATGTTTCCAAGAACCCCGTAGACCCTCTTTTCGAGTTACGGACGTCAGATTTTAGCAACATCTCGAAGTGCAAAGGCCTCGTGCAAGACACACCTAGAGTCCTCAGTGAAAAAATACTGAAATAGTAATGGAAGAAATTATTTCGCTGCTAAAAGAATAATAACGATGGGGGTAAACAATGTAGAAAACTTTAAGCGAGGGTTCTGATAGGGGTAAATCGTCGGGAGAAGAGATATTCAGAACCAACTACCCCAAGAAGGAGGTGTTGCAAGCGACAAAAGTGCTACCGTGGTATAGTTGAACGAACGAAAAGGAGTGGATAGGGAAGACAGTTGAATGGGCTACAAGCAAGTATGGAAGGGGCAGGGTCTACCACCTATGCTTAGTGACTAGGGTAAAATAAATGCTTCTTGGGTCTGAAGTTGACTCTCAACTTCCTAACTATTTGGGACTGAGCTTGAAGCTGCCTGCCAACTTGCTTGACCTCTCCATGAGGAAGCGGTTTACTCAGCTTATATAGACTTTTGGCTACCCCTAAAGTCCGAACAAAACTACAGAAGGTACCAGGAAATGCGCAGAAACAATTTGTGCGGATGACATACTCTAAACAGAAGATACTTAAGAAACTAACAATCAATGAGGTCCTCTTATTTCCCATTCTCTAAATCAGATCCAAACAACTCCTCTAAAATATCCATGCTGTCCAAGCAGTCCCCACAAATATCTGCGAATGGCTCACAGCTCTCTATTCCCTCCTGGGAGATATCTAAACTACTAAAGATATCTCCATCCGGTTCCAGCGTCGGCACCACTTGATCCATACTCTCCAGTCCAGGCCCCACCAGTACAACACTTTCCATGCCCCCATTTCCCTCATCCAACTCGTCCTCGTCCTCGTCATCCTCCTCTTCCTCCTCTTCATCCTCATCCTCATTCCTCATCCTCCTCTTCAACCTCATCCTCCCCGTCCTCCTCGTTATTAACCTCAGACCAATCCAGGGGCTACCACTCCTCAAAGGTCTCCCCAGCTCCCTCCTCGATGTCCCACTCCCGCCCTTACCTACCTCCTCCGCCTCATCCTCGATAAAGAGGCGACGCACGAATTCGATGACCTTTTTCTTGGTTTGCCGGCGCAGGTAGTCCTCGCGGTCAGTAGGTCCGAAAGGGAGTAGGGGAATAGAGTTTAGGGGGCGGGGATGGCGATTTTTGGAAATGATTTTCGAGGGGCGTAGATTGGTCATTTTGGTAGGTTTGGGGGAATGGGAGGTAATGGAGGGTGTTTCGGGTGTGTGGGGGGAGAGGTGTGATTAGCAAAATGATCGGGGACGTTTAAAACTTGGAATAAAGGGGTTTAAATAGGCTCCCGGGGCAGGTTCTATAGATTAGAAATAGGTAAAACAAATCTGCAAGGGATTTTTGTAGTAGTGCATTTGCGCCCTTTTTCTCAAAAAAACGAATTTGGAGGAGGAGGTAAGCAAAAAGGGAAAAAGAACTTGATTCGGGATCGATTCAGAGGGGTAGATACAGTATAAAAATATCTAGATAAAATGGAAGTAAATTTGGAGAGGACCGCGGTAATGATAAGCGAGGTTCAGGGAGGAGGACCGGAACTATAAGCAAATTTGGACAAGGAGAGGTAGTACAGTAAACTATAGGCCTGTAGATGACGGCGACAAAAATCTGCGCCTAACAGGTTCAGTGGAGTATACCTGGATTTCATCTCTCCAACCCATTCGACTTTCTTCTTTTGTAATCAGAACTACAACCTTGGAAGAAAATCTCCATACTCTAGCTAGTAGACTAAGTACTGATGGAACTAGAAAATAGAAGTTCTTGATTAAAAACTGAAAAGATACGAAAAAGTACATACATAAGTAGAATGGAAACAAATTATGGCACTATAATACTCAGCGATGTAATCAACTGGCAACAAGACAAAGCTGGCAACGAATAAATCACTTCCTTCTCTGTTGCATCATTCCATACAGAAACCGTAAACCAGAACAGCTTCCAGGTCTCCCATATACGATGGTGAAAAAGAGACTTTACAAAAACACTTTGGACTTTTTACAGCCGCAACTCGCTAGGAGCGATCTTTAGAGTGATGTTCGATGGTATATAATTTTTTTCTTGGACTGAAAATGACGTTTCCGAAGTCAACGTCTGGACTGTGTTTGTGGCGAGCAACAGCGAACAGCCCTCTTAATGATCAATTGTACCTGAGACGCACAGGTAACGGGGTGCGAGTCGACTTTTGACATGGTTTGTGACTGGCCGGAGATGCAGTACGCAAAAAAACGACGCAATCGCGAAAAGCGACGACGGACTCGGAGATGGACGAAAGTTGCAGTGCACCGGGACACGTGTCGCTATCGGAGATGGACGGGCCTTGTGATTGATCAGGTTAGTGCACAATGAGATCCGGACGGCTACCCCCACCCCCAAGCGAGCCTTTTATCTGGATGGAAGTATGCGAGTGGGTCTGCTAGATTCGGTGGGTTGATTGTTTTATGTCGATTATGACTGCCGCTCTCCGCACCCTAGAGATATTGAGGCCGGTATTTATGTTATCATATTCGGGTCGATAGAAACAGTACTGTAGAGAAAAAAAAGCCTAGCTGCACTAGTAATTGGACATCTTCAAGTGTTTCAATAGAGTACCGAAAATGCTACAGAAATAAACTAATTAATTGACCATTCAAACGTTCAAACGGGTATCGATTTGGTTTTTTAATGTTTGAAAAGTGCGGTTCGGCTATCCCCCGGTGTATGCTAGACGTGTTCGGGATAATGGGTAATGTCACTTGTGTGTCTAAATAAAGTGCCTAGATTACAACTGAAATTAAAACCTAGAATCAATCCGTTTCATCAGAAAGTTTCAATGTGCCACAGGTGATTGAAATTTTGTTTAAATGGGTCATCACTTTCCAAATCAAACCAGTTACTAGACATGGCTTTCGGGGATTGGATTACTGCAAGAAGTGTGGAGTTTGGACTTGAAAAGTAAAATTGACCTATTGGTATGAAAAATTGAATTTTTTATATAGAATGTATTTTATTGCGATCCCTTGGTTAATTTGGATGGCTGATATTAGCGATGCACGTTTTCATGCTATTTAAACTCTGTTGGTACTATATCAGAGTGAAATGGCGTATCTTGACCGTGGCTTTGACTGCGAAACACTTGAATTCTGCCGAAATTCTATGTTTTGTGGTCAAATAGAATATAATTCTGACTTTGAAGGTGCAGATTAAAGCTTTCAATGCATTAAATCCTTGCTCTAGAATTATTTAGTAATTTCAAATGATTGAGTAACTATTTTCCTAATGAGTTGGTTGCTTTGGGCAGTTTCAAAGTAGTGCGTTGCGAAGATTCCTGGCTAAGGCTTTACTTTAAGAGAAAGGCGGTATCAATTCACCGATATTACTACGGAAGAACGGGTATGATGATTTAATGACTGGGAGATATCATATTCCTAATGTTGACAACTGTGATAACAAGTTGGCAGAAAGGTCATGGTTGTATCTTGGTCCACTTCTCAATGACTGAAGAAAGTAACTGACTTCAATAATTACCTAGTGAGTACAAAATGCCTGTTTATTGCTGCAGTATTTAGTTTCATCGATAAAAACGCAAAATGAACTATGTAGAGGGCATTGGTATAAACATTAACACATATTGAATCTATCCCTTCCTGTATGATAACTCGTAAAATCCTCGTAATACCATAGTTTGATTGTGTAATATATGGGTTTTACCGTCTATGCAATGAAATTTTTTTTTGCTACAATTTTGCTGCCCGTCACCAAGTCCCGAAAGTCCCAGTTTGTGACTGTAAGATCCCTTTTCGTCTGTTCTCTGCTGAAACGCCTTCATCGCTTTCGTGAAACCATCTCCACACGACCGAATATTTCACTTCAGCCAAGAAGTGTTTCGCCGGACCATTCACAACTTGGTTCGGCACCCGTCTGGTTTTCATCTGTCTCATTTGGTCATTACGCCGCATTCATTGCGGTACGGAGGAGCCACGCACGACTTACACTCTGGAAGGTTAACTATGCTCGATATCCACATCGTGGCCGTTGGGCTCGCTTCAAGACAACCGATCACTATGTCCGAGCCGGAACAATGTAGCTCGTCAAGCTAAATTTCCCGAAGAAGTCCGCAAGATTCTCACCCGGTTGCAGGCTGCCCCGGGACGCTTCTTCAAGGTCCCTGGTGTCAGTGCGGGATGGAATAGCCAAGGTTGAACCCGGATCTTCCGGGTCCACGCCCAGAGTTGGAGCTCTGGGTCTTTTGAATGCCTCGCGGCTTCAAAGAGAAGTCAAGTTTGATTAAACCATTGTTGTTGTTCTTTCAAAATCGGAGTTTACAAGTAGTCAACCTTAGAGTAGTGTTAGAGAAGAAGGATGAATTGCAAGAAACCTGGCCAAGAAGACGATGAATAATTTTTTGGCGAAAACATTATTCAGTGAACTTGCTGAACCCAATATTGTGTCGATCCAATCAAATTCCAGCACTTAATACTGATTAGATAATGAAAAATTGTCTACCCTTAGAGCATAACCATAGGTATGCAAAGTCTACATATGTAAATTACAATAAAAATATTCATAAAAATATTCATAAAAATACTAAAATAATCCGAATATTCGAAGGGAATAGGACAATAACCGAATGCTTGATAAGGTGAAGAAAACAACAATATGTACAAAACATTTCGAAAGTAAAAAAAAGTTCCCTGCCATTTCTTGTACATAATATAATGGTAAAGCACCATTTCTGACCTTTTTTTATTTTGGAATTTCTTCTGGGTACAAATTTCGTGCTCTTTGTCTCGATTAAAATTGGAATGAGCATTGTCGCAGCCATAAAATCGACTTTTGACCTTCGGATTAACTAATTGATCGGAAAATCGTCTATCATTATCAAAAATAATACCCAATATACCACTCAATCGAACAAATAGGTATTAATATATAAGTATAATTCTCGAAACATACCTATAATTGTTAAAATTTCTATTTTCCTCCATTTTATAATCCTCTAAAATATATACCGCACTTGAAAATGTTGACATATTTTCTGGCGAACTTTAGCTAATAGCTAGTCATTAGTCGAAAATATTGACTCAGTACTATCTTGATTAAAGTCATTTTAGTCTTAAGACATAAATATATTCAATAAGTACTTGAGTCGGAGTTTTTCAAGGACTTTTGAAAAACATCCGATAAAATCTGATCGGCTATTCAATATCTTATTTACTTAGCATATAAGTTCATGCGTAGACACATATTTTATCTGCAGGGACAATAAAATATTTGCGTCTAAATTTAGTGGCAATATTTTATAATCTATACTCTGAAGTTTTGATTGCAAAGGGATATGTCTTCCCTCAATTTCAGTGTCCATGAGAGGAAATGTTTTAGTTTTAATACCTCAGAGACAAATAAGTTTCTTAACATTTTTGTCTAGGCATCCAGATTAAAAAAGGCCGTCTCTTGCTTAAATGCTTAAAATATACAATAGTTATGTGGAATAAATTCCTGAAACCTACTATGTGTTGTAAGCACCTTCCATACTTACTCAAGATGGTGCGGACCTTACTACAGGGCTTCATGTACGTATTTTTAGCGCTTTCAAGAACGATTATTGATTTTAGAAGTACTTTATGAGTACTTTCGCCCTTCTTGGTAAGTCAAACTACTCATGTTATCTAAAAAAGTGCATACCATTTAATTTATCCAGGGCCTTCAGTACAGATGCTATAAATCACTCGTAAATTAACCGAAAATTGGCGTCATTCAGACTATATAATAATCATATTTTCGGAAATAAATGTCTGTTTCATAATATTCTTCTCCTTTTAGCTGTAAATTTCCTTATTTTTGAGCACAAATGTCTATTTATATTGATTTATCGCTCGCAAATGGTCAGGTTTTACACTAGGGTTGATAACTAAGATTTTTTCTTTTTTTCTTTGCCTTCTCGAAAAATAAATCTTTCTGATACCTATGTATACAATACTAATCATCTTTTCGCAATTAAAAGTGAGTGCACAGCTGTTTTTGAATATCGAGCCTCTAGAGGGTAGCTGATTGTAATAAAATGAGATCAAATGGCAAATCTCTAGCTCGCCGCAGCTAACCTTTCGGACTTCTCGAAACGTATAAATTTATTTCATTATTTCGTATCACAATATCGATATTAAATTTTCGGAAATTATTCCTGAGCTAACTTTGATTAAGAGAATGGTAATATAATTTAAATTGTTTCCTTCATTGTGAACTTAAAAAGCGTCCATTTTCCTTGCAACTTAGTTTATGATATGGTTCTGCTCGGATAACTTTTAGAAGTTTTTTGAGAATGGTTTCTTGCAGCTCAAGATTACGTCAAAACATAAACAATCTGTTGCGATTATGCCCATAAATCACCAAATACCCTGAGAGTATCCCTCCGGTAACCTGTACCAAGGATTTACACTGTAAGAAGACATCAGTGCAATTTGTGCACTGAACCCACACACCAGTGTAAAAACATAATATAATACCTCTTTTTAACTAGCCAATGACATGGATCCATCGTGGCTATCTCGCGTGGTTCTCGAAACATTTCGCACCCACCAATCAGCAACCACTTTATGCCTCCTTGCCAATTGGACCAATGAGACTTTGCTATGATGTTTGTTGCTGTCTTATACTGATGGATGCCTACATGAGCCTCGAACCTTGTATTGATTACCGCATGGTCGCTTTTTCAGATACCTTTGAATTCAATACCGTTTGGTTACAATTTATCTCTGCTGGTGTTGAGTGCTTTTTCTATATAAACCCTGGTCTGATGTTCCGGCCTGTTTACCGGGAGCATCAACCAACAGTTCAACCTCAATTACCTTTTGTGCGCTCAACACCACACACAATCCTTTATTATATTTGGGTAAAAGGAGATTAAAATATCTGCAAAAATGAGCTTTCCAAATTAAAATGATAGTAATCCTATTTTATGAAAGAATTACGAAAATATAACTTTTTATGCTAAATGTTAAACCATCAATACTCAGGAAAGTTCCATCCTTTTTATATTCCAAAAATTGAATTTACTTAGTTTATAGAATTTGACTCTCAAGAAAAATTGACGAATCTATTGCATTCTGGACGAAAATCGAAACCAGATTTCATAGTGCTCCCATCACGTTTATTACGGTTTTCGTATTCTTAAATCGATTTTCTGATTTTCGGGGTCGAGATTCGTAATTGTGGCTGTGGCTATTTAAATTATGTAAATGTAGAACAATTAGTTCTTTGTTCACATTAATCAGCAAAACGTTTTATTTGCTTATTATTTATTTAAATTGCCTTTGCATAGTTTACTTCCCATTAATCATACACATTTTAAGGAGAAAAACGATGAAAATATGAAATATTGAAGGCAAGATGCACGTGATTCGGATAATAAATGGTTAAGATACGATAAGTCTCAAAAAATGGTAGTTATAGAAATATTAAAAATTTAAGCTTTGGTTTTCTTACTTGAATGAACTTTCCGTGGAATTTTTCCGTTGCAAAAAACACCTGTACTAGTATTCCTTGCAATAATTTCATATAAATAGTCTTTGGAGAATAAAAGCAAAAAATCTTGGCAGTTGAAAACGTAAAAATTGAGGCAAAAAGGCAAAAGGGAAATTATTGATGTATGAATGACGCTGATGAAGTATTCATTCAAAAATGTTATTTAAGAGGTGATTCATAGATAAAATGGGTTAGATTAGTCACCAGTGGCGTTTTTTAAGGTAAGAAACCCTGCTAAGTTTCATTTTGAATAACCCATAGATTAAATTTCCAGTTTATCCGTTTGAATAAAATAATTTAACTTCACTATTCCTTCATTTTTAAAAAAACTCACACTAGCAAAAATGTGAAGTATCTCAAATTTTCACATCGAGGAAAAGGCGAGTAATTTACTGTTTAATTGATGGAAATTGATAAAGAATAATTAATACAAATAGTAAATAAAAATATGTAAGTTAAATCAAGAGAGCGTTTTTTTATGATACCTTTAATCCAAAAATGCAACTAAACGTACTTTAGTTTTTGTTCGCACCAGGAATCCCCTGCCCGAGAGCTTCTTGCCCAGAAACAATAAACTGTCATAGTGACTACCTGATCCATTGCAATTATGGCCTGCAAAGGAACGCCCGCCACAAGGACCAATTATCATTACTGAGTAACAGCCTCGCCTGTTCCACAAGGTACCCCGACTTCGAGCCAAGGCCGCCAGGGGAACACAAATCCAGACCAGACATCAGGGAGAGTAGTGCTACCGAGGGCACCGATTACTTCGATGTCACATTTGTCAACCACTTGGCATCCTCTCATTGGCGGGCGAAGACATTCAACCCCCCACCAGCTTGAGCTTCGCCTCTGCTGAAAAGATGCCGAAATACCAGGAGATCGTTGCTGGATTGCCGGGCAGAAATCGGCGGCTTCCCGTCAAAATTCTCACGCCGGGGGGTTGGCACCCAGAGGCCTTTTCCCTCTTGACGGAGGTGGCACGCTCAGTCGCTAATCGCGCCTAGGAACAATTTCTTAGGGTTAGGGACACGCTCCTACAGCGGCATTCTGCGTTAATGGTTGCTTCGAACGCCACATGTCTAGGGACATTACTTCAACAGTTGTATGGTGGGTAGAGAAACGGTGGAGCTTGTTGGATTTTATCTCGTTTCCCGTTTCAATGTTTGATTGGGAAATATCAGATTTCCCGTTCATGGTTTAAATACCGAAAAATACGTAGTCAGCTGTGTAGTAGTGTGGGTGTAGCCACGGCTACGCACATGCACGAAGCGCACGTACCTCGCGAATAGGCCCAGGAGGTTTTACTTACTACTGTTGGCCAAGGAGTCACAGATAGAAAATACAGAGCAAAGCGGTCAAAAATACCGGTAGATAGTCGGCCGACAGAAAGGAAGGGAAGAGAAGGGAAACTATGAAAGGGGTAGTAGAGGCGGCGAGCGGGCTGTGAAGCGGCAAAAGCTAGAGTTTACTACCAAAGACTCAAGCTCAGGGAACAACTCGCCTTCCCAAGGGAGCCCCAGGGTGTGCAACTCGGCCAACTATTAGTACTTGTACACTACTCTAAACTACAGTTGCTTCGCCGAGTAACGGAAAAAAGGCCCAAACATGGCCATAAATGAGGGTTAACAGTTAGGTACTGCACTTACTGTGCGAGATCGTAGCAGTCAGTCGTCCCATGGCCAATAAGTTAGTGTAGAACCACTTGTTAGTTAGCTGTTGGCCGCGAGAGAGATAAATATCCTCGCATCCATAGTTGACAGTAATTAGTGTTAGTTGACAGTGAGTTGTTACTGTAAGGCCGCAAAAGGTGTGCACCATGTTGAAATATCCACTGGGTCGCCATCCTTGCTGGAAAGTGCCACGTGTGGGCCGAAGGGGTCCATCGGACCAGCCATGAGGTGGCCAAGTGCTGCCCTGTGATTGAGTCGTACTAGCCCGAAAAGTATCGACAAAGTATGCCCTGGCCAACCCTTCAAAAATAATGAAAACTAAACGTGGCCACGCTGGTCCTACTACAGAGCCCCCCCTGAAGACCGAGACGCCCCCGTCGAGATTATCCATTTCAGAAGATTACAGTAGCTTCCATGCCTGTAACCGTTTGGCCCGGACAACTGCCCTGCAAATGTAGAAAAAAACAGGCAGGTGCTGCGGAAATCCGCCACCACCTTCCGTGCACTTATTGCCGTGTCACCGCACCCTGTGCTACTATACAAGCGGCCAGGAATAACAAAACGCTGTTTCCGCAACAAGTTGGCCGAGAGGAATGTCTCTCAAATAATCTGCCGTCACATGACTCGGCCGAGTTTGTTACGTTGTGTGTTTCGGTGTTGCTTCTCTCTCTTCCTCGTTTGTCCTTTGGTCAAGCTGTTAGGAGTGTTGGCTTTCGTCACTGGCTCTAGGTCACCTTTGGGACAGGCCAGTCCATGTACTTGTGGGCAACATCATCTTGAGTCGAAACTCGTGGTTACTTTTGGCCGATCAGGAAACTACTTTGTCGTTCGTTGTGCTGTTTGTTGGCCGTGGTTGGGCTTTGATTAACAATGAACCCGGCCAAGTATCTTCCAGATGAGCCGCCGAGTCACGGCCGGCCAATGAGAGTATTGAGTTGACCGATGACGATGATGCAATTGATACCTCGGCTGATGCGGCCAACAGGAGGAGTGTTATACCCACCACTTCTGTAACTCCGACGGCTCCTGCTGCTCGGCCACGTACAGTGCGTCTCTCTGCGGCTCGCATGAAGTCGGCTCCTCCTCCATCGCGTCCAACATCAAGGCGTTCCAGGAACCAGGTGACCGAGAGTGACGACGATGATGCGGACTCGGCCGATCTTGATATTGTGGAAGCCGCTGTGTTGTCCCGTCGAAGGGGAATGAGAAGTGCGACGCCTACCGTAGCGGCCACTCCACGCCCATTTCAACTGCGGGTACAAAGAAGAAAGGTCGAAACGCCGTCGATCACGGGCATCCGCTGTTGGCTGTGTGGCAAAACAGAACGTTTCGCGACTAGAGTTAGAGGGGCTGACTGAAAAACGAGTGGTGCCGGTCTTAGATTTTCGTGAGACCAAGGAGGGTTCCAGTGGATCGGATAACTCAAGCGCGATCGTCGATCGCTTGATTGATGAGGCTGGAGCGTGCGTCGCTTTTCGAATAACTGCCGGTCCGTCTGGCCAGGAAGATACAAGTGTCGCCGTAGAAGGGAATGTTAATGAGGTTAGTAAAGTTTGTGTTAATAAGGGGAAAGTTAGTCAAGAGGACCTACAAGGAAGGACCTCGGCCACGCAGAAGTTTGGCCGTATGCAGGATGGAAAGAGGAAGAAGAAAAGGGTGTTGAAGATTGCTCGTCACTTGTCTGGCCAACGGGATACAATGTCGGCCGCGAGCGCTGGGAAAGAGGTGCAGGTGAAACTTGTGGCGCCTCCCTTGCGTTCGGCTTCCACTGGCGAGAATACTTGGCCAACTGCAGCAGCACCTCGGCCAAGTGCGTCCGATGTGATTGACCTCACTTCGGATGTGGAGACCTCACCGATCAAGAAAGGTTCTACTGTGACAGCAACTTCTCCTGTATCTCGGCCACTGTTGCAACGCCTTATGTCTGGCAGCCGGGTTCCTCCTTCTCGTCGTACAGTACAAACCCTCCGGGTTCCGTGGCCGATCATGCCAGACCGCGTACCCAAAGTCAAGCATTGGTTCCTGTAGTTGGCCAAGAAGAAATCATCGCACGGGGAGGGGGTAACCCTTCCGAAGTATATATCTCCGGGCCCGCTGTGGATGGCCTTCGTTCGTCACGTCGCCTTCCTATGGGGGCATCCCCTACTCCACCCTTCTCGGCCGAACGTATGCGCATCCCTGTCGCGAGCAACATGAGAGACCGACTCAGGAGGTTATCGTGCCTTTCCCCAGCTTCCTTACTCCAACATGGCCAATCCTCCACCACCGAATCCAAGGGCGGAACCTTCTCCGATGCAAGAATCTCCAAGGTCGGCCGATGTGAAAGTTGAGTTAATGGATACAAGTGATGACTCGCGGGAGAGAATCGCGGCCAACAACTCCTGATGCAGATTCCCGTCTGCGTTTGTCTTCAGCAGTCCGCCGTTAGACAGTTGGGAAGGGATTCGTCCGTTTGATTTGATGACCGAGTCCGCTCCTTTTCGTCCGCCTGGCCAAACAACAACCGAGCACCTCCCCTGGACACCTCGAACCTTCGCGCCAACTGGTTTGTGGAACCAGTGACTACATCGTTGGCCGAGATTGCGACTTGGAGGTATGCCAAAGCTGATGTTCGCCGTTTCACAAGTCCAGGGCTTGAGGATGCGGCCGGTCGATTCAACGCGTACACATCTGGGATCGGTCCACTCTATGCGATCCCACCGAACCTCATGGCCGACCGTACCTTCTTGTTACATCCCGATCACGCGCAGTACGTGGAGTTAGCGTCATTATTCTTGGCGGGGAACACACAGGATCACCGTTGACCGAGATGGCCTGTATTGTCTTCCGTTCCCTCGCTTGGACAGCCAAAATCCCTTCAATCGGGTCTGTACCGGATCTCGCGCGGCCAACCATGCTCGGAGTATCATCATGGATACCTACTTGGTATGCGTTGGCCAAGGCGGATCCTCGCGGTCCCAAAATGCAGCCAAGCGAGGTCATTAATCAAGACAAAGTGTTCATGGTTCCGGGAATTTCACGGAACTTCTTTCCTTTTGGCCAACTCGTTTGCGGGATCTTCGGGCTCCCCTAGGGCCGCCAATCATGATGCCTCTTATTGCACTGTACTTTGGTGTCGCGGCCGAGAAGTTCACTCCTACCGTTATGGATCGCTATTTGACCGAGTTGCAGTTTGAAATGAGCGTTGCGATCCTGATGGGAGTGGCCTACGAAATCCGCTATTCCAAGCGCGTGTATTGGTATCCGGCCGAACTTATCAACTTGGTGGCCGAGACGCTGGAGGACGCGCCGAACTTCTTGGAACGCGGCGAGACGATCGGGGGAGGGATTGACTCCATCCCCAGCCTCATCGCTGTCATGCGTCAAGTTCACTCGACTCCGTCGCATTTCTTCTGTCGCGGGGTGTTCGATCCAGTTCGGTGGTCAATCTCGTTACTGCGGTTATGAAGTGCGCGACGGCACAACATTCCGCCACAGTCAGTCTTACGGAGCCCAGGTCGCGCATCATCGGACAACAATCCCGGATACGATGCTTCAATCGCGCGAGAATATCCGACTTGCGGTAATGCAGGGCGGCCGAGTCTCAAACTGGTCACTGTCGGACCTACTGACCCGACTTGAGAATACTTTGGCGGCCAACCGTCGTGAGATGAATCGTCGCAGGGAACCAAACAGGGGCCGCGAACGTGAACTTAGCCAACGTCTCGAGGAGTTCGAGCGTCAGATCAATTACTGGAGGGATAAGGAAGAGTCGGCCAGCCGCGAAATCCAATCGCTTAGGTCGCAGTTGTCGGACGTCCGCATGCTCACCTTGCATCGAAACCATGACATGGACCGCATTCGAATCGAGTTGAACGAAGAACAAACGCGGGCGAACAACTTGCGTCGCGATAAGGAGTCGGCCGAGCGTGACTTGCAGTTAAAGGAGAATGAGTTGGACTTGGCCCGTCGTCGCCTGCGCCAGCTTCAATCGTCGAGCGAAGCAAACGAGCGTCGCGCGGACTCGGCCGAACAGAGAGTTACTGAAGTGGATCAAAGTTTGACCGTGGCCAACGAAAAGAAAGCTGAACTGGATGGGGAGGTTCAGCAACTGAAGGCACAGCTTGGCGCGGCCGAAACGAAAATTAATAAGATCCGCGCGGAGCGAAACTTCTGGCGCGACGCGGCTATGTCACGTTACGCGGATCGGTCGGCCACGCAAGGACAACCAATCCTCCCTCCTTCATTTGTTGACGCCGGTACGCCTCCGGCTCCCTTCGAACCTCGGCCAAGCGGCGGTCACACCACTCTCCCGTCAACCCCTCGTCCGAGAATGCCCTCGACGCCGCGGTTTGGTTCTTCCCTTCCTGCTCCCCAACCCGAGCGTAACCTTATGATTCCGAGTAGGTACTGTCCTTGTAGTTGTTTAGCGGTGGCCAAGTTTCATTGTTAGTTGTTAGATAAATACGCCTCCAACCTTGGCCAACCATTTGCTCGTGCAGTCGCGTACAGAATGTACGCGGGACACCTCCGAGCCTTCCACTGTCTTCTCGGTCAACGTGGAGGCATTATATTAACCGAGTGGTCGTGACTAACGGCATCATCTCAGAGTTCCGGCCAAGCGAGGAGGCTCTCGAGGAAGCTCTCCTTCGGTGTTGCGTGGCCAAGATGATGTTGTGGAGGATGACACTCCTCATATGGTGGGAGTCTTTTCTTGTTGGAGGCGTGTGAGCATACTGTCTGGCTGCCCGAGAGTTACTGTAGTTACAGTTAGCTGGTGCAGTCAGCTGTAATAAGTAAGCCAGTGGTACTGTAAACCAGTCCACAGAAAAAGGGTTTATATCTCCACTCACTGAACAAAATATTTACCCAAGATCTTCGGCCAAGTGGAGCGAGCAAAGGAAAAAGACATGGCCCAAAATAGATTCGTTACTTTGGGTGAGGCAGAACCCGTGGAAGGTGCCGTTGACCGTGTACAGTACTGTGGTTACCACTCCTCGAGTCTACCTAGAAGGTGCTTGGCCAACGTTCCGAGTACCCTTTGGCACTCTCGCAGTCGAACTTCTTCTTCTTCCTTCTCACTTATATCGGTCAAGTCTTTCTTTACATTATCCGATCGGCCGAGGACACATTCGCGGAACGAACCACAGTGGGCAGTGCGTTACGAGCACTGGAAAGGACGTTAGTTGGCGGGGTAGCGTGCTACTACCTCCACGAATGTGCTACATCCTGGTCTTCACGAAACAAACATGGGTCGATACCCATCGCGGTCAATCATGAGCAAGTTGTCAAGGATGGCGGCCACGCGCGATCAATTTGCGGCGGCGTTGGGCCCCCTCCTCCTTGAGCGTTCACGTCCCGGGAACGACGTCTGGCTTTCTTGCGACGCCGCGCGAGGTACGCGGATACAAGCTCAGGTGGGATGGTATGTCGTTTTTGCCAAGTTTGTTCGCGGTAACCGTACCACTTGATTCGGAGCCAAAGTTGTCCTTGGTCATCATAGTAATGATCGGTAATGCGGTCAACCACATATTCGTCGGCCGGGCCTGCATCTTCTTCATCGTCGTCGGCCGTGCGAGGTTGGCGATTGGGTAGTGAGGCCGTCCGAAACCGAGCAAAGGGGACTTGAGTTGGCCGAGGTGCTGGGGTAACGCGATCGGAGTTTACGCGTTCCACAATACCGTCTCGGTCAATGATGAACGTTCGGCCATCGTTTCGGAGGACCCGGTAGGGACTTGCGCATGGTATTCGAGTTTTCCTGGTTGATGTTCAGGGTTGTCTAAGTAAAATAATCGCCCGCACGAAGAGATTTGTTGGCCACGCGCACGGACTTATCAAAGTCCTTGCGGTAACGTTCTTGCGTTTTCTGCAACCGAGTGTAGGCCAACTGTATTGCGTCGTCAAGTCGCGCAACAAAGTCATCCTTGGTTCTTGCATCGGGTCTCACTCGCCTGGTAACGCTGTGATGAAGGGACAGTTCCGGTGGTGGCCGACTTAGTACTAACCCAAAGGGGTGGTGTTTGTTGACCGATGGACGTGGCAGTTGTACGCGTACGTCAACGCTGGGGCATACTCATCCCAGTCGGATTGGTGTTCGTTGACGTACCCTCGTAACATCGCGGCCAAGGTCCTGTTGTATCTTTCTACTTGGCCGTTTGTCTGTGGGTGATAAGTTGTTGTGAATTGGTTACCCACCTTGAGATGACGACACACCGCTTGGAAAAACTTGCCGGCAAACTGTTTTCCGTTGTCCGTAAGGACGGTTTCGGGTGGCCCATACTTGAACACCCAATGGGTACAGAATGCGACGGCCACTACATAAGCGGTTATCGTCTTCAAGGGGATAACTTGTGTGAGCTTAGAGAATCGACAAGTGATGGCCAAGATGAAGCGGTAACCTGAATCGGTTTCTGGAAGGGACGAGGATATCCATGGCCCCGATTGCAATGGTTGAGTCGCAGGGAACAGCTTCAGATAATTGGTCTTCTGCCGTAACCGTATGCGTTCTTTGCGCAATGTCCGCAGTTTCGAACGGTTGCGTAGCAGTCGGCGGCCATGTGTGGCCAATAATAGGTTAACCGCAAGGATTCCATAAGTCGTGTTTGGCCAGGGTGCCCTGCAAGCAGGGAGTGATGGGCCAATTTGAGAACACGAGCTTGTAGCGATTGCGGTAGACAATTTGGATTTGGCCGTCCACGGGACTAACCCTTCGTAAGATCCGTCTGGTCCTTCGAAAAATGCGAACGTCGAAGACGTTTCGGTTGCTTGGCCAAAACTTGTTGACAAAAACTATCTAACTTCTGTTCTTCAATAACCTCATCATAAGTGATGGGGCTCGGCAGCTCCTCTGACACTCGGCTAGCTGCCTGTTCTTGGTCATATGCTTGGGCACGGATGTAGTCAGCATAGTCAGGTTCCATTGTTACCAAGGGTCGATATCTTCGGATCCACATCGTCTTCTTCGGCCAACGCGCTATCACGCTGTTGACGTCGGCGCGTCCGCCGAGTCATTGGCATGAATGCGTCTATGATCAACACCGGGATGGTATCGTCAATGGGGGATCCGTGTTTTGGCTGAAGTTTCTATTGCGACAAGGCATCGGGCACTTGGTCACGCGGCCCGGCTTGTACAGTATTGCGAATTCGAACTCCGATAACCGTAACCTCATCGTGTCAACCTTCCTGAGGAGTCGGTCAATCCCATTAACCATCGAAGTGCATCGTGGTCCGTCCGTACTGTGAACTTGGTCCCCTCAATATATGGCCGAAGAGTTGTTATCGACCATACCACGGCCAAACATTCGCGATCCGTTGCCGAATATCCCTGTTCAGCCTTGGTAAGGGTTCGTGACCAATATCCAACGGGGAGATACTCTCCGTCCTCTTGTTTTGTAACAAGACACATCCAACTTGATACCCGCTAGCATCCGTATCCAGCATATAATGTCGGCCAAGCTTAGGGAGGGCTAAGATGGGAGGAGACACTAACGCCTCCTTCAACTTGGCAAAAGCCTCCTGTTGTTCGGCCGTTGGCGAGTGAAAGTCGTCCAGGCTCGCGTCCTTACGCAACATGTTTGTAAGGGGTTTGGCTATTCCGGCGAATCCTTTCACAAATCGCCGATACACATTGCAAGCTCCAAGAAAAGATCGAAGCTTGGTCAACGTGTTTGGGAAGAGGGAGTTTGAAATCGCTTCCTTGTTTTCCGCGGCCATCTGTAACTTACCTGGGAGTACTGTATGTCCCAGATAGTTCACGGACGAACGGAAGAACTCACACTTCTTTAGCTTAAGCGATATGCCTGCGTTTTTCAAGAGTGTCAAGATCTGATCAAGATGGCCGAGATGAGTCTTCATTTCTTTCGAAAAGATGATAAAATCATCAAGGTAGACCAGACAGATCTGCCAACGTACACCCGACAGAATAATATCGAGTGCTCTCTGAAAGATTTAATTAGGGACCTTGACGCGTGGCCCGTAGTCGCGTGGTTACGGGGTGGTGTTACACTATCATTAACTCCGCCAACATGAAGAACTTCGTCTTTGATGGGCGGTAGCTCTTCGCTCCGCGGTACCTCAGGCGCCACCTGGGCTACCCCTACTCCTCGTTTCCCGACTCCTCAGCATCACCCTCGGCCGATTCCTCTGTAATTGCCATCATGTTCCGTGCCGAGGCCCTTTGCTGTGGAACGCACGGGTGGTTGAGCTATTGTCACCCGCTTGGGTCCTCCTGTATTCGGACCCGGTCGGTAACGTCCGTGATAGGGCCCGTAATTCCCCCCCGCCTATCCAATTCTGGTCCTCTCTTCTTTTCTGGAATCTGTAGTTGGCAAAGCCAAAGTAGAGACGAACGGGAAGAGGTAGTACGGGCACAAAATACAAATCACGGCCAGCCTCTCGACAACCCCAGCACCGATGAGAAGCCTTATCACCGTGCATCATGATCATGGCCTTCTGGGGCTCATCAGGTGACAGTGTTGGCGGTTCCTTCACTGTCTCATCTCCGCTGAGTGCGCGTCCCAGTCGGAGATGGAAGCAATGTTGGGAACGCGAGTTTGTCCGTGTGATCTGGGACCTCCCTGTTCAACAGCTACCGTTAACACAGAAGATTCAGTGCGGTCTGTCGGCCACCTTTGCCAATCGGAGTCATCCTCTGTCTGCGCTGCGATGGAAATAACACCACTTTGCCTTCGCTTCGCCTTGGAGAGGGTGGACACATAAGCACGATGCGTAGCTCCTGCTGACATGGCCATTCGACGCACAATGGAAAAAATCTATAGAGCCTGCCTCTGCACCACGGTCTCGTTCACAGCCGAACGAGTTGCAAGGCTCAGTCCTTTCACAAAATTGTGAATCAGCGATTGTTCGGTGAATACATCCGGACAAACCAATGCAGCATCTTTATGCGGTCAGCGAAGCTCAGCCTCCGTTTCTCCCTCCTTTTGACGCATCCTCGTAACCTTGTCATATGCGGTGGCCAGCACTTCCTCAGTAAAATAACGCTTCAGGAAGGCATTAAAAACATGTGGCCAAGAATGCATAGTCATGGCACCGGCCCCAATGGGTGTGGAGTACGACTGCCTCACTCCAGCGCCTGACTTGGTCATGAAGAACCGTCTGGCATCCCTTCAAGGGAAGGTGGTCAGAAAACGTACAGCCACGCCTTCTTGAATGCCCAAGGTATCACAAGCATCCTTATGATTACGAAGGAAGGACAATAGCTGTATGCCCTCTTCCCGTCAAAGTTATCTAGGTGGGGAAATGAAGCTCGGATCGACTGTCCGACCTTGGCCAATTGCGCGATTTCCTCAAACGTCAGGGTCTGTCGTATTTCGACTAGGCGATAGGCCCTGTATGACACAACCTGCGCAAAAGGCTCCTGCAAAGTTCCATTGGTTCCAGACTTGGGACTAGCGGTCCCAGGTCTGTTGTCCTCGATACCGGTTGGCCATCATCCACGGCAATAGGGAGCTCCAATCTCCCCAGACGCCTCCCACGGCCCTCCAGCCATGGCGATCCTTGCGGATTTAGAATGTATGGCCGAGACATTTGAGATTTCTCCGGCATACCAGTATGAATACTGAGTCGCTCGGCGATTCGCGGCTCGCCACCGTGCCATTCTGCACTCATAGTTCCAGGTAATTTGAGTAGGTTGGCCAACACGATATTCCACTCTTGTCCCAATCTCTTCTACTTTGGTCTTGAACTCTTCTAACTGCTGATCAAATCTGTCACTGAGAGCTACAACAATCGTTCATACAATGACACTTGCACTGCCTGAGTTACTTCGGCCGTGAGGGACTTACGCGACGTTTCTTGCAACGCGGCCTGCGCTACAATCCTATCCCTTGCTTGCGCGCCTATCACTTCCCGAAATAGCTGACCGTTACGAACTCCTCATCAGGTCCGTAAGGCGTTCCATACCCACTCACACTCGGAGTAGCACCCTGGGATTGGCCAGCTCGATCTCAGCCGACGAAGGCGATCCCGCGGGCTGCCCAGCCCGAATCTCAGCCGATGAAGGGGACCCTCAGGTGTACTCAACGGGTGAACACCCGTTGGCGTAGGTGCGACTGGCACTTGTCTTGTCGGCCGAGGAGGTTGATCGGACCTCTCAGGGACCGTAGACATGGCCAGGGGGAACTCAGACGGTGTCTTAGGCTCGGTCATCTGAACAGTCGGTAGTCCAAACTACTGGGACCAAATACAACTGGACTTCTGAACCTCTTGAGAAAAAGCGTCGACAGCAGATGGGACGGGAACTACTGCCCGTACGGAAACTACTGTCGTCGTGTGCTCAGCTACTTGAGCGCTTAGTTACTTAAGCGGCCAAATACTGCCGGAACCTTCTCTTGCTTGAAAGGCGGTCGTCCACAATCGAAAGTTGACCGGGATAACGTGGTCGACGTAACTTCTCGACAACAAACGTGTTCAAACAGCTTGAAACCTTCTAGGTCGGGAGACCAAGTAGTAGTGTGGGGTGTGGCCACGGCTACGCACATGCACGAAGCGCACGTACCTCGCGAATAGGCCCAGGAGGTTTTACTTACTACTGTTGGCCAAGGAGTCACAGATAGAAAATACAGAGCAAAGCGGTCAACAATACCGGTAGATAGTCGGCCGACAGAAAGGAAGGGAAGAGAAGGGAAACTATGAAAGGGTAGTAGAGGCGGCGAGCGGGCTTGAAGCGGCAAAAGCTAGAGTTTACTACCAAAGACTCAAGCTCAGGGAACAACTCGCCTTCCAAGGAGCCCCAGGGTGTGCAACTCGGCCAACTATTAGTACTATTGTACACTACTCTAAACTACAGTTGCTCGCCGAGTAACGGAAAAAAGGCCCAAACATGGCCATAAATGAGGGTTAACAGTTAGGTACTGCACTTACTGTGCGAGATCGTAGCAGTCAGTCGTCCCATGGCCAATAAGTTAGTGTAGAACCACTTGTTAGTTAGCTGTTGGCCGGCGAGAGAGATAAATATCCTCGGCATCCATAGTTGACAGTAATTAGTGTTAGTTGACAGTGAGTTGTTACTGTAAAGGCCGCAAAAGGGTGCACCATGTTGAAATATCCACTGGGTCCGCCACCTTGCTGGAAAGTGCCACGTGTGGGCCGAAGGGGTCCATCGGACCAGCCATAAGGTGGGCCAAGTGCTGCCCTGTGATTGGGTGTCGTACTAGCCGAAAAGTATCGACAAAGTATGCCCTGGCCAACCCTTCAAAAATAATGAAAACTAAACGTGGCCACGCTGGTCCTACTACAGCTGGAATTTATCTTATTGGCTTCTTATTTTTCACTTTTCACGTTTCAAAAAGTCACAGAACGCTCCTTTGTCGCTTAGCCCTTAGGGGCACCGCCAATGCTATGGTCCACGTCGACCCTTTTTGCGAGTCCCTTCAATAAACGTTCAACTCACCAACTGTACAATGTAGCCGAAATGGTAATAGACTAAATTTTAAATATTAGGGAGATTTTCAAAACACATTGCGACGACGTCCATAAGTGTGTATTCGCATTGTGATCCTCAGAGACATGTGTTTTAACATTTTGACATGACGCATAATGTGACATGTCATTGGGAAAAAAGTGAAGTGTGATAATCAATGGTGAACAGAAGTAGACTTAGCGCCCAGCTGCACGAACCCATTGTGACTCTCAGATTTTTGACAGCCGTAAATGTGACGTTCAAATGGTTTAGTTTACATGACAATATGTATTCAGACACATCATGACGAGCATTTATTACTAACTAAGCGGCGGATACTGATATGTAACTAAACAGAAATTACTCAACGGCTAACAGAGAATAATGAATTGGTAAATAAATCAATGACCTCAAGACTCATTCATAAACATATCTTGATTATCACTCATGATCAAAGTCCCTTGTGTTCTCATCGTCAAATATCTGACGGAGAGAACAGTTTTGCCTGGAATGATCTGAACTAACTTAAAGTGAACAGTTGTGGGTTCTTCTACGTTGCGCTGCGGGACCTTTCTCAAACCAGTTGACCTTTCTCTTGCCAGTATTTTTTGAAGTTCTACCTCGCAGTGGAAGGATGGCTTTGTGAATTTTTAGATTTCTTCGCTCGGAAACAAGCCTTTGTGCAGCAATTTTCACTTCAGAGATAGCGTACGGTGCAGGACACCGAATTTAATGTTGTTGTACTGATATTTCATGAAGTTGTCCGATACCGTTTGGCAATAAATCGTTGCAGGTTGGAAGAGCCATATTTTTCGCACAAAAAGCAACTCCGTAAACAAGGTACACCACTACCGTTCTGGCTGTACGCGCAACAGATTATGGGGCACATTGCTCTTTGTTGAGAATAACGTGTCGCAAAATAGTTCCATCGGTGACACTTAGAACTGTTGCTTCCTTTTGGGCAGTCCCATCGAGCCACATAACACTACTATGGTATACTCTGTATCGCTTAATCAGCTCCGCCAATATAGCTTGCACCTTGGGTGGAACCGGATCTGAACATGATAAAGCGGATGATTGATGACGGAGACAATGTTCCCTCTGAGTTAAAAAGACCCGTTCTACCATTTTTTGTGGTTCCACAGACCTTTTTGTGATAACGAAGAGGAGCAGAAATTCCACTTTCGGCTCCTTGTGAGATTATAGTGTCTTGTAGATTGGAGCATGCGCGGTAAAGTTCGAAATCCTTAAACTTACTCAGATACACTGCTTGTGACCTTGTGTAGTCTGCTTTGGGGTTCTGCACATCTCCATCGCTTGGTGCATACATGGCTCTGTCATAAAGACCAAGGCAAGAAATCTTCCCAAATCCAAGCCTGGGCAATTTTTTTGCAAACATGCGAGGGGTCTAGGAAAAGTTTCGCATTGGCCATGCACCTCTTGTACGCAATTTCGATCGATTTTTCCTGATCTAGGATGGTGGTCCGGTCTGTAATATCAAACCCAGATATCTCTTTACGGGTTGTAAACACCTCATACCAAGTATCAATAAAATCAGTTCCAATGAAATGAGCAAAATCCAGACAACCGGGTGATTTTTAGTGTCATAACCTAGCACTTTGAATATAGTTCCGATCTTTTTCCCACGCCCTCACAATGGGCAGCGTCAGCTGTACAAGTCTTTCTTCCAGTGCTGCAAAAATGCTCCGCAACGGAAGGTACAAACGAAAACCCCCGAAATAACCAGCATTATCATCAATTGTCGCGGAGATAGACTTCTTCTTTTCCAAAATCTGGTATTTCCCGTCCCTTACTGTAATTATTCAGCTGCCCGTGAATGTACCATGTCGTTTTTATTCTCTGGTCTTTCATTTCCTTCCCGGACAGAATAAACAACTTAGCGGCATGTCCTTCTCCTCGTAAAAATTCCGCGAAACTTTATAGCACGCCAAATCCAAAGCACGATTGGCCGATAAACAGCGTACGAGCTCTCGTCTTACCGCCCTGTAGTGGTGATAGGATGGTTGGCGTCGATATATTGACTTTGCCTTCACCAAGTGTGCTACTCATGTCTGGGTTATTAGCAAACTCATGAAGAAGAGCAAGAGCTACTTGTTTCGCCGTGTATTAAGATTTGCAAAAATGCTCGCGATTTTCGTTATCCGACCGATCTCCGTTTTGCTCGAGTCAACTGTTCAGATGCTAAATGTACTTATTGAGCTTCCGTTTCTCATGACAAAGATGCCAATCAAAGACGGTAAAGGCACTGAATTCCTTATTGCGGCAAACCATTCGTACCCTTTCCAACGTCTGCTCAACTTTCACTCCCTCAAACACACCTAAATTGGCTGTATCAGTCCGTATCAATTTCACTACGCCACCTTCCCTTGATTTCATTCCAACCTACAGATTAACGGGAATGAACCGTGATGGTTTCCATGGCAAGGCGTTTGTTATACCTTTCCTTTCGCTCTTTGTACAATCTTTATGTCTTTGTTTGCGGGCTCTCCTCTTTCTCAAAGATGGGGCTGCCCTCTTCGTCATATTTATCCCGTCCTTCAGCATCAAATCCATCATTGTCCACCCTCCAGCGCTCCCCAACATACGGGCCCTCATTACGTCCAGCTTCTCCAGCTTTACCCGGACCAGTACTCTCGCCGTCGCCGCTTGCATCTGTCTGGGCTTCAGCCTCTCCCGCATAGCCATACTCACACCTGTCGACCTTCCTCACCAACACTCTGCATAAGACCTCCGCTGCCCTTTATAGCTCTCACAGCCTCAGGATTTCCAATTTTCTCACCCTCAAATTGCCCAGACTCGATAAATTCACCCTGTCCAACTTTGTCACCCCTTCACTTCCTCCTTCTTAAAGAGCCTTTTCAGCATCCCCACCCTCACTCTGTACTTTTCCCTCCACCATGTCCAGTTTCCGTTCCGTGTCCAAACCATGTTTCCCCATGGTCATCATTACCAGCTTCCCCACAGTATCCACAGTCTCAATAACCTGTATCCCACCGTCTCCATAACCTGTATCCCCACCGTCATCGTGCACAGCTCCCCGATCCACGCCATTCCCTGGTTCCACGCCGTTGCGATATCCTGATTCCCCGCCATCATAATTCCGAGTTTCCCACCGACGCTATGCCCTGTGTCCTATCGTCACCATGACCAGCTTCCCCATCGTCTCCATACCCTGTTCTTCACCGTCACCATGCACAGTTTCTTCATCCAAGCAATGTCTAATTCCCCCGCCATCACTCCTTCTAAACCCTTTCCGTACATTTTTCTTCTCCCTCTCGTAAAGTCTTCTTCTTGGTTCGTGCTAATTTTGATGCAAACCTTGCTTGCTTTTCTTCCTATCTCTCTTCTTACCTCCTCAACAGACTTCGGACCATTCTCTGCATGAAGATGTTCACTACGTGCCGCACAAGATGATTGAAACGGTCCGTCATACCTTGCTGGTCTCCTACTTTCATCATCTAACTCCTGTTCACGTTCTCTTAGCAAAAAATCAAGAATTTTCTCCTTGTCAGATGGTTCGAAACTATAAACTAGCTCCGATGAAACCATGAATCCTGTAATCGGACTATTCTCGACTTCTTCGGGTGCAACCTTGTTACCCACTTGAGATTGCGCTCGAGAGAAAATTTGCATAGCCCGACTCGCATATCGAGGTTCATGAGAGGTTCCGCACGAAAATTTGTCCGGATGAACTAGGATGGACAGGCGAAAATGTCTGTGCATGATTTTCGGGATCTTTGGGTTATCCAAATCTTCCTCGGGGGGGATGAATCCATACAGAAAATTCCAAGAGAGGTGTGACCTTGTCTTCAACAGTACCAAAGTGGCGAAGAGCCTGGCGACCATAGAGAAGTTACGGTCTCATGACGATAAAAATGGTCAGATGTTTTGGAATGAATGCGTTTTGGAGCGGATACATGAAACTTTTTGCTGCTGTTGAGTGGGATCAGAGTAAGAGAGGGTGTATCTCACTGTGCCCGAAGTAATAGGTGGGATTTTTCAGAAGGTGTTCTGGTTCGATCTATTAACTTGGATGTTGACATGCAGCCGTTTTTTCCGATTTCGGTTGGGACTGTTATGGTTCAAATGGTTATAGTGATTTGTATATGTATAAGAAGATTTTTGGATGATTTTGACCTGCAAGAAAGTTTTTTTTTTCATTAATTTTCTAGTTAGGCTGTGCTGTAGACAGTACAGAATTGGTGGTCATTCCGAAATTATACTTTAGAATCGGTGGCCATTCTGAAGCTATACTTTAGACTCCTTGGCATTTTCGAGGTTGTACTTCACAAGCAGTGACACTATCAAAGTTATATTTTAGGATCAGCGACACATGTGGCGAGAGTATTCTGCACTCGAATACGAGAAGAACTTAATGGAGCCATTTTTTTAGCGGTGCCGCAGGCAGTAACAGACAGCACGGAATCAGTGACATTTGTTAAGTGATACTTCAGAATCGATGACTCTTTGAAAGTCGAACTTCAGAATCCGTGACGTTTTCAAAGTTGTACTTTGGACCAGTGCCATGTTTTATCTCGAAGTATCATTTGGGAAATTTACACGTGCAGGGGTTTCCTTCAACCCAATACTCAAAGTTGGGAAGGAAAATCTCGTCTTTTATTCTTGAACCACACGAGTTGGGGAATTTTGGTTCAACCGACTAGCAGTCGCAACTAGATCTTGGTTTTACCAACCCAAAATATTGTGTTCAAAACCTAAGGAAGTATCACTTTGGATTCTATCTCTTCTACCTTTCGCAGTAAACCACCAATCTTTTCCTGCAGAATTATTTGTGTTTCAGGATTTAGTTGGAGGTTAAATATAGTCTACAATTCTTCGGACGGACTAGTGTACTTTTAGTACATAGACGAAACTGGCTGTCGTGCCCCACGGAAACAACAGAAACGAAGGAACCACGAAGTAGTATCCAAGTGCAGAAGTCTTGTGTAAAATATTGGGTAGTTTCTAAGATATTTTAACTTTTGGATGTGTCATCAATAAGGGCCTGGAAAATATGCGTCGTGGTATAGGTGATGTCCGTTAAGGTTCACGGTTACCGAAATTGGCAGCCCATAAATTATCGAAATGTGTTACGGCATTTGGCTTTCGGAAAACTGTTTTATTCAATGGTGATAATTAGGGGACTTATTCTCCGGTCGCATTTACGCATTGTGATTTTATATTTTTCCGAATGGATATTGTACGCTTTTTATCTGTTTCACAATGATAAATGATAGGTTTTAGTTTGTAACCATTCGTATCCACACATAACGAGAAGACACATCGTGAACGCACAGTTTTGGTGGTTGTCACCATCATATTCCCTCTATTATTCTCTAAATATTAAGCCGTCTTAAATACTGTAAGACGACGCCGGCGCTGCTACCATCAAAAACGTTCAGCCTATGGGCGGTTTCTGAGGCCACAAAGGTACTTTTACCACCTGTCAAGTGGTACCGCATCTCTATTCTCGCTCTAATTCTTATTCATGGCAAGTTCTAAACAGTTTTGATCTTCTCTGGAATATAGATGCCCTCCAACTTCTTGCTTTTCATAATAAATTTTAAATTTTGCCGCATTATGATTCTTTCAGTACCTCTAATTCTCCCAACATTTTCCTGGCTTCGCATACAGTCATCTTTGACAATAATCCCAGAAGTTTTTCCAAAGCTCAAATTTAACCAGTTGAATTCAGGCTTCTCGTTCCAGTCCACAAGACCTCTGTTTTATTTATCCTATTAAAAATTAAAAAATTCTACTTATGCGTCCACGGGCTTCCAGTCAATATTTTACATAGTCTGAACCTACGAGGCTGACCAGTATGCGGCAATGTTTAATGTGGAAAGACTTGTGAATCCGTGATCGCCATAGCGGAAAGGTAGAGTCACCTATTGGTGCACTGTGTCTGTCATCGGCACATGATTTGACCCCGAGTAAACCTGCATCCGGTCTGTATCAAATTGTTGTGCGATAAGCGGTTTTCACACCGCGCAGAGTTAAAGTACCTACATAGCTTAGCTTACATGCAGAGGCGCAGATTCGGTGCAGATGGAACCGGACGCGTGCATCGCCGTGTCGAAACATTGTATTCAAGTCAGCAGTGTGACAGGGGTAAATCGTCGGGAGAAGAGATGCTCAGAACCAATTACCCAACAAGGAGGTGTTGCAAGCGAAAAAAGTGCTACCGTGGTATAGTTGAACGAACAAAAAGGATTGCATAAGGAAGAAAGTTGAGATGTCTATAAGCAAGTATAGAAGGGGCCGGGTCTACTACTGATGCTCTGCGACCAGCGTAGGAAAAATTTTTCTTGGTCTGAAGTTGTCCTACTTGGACTCTCAACTTCCTGTACTTGACTTGACTTGAATTTGTCTGCCAACTTGCTTCACCTCCACAAGGAAGCAGTTTACTCAGCTTATATAGACTTTTTGGCTAACCTAAAGTCTCAGACAAACATACTGAGAACCATAAAAAGCATCAAATGGAATCGCGTGGACTATAGAGACTAGCAAGAGATATTTCCGAGAACATATCTAATCTCCTCCTCACAATCGTTATCCTCAAGGTCCGAACCGAGTAATTCCTCTAAAATATCCATACCCCCAATACAATCCCACAAATTCCCTCGAACGGCTCAGAATGATAAATAGCCTCATCGAAGATATCAAGATCCTCCAACCCTTCTTCGCAATCTTCAGCATCCTCTCCATCCGAAGTGTCAGAGATTACAAGCACACCATCACTCTGCCCTTCATCCCCTACCACACCTTCTTCACGGCTGTACACCATCACCTCCCACGGATCTACCCCGGCTCCCTCATAATCAGTCCCTCCGTGCCCACCTCGTTACCCTCTGACTCTTCCGTCTTCTCCAATAATTGTCGACGAACCCACTCCTGAACACGCTCCAGGTCCATCCTCCTGAAGTACTCGTCGTAGTCCGTTGGCCCATTTTCCATTAAAGCTAAACCGTTAATGGAACGCGGGCCCTCGTTGATTTTTGGATGGTAAGAGAAGGGCGGAGGTGGGTCATGTGATGCCGAAAGAGAGGGAGTCTTCGGATGAGTTGATGTGGTTGTTGATGGTAGGGTGGTGCATAGATCACTATGCTGTAGCGCTCTATATAAGGACATGCTTTGTTCCTTTCCATGGCCTTGGGTAAAGATAAAAAAATGTCAGGACATGGTTTGATTTTTAATTTGCGCAAATTCGAAAAAGAATCTGCTCGACAGAATATAGTAACTGCATTTGGATTCAAAGAGGAGAACTTCTTTGAGTTCTCTTTAAAAAAAGAGAAGGTAGTAAATCGATTTTAGACGGTAGAGGTCATCGATGGTTCTTGGGATGAAAGGAAATGAATTTGAGGGAAGGACCGTTTTTATGACAACACAGTGTATAAATGAAAAAGTGTCTGCCTCACGGTGTCTGTGGGTGTCTTTACAACCGGTGTCTGGTCGTGTATCTGGAGTCAAAAAAAATGTATTGTCCTGTCATCTTCTACTCAGACCATACTACAGACCATTAAGTACTGCAAGGAGCTTCCAAAGCAATAACGCTATGGATGAATAAAAGTAGTTCTAACAATAAAATCACTTGGTGCTACCCAAGAGGTATTCGGAACAATACTGTTCCTCCTGTCTGGGAATGGGCGCTCGTTTCGTCGTGAACCAAAACAGGGTGATGCTAGGTAGCGCAGTAGTCGTAGCATCCAAGTAATCAAAGTGACTGTAGTACTGTTGCACTACGTTGACATAAAGGGTTCAACAGCCTGATTGCAGAGTGATTCAAAGTTGATAGACTTGTTACACCAAGATTCAACTTCAAACGTAAAAGTTGACTTGTCCATAGGTCACAGCGAGTTTGCATCATGGTTCAAGGCTGTTAAAATTGTTACCCAAATTGTCAACACAAGAGGTGAAAGTTGGCTAGTCCGTAGGTCAACTTTCACAGTATAAGGTCCAAGGTGTAAGGGTATTTGCCAAATTGATACAGCGTTCCTGTTCCAATTTTGATATGGACTCCGGCCGAATTTGAGACTGGAAGACTTTAAAACACCACGATGCCAACTGCTGACGCTTTCGCATCGCTGTCCGGTTCAGGAAGCAATGTAACCAGACTTTCTCGAATATGAACAGGCAGGATTTGTGCGGTAAATCGAACGAAGTAGTCTTTCAGCCAAATCATCAAGTAGGATCGTACTGTAGAGTTATTTAGTCGGTAATCCGTAGTAACAAACCTAAGGATATACAAGAGTAGCCGACTAGCGGTTTGTCTGAAGTCTTTTTGACGGTAAAACATAAGAATTTGTCTTTAATGTCAACATCCCGTCTTTCGGCGACAATGTCGTGTTGCAGTTGTCTATTTTCCGCAGTAAGGAAGTTCTCTATAAAGGAGGCGACCAAATCGGGCACCGAGGAGGTCGATGCCCGTGTTAGACAAGTTTTCAAGGGGTAAGCAACGTAGTAACCATAGGTTTTATGTCCGGATGACCTGGTGATTTGGATACCAGTCACAGAGAGACGAAAAGTTTAAGTACCTGCATAGTTGAGGTATGAAGTGAAAAACGTGAGAACTATCGAGTGGTCAAGAAATAATTCGACATTCTGCCACAAGTAAAGACGATATCTGGATGACGGGTTGGGGCGGCCAGAAAAGGAGTATTTTGGCTGTGTTGAGAAAGAAGCCATGGTCCGTTTTGCTGGAGCACAGGATCTCAACTGCCTTGTCTAGCTCAGCATGGGTGACTGTAACAGTGCAGTCGTCTGTGTACCAGCGATGGAGGCTAAGTGGCGTGGTCTTTGACATCACTTTCGCCAAGGTGTGCACTACAAGGGAAAACACATGCATGGCAGCTAGGTCTCCTCGCTTATTCCCGGCTTGGCCGGGGATGTCCAGTGCAGAGGCCGCCGGTAGGATCAGCGACGGCGTCTGGCAGGCGCAGACGATGTTCAAGAATCTACAGAGCGAGGTACCTTGGAGGTCGCAGATTGTTTCATCTGTTGCCGCGAGAATCGGTTGAATGCGTTGTGCGCATCGAACGAGAGGAGCATGTAGGCGGCATCACTCCACTCTGCGACGGACGTGCCTCCGAACGTTGTGAATTGTGGATTCAAGGCCGGGGGATAGGATTGGCGAGTTGCAGCGGGGCGAGGCAGGGTCGGGTGTCATCCCGCGAGGGGAGTTTCATTACAATGACTGCTTCCATTACTGTACCTGGGTACACTGTACAGTACAGTACTGTACTGTGCTGTATGTCAGCGGAATGCGGAATGGTTTTGTTCGACGAAATGATTGAGCTACTGTAAAGGTACAAGATTGTGCACCAGTCCAGCATCTCGTGCTGTACAGTACTGTACTGTACAGTATAGCAGTATGGTATGCAGAAACCAACGTCAAAGAAAAAGGCCAGTTGTGTACAACTTGGGTTTTGATTGAATTCCATTTTTCTGTTTCTGTAGCTACACAGTCGCACAATGCGAGGCGTACCTTCAGCAGTGAGCACTTTGCGAGCAACACTCTGCATTGGCTGTAACCTCCAATGTGGCTCGCTGTGCATTTGCTGGTACAGCAGAGTGCCATATGCGCCAGCCGCAACATTTCATGTCCATGCACACTACTGTACAATTCAAGTTGACTGGGTTTCAGCCGCCATGTCAGTTGCAGTCAAGTAGTACTCTCGATCAATGAACGAACCGCCCTTGTTTCCGCCCTTCGACAATCATTCAGAAGAATGATCGAATGTGATCTACCGCATGATTTGTCGCAGCTGTATCTGTCGCTTGCGACATGCTGTTTGTGAGTCTGGAAAACTGCACAATGAAACTAGCGTCGGTAGTACGCGAAGATCTTTGGGAGCAAGCCAAAGAATGCGTAGCCCAAGACGATTCATAGACTCAAAATATCAAATAGTACATGTTGCGCTTATAAACAAACAAAATTCACTAGGCTTACACTGTCATTGCGCATCAACTGGTAGTATTGTACTGTACTGTACAGTACAGTACTACAGTACTACAATACTGTTCAATAGCGCCCACTCTCCCAGTGGATTTCAATGGATCCGAATGAATCCCAGTGGATTCCAGTGGGAAAGCCGCAAGATTAAGTGGTGAGCTCCCAGCCCATGATGCAAATATGTCCGACATCCAACCTGAAACACTCATCTCGAGATCAACTACCGCCCTTCATCCCCCGCGCCACCCTCACCCGTAAGTCATGACCTCCCTCAAAAACCGCCACATCGTCATCACCGGCGCCACGCGTGGCATCGGCCGCGGCCTAGCCCTCGCCACGGCCAACACTCCGCCAACCTGTACATCACCGGTCGCACTGTCACCGGCCCTGACTCTCTGCAGCACATCTCCTCGCTCATCACTTCCGCCGGTGGAACCTGCCACTACTTTGTCGTCGATCACAGCGACGACACTAGCGTTGCCGATTTTTTCGCAGACCTCTCCCGAAAACTAGAAGCAAACGGTGCGACGCTTGATGTGTTTGTGAACAACGCCTACTCGGCAGTCGAATTTCTCACCGCGTCGGAGGGCGTGCCGTTTTGGAAGCAGAGTTTGGAGAACCCGGGCGTGCCGGACCCGCAGGGAAAGCCGGGACTGGTATGGGACCATGTGAATGGTGTTGGGTTGCGGAATAACTATGTATTGCGACGTATGCGATGCGTATAATGGAACGGCAGGGGTGTGGTGTCATTGTGAATGTGTCGTCCTTGGGTGGAATGATGAGTATTTTCGACGTCGCCTACTGTGTAGGGAAGAGTGCTGTGGACCGCATGACTGCTGAGATGGCCAGACATGCACCGCCGGGAATTGTTTGTGTGACCCTCTGGCCGGGGCTTGTTTCCACGGAGCACATGGTCGATCAGTATAACCGACAGAAGGAGGGCGGACACGATACGCATCAGGTATCAGTCACGTCGGTTATGTGGAATGCGGAGACCCCGATCTTTGTTGGCCGTGTGTTGTCGGCCATGCTTGCCGAGCAACACAGCTCAATGCTGAAATCTATGCACGGGAAAATCGTTGTTACCGCAGAGTTGGGTGACAGGTTTCAGATCGCTGATGAGAACGGATTCCGACCGTTGTCAGCGCGTTCGCTGCGATTCTTCCTTGAGCTTGCATTTCCTTATCTTAGAAACTCGCCTCTCAAACAGCTCGTGCCGAGACAGCTTTACTTTCCGTGGGGACTCTTTCGTCGCATGTTCGGGAATGTCGAATTTTGGCGGTAGATGAATTCATTTGGGGTGCGGCCGCGTGCAGACCAAAGTCCACATATCGGACTTCCACTTTGCCATGTGATAAAGTGACGTTCATTTCAGAGGATACTGTGAAATTGTTACAGTCGTGAGAATTGGAGGTTATTGAGTTTTTCGTTGTCAAGCTGGGTTAGATGTGGGTTAGTCTAATGGAAAAGAACTGTCGCCCTCCACTATTTCGTACCCATCCACTCCATCACCTGGAAGGTGAAGTACAGACTCTGCACCAACAAATCCGTGGCTATCCCCGTGATCGTAATAACCTAACCCACGCGCCCAGTTGACCCCTGCCCATAGGCGCCTTCGGGGTTGAACATGACAGGCTGGGCTTTCATAGAAGATAAGGGCTGCTTATCACTGAATGGAGGAGAAGATTTTGGTGTTTTACTCTTGGAAGATACATCCGATCTATCCATGGTTTTCCAGACAACCACAATCGACTCAAAAAGGGTATACCGACACAGTAATGGGGAAGGAACTACGCTTCCTAAAAAGCTACCTTCAGGCCAGCCATCAAGCAGGCCGCATTGGACATGACGGCTGCTGCAGCGTGCCATTGCATCAAACCCCCCGAACCTTTCCGTACGTATACAATGCCCTCACGGCCACGTTCCTTGCCACGTCATTTAGCACTGCAAATGCATCCGGGTGCCACCCTCCAAGAGTTGAGATTGGCACAGGCACGAGCCTACCTCTGGTGTAGGTCGCGATAAAGATTGATATCTTCTCTGCTTTGCATTTCGCGCCGCATTCAGAGAGGACATCGGGTTGAAGGCCCTCACTTTCCTGTTGGAGGGAGCGAGGGGATTCACGAAGGTAACATCAACAAAGTCGGTCCCTCTGCTGCTTCCCATTGCCTGGATGTCGGGTCTCGTGCGGTGGAGACCATGGCGTGGCTCTACGACAGGATGACGTCACTGATTGGTGACGTGCGAAAGGGTTTCGGTAGATACGGAGGGTTCACCGTAGGATTCTTAGTCCTAGCTACTGGAAGGAATGCGGAGGACAATTGAAGCAAAGGAGAGAAGAGCCGGAAAAAATTCCACCGAGAAAACCAACATGGCTTCCACGGCTCAAACCCTGGGTTTACTTAGGTTTTCTGATAAAAGGGGAAAGGTCTGGGTGTTTTACTTGGAAGATATATCCGATCTAATAAAAGCAATCGCAGACGAGGCCTAATATGGGTGGCCACTGACATACCCTGAGAACGGAGGTTCTCTGGAATTTATTCACTTTCAAGCTGTTGCCTTAGGTGTCGCTCAAAACCCCCTTCCAACGAACAACTGGCGTTATTCTGGACAAGTCCCGTTCCGTGACCTGCGAACAATGTTTGCCGCACATCAACGATCGGAACGGCTGCCCGTGCAGCAATGCCAGTCGCAACCCTGTTGGCGAAGTCTCCAGCAGTCGGGTGCCAGCCCCCAATGTGGAGAGTGGAAGGGCAATGAAGCGATGCCCAGGACCCATTGAACGTATCAATTCGGCAAAGCGAGTGTCTTTGCCAAGGCGAGCATGGTTAAGGGGCTTGAGAGGGCATCGCACCAGGGAGAGGAGGCGGGCGGGGTCAAGGGTGGATGACAGTTACGTCATAATAATCCGAAAACCTGGGTTGGTCTACTGCGAATGTTGCAAAGGTTAGGAGTCCTATGAACTTCCATTCCAACAAACTCTACTGCATTAATATTAAGGGTCCAGTGCAGGAATCGACTACTTAACTATCTAAGGGGAAACGTTTGGTGTTTTACTGTTGGAAGATATTTCCGATCTATCCCATGGTTTTCCAGACCAACCGCAATCGACTCAAAAAGGGTATACCTACAGCGTAATGGGGAAGGAACTACGCTTCCTAAAATGCTACCTTCAGGCCAGCCATCAAGCAGGCCGCATTGGACATGACGGCTGCTGCAGCGTGCCTAGTGATAACCGGGTGGTCCATGTCGGCCACCTGCCACGAGTGTGGTGACACGATAGCGTTCCATTCAAACCATGCGGCAGGAGCTAATATAGAAATAACGGACGGAACAATTGGTAGAGCATGCCTACAAACAAGAAATCAAGGGATGTATGTAATGGTAACAGTCGCCAGAACTTTTTTACCCAGGCCTCGCCGTGAGCCATGCACCCCACCCTCGAGCCAAGACCATATGGGGAACACAAAACCAGACTAGACATCAGGGCGACTGGTGGTTCCCGGGGCACCGATTTCTTCGATGTCACACTTGTCAAACCCCTGCCCCCTTCTCATCGGAGGATGAAGACCTTCAACCCCCCACAAGCTTGAACGCCGCCCACGTGGAAAAGCTCCTGAAATACCAGGAGTTCATTGCTGGATTGCTGGGCAGGATTCGGCTGCTTCTCGTCACAATCTCCACCCTCGGCGGCTGGCACGAAGACGCCTTTTTCCTCGTGACAGAGCTGGCACGCTCGGTCGCCCATCGTGCCAAGGACTAATTTCCCAAGGTCAGAGGAACAATCCTACAGTGCCATTCTGCGTTAATGCTTACTTCGAACTCGGCATGTCTGCCGACAGGGCATGCAGCTACTTTTCAGTCGCCGTGCCATAGCGCGCCCCTTCTCTCCGTAGTATTTTCTCCGCCGCCGCCACACTACAACGGTTAATGGGAATCTCACCCTATGTTCCAATCGCAATAAACTAACCCAAACATTTCCCCTTTGTGGAGAGCGTGCACCGTGTTGGTGTCGCTTTTACTTTTGTTTGGAGTCGTAACACCAGATTATTCATGGGCTCCCTCCTTTTTCGTTTATTCTTCCATTCTTTCCCTATCACTCCTTTCCTACCGTACGTTAAATGTTTGCTTGTACAGTACAGTGCCTGTTTGCAGGCTCCACCATTACAGCCCAGCTTCCAGCAAATGTGCTTACAGTGCTCAGGATATCTTTCCTTTTTCACCGCCCACTAAATGGAGGGGCGCTAAAAACGGAACACTTCAGATATTTAGTGCAGTAGAAGGTGTTCCAGTTGCCCAATTTAAATGGGTTTTTACCATTTTCAAGCTCTTTGTCTTATCTAGAACATACCAGAGAACGAAGCAAAACGGCGAAACATCGAATGAATAGTGTGGCTTTTGGCGAAAAAGAGAGCGAGGTAGGAAAGAGCAACAAAATGGTTTTAATGATCAAAAGTGCGAGCGCCGTGGTCCTACTAGAAATTAAAAATTGAAACAATTTCAATTGACACATCATTCCAGTGGAACACCCTGACGTCTAGAACGAGAACGAATGCGAGCTGCAGCACTACGTTCTTGAATACTTCGAACCCCCTGACGAAAAGATTCGACAGGCATACCAGCCAGAGAAGCCATTCGCCTCATGCGATCGTTCCGCACCCTTTTGTGAAAAACTCACAGCAGCGAGTCTGCGCTGATCATCTAGTGCCTCTCTAATCTCACATCGGCGACAATCTGCTTGATATTTGGCAATATTGGCATTTTTCTTGTGTCCCGCACCAACTGCAGCACACGATCAGAGGTCATAACACATCCTTGGGTCAAATCCACATACCCATTGGAGGTGATTACACAGCATTATCACCTAAAAATGCCCGCGCGGAACTCACGATGCTTATCTAAAACGCCTGCTCTAATTCCTCCACTGACATGATTCTAGACTCCGCAGAAGAATCAGCGAGTCGAGGTTCGTTCAGTAGCTTCTGAGGAACAAAAGGCCAGATGCCAGCTCTCCTGGAAGATGCCCTTGTGTTATCCACAGTAATCGAACAAAGATATGCCTCCCTAATGATACTGCAAAAATCAAACATATCCATACGGCGGCTGGTGTCGGCGGACGAGCAATCAAATGTAGCGGAGTTCAAAGCATTCTTAAACAAGGAAAAAAGATCTGTATCAAGAGGTTGTGTCTTGCCTGATGTATGAGCCGGTAAAGCATAAACAATCACGTTGTGGTCGTGGAAAAATTTCCAACACATCCAGTGATAGACGGCTCTGTAGCCGTCGTATATCAATAGAACTTTTCTATGTTAGCTGTCAGATCCTTTACGAAATCCACGAACCGAAACGCCCAGTTCTTGAAATTAAAAGAGTCAACACCTCCGCTTTCAGTTCGAAGTGCCAATGTGGAACGGTGTGGCAGATTACAAGCCGGGTTTCATCAATCACAGAACCATTTCGTAGAACAGTACGAAAAGGTAACCTTGTCCCCTTGAATACGAAAAGAGGAGGTCCAACATCCCCAATAGCACTTACGACGGGCATCATTGTGACGCGAGGCAAATTCAAAAACTCCGGCATGCGCATATCCCGAGTTCCTCTGCGTGTCATCAATCGTTTTGCAGCTGTGCGCCCGTTCATTTCCTTATCAGGGGTGCAACCAACCTCGTCGAGATTAAAAACGCGCGACGCATCTAGACTGTTTTCTGCGATGAGTTTTTCCAAAGTGGCAAAGTGAGTGGTCAAAACCTCTGCGTTGACGGCATTGAATCTCTTTGATTCCTGTCGTAACGGCTTTGCAAATGACAATCTGTGTCCATGGCGTCGTCGAAACGCCCTGAGGAAAGCTCTTCCTGGACTGTCCTTCTTAAAGGCAAATGCAGACGCCGAGACATCGGAGACGGCTAATCATGATTTCAATGGCTTTCTGAGATGCACTTGGGTCAGAGGGATACCTCGATGAGCAAAGCGGAGGAGAAAAAAAGATCAGCTCTTCCTCTTCAGTTGCAAGCGCCAGTTTGCGTCCCCTCTTCGTGGTTCCATTCATTTGGCGGTGTAGAGTGCTGTGAGGAACACCAAACTTGCGTGCTGCGTCGCGATACGACATTCCTGATTCTTTGGCTGCTACAGCATTGAGCATGTCAATGTTCTTTTTGGGAACAACGATTCGCCTTCCCATTGCTCAGTTGAGAAATTCCTGCTGTTTGTAAACTAGGTAGAGGGCTCGGTGTTTCGAGACAAAGGGGGTCAGGACCTTGTTTTATTATCGAAAATTTCAGGTTGATGCATTCTTTGCATGCGCCCTCCCTTTTCACTTCAGATGCACCCTGTTACGGTATTCCGCCATGTAGAAACGATTGAGCAATTTGTTTTTAAATTCATCGACGAGGTTTTGCTGCAGAAGACGTGGAGCATTGATTTCCTACAGGGAAAATGTGAGAATCGAGCATTTTGGTATTGTTTTCCAATTTTTTCAATTGTCCCGTTTTTGAAAACATGTTCCATGTTTAGCGCCCCCGCCTTTACAGTAATTGAACTCCAACCTCCTGGTGTGTTTCGACAGTTACACCCCCACCTCTGCCCCGAACTCTTGACTTCAGTCTTGCGACGCGCCCAATCAATATTGAGACCCAATACGCCCCCTCTCCTACGAAACTTTGGGGTTCGTCTAGAAGCACACACTTATCAGCCATGGTCGGACTGGGGAAAATATCGCTTTAAAGGATTCTAAATCCCTAGCCGCCCGCTCACCGGAATAGCTCGTGCTAAACAGACCGCGAGGAGGATTGTGGGCGATAAAGTACCTCTTAAGGAGCTAGCACAGAAGGGCACACGCGCTGGTACCGGAACATTGGTGAAGACCGATAACCGAATAATTAGCATGGATTCAGTCGAAGCGGACAAACTCGACACACTCAATTTCGATGATGTTTCCCTCGCTGCCGTCAAGAAGGGAGTTTTTTCCTTCTGTTGAAGAAAATAATTCCATTTTATTGTAAGATGCGCATGAAGCTGACCACTTCCTCGTGTTTTCGGCTCTCAATAGCGTAATCTTCGTCCTGAAGCCCACAAAGATGTCCTACTCGAGCTTTTAGGGAAAAGATTTGTCGCATTCATCGGAGACGAGGCCTGTAGATACTGAAAAGTTTCATTTTGTCAACATCTTGCACTTACCGAGATCAATTCTGATGTCGAAGACTATACTGTGTTTCCGGAATCTCCGCCTTAGAACGTCAGAATTATTTGTCTTTAAAATGGCAAAAATGATAAAATAGAATTGTATTATTACGCGGTTGGCTGACCTGACACTAAAAAGGAGATGATAGATCTCTATACGCTGACATTCAGAGGAGTTCCGGTTGATCAGTCCGTCCACGGCATCTTAAATTATCCTACCCGCGTTGCCAATATACTCTCTATTGACTCCTGATGTGCCCAGAGTCGAGAGGAAAATCTTAACGTGAGCTACGACATTGCTTGTTCAACATCTTTGTTCGCCTCCTCTTTCCTCCTGAGAGGTCTTCCCGAAAACCTAAGGGAAATCTCAGATGAATTCATGCGTATGTTCGTCGCTGGATGTTCGTCGCCCATGCTATGAGAGTCCTCGTAGGGGAAGATCGAACGGGGTCATTCTGCGAGGCTGAGAAGAAGCGTTCCGTGGCGTTTTTCGTGAGTCATGGTCACGTGAAGGTGTTCAAGAGCTTCATCGATTTTGAGAAAGCTATCCGTGGCTTCCATTTTCCGCAAACCCGTCACTGTAGCTGAACAGTCCTCCTCCAGTGATACCTTCCTTCGCCTTCGTCTTGAAGAGCTTAACTGCAGTTGGTGGAGCACTCTTCCGGATAAAGAATTCCTGTCGGGGCCTGTATGTCTCACGTATCATTGGGGCACTTGACTTGCTTCACGTGGTTTGCGTCGACGGACGTTCCTATCATGTGAAGATAATAGAATGTGCTGAAAGGTACCCAATGAGACTGACCAAAGAGTCTCTAGCTATCTCCAGTGGAAGTAGGTTAGATGATGTCTTCGAGATTTATCTCCATGGTCGCACCAAGGAAGAAGCGAGGGAAAAGAAAGAAAGGAAGAGGACGAAGGAAAGGAAAAGAAAGAGAGGGAAAATGGCTTTGGACTCGGTTTAAGATGTACGTGGTTATTTAATGATTCTTCCAATATGCCTGTGATAATGAACTCCCAATTCAACGGAGATGTTAAGCAGTGGTTGAGGAGATAGGTTACATCTTAACCCTAATATTGTTGCGCATGATGTATTTCACCAAGCGTCTTGCGTGGATCGCGCTGCGTTAAAGCGTCCTTTCTCCGACTTCAGGACATACCGCGTATGGCGGGCTCCATTGATCTCACAGGGCCCATAGAACAGTGGCTTAAAGGCTGTCCACTTCTGGGTGTCAAAGACCTGTCCATACGCAAATAGCACATTTTTTTCGACTTCGAACTAATGTATCCTCGTACTGTAGGACTGTTTATTCCCTGTAGAATCCTGTTGGCCCTGCTCGAGTCGAGTCCCATTAGCTGCACCTTGCGTCCCTCAACTGAAAATGTCATTTTTTCGGCATTTCTACCACCCTTTCTCGTGGTAGCATTTTCCGACGGACTCTATAGAGGAGCTCAGATGAGTAAAATACTCCAGCCATCTGCCTCCTTCTGTAGCAGAGGACAACTGATTTTAGAGCGATGTCCCATTGACATTGGTTGGATTGAAATATCCTCCCAATAATTTTCTTAATTGTCCCAATCATCTGTTCGCCCTCCCATTTGACATTGAGAGTGTCCTAAGACCTTCTCCTACTTGATATCGCTTTTGAGCAGGTACTAATCCAATGACTTAGCTGTGAACCACAGAGGCCCGGAAAGCTACGAAACTCATTTTGGTTAGATTTACTCGGAGTCTGACGGATGGGCTAG
This sequence comes from Kappaphycus alvarezii, assembly GCA_002205965.3. Classification (NCBI taxonomy): domain Eukaryota; phylum Rhodophyta; class Florideophyceae; order Gigartinales; family Solieriaceae; genus Kappaphycus; species Kappaphycus alvarezii. The sequence continues at coordinate 132,395 of NADL03000645.1, forward strand.
ATCTTCGTTGAGTCAACGATCACTTCGGTTTCGTTTACGACATTTACGAGCAAATTGACCTCCTTCCTCGCGAAAAAGGACGTCTTAATCTTGAGTCAATACTGGGAAAGACACCCGAAAACCTGGCTTACGTGTTCCACGTGGTCGGTTTTTGATCGCGAAAATATAAATAAATCTTCAATGTAGACACGGACGAATTCCACTCCCGCTAATACCCTGTCTCTCATGCGTTGGAACGTAAACGGTGCCTTCATTAATCCAAATGGGATACACTTGGAATTAGTAGCTGCCATATATGCAAGTAAAGTGGCCTTCTCTTTGCAGTTATCGGCTATACGTACTTGCTAGTATCCAGTGAGCAAATCCAGGGGTTTAATAATCTTGGAGCCGCCGAGTTCATCAAATATCTCTTGAAGCTTGGGTATGGGCCACCTTTTCTGCATTATATTTCGTTTAAATTTCTGTAATCGACGCAGAAACGTGCCTTTCCGTCCAATACAGGCGCAATAACGACTGTGAAGGACCATGCGGACGGAGATGGGATGATAATTCCTGAAATTAGAATCTTGTCCAGCTATTCCCTCATGATCCTATTTTCCCGCGGTGATAGATGATACTCTCGGAGAGCGATGGGGTTTTCATCCTTGGGCTTAAATGAGTGCTCGGTAGGGACATCTGTTTGCCTTAAGTAGTACAAAGATGATGCTATAACGCCGCTTTTGCTTATTATCTCATCGATATTTGTGCGTTGAGGTTCCTCCACGAGCTTAAGCTTCGACTGAAGGGAGTTATCTTTTGTTTCGGAACCCCTATTAGATCACTTACGATCATGATTACATATTCTGCCTCCGTAAGGTAGAGTCTTCTCTGTCTGTCTCGCTTTTGGGGCCTGTTTGACGGTTGCAACCAGCCCCAAAGGCAATTTGAATCTTTTCACTTTTATTTTGAATCGCATTACCCTTTCTCCAAGATAAATTAATCCTTGAAGAGATTCCATTGATGGGTCTCCAATAACTACATCAAAATGTGAGTCCTTGAGCACCGGAAAGTCTATTGTACTGTCACGTTGTCCAAAGTGACAGAAAAATCCCTTAGGATACCCGCAACAGAAGATGTTGGGTCCTTATCCACTGTGATGTTCTTCTTTGTTTCCTCTGGAGATACTGCTAACCTGTCAGCAATATCCTTGGACAATATGATCGGTACTACTTCCGAATCAAGTGGACCATAAGCTGTCATACCGAATACCTTGATAGGGGCTAGCTTCAGAACCCGTCTGCCGTGATCTTCCGGGTGATTTGTAGCACTTATGACATTCAATTTCTGATATTTCCAATCCTACAGAAGTCTTACCATCTAGGATCTAGCTTCAACCGCGTCCCCTCGTAGCAGCTGTCCGAACTTAAACCCAGATGATGAATTCGCCTGCTCAGTAATCACTTCGTACTTCGGCGTCTGTTCGGTTAGGTACATCTCGTTGCTCTTCTTCAAACTCCGTTCATATTTGATTTCTTCACTGCCACCCTTTTCTTGAGTCAGTGCAGCGCCAAGGTTTAGCAAAGGCCCCATTGGTACTTTATCTCCAATTCTTTACTGCTTCGGTACAGGTTGCCCGTCTGCACTCCTCTTGACTGCTAGCACTTCTTCATCTGATGAATTCTTTTCCAGTAATACATTAACCAGGGCATCTTGCTTGCCCCTTTGGCGGAGCATAATCATTTCGGCTACTATTTGATTCTTCAATCACATTGATTTCTCTTTTTGGTTTTCCTCGACATGGCTCATCTTTCCGCAGGAAGCGCATTTCTTGTCTCTGTTGGTATTATCCAGGCTTCTACTGGAATTGTGTCCCGGTTCCTTGCAATAAGTGCAGGTTCTCTCGGACCCGTCCTGACCAGCCCTGGGACTTTTTCCTTTAGATCGTTCACTGGTCTGCATCGTCTGACTCTTTTTGAACACGGGTGTTAAATCTGCTAGCTTATCCCCAGGGTATCAATCTTATGCTCCACATCCTTGATCCTGGTATCATGGGATGTGGGTTTCATCGGCTTCAATGCAGCCTCTTCTTTTCCAATACTGTCGCTTGTATTAAGGAAGAGACGACTTTGATTGGTTTCGTCGGATTGGAATGCCTTCTTGCCACGGCCCAAGTCTTTCACGACTTTCTTCAAGGTCTTGTAGTCTTCTGTACTTCTGTAGATACAAAACGCAGCCATCTCAGAAACTTCCATCACGATGTTGCGAAAGACGCCAATTTTTTCTCCATGTTGAACAACTCTTTAGTGTACAAAGAGTTTTCTTTGAGTAAAGATGTTGGGAGCTTGTTCTTGTCCAGTCTCGCGGACACAGAATTCCGAATAATGTCCTGCGGCTCTTCTCGCATTTCAAAGCACTCAATGAATGGCTTCTTTGATTTCTCGAAGTCCCAACTTCCATCGCGATCTTTTCGTTTTTATTGAATCGATCGGAGAAGAACTCAAAGGCTTTATTATCGAGATTTGGGAGTAGCTCAAAGCTTCTCTAGCCATCTCCTTTTCCACCCATGACAACGTTTTCCAGATAAAAGAAGAAACAACGTACATCTTGTTGTCCGTCGAACATTCTGACTCCGTTTATGCTAGAGTAGGCAGCTTTTTCGGAGTCAAACTGTCGTAATAGTACCATTTTCATGTTTTTTTGTTTTTGTTTGGGGTCGTAACACCAGTTGATGCGTGGTTCCCTCTCTTTTTTCATTTTTTCCTCTGTTCTCTATATGTCACACTTTACCTCCGTACGTTATATGTGTGCTTGTACAGTGCCCATTGCAGGCTTCACCACGGCTCCACCATTAGAGCCCACCTTCAACCAAATGTGCTTACAGTGCTCAAGATATCTTTCCTTTGCCATCGCCCACTACAGTACTTGAACTCCAACCTCCTGGTGTGTTTCGACAATTACACACTCACATCTGCCCCAAACTCTTGAGTTCGGTCTTGCCACGCGTCAAATCAATCTCGAGACCGAACACACCGACTTATCGACTGTCCAGTTAAGAGCTGACTGGATGGACCAAAGTAGTCAGGTGCATTGGGGCTTACGACATGATCACCGTAGCCACCGAAGACAACAAGGCGCAAGTGACACGCTGGTAGATGCGCGCGCGAATAGCAGCGTCCGAGATGTGGGATTTCCTGGCAAAACTTGGTATAAACTTTTCGATAAATAACAGTCCCTGGAGAAGGGGAACCGAGGGAAGCAATATCCAGGTGCCGGAATTTGAAGCCGGTTGGCGAAAGGGCTGTGCCTGGGTCACCATGCGCTTTCAAAGCTTGTGTTTAAAGTCTAGGAACTTGCGTTGGTGCGTGAGGACTGCATCCGGACCGGCGACTTGCGTCGCTTTCGTGAGTGATGAATGATTGAATGGAGACGTCACGGCGACGTCACATGCGATGGGCCGGTCCAGAAGGTCAGCTTCAGGGCCACAAGGGGTCGTACGAGGAAGATTTATGCTGGTCTAAAGTCCGTTCCAGCGACGAGATTCTCAATTTCAAACTCATAATTCACGCGGGCGGAGCGGAAAACGTGCCACGCGAAAAAATTTCGGACGGAGTTGTCGGGGTGAATGCATCCAAACTCTGACCCTGAGGAGCAGCGGTCTGCGCCGTGGTCACCGTGGACATCTAGGTCCTGCCGGCAGTGGTGGCATTTCAAGGCCAAATAGTCTATGTAGACTGAGAGACCGAGGTGCCTGCGCAGCATGATGCTCCAGTGCTTCGACGACACCTTCTTCGCAGTGGTGGAATGGGCAAATAGGAAAGCTGCGCCCGAGATGTGACGAAGGCCAGGCCTATGAGAGACAGGTCGTTTCCGCAAGTGGCAACTTGGACGGGGCACCAAGTTCCATCGGTCATCTTCAAAAAAACCTTTGCCTTTGCCTTTTGCTGTGTGTCCGATTTAGATGAGATTGAAGATTGAAGTTCGTGAAAGCAAGTGAGGCGGGTTCAAAGGCGCCTGGGTCGGTGAAGAACGGATCCTCAACGATAAGGCGAACGAAGTTCAGCAGAGGCGAGAGAGCCTGGTTGCCTAGGAAGGATCTATCGCCACGAGCGCGTTTCCAGAGTACAGCGATGAAGCGGGTGTAGAGTAGGCAGTCGTGCGTAAGCGGGCGAGGGCAGCGTCCAGAATGCTGGTGGCGACAGCCCCGTGCAGTTAGGGACTGTCGATGGAGAACCCATGCCTTCGTAGACGAAGGGTAGACACGCTAGTTCCCGGACATCATATTTTGGGGAGATGTGATGGAGCGCGACATAGGAGGACAGCTGCAGAGTGTCAAATCGGCTGCAGGCTGAGCGAGGTTTTTAGGGTCAGCAAGCAGAATCTTGTGAAGCACCCTGCTTGCGGAGGCATATAGACAGTGCATGTGGCAAAGAGCCTGGATATTCCGGACCTGTTCCATTAGCGCCACGGTGTGGCGGCATCCCTCCACCTTGCTTCGCAAGAACGCCTTGGTAAAGGCGGCTTTACTCGACAGGGCCCCGAGGAGCTCGAAACCATCGCCGGAGCATTCTAAGGGCGGAAATTCGGTCAGGAAGGCCACGCGGTCTACTAGCGATTTGTGCGGCCAGGTGATGCCAGTCTTGTAGTGATAGATGAAAAGACCATAAGGCTGGCCGTAGAGCGCAAGAGATCATTTCGCTCGCATTAGACTTGTGAGTGACCCAATTTTTGTGCCGTCATCGACGTACCACTGATTAGAAAAAAAGAATTATAATGAATTCAGTATCTAAAGGGTACTGCGCACGGTCTATCCGTGCGGACTACGTCCTAACGGGATGTACCTTGTCATCCATGCGCGTGGGAGCCGGTTAGAGGATAATTTGGGCAATGGATGGCCATAGGGTGCGACTCAGTCACTGGTAGATACGGCAGCGGACAACACCGGGTATCGGGTGACGTTTGGACGCAATCCGCTGGTTAAAATAATCAATAAAAGCGATAGTAGGGGCGTAAAAATGTAATGAATATAGATGTCTCGTAATATTTTGTGTTTCGAATCAATCGAATTTTTATTGTGTCTGTGGGAACCAATAAGACAAAAAGAAATCCCTTTCTTCGAAGATAAAATTTTAAAATATCATTGTCAAACGCATGCTCTCCTATAATATCCCGAGGGGTCCAAAATACATTCTCTCTAGAGTTTCGAAGGAATTAATACAGTCTTCCATTTTTAAGAAGGGTACTTTCGTTGCAACAGTAAACTTTGTAACTACTGCTACTGGTAGAGGAACTACTAGTAGTAGTAGTATTTCAGTAGTACTTTGGTAGTAGTAGTACTACTACGAGTAGAGGTAATAGTATAACTAAATTACTATTAGCTGGTATTAGTAGTTTTCTAGTAGTAGTATTAGTAGTAGAAAACGGACACTATTATGGGTAGTAGTACCAGTCAACAACTCGCTTTACCTGCTGCACTATTCTCCACACGCTGCTCTTCGGCGACAGTTCCACGTTCCACTCTGCAATTTCCGCACACTGCTACCTCCTACCGACACCAGCAAGCGACTGAAGTGTGATCCTAAACAGCTGGTATACGCAGGTGTCTCCAGGCAGCGTAGTAGGGTGCTTGGCCGTGGGGTGTTGGTCGTAGGGCCATCTCTTCGGAACGTGGCGTGGGTTGCTAGGTGTCGCACCGAGGGTCAGTGGCTTTCCCCAGGTTCTTTCCAGAATTTTGACAACCCACAGAGCCTAAATACCAGTTTACTCCCCCATAACTTCTTCCTTTGCCCACCTCTTCTTGTTGTCCTTAATCGTGCGCAATAAACAGCTAGCGCGTCTTAGCACTGGCAGGCGGGCACCTCGAGCGGAGCTAGCGACGAAGTCTGCTCGGAATCCGAGGGAAGCGAAGAAAGCGCCCCCGACAAGCCGTGAAAACCTTAATCGGCGCTTGGAGTGGAGGTCAGACATCACTAAAGCCTTATACCTCTGGAGTGATATCCAGATGCCCTACGCTATAGGGCGGTGTATCGAGTCAATGAAAACGAATTCGAGGATTTTTTCGGCGCTCACATAGCCGCCTGCGTAACGCACACGTGCGAAACAGAGCTCACTCAGGTCGATGACTTCCGACTCGGCTTAATGGAGTCCTTGCACGGTCACCGGTCTTATGAAGAGATGCATGAAGAAGAGTGGGTGATTCACACAATACACAGGGGCAAGGAGGAAGTTTCGTTCAAAGCTGAAACTGTCGTCACTGGTGGTATTCATTCGGTTAATCTCTACACTCTATCTTTCTCTGGTGATAGGGCGAGCAATGAACACTAAATCGATTTAAGTGATTAATTCTCCTTCGGGACTGGGGGCCGCCTTGGTGGCATCCGTTACATCCATACTTGGTGTCAAACTCACAAAGGGAGGCGTCTTATTCTCTTGTACGCACGCTCCCATAATCCGCGGACCTCCACTCCATCCTTCCTGGCAGATCAGCGCACCGAAGTGACCTTCCGTGACAACCCCGACTCGTGCCGTGGTTATGCGATTGACAACGCCGTATGGCAACTCGGGGAACCTTCAATCGCTCAAAAATGGATCGAAATCTTCAAGAAAAGTGCCCAAGAAGCCAGGGCCGACTTACACTAAGGATGTCGCATCCGAAGTCTTAGGAAAGTACAAAAGCTTGCCCCGCCTCGTTTGCTCGTCCTTCGTCGGGCACTACCCTTGAACCTTTTCCTCACAGATATTCTGCGCTCACTGTTAGACGTGAACGTCGTCACCTTCCAGGTGTCACCTGAGGTCTTCCATTGTGTGACTTTGAACGGCAAGAACCGCCAAATTTGGGATTTAAGCGAGCGTCTTGCGATAGCCCTTTCCCCTGGGGCACTGAAAGACTGTGTTGGACAGAACTCCGCTGTTATGTCCATCGTAGAAGTTCGCAGGGTCGTTCTTGGTAAGGGCAGGAAACCCAGAAAGCGCCGCCCCGGCCGTAATTCTCTTTCGGTCAGGAAGCGCAAGCGAGCCATGAAGAAAAGCGAAGGCGGCAGCAGTGCTGCTTCTAATTACTCAAGATTATGTGAACGATATCCCTCCATTCTTCTCTGGTACTTAGTGTTCTACGATGCATTTTTCCACGTCATCCTTGTCCATCCTACTTGATTATTTGATTTTCTTGCTTCTCTTTAGATGTCTCTTTACGTATGTCTCTTCTTACAGAGGACGATCCTGCGCGAATGAATTCCTTTCGCTTAACTAGGCCAGTCGAAAAAATCAACTCGTAGCGTGGGTGGTTCGCCTTAATCTCTCGGAATGGATCAAAGAAGTACGATCCAAAAGCGAACCATTTGCGGGCCTTGTTGAATGCCAAATGGTGTGCCACCAGAACTTCGTCTCCAACGTCAAATTTCTTCCTTTACTCCTACTCTTCGTTGCTTTCCCGGACTTAGCGGTCGCAGCAGCGCGTACGACCGACTCGCCGAGCATCTCGAGTAGCCTGTATAGGTGAGGAACGCCACTGTGTCGCTCGCTAACATCCTCGGGTTGACGTCTTACATCACAGGAAACGGAGACAGGCTAGGGCCGCGATCATATCATCATGATACGACGAAGATATCCGAAAAAAAATTGAGGAAGTACCTTCGCCCAGTCTCCTCCGTTTTCCGCAATTGACATCTCAATAGCATGCTTGATCATCTCTGCCATCACCTCTGCCCTCCCGTCCGCTATCGACGCGTCAATATTTTCTGACGGCTGTGGTCCACTTCTTTTGCCACATTATCGCACCATAACTTTCGCGTCCACCTGTAGCTCTAACACTGTACAAAACTAGCCCGAATGCATTTACCACCACCACCGGACCTCTACACGGGGCTCTCGCCCGATCCCCTACTTGAATTCAATGAGTAAAAGATAATTAATCTCTCTCGTTTATTAATTTGTGTCGTTAGTCGAAAAAAATCGAAAATGCGTTTAGGACTTCAGCGGGATTAGCTCTCATATATCATTACATAGAGTCCGTCTTTAGAGTTGGTCTTTATCTCGACTACATGGATTCATGAAATATGCCATCAAATACTTCCCGATGAGATACACCACCAATGAACGATCTATATAATGGCCGTCTGGGCTACAAAAGGTCGAAGAAATATTAGAACGGCTCAATGAATTGCCATATCTCATCCCATCGTAGGTATTGAAAGTTCCTTCTATCCGTAGACCCGCAGTAAAGTGGACCAGGTTGGGATTCATAAGAGATATGAAGCCAACCAAGGATCCTTTCTTACTGACCACATCGTTATCTTCGGCAAGAGACACCACATCCCAGTCGCAATCCAGAAACTTCAAAATTTACTCATGATCTCTGTCTATGCTCTCGCTTGTAGATAATGCATGCTCAAATAAATACTAGCTGCGACAGTAGTTCTTTTGGGAGGTAATTGACATCAACAAAGAATTAATTTCATTGTGTTGATAGGTTTCCACGAAATGCGCTAGAACTATGCCTCTTAACGATGATATTCTATCCCTTTTAAAGTATACTTCATATAGATCGAACATTACATCATGGATTTCAAGAGCCCCTGACTTTCCACTGCTTTCCATGTCCAATTCATGTTACAACCATTTCCAAGGGCAAAGTCGATACAAATTTATCTCACCGTACTTGATAGAATAGGGGTATCGCAGAAATGAAGCATCTGAAGGACGTTGGTCGCGAGAATGTCGGCAGCTGCTTACATTCCGTTTCCTTTTGAAGAGAACAAGCACATATGATGCGCGCGATGAAACAGGGCCGGGAAAAGGGTCAGTGTCACTTATATAGCACAAAAATTGAGCTCCCATTTCAGAAGGGCGGGCATCATTAGAATTGTTGTACGTACCATGCTCTCAAATGCGGACAAACCTTTTAAGAGCAGAACTATGTTCTGTTCCGCTATTTAGCTCCCTACGAGTTGTACCTTCGTTTCTTGGAACGGGCGATCTTAAAAACATGCAGCAAGGTGATCCGGCAGTTTCTAACTGAGAGCACGACGGCGTATACAAGTTACAAAGCGATCAGGGTTTCGGAGCCAAGAGAATATTCTCTTCATAGGGACAAACATGAACCAAAGAATAGGCTTACAACAACACACCGGCTTTTGAGCAACTACTTTTCCCCTTTCTCTCGCCCTCGAAAGCCCCGAATTGTGCTTTTGGGGGTCCTTTCATCTCTATCTGATTCTTGTTGTTCTCTGGGGAACATTTCGGAGTGTGATGATAAGAAATTACGTTTGTCCTGTAAATGACTCTTTTCCAGGAGAGTTGATGTCGGCATGGGGGTTTCAATGAGAATTGGAACATCGGGGAACGACGAGTGAATGGAGTTGATGGATTTGCCTCAGCTGACGTTGACGTGCTAGCTGGATTTGCATTGGGAGAAAATTGATCCACATAACTACTAATAGAAGAGTAAGCAGGGGTTTCGCCTAGATCGCTTGAAACAGTAATCCGACGCAGAGAGGCAGCGGTTGTTTAAGCTTTTGCGCGAATCTATATCGACGAATCCTGACGTCCCGTTACGTAAAAGAAGATTGTTTGTACCTTCCTTCACAAAAATGTGGCAATTCAAAGCTCTTCGTGCTTCAGCAATACCTTTTGCATAACAAGCATCGCCTCAGGTTGGCAGTTTTGTGCGCTTAGTAGACGATTATCGTCCCGTGGTACTACAGAAAGCGGCCATGTGTTGCGTGTAGGGCGTGTTCTAGAGGGATGCGAGTAGTGCAAAGGAATACCAGTTACACTTGAGCCACCAAGCTCGGTGGTGATAAACATCTCTGCTAAATCGTTGAGACTTCAGTAGAGGGGAAGAGCAAAGAAGATTGGGCGTTCGTGTTGAAAGAATTGGGCAGGTTGGCAAAGATGAACGAGGCGTCGTGCGGAGAAGAGTAGGAGGACGGTTAAATGGGAGCGTGAGGAAAGGGAAAGGTGACCGGGTGTGCGGAAAAGCGGTTGAATCAGAATGACTCGGGAAGAGAAGAGTGGTGAATAGGGAGATTTTACGCGAAATTCCGAAAAATTCAGAACACATGTGTAGCTCGAAAATTTTCAAAAGACAAGTGGACATTGAAAATATAGAAATAAGACGCCCAACGTTCCACTACCTAATATAGAGAATCGTCACACTTAGCTAATGCAAGTGGGCATCCCCATTCTTCAACAGTCACCCCTCCACTACCATCTTCCACGTTTTCTAAACTAACTAATATCTCCAACAGTGAGAGCTAGAACGGCATCCTCTTCGTCAATGACGATAATGGCACCATGAAGGAGCCTGGCACCCCAAAATCCTCTTCCTTGCAGAATAACTCCCCAAGTTACACTTTGGCGCTGCAGATTCCCGTAGTTTTCTTATCAAAGGACAAAGAAATTCCCAATTCTATAACCAGCTTCGTCGCTCGATCCGCTAAGAAAGAACTCCGCCTGGTTGATACGGCGTCAGGAACGGAGTACAGCCTGGAAATCACCTGCTACGGGGGCAAAAAAATCTTTCCAAAATGATAATTATGGAGAGAATGGATCACAGAACTTCAAGCTCAACCTTGGCGTTTCGAAAATAGAAAAATTCGAAGAAACTGATATTCGTCCAGGAAGAGGGCAGCGATTATTTGGATAAAGACTCTTGCAATGAGCCGTTTCGTTCCCACTCGTGCATTTCTCAACGTCTGTATATTACCCAAGGCGAATCATAAGGAGCTGGAGCGCAAATCGTCCATGAAATGATGCAAGACTCACAATCAATGAGTCATGTGGTATCTGTCCGCAATTCCTCGTTTGCTATTCGAGTTGATTGAGCTTCTTTCAAGGGGAAATGGTTATGACTCCCAAACCTTCTTAACGTGTTACCGTCGCCCGAAGGATCGCACAGCTTCACGCTTTCCTATTAGGGCCCTAAACAGCTCATGAGAATCGTCTTTGATGAAGAACCGCTAGAAGCAAATGGATTGCAAGCTTAGGACGTGCACCAAGGCTCCAACCGGTTTCTTCAAATCACAATTTCCTTGAATATTGACGTTCCGAAGTCTTCCTCTCTGTCGGGGGCGTCAGCTTTCTGCGCTAATGAAGTTTTAGACTGCTCCGTGCTTCCCCTCTATCATTTAATTTTATCTGGATGTCTCGGCCGATATCGCTCCGCAGTGCATGGGTCTCTGAATGTTGGTGGAAGTTCATGAAGAAGTTGAAAGTAGACCAAAGAAAAACCGGCTTTGACAGGAAGGCTTTAGCTAAGTTCCAAGAAATCATATCAGCCCTTCCTTTGTTCACCATGCAGTCAGAAATCAGTTGGAGGAAGAACGATCTTTTTTTTAAGCTGAATGAAGTATCGTTGAAATGGGTGCCGTCTTCAAAGTCAACCGTTCCTAAAGGCAATGAGGGGCCCATCACTGAGACTAGAGATGGCTTGCAAAACGTTTCTCGGGTTCCTAAAGCGTCTAAGAGGAGAATCTCCAAAAAGGAACTACTGCCATGGCAGCAAAGTCATCGGCACCCACAGAAGCTCATTTCAAAAATACAACCCCATCGAAGAAAATTCTCTCCGGAGAGATTCAAAAATTGGTTCCTCCGGTTCTCTGGAAACTAAACGCAGAAAAAGTGCTCATTTTCAAAGTCCAAAGCTCCAAGCAAATTCGTATCCCCACCGGTACAGAATGATGCCAATTAAGTAATAAAGACATTGTTCGGAAAGAACCGTCAATGAAACGGAATCGGAGATTAAACCAGGTCCTACTAAAGAAAAGAGCGATTAATTCTCTCGGCAGCTCCGAGAGCAATTAAAGTAGTAATACGGACTTTGTCGAAGAAATGGATCGTCAAATTGACGAGGAATTAAAGAAGCTGTAACAATTAATTACTAAAAAAGTTGCTTTATTTTTCTCTTCACTGGCCTTTGTAAATTATTTTTGGTGTTTGATCCACAATTTTGTGTGTGAGAACTGCAATTCATGTTTCATTTCTGTCACTAAAATTATAAAAGAAAGTGATAACACTCTGCGCCGGAACTCTATTTGAATTTGTTAAGGCCTGTTCCTCCCAAATGTCTCTCCCATGCAGCGGTTCACCGGATCGAACTGGACCGTAAAAGGATATTTCTGCAGTTTTTTTCCAGGACAAATGCTTCAATTACTTTCGTTTTGTACCGGAAAACCCAGTCCATAAGGTCTCTGCGCTCGTGGCTTGGTGCTCACACCTCCAGATGGGCTAGAAACTCGGCTGTTGGACCATTGATCACCTCCAGTAATAATATAAGGACATAAGTAAAGCCCTCTACCTCTAGTAAAGCTAATTTTTTCAGTCCATCCCTCCTATTTTCTTAAACGAAAGGTATGGAGAAATATAATCCTACCATATGGGGATAGTTTCGGTCTAGAATTCACCGTTTCTCGGCAGTGAGACCTCCTAGCCACAAATACTCAAGTCATGCGCTAAGACAACGAGTTCTCGCCGACGAATAGCACACAAAAAATCTATTTTCAATTCTCAAGCTCTTCCGCACTGGCGCCAAAGGAGGGTAGACTTTTAGGACGGCTTTTACCACCGCTGGTCTCGATTTGGCGAGTCAGCGAGCAAGGCCGTAAATCTATTTTTCACACGGTTTCATCTCGCCGAATGCCTTCTTCGTAACCTTAGCAGATCCTGTGCTCTGATTTGCTAAAAAGTCCTTCCTGTGGAAGGCCGGTCTTTTGGGAAAGGTGAACGATATCTTTGGTCTCCTTGAGAAATGTATTTAGACCAATCCTCCAAATTCCCAACGGGGTAGTCAATGAGACGCATCCCTGGGATTGACCAGTACCTAATATACCTTTTATAACAAATGGGGAGCTTTGTTGGGGTCACAGGACCCACCATTCTCACTTGGGGAAGGTTACCGCGTTTTTGATGCCTCTCCAGGACCAATTTCACCCTTACAGCGTCTGGAAGACTTTATTGTTGTTCAACTGATCCCTGAGAGTCAGGATAGCTGTCGAAGAGGATGAAGACGGGAACGATCTTTGCGGGTTGCCTCAGCGTAGCTGTGAAGAACATGGCCAAGTTTGGAGGAGTATTTTGGGGAAAGGGGTATGAGATCGAACGAGTTCTGATGTAGTCGCTATATGTTGGGACGGCTCTTCAGCGATACAAAGGATTTTCTCGGAGCCGAAGTATTACGCGAGAAAGCACATCGAGAATTCATCAACCGGTACATATATCCGGACCAGAAAATTGCACCGCATGGGTAAACCAAACTATTCTATTTACAGAAAGCCTTTTTCCCACGTGTAATTGGCAAATTCTTTATTTAAAAGTGTTAATATCTTCCGAAAATTATGCATTTCTAACTGTTTGGTAGCTAGATTATTTTATAGTACCTACCCATTCTTTCTGAGTATAGTCTTTTACTCCCAGCCAACTGGCACGCTCAGTGAATGCGTACCTTTTTCCATATTCTACTATTAATTCTACTGCACCACAGACAGGACATTCGTAGCATTTCCTAGACTTCTACAGATTTTCTAATAGTTTTTGGTACAGCATCGAAACAAAAAGGTGGTTCTTTTTCATCGCTTTCGTTCCTTCTGAGTACAGTTCCGTGAGCTGTAGGTGGTCCAGCTGTCGCTCGTAGACAACGCAATTTCCATCACCGTTGTGGTTGAATTTCGAAACTAGGCTATCGTCATGGAAAAAGAGCCAATACAGCTTATCTGTTATGCTGCTTAAAAACAGACGTCGCAGCTCAAACGGCTATAATTGACGCTTGTGGTCCTTGACACCGCTCTCTGAGTCAACTAAATAGGCCTGCCTAAGGACCAATGGCAAAGGACTTTCTCCACACTCGACTATTTCCCTGGCCTGCTCTTTCGAAATGAAAGATCCAAAATCTACTGTACTTCCATCGTCTTTGAACCTCTTGTAACAGTCTGAAGCTGATTTAGTAGTTTCCTTATCAAGTTAATGCTTACAAGCGCCTTTAAACCAATTTCCGAAATCACTCAATTAGACGGAAGCGACGTCATCATAAAAGGTACTGAAGCTGATCTATCAAGATTTTGTCCTTCATGATGGTGATTGAAATCACTTTCATTTTGTTTTCCAAGGACCCTATGACCACCACAATGGAACTTCGTGAGGATAATATATCTAAAAGACTCGAAGACTCCAATCGATGTCGATCTCCGGCCATCAAATACCCATGCCATGAACTTTTGGAAACGGTCGGATATGAAGGGCGGGTCACGGTGGGAATTTCCTTGCGAACTTCGGTCTATTCGCAAGTGAAGTCGATAATTTCATAACGTGGGAATCTCGGAATGAATTTGCGAAACTTCAATTTGTGTAAAGCTTGAAGGTCACCTTCCAACCCCTCGTAGTTGACCGATCGAATTCTAAACGATGTTTTGATCTCCTTGAAACTATCGTAAACTAAAAGGTAGCAGATGCATTTCGAAGCCATATTCGAAAAAATTAATCGAACTCTGGCGAGACGACGTTTTTTTGAAAGCAAAGTTCAAGCTTTTCCCTTCTAAATGACTTTTCAGGAGACATTACAGTAGCCCTGTTCAAAATAATGGCATACTCCATCTTATAGTTTTTTGAGAAAAACCTCGTCGAGTACCTCGGAGACTTTATTCCAGTAGCAGTTATCATAAGACTTGGAAAATTCAATCCATATCGTTCCATTGTGGAGGTCCTCCGGTCCGATTTCGAGAATTCGCTCTTCGTGCTACGATACGTGAGCAATGTCGATTTTTTCTAGATATTTATCTGCCAGTTCGAGAAAATGTGAAGCACACGCAATTTTTCTTCGAAATATTGGATCAATATGTGCAACTGAAGTCGATAAATGTGCCGACGGTTGAGGAGTAGACCCAAATGACGGTTTTCGCTAGAAATTACTTCTTTTGGCATTCTGCGAACGGACCTGTTCACATTGCGCCTCTATCTCATTACTGCGATGGGATTCAAAGCAGTACCTCCTCGAACGATGCCTTTTGCTACTCCGAGTCTCTCTACGACTTAGGTTTCCATTTTTTCCGCGCCTGCAGGCGCTTGAACTCAGAATCTTAATTGCGCCATCGTCTTCTTTCAGGTATCCAACTTCCTCCTCAGCTTCCACACGTGCTGAAATGTGCAAGTTCCCTTTTTCTACGTTCCCAGATTCAGTGCAAAGACAATCCTCCTTCGTTATTTCACCACCTTCATCATCGCTTTGAAGAATCCTTTCCCTCGCCGTAACTTCCTCTCACGGAAGGTGCAGCACTCTTGCGACCGGGGTTCGCCCCTTACTGATTTCCGGAATAGGTTGTATCACTTCGATCTCTAGAGTCGTATCCATGGTGATATTGGGGATCGGACTACCAATTTTGTTGGAATTTTTCACTAGAACCACATTTTCGGAGATCGGTTATGGGATGTCCCGGTAGCTTGTGGATATGTCTGGTCAAAATTTACGTCAGGCTCCAAAGGAGTTTTGAAGCTGATTTTTTTAGGATGGCATGAATTTTCATCTGGCTTCTTTGTGCTCTGCTCAACTTTCAATCTACGAGCTGGTGGGGTAAGACGGGACTGGATGGAATCGAATATATTTTTGCTGGTACAAGATCTTCACAAGCATATTAAAGGGAACTCACACCCTGTAATATATCGTGAAATATAGAATGCGCTTGTTCCATGTCTTGATCAAATGAGACAATGGAACAAATCGAATTCACAAAAAGCGCCCAAAACATTTTCCTAGCATCCGATTGACTCTTGTTTTCGACTTCCCATCTCGGCATTGTATATATCATAGCGCTAGTAATGAAGTTGGACACCCTTTCAATAACTCCCGCAGCACTTCAGGTGCGGTATTCCTTCTGTGTCTGCCGGTAGACCACAACAATAGCTGCAAGCGCAAATCCTTGCATAGCCAATATTAAGCGAGAATGAGAATACATAAAAGCTGCATGCAGAGATAAGCATAGTGCGCTCTTCCTTCCCCTTCGCATCATCGTCGATGCTATGGTACCAGACGAAAAGCCTGCAAAAGTCCATAGCATTCTACTTCCTTTGTCCATGGTTTTGGATAGCGAGAAGAGGCCCAAAAAGGGTGAACGCTGAATCACTCTGTTATCAGTTATTACACTTTTCAGGAACGGTGACCTGATTCTTTGACAACCTAATCTCTCTCTGCAATTGTTCGTGGGACATTTGGCCTCTCATGCAGCTCAACTCGCCAAGAAAGCACGGAACTGACGATTTCGCAATGCGAGATGCTTTGAAGGACATAGCTGAGGCCTGGTTTGTCGGGGTATTGAGAAAAATATCAAAGTACAGATAGGTTTCGAGTATATCATCTCGATCCGAGAAGACCTTAACAATGCCCCTGTGTCTGTGACGTCCATCAATCAACGTGAATCTTTTCAGGGCCGACTCCGCGTCTGCTTCTGTAGTGCAAATATCTATGGATAGAAGGACTTCTAATTCTCCAGAGTTCAAGTTCTACGCCATTCCCTTAATATAGCCGGGCACGACGCTGCTGAAGTGAGCTAGCAGCGATGATTTTATTCCCAAAAATCTTCCTCTCTTCGCTTGGTTAAAACCAAAACTACTCATGTCCTCCGCGATTACCTCGACAGTGGCATTGTCGACAGGACGAAGATCCTTCCCAGATATCGCATCGGATATGTTGTTGAGCTGCTTGATGCTAAAACAGGCACGGAATATTCGATCCATTTAGGAGAAAGCCATGTTTAGAGAAGTGTGCAATTAATAAGTAGAGAGAAATAATCGTTGATTCTGGTGGGGGTGCAGGGTAGAAGTTTTTGGAGAAGGAGAGGGAGGAGACGGAATAAAAAAGGTGGAGCCTAAGTACCTAAAGTAATGGCTACCGAAGAACACACTTTACTGTATAGAAAATGTTAGCTATCCACTAATGATTTTTACATGTGTATTTCTAGACGTTGTGATATACACGTAGCAACCGAAATCAAGATGAAAGGCAAACTGTGAAAGGTCAGAGAACACCAATAGGAATTAGGAGACAGCTCGCTCTGAGTTCTCTCCATTGCAGACCCCAGTCTCCTGGTCGCGTAAGCTAAAATTTATGATCATTTTTCTGCAATTTGAACCGAAATTTGCAAACTATAATTTCCCCGCAGTATAATATAGACGTTATAATTATTTTTATGGAAATGGAACTGGGAATGACGTTCTAATTCAAACAGACTCAT
Organism: Kappaphycus alvarezii; assembly: GCA_002205965.3. Taxonomy (NCBI): domain Eukaryota; phylum Rhodophyta; class Florideophyceae; order Gigartinales; family Solieriaceae; genus Kappaphycus; species Kappaphycus alvarezii. The sequence continues at coordinate 149,584 of NADL03000645.1, forward strand.
GGAGGTCCAAAATCTGTTTCGCATGGCAAAAAAATTTCAGTTAGAAACATATCCGGATGACCTTCGCTGTCATTTATTAAAAGATCACGATGTAAAGGTATTAAAGCTCACTCTGAATTCTTTCACTGCAAACTCCAATTTCATGGCCGTGGCAGATAGACGTCATGATCTTTTTTTTGCAAGTAGGACAAGGAATGGCAAACTCAAATCTCCCCGCCGTATGAGATAGACGTGATGATCATTTTCATGGAAGTAGAACATGGAATGACGCTCTAATTCTCAGGCCTTGTAGAAGTTTATAATCTCTTTCGCATCTTTACATCATTTCATTTGGGAACATGTCCGGATGGCACTCAATTCCATTTATCCATAAGCGATATCTTTCTGAAGCTGTTCTTATGAAGCGAAATGTAAGAATTTCTCCTTCCAACATGAAGCTCACTCTTACATCTGGTGGGGCTATGGTAGCTGTTAGAAGGATAAAAGTTCCCTATCCATGCTCGAAAGACTCACTTTCGGCGCCCACAATTTTTTTCTTTTTACGACTGTCTGTTCCAACTGATTTCAAGGCATACATGAAAAGAAAGTAATTAATTTTTAAAGCCTTAAATAGAAAATTAAGTTGGTAATCATTTCGTATCATATTCAACAAATTTATCAATACAGCTGAAAAAGTTTACATCAAATGGTTTCTATGGTGTCCACTGCAGGATCCGACCATAAGGCTACATGCGAAAGAACGCGATTTAAATACTCATTTAATTTAAGTATCACCGCATATGAACACAATCAATTTATTTGTTAAGGCTTTATTCAATGATTTCTCGATTTCCCATCAAATCATTTAACACTTTGTAAGCTGCTTATCGAGACTAAATGCAATACGGAATCTATCAAGATGTGGAAGAATGAGATTTTGGATGTATATTACTGTATATTGCGATTTTCAATGGTACAATGTGTGTTATAAATTGGTTGAATAAATATCTTATGTTGTACCTACCGTGGCAGCGGCGACGGATTTATCCAACGCACCATGCCTTACGGCTGGCCTTCAGCTAGTCCTTGATAGTGTTCTGCTTCACTCCCTCTCCATCGCTTAGAACCTTTCACGACTTCCCCGTGAAGTAGGCGCTCTACATCTCTAATCAGTAAATACCCAACCTCCCCTACAGAGATATGGAACGAGAAAATTATTTATTAATCCACAAATTATCTAATCAGCTACTCTATGGGTTTTTTCAACCATTTCCATTGCAATAAAGTAAGTGAACCCCCCCATTTTCTCCCTACTGGAACTCAATTTACTGATATTACTCCGAGCATATTGTTGGGCCTACTGCACATCTCACAGTGGATTTACGCAAACATTTCTACTATTTCTACGTTGGCTACAATGCAGTTACTACTTGCACACAAATATTATATGATTAAAACCTCGTAGAAGATAAGGCAGTAAATTTTGGGATGAAATAAAACACTAATGTTTCCAGCACTCAAGTGCAAATATGCCGGCACAAATTATTTCCGTGACACTCCCCATCATCTCCATCCTGCCTTTCATGATCTCTAATACCCATTTTTGCTGTGAATTTTTCTTGTATGTTCCTTCCAAGTATCTTCGTTTAGATATCTGCTGTCATTGCTTGTGATTGGCAATATGAAATCTTAACCTTGTTTTGATTGACTACGTTTCGAATGTAGTGGAAGAAGAACTCTATAATTCTTGCTTGGTCCTAATATTCATGATTTGATCTTCTGTTAGCGAGATAGCCGCGTGGTTATGACAATTGATCGTGATGGGTCCATTTAGCTCTTCTCCAAGGTCTATCGCCAGTCTTGCAAGCCATACGGCTTCTCTTGAAGCCCATGATAGAGAAATTTATTCAGTCTCCTGTGCGGATTGCGGCACGACACTTTGCTTATTGCTTCTCCAAGATATGACGGAGCCACCGTGCATGAACACGTAACCACAAGTTGACTTCCTTTCCTCGCGGTCTCCTGTGTAATCAGCGTCAGAATATCCAACAATCTTCTTCTCACCGTCTGGCCTGCATGATATGATATGGTGCTTCAAACCTTGCAGGTAACGTAGAATGTGCTTGGCAGCATTCCAATGTTGTTTTCCATATGAATGCATGAATCTCGACAATAAATTAACTGCGTACGTTATGCACGGCCTCACAGTACTGGATAAATGCATCAACACTCCGATTATTTCTCAGTACGGAACGTCTTTCGCAGCTAACATCTCAGCTTCTTCTGCTTTCACCAAGATTTTTCCTTCTGATAGTGGGGTTGATGCTGGTCGAACTTCTTGCATATTGAACCTTTTCAGTATTCCTTTGATCATTGGAGCGTTGTGTAACTTGATCGATCCAGTCGTTTCATTCCTTTCTATTACCATTCCAAGGAACTTGTCAATTATCTTTTCCTTCCAAATTTCAACTTTCAAAAATATCTTATCTGCGGTATCATTCAACGCTTCCTGGCTTGGTCCTACGAGAAGAACGTCATCCACATAAATCAATGCAACAACACGAATTTTATACTATCCCTCATAGTAAACAGTCCCTGATCTGATTCACTCTTGATGAATCCCATGTTTCCTAAGAGGCTAGCAAGGGCTTTGATCCAAACCCTTGAAGCTTGCTTCAATCCATAATGGCCTTGAATAGCCGGTAAACATTATTTAGCTCTTTTGAATCATCAATTTTCCGGTTCTTCAAGGTATATTTCTTCTTCCAGTAATCCATTAAGGAATTCTGTCTTAATGTCCAACAAGAGAATGTTCCACTTGTTCTGAGCCACGACAGACAAGATGAATCGGAACGTCGTATATAGCGTAACATGAGCGAAAGTCTCATTGAAATCAATCCATGGTCTTTGGGAGTAGCCTTTCACTGCAAGTCTCTCTCAACATCTTGATATTTCGCCTTCCGAGTTTCTTTTGGTCTTGAAAATCCACTTGCTCTTAATCGGTTTGTGACCAGGCCGAAGTTTTATCAACTTCCACACTCCCTTCTTCTCCATTTCTTTCATTTATTGGTCCATGGCTTCTTACCATTCCAAGCTTTTAGAACTTGTCAATGCTTCCTGTACGGTGAGAGGATCTTCGAACTCGAGATCTCCTAGCTTTGCAATCTTGCTTAAAGCAAGTTACATATCTGGGGCGTATCGATCAGGTTAGGATCGCGCACGTTGTGACCTTCTCAGTTCCCGTTCATGGATGAGGTCTTCTGATGTAATGCCTTGATCATGCAATTCTGTATTTTCAACATGTTTTTGCTCCTGTTAGGAACTTGTCAGTCCTTTTCTTCCACTTGTTACTGTACTCAACGGGGCCGTTTCGTTTTCAATCGAAATTATTTCATCATGGGATGTGTTAACTAGCTCTTCAATAGTGGGCCTCGCTTCTTTCAGTTCTTCTTTGAATCGGACGTCTCTTGAAATCATGAAATTCTCTCCGGAATGAATATCTTGTACAAGTTACCTCTTTTGAATCTATCTACGACTCCAGATTCTGCTCGTACCTGTAATGTAACTTTTCTCGTAATTTTCGGTATATGAACATACGCAATTGCTCCAAATGTCCCAACTTGGCTTAGGTTCGGCTTCTTCTTCATAATTATCTCATATGTAATCTTCTGTTCGTCATTTCACGCACTTGAATACATCTTATTGCGTAACTATTTGCTGTATTGATTACTTCCGCCCAAAGCTTCTGGTACTCATGAACATTTGCAACTTCTGTAAGCATGGTTCTTGCCATATCCAAAAGTGTTCTATTCAGTCTTTCGGCTTCTCCGTTTGACTCTAGAGAATACGGGTCTCTTGTCTCTTTCAGTAATCCTTTGGACTTCAATCAGTTCTTCATTGAATCCGAAACGTACTCCCCGCCGTTGTCAAATCTGAATCTCTTCACTTTGGCGTTGCATACATTCTCAACTTCTGTAATAATTTCTTGGACGGCGTCCTCAACTTCTGTTCTACGCTTCAGGATTCGAACCAACGATAATGCACTGAAGTCATCACACAAAGTTGCTAAATACTTTTCTCCACCAAAAGATGTTAATTTGATAGGCCCCTTTACATCGGAATGGTCCAAGTCCAATTATTTCGAGTTCCCAGAGTCTTTTCTTGATGCTGCTGTCCTGGTTGTCTAGTCAACTTTCCCATAAGACATTCTTCACACGTTCTGTTGGCTCTCCCTATTCCTGGGGAACTCCATCCATAATTTGTGCAGTTCCCTTCATTACCAACGGGCTTTAATGTGCAAGTCGGCGATGACATAACTCATCCTTCGATTCTTAGCTGATACAAGCCTTTCCTAGTTCTTTGCCATTTTAATTGTCTTCAGTACTATTTCGTATAGGCCCTCGGATTTTTCGGTTCCATAGGCCACTGGCTTGTTTGAACTCTTATCCAATATCGAGCATATCCATTACCCTTCTTATCCTCATCGAACAGGATTCTTTTGTTAGCCCGCGTAATCGACTAGCGGATATAAGATTGCAAGTCAGTTCGGCACATATAGCACATCTTTCAACTTGATATTCTGGACCGTTAAGTTCACAACTGTAGTACTATGACATCATCTTGTCCATGAACTTTGGTTTGTTCACTGTTTCCAACTGAAATGAACCAGGAGTTTCTGATTTGGACAAATTTTCGAACGCATCTTCATTGTTGCACATGTGCACTTGAACAACTGAATCCACGAACCACTTCCTCGGTGCGTTCCTGTACTTTCAAAGCGAGGTGCGTACCACAAATGTAATTAAGTAGCTGGCTTCGCTTCACCTTGTCGTGCTTTCCATAATCACCGGCGCCATTGCGTCTTGTCACCTCTGTATTTCTTGCTGCCGAGATTTGACCAGCAGTCCTTCTTTTAGTGACCGTTCTTTCCCCAGTGGTGACACGCACCTTTCACTAGCACTCGCGACGCACTCGCGTTGCTTTCATCACTAATACCTCTCGCAGTTACCACCACCACCATCAATGAGCCTTCTTTTACGAAAAGAAGTGCAATTGCTTCTGTAAAATACTTATCCAGTCCACGGATGAGGTCAACTGTAGTTGTAATTCCTCGCGAAGACCTCCAGTTGTCCTCTGCTTGTCAATTCATTCACTTCATGACCGATTCCAAGCCAAGCTTAGTCTCCATTACATTCAAACTGTTCACATAGTTCATGAAACTCTCGTATTGCTGCATCTGTATAGCCTGATACTGCTCTAACAAAGCATCAACACTTGCTTTTGAGACAGTCTCGTAGAGCTCCCTCAACTTCATCCAAACTTTAGACAGATCTGTCAAGTCGATAACACTACCAACACAAGCATCATAAATAGTGAGCAAGATGCTTCTTAAGGCCACGTCCTGGCGCTTCTCGTAAGCCGATGCGGCCTTCAGCAATTCCTCTTGATTACCGGAGCTTCCATCTGGTCCCGCTGGACTTCCATCGCCATCAGGCAATAGGGACTTCTGCTGTCCTGTAACGATCTTCCAAACACCCTTGGAGCGCAAGATAAGTTGAATAGTGCCTGACCACAGAAAGTAGTTATCGTTCTATAAAGCTTCAATCTTGAATCGGGTGGTGTCGACGAGTCCACTCGCGTCCATTTGAAAGCACAGGCGTAGAGGACAACTTATGAGAAGAAGGCGGCGATGAGAAGAAGAGACACTCAGAGCTCTGGGCCCATAACCTGTTGCGCAGAGGTGCAGGACGGGTCGAAGCCGGGGAGAGTGGAGGTCGGTTGAGGAGTTAGGTTGTGTCTTTATTACTTTGACTCTACTCTAGTCCCCTTATATAGGAATGTTTGGCCTACTGTACATCTCACAGTGGATTTACGCAAACATTTCTACTATTTCTACGTTGGCTACAAGGGGAAAGGTTTGGGTGTTTTATTCTTGGAAGATATATCCGTTGGCTACAATGCAGTTACTACTCGCACACAAATATTACAAGATAAGGCAGTAAATGTGGGGATGAAATAAAACACTAATGTTGTCTGCACTTAAGTGCAAATATGCCAGCACTAATTTTTTCCGTGACATTTCCATCACCGGTGACCCTCCAAGATATTCGGGCCCCAGCCGACCACATCTTCCAAACATTAAAGCACCCAAACATTTCCCTTAAAATCTCGAGTATGCTGCCATGCAACTCAGCGAATAGGAGCTTCTTTCATTGGTGTGAGGAATTGTTATTCTAGTCCTTGTCTCAATTGCTTCATTAGAGTGGTGCGGAGGATGGGAGAAGTTAGACTTGGACAATGATATGCAATATCTTGCAGATCGCAAATCAGGGCTGCTCAAGTCCTTCTATTGTATCCCACCCTACAGCCCTCCAAAGTCTCGCAGTGAACACACATCAACTTTCTCCCAACAACCTGGTACCAGTACCGGGTATGCCATTGTTCCTTCTGCTTCATGGGGGAAAGGTTTGGGAGTTTTTACTGTTGGAAGATATATTCGATCTATCCTAAAGTTTGCCAACAAACACAATCGACTCAAAAAGGTGTGCCGACACAGTCATGGGGAGGAACTCTATTGTATGTGACATTTTTATTTAGTATATTTTGAAACTGCTTTGATGATTGCGAGTGAGCCTTGCAGTAATCACAGAGTACAGGGGAACCGCTGAGAGGGTTAGCCCAAATGACGCTACATCTTGATAGATCGAACATATCTTCCAAGAAAAAAAACACCCGAACCTTTGGCGACAAGCCGCACCGCGGACGGGCGACCTTGAAATCACGTGAAGGCAAGCTGCCTCAAGCAAATAACCATAGCAGAGTATCCTACGATATTGCTTTCACAACCGACGTCCAATCCTTCGAATCTTCCAAACACAACTCCAGTCACCCCCTGTTCAGCACTACCCCGTCAGCACTCACCAGCGACTGGTTCTCTCCTATACCCCGTCCAATCCACTGCACTCAAGTGGCGCACTCAACTTTGCCACAGCCTTGACAAACCCGACCGCTGCTGACAACGAATGCTGCGTACAATCGATCTGAAACCCCTCCCGTCTCTCTACAAACAAGCCATCCGCCTTTTGAATTGCAACAGCGGCACCAGGCATAGCACCCTCCAGCATTTCCCTCCCCTCCTCCCCAACCCTCCACTGCACCTGCGTCATTTTCACCAACATCCTCCCCACAACACACAACATCTCCGCCGCCATATCATCCTTTCCCTCATCCACCAACAAGGGCGCCATAGCCACCACAGCCTCCAACCCCGTAGCATACCCCGCACCTCTAACCCCCCACTGTCCAACCGCTCCCGATTCAATCCATCACACACCGCCACAACCTTCCTCGCCCACTGCAGAATCCCCTCCCACTCTACGCCCTTCCATCCACCCTCCTCAACTCAGCCACCGCAATCATCCCCCAATGATCACACTTATCCCCCCCCACGTCCTCCCCATCACCGCCAGACCCTTGGCCGCCTCCCCAATCCAGTCCTCCACGCCCGTAAACTCCCCCAATCGAATCAATCCCAACGCCGCCTCCCCAGGATAATACCTCATCTCCCTCTCCTCATCCACCCTGCCATCCTTAAAATACGACCAAAACCCCCATCCCTCCTCCTCCTCATCAAGCGCGTCATACACCCCCCAACCCGTCCAACACCGCACGCGACGTAGTCCCCCTCTCCACCCCTCCGCAGCCACCAACGCCACCAACCCAAGTCCCAACGCCCCGAGCTTCATCTCCGGCGTCTCCCCCTCCTCCGCCACACCCCTCTTGTCCATTCCGGATGCGTCCACACGCCATACAAGCCCGGATGCGCCGGCACCTCACGCACGGTATGATTGAGCAGCCACTGAGCACCGCGGCGTAAGACGGGTGGGACGTGATGGCACGGGTGGAATTTAGCGGGGGTTGCGGGAGGATAAGGGGGGACAGACTTGTGCGAGGGAGTAGAGTGCGCCGGCGTGACGGAGGGTGTTATAGTCTGGAGTGTCGGAGAGGGAGTTTGTGCGGGGGTGGAGGGGGGACGGTAGAGGAAGGAGGCGGGGCCGTGATGGCCGAGGTAGGAGGCGCGGATGATGTAGGAAGTGGCGAGGTGGATGAAGGTTGGGAGGGTGGAGGGGAGGGGGTGGAGGGTGGGGGGAGGGTTAGGGAGAGGGGGTGTGGGGAGGGGGGTGTGGAGGGGGTTGAGGAGAGAGGGTGAGGAAGAGGAGGAGGGGGATTACAAGCAGGGATAGGCGGGTGGGGAGGAGGCGGCGTAGGCGGCGTAGGAGACGGGGGGGCGGGGAGGGCGGGGAGGGCGCTTCGTCATTGCAGGGATTGGTAGGGCGGGAGGGCGGGATGGGGAGGAGGACGGTGCGATTTTGTGGCGGTTTTTTCTTCTGCGGAGGTTTGCTGGGATTGGTGGATGATGCGGGTTTTGAATTGTTGCTGTGAAAGCGTTGGGAGAGCGTTCTGGTTCAAAATTTATTTCGTCCGAGCACTTTGCATTTCTGATGCCATTTTTTGGTAACCAAAGGGGAGTTGATTTTATGCATTTTCTCGGCAGCTCAACGAGGAGCAGGCGGATCTACTGTGCTGTACTGTACAGTAATGGATCTACAGTACAGTAAAGTAAAGTAGTAATCGTACAGTAACATTATTGCCTCAATCCCTAATGGATATGATACTCCCCTTAAGGGAATGAAAGAAGTTTAATGCATTCAGTATCTACTGGGGACTGCGCACGTCCTAACTATACGGCTAAGATCTAACCGGTGTACCTCGTCGTCCATGCGCATCGGGGCTCGGGACAGGATAGCTTGAGCAATGGATGACCAGAGGGTGCAACTCAGTCGCTGGTAGATACGGCGGTGGATAACGCCAAGTGTCGAGTGACAATTGGACGAGATCAGCCGAACTAATTCCTCGATAAACGCAATTGTACCAGGGGAAGGGGCACCTAGGGAATCAAACGCCAGAGGTCGAAACGTGAAGTTCGGCGTGTAAGGCGCGGAAGATGGGCCAGTTGAGGGAGCGGGGAGGCGTCCGGCGAGGTTGCGTTCCAGAGTTGTAACCTTGTCGCGGGCCGCCAGTTCAGCAGCGCCACCGGCTACCTGGGTTGCCTTGGTGCGAACTGCGGCCTTGAACGTTGAGACGACAGTGATGTTACACGCAATGGCGCGCAACGTTGTGCCTTCCGGGTTGGGGGGGGGTTGTACCAGGATATCAGGGGGCCGGAGCTCAGTGCCCGGGAAGATGAGCGGCACCTCGTGCCGTGTATCCAGACCCGCGGCGCGGGTAACGTTTGTCGCAAACGCATAACAGAGCGAGTTATGGCGGTGACGACGGCCAAAACCAGGGCAGCAGAGGTCGCGGCGTGATCCCCGAGGGTGTCCAAGGGGTGGTCACAGTGGTGGCAGTTGAGGGGCATGGAGTCATCATACACATGTCATTACTTTACTATCAACCGACCATATCTTTCAAATATTAAATAATCCCAAATTTTCCTCCAATTACTATCTAATTCCATGCCGTTGTAAAGGATCGGTCTCACCCTCGAGAAACGCTCCATTGCTCTCTTCGGAACAGATTTTGACAGCCCTATGCCTTTCTCCAAGAATAGATATTTGAATAGGGACAAGCCTGGTCCTATCGTCCCATGGGGCTATGCAGAAACAATGCCTGGTTGCCTCATAGCAACCAATCTGATACACCCCTGTGTAATAGCGATTTACTCATTGTCTTTATTCCAATTCTTCATGACTCAGGGAGGGACTGGGGTGCTTTGTTGATTAGGGATACAAGAAGGCTTTTTCTGAGTACTAAGGGGTCAGGTCTGTGTATGAATAAGTCCGAAAATGAGGCAGTCAAGAGGTACAAACCTCACAGGCCTAGTGTATGGCCAGTCGTAAGGCATGCTGCGTTGGACGAAACCTTCACCTCAGATTGCCTTTGTGTAAGAACAGATTGTGACCGCCCGAAAGTCTCCTGGCACAGTGATGTAAAAGGGAAATGGATTTTTTCGGATGCACCAAGTACAGTAGAACATATCAGCTATTAAATTGTACTGAATTTGTCTTTCTCTGTACCGATTTTGTTTGACATGGAGCCCAACGTCATCGTTTCCTTACTTGGTCATCTTCTAGATAGCACCACTCTCTGGTAATTTCTGCTGAATTAGCACAAATCTAGAAGTTCCATAGAAAAGCCCTAGCATTGACTATAAAAGAAGGGCTCATCTGAATGCTTTGAAAATCCATATACATTCCACTTACCCTTCGCTCTATCTCTCTGTGATCACTGCCACAGTCTCCAATTCTCCTTTAGCCGAGCCCCAGCTTTTTCCCTCTCTGCTGTATACCTTCTGTGCCTTCCTAAACTTTCATTCTGCCTTGCTATCTGAACTTTGTCGCAGATTCCTTATATCAAACATTGGAGCAAAAATCAGCCGATGCATTTGAAACTCCATAAATTATGGCGATTTAGCCAGTGTGATCGGCAAAGATCGTGCTATCTTGGAAACACTGACATACATGGACATGAGTAAAACAATGAAGTATTGAACTCTTTAAATGAGCTGAGTTGCGTTGAAAGTGATTTTCGAGGAATGCAGAGATGATTGAAAAGAACTTAGTGTTAGGATAGTGCCATTCCAAAAGTTGATGGGAAAGTCACAGACAGATCACGTCGTTTTTCGTGATGTGTCCACTTGGACTAGTCTAATGAAGAAATTTGGTGTACATAACGAGAGAGCGGGAGCGAGGGAGCCAGACAGGAGTGAGGGAGAGAGCGGGAGAGCAGGAGAGATAGAGAGAGAGGGGCAGTAAGAGTGAGGGACCGAGATGGAGAGATGAGAGAGGAGAAGGTGGTAAGGAACTTTACTCGGCTAGAAGATGGAGAGAGATCGGGGCTTATATAGACTTCAAGGCGAGTCGACGATGCTTTCTGTTGATCGAAGGAAGTTTCCAGAAGACATAATAGACGACGGTGAATGTCTAACCTAAACTTGCTTGAGCTTATCTAAAGTAGATCAGCTCAAGCTTACAGCACTGTTCAGTGCATAAACATAACGGTCAAGTAATAGGTTGATCGGTAAAGTACAGTAATAAATTTACCTCTTTGCGAGTTGTCAGCTGTCAGAAAAAGGCATAGAAGTGGAATTACACTAACAGAATTAAACGTATGCTTGTGACGTGTGATATATGGTGAATCTACAGTGCAGAAGATCAACCATTTAGAGGGCGCCGAAATCCTTAGTAAGGAGAAACATGTGTACTACCAGAGTCGAGTTCACTAACTATCTGAGTTGGTGATATGCTTTAATCTTTACGTATTACGTTTCTCCTGACTACTGAATATAGAGTAGGAAGTACGGAAAAGTGAATACGATTTAGTATAAGTAGAATTGCCTCACAATCAATCTGCTAGTTAGTTATTCTCCATAATAAGTGAAGAAAAAGGGAGCAAACCATCAAACGTAACCTGAGCGAATGCTTAGTACCCCTTTCACTACTTTTGTCCTCAAATGAAGTCTAGAATTAGTGTTTTTCGCCCTTTCGATAACCATATATCTAACAGCAATGTTAAATAATGCTTTCGAAACCCCAACATCTGCTATGGAAGCTGATTATCAGCATTCGCAAGACAGAATAACCGAAAATTCAAAAAAAATGATATAAACCCCAAGCAGCGAGAACGAGAATATGTGAGAGCAATTTTACCTAAAGTGAGTTCTTACGGTGATCCGGAGGTGGCTTTTCTTGATGCTTTAGCGTCAAGTAAAACTGCGCACAGACATCTGGGTGAAATTTCCGAATAAGCTACTAATACAGTAGTAATGTTTAAATAAAACTAAAAGTAAAAACATTATATGAAAAGAAACTGATTCTATTCACGTAAGATGGAGATTTATACGAAGATGATCCAGAACGGGGGGGTATCTTTTAATGTGTTCAAATATCTGAGCCATACATAGATTGGGTTACTCTAGACTAAGGAAGTCTCCAGGCGATAGCTGGTCTATAGACCCACTCTGACAAAGATAAGGGGCAACAAAGGAAAATTCTACGATACATAACGAGCATAATTATCGAAATTAATCCTTGATTTGTTTTCCATCTGTTCCATTCACCTTCGAAGAAAAATTACTTGATCCTCTTGGGGAACTGGTGAGTCGAAGTTCTTTACTGCGTACACATGAAATCACGTATTGTGTTTGAAATGCATTTCAATGAAATCTAATGTTCTTAAACCAGCTCACACTGACAAATTTCTCGTTTGCAGATATCATTTTCTCTCCAAATGCCATCAGACCCCAAAAATTTCTGTTTCCCCATCTAAATGTATTTCTAGTGAACCTTTTCAAACTATTTCTAGTTCTTCAAATAACTTTCCTCAACCATATTCCTCAAAAACTTAAACGAGATCATTCAATTCGGCTTCGCTTCTTGAAAGTCCCACATACTTTTTCGCGGCCTTTTTTATAATAAATATGTACTCAAAATAAAGAAAACATACTCTCCAGTTGAAAGACGAGTAGCAATATCAACTTCTAAATCCAAATCGGTAAATTCGATTAATCTGCATTGTTTGTCACTCGTCTGAGTACTAAAATTTCTTGATCCTTACATATATATTATCCTTTTTTAGATCTTGCCCATTCGTGATTGGTAGGTGTCTCAGAAGCTCGATCCAGTACATCAACGGCAAAAGATACGTCAGCGTTTGTTTTGTATTAAGATATAGGAGAATTCCTACTGCCTAATTATATATTTCAGAATAAAAATCGTCACACCCTTCATGCACAGGGAACCTTCTATCATGAGAGTAGGCACAAGGTTCAAATCATTTTTAGAACCTGTGTAATTTCTATCTATGCAAATTAGACTGGCTAAGTGAAGTGGCTTGATCTTTTTTCCAAAATTTTATTCCCATAAATAAGGAAAAAGGTCTATGTCCTTCGCTAACAATGTATTTTATAGCTTTTCTTCACCTGTTGGATTGATCGAATATTTTTACTGATGATTATCACATAATAAACATATAAAAAGATCGAGATCCTACTATTATGGTATCAAAACTCATGCAGGATGAATCCAACCAATCCAATCGATGATACCTTTGAGGCTCTATTTGTATTGCACAACTTAAACGCTTGCTTAAATCCATACAATTCCTCTTTTAGCATTATATTTTCTCCGGGGTTTGCCCAAATTCAACCTAAGAGTAGGTGATACATAAATTATTGCATGATTTTTCCCATATACAAACCCTTGTCTCACATCTATTTGATATAACCGCATATGTCTTCCTACTGAGACTTTCAAAGCGACGCCAATTTTCATAAAGTTCAGAACTGGGGAGAACATTTCTACCACGTTTTCTTGTAAATCACTTAACAACTAGGAGAGTCTTGTATCCATTAATAGTCCCACCTGCATTAAACATGACTTTAAACATAAATGTGGTTGAGGCTAACGTAGGAAAATTTCTAATTCTATGCTTTTACCAGACTTTGTGAGTTTGCAGTGAAGCCAACTCACTTTCAATATAACTTCTTTATTCAGAATCGTCTTCTCGCTTGTATTCCTCTACGATCTTAGTTTTATTTGCTCAGTAGATTTGTTTAGTAATGGAGTTGCATGTACCACCTAAGATGAATTTATTTACTGTATTTGTTGACCTGTTTGGATAAATAACGCTCCTCACATTGAGGTCAATATTCGACTCCTCAACAACTCCATTAGATTCCTCATTTAAGTTGATTTTATTATCTCCAGGTACAGGCTGGACGTTATCATCTGGGGAATAAAGGGAAGGGGATCACTGTCATCAATTATTTTATCAGTTCCAATACCTGTGGATGATTAATCTTTTGCGTTATTGTCAGAGAAAACTTTAACAAAGCTCTTACGATTCCTGCTATTTCTATTGGAGTATAATAAGTTCCCTAGGAAAATATTTGCCCGTAATATATGTGTATACTCAGGACTCGTTCTCTCGTAGAAGGAATCTAAACTTTATATATTGGCCTGGGTAGGTAGCTGATCAATATACCTTCCTTCGATTCGCGTCTAGCTTTTTCGTTTCCCTTCGCCAAAATCCCTGTCGCCGAACAAATCAACCCCTCAGATCTTACACATCTGTTTTTAGTTCGCAGAGAAGCTCTTGTGAGGACCGATCTAAATTCTCTGTGAGAAAATAATTTGCAACCGTTTCATCATGCGTGCAAGCGTCTGCTCAGAGGTAAATCGGCAAAACTGAGTGCAACATCAATGAATGTTTTTACTCAATTAGCGTTGAGTTCATTCTCCATTTTATTCCATCTTTGGCAGTACTCAAAAAATCGACACATCCCAATCCTCTTGAATCGTAAAACAAATACACCATATCTCCAATTCGCATCCATTTTTGCTATGCGATTACTGAATCATCTTTCATACTTCCTCTAGAACACAGTATGATAATCTAAATAATTCTGCCGAACTTATGCATTTTCCAAATAGGTGATATCTTAAAATGCCCTGAATATTCATGAACGAAAGTATAAATTAAAGCGACATCACGGCACTTTTATGAAATCAGGCCACATACATCACTGTTGAAATTCTCTACTGTATTTCGTTCTCTACTCATTCGTATTCAGTCATCTCATTTTTCCGATCTCATATGAATGAAACTAGCTGCTAGATCATGAGGTGTATTTCGAAAAGTTTATTTTATTCAAGGTTTGTGGATATTCAGGTTTCATAGAAATGAACGCATTCCTATATAACAGTTTTCGATTCCATACTCTTAATGCAGCCCTCGTATTTGATGCGCTTTAATCAATGGTTCTATCCTTTCCTCTTCTTTAATAAAAGGTAATTCTAGAAATTTTGGATATTCCGAAACCCTTTACCGTCCGAATTTTTCAAAACCTCTTTTAAAGTTCCTCGCAAAACTTTACAGTTTCCCTTTTTTCGTTTTGCATCCGTTTGTGAATTATGTCCATGATTTTAACTTTATAATCCATAAATAGCATAACTATTAAAAAACTGAGATGTTCTACAAAATGCATTAATACCAAAAATGTTTTCACTTTCTCTCTGCTCAATTGCGGCCATAGAAACGCAAAAACTGCTTCACTTGCAGTTTTCTTCCATTTATTATTAAAAATATTCATCTATATGCGTGTAAAATACCATTACCCATCCTTTTTTCGTCATCCGTGAAGTTCTTGCATTATTTTATTGGTGCATACACTCAGTATTAAAACTGGGTCGTCCATTTCATTGAATTATTTTCATATTGATTCAGTAAATTGCGTGACTGCTTCTGTAAGGGAGCTTGAATAATCGATAAATACTTTAATCTATATACCTGCTCACCAATTTTTTCTGCGAAGGCTTCGAAAACGGGTGATGGTGTGTGCGTTTTATTTTTTAAAGATACATTAGACTGTATCCTGGAACAACCCGGAAGGTCAAAATCGTCTTAAAGGGCATCCCAACAAAACAATATTGGGGTAGCTATTGTTCATTTTCTTCACGCCTATAGGAAGCAATTCTTACGGAGCCATAAATTCTGAGTATTTTTGAATCTTTTTAGGTAATTTCTTCTGTGAAGATACAAAAAGATGAATTGGGCTGGCTTCATGCGATCATTGCGACGCTTAGGGGTCCTAAGATTTTTAATCGAAGAAATTTCAGGGTCTGAAGTACTAATTACTGGACATTTTAGGCAGGCATAGAGGGGAAGACACGGAAATTTCATTTTCTGTAACATAGCCTACTGTTGAAACCCATTTAAATTTTATGGTGGTGTACGTGCACGTAATACGTTGCGTCAGGCGCAAAGTTACACTTATTACTGGCAGTTCAGACAACAAGACGCCGTGTTGGAGCATCAGTGCGGCATATAACTGAAGAGGAATATAACAATAACAATAGTAAAGATAATTTGAAATTATGTCATTATTGCAAATTGTTAGAATACTATATTAAAAAGGCATGAATTTACCTAAATAAACAAAGCATTAGGCAGTGCGGAGGTTGGGTGTTTATTACAGATTTTAATACTTTCCAAAGCGTAGCTGCCAAAGAAATAATGAAAATTTCCCATGAGAAAAATTATTTAGTTTACCACCAGTTGATTTTGAATAAAGGACGCAATTTCCTACAATTTTCTAATTAAATTTAAAAGCAGAAAACTAGCAAAAACTAAATTTGAAGCTGAATTGTACAATATGCTTATACATGCAAAATAAGCCAAATCCTGTATGTACGTTTGAGAAATACGGAATTTTCATTGATTACTACGATAAATTTCTTAGAATCAGGTCAGGAACCATCGATTGTTATCATCGAGAAAAATTTTAAATTTTTGTAAATATGTAGCATTGTTTTCAAATTTTAGCTGGAATCGAATAATTTTCCTCTAATTTATTTCCTATCCCTGTAGCCATTTTGACTAAACTATCTCCAGAACTAACTGCGGGGGGATATATCCATCTCTTTTCCAATGTATTTTAAGTTTTTTTAGTTTTTTAGTTTAATATTTGGAAAGTAGGTCTTTATCAAGAAAGACTGGTCTATCTTTAATAGCTTCAATTTGTATTCCAATGCATGTATTCATGTGCTTCTATATTTGATTTGACCAGTTAGGATTTATCTTTTGATTTCCTGGCGCTAATATGTTTCATTTTTCCATTCCTTCATCGCGAATGTTCTTTTTTTAAATGTGAACCTGTCTAAATCCTATGTACATGACTGAGTTCGAACTTTCTGACCCGTAAAAGAGATCATATTTGTTACGACGTACATGAAATTTAAGCGGCTTTCTCTTAATTCACCTTTTTCAGCAATATCTTTATCAAACATCCGTCCAGCTCCCGCTGAATTCCTAACGTTTACCATCCTCTTGGCTGGCACTTTAAAATCCTTCAGAACTGATTTAAAATTTAATCAAGAACATTCAAATCTGAAGTTTTGGACTGTAAGTGATACCCCAAAAAATATTCCTGGAAATAACCCGAGTAATTTTTTGCATCTACTCAAATTCTTGGTTTGAAGTTGCAATCAAAGTGAAAATTTATAATTTATGATCTGAAACAATTTTAAAAGAACTTAAAATTTGCATTGACGTCTATTTAGTTATGAATGTTGTATTTAAACGAGATTCTCGTCAGTCATTTAAAATAATTTGAGCTTTGATTACTTCATTAAAATAAGAAGAAATTCTTCTGAACTTTAAGAAGTTTTGAAGCGCTGATTTTTTACCGCTTGTATCGACTTTAATTTTCCTTGAAATATTGTTACGGTATTCCAATGTATCTTTTCCTTAATGCTATTGAGAAACGCATAAATTGATCATTTGCAGTGCGTTTCTGAGTTTGCTGCTGAGATCCTCCTAATGATATATAGTTATCAGTCAGCAAATGAAGATTTTTCGTCGCTTGTAATCTGCGGAAATTTCTCCTTGGTTCCAATCAATGTTATCCTGTAATTGAACGCTCTTCTACAAGCAATACTGTATCTTTAGAATTTCTCATTTTATCTCCCTCCAGAATTTCGGTCATGATTAAGTCTAAATCAGATTGATTGAAATTAGAACACGACAGATTTCTAGAATCCTCTTAAAGAATAAAGCCGTAACCATATTTCCAAAAATTTTGGAAAACCCGATTTATTCCTTATGATTTTGAAAGATATATTCATTATTGGAGCTATTATTGACTCCAGTGGGGATTTATTTCTACGAGGTAGCTATTATGTACTTAGTTTCTACTTTATTTTATTCTTTATTGAAAAATACATGTAGAATGAACTTTTTTGGCTTGTGCTACTGGAATATTAAATATCTTGCTCACCTTCTGCGTCACTGCACAAATAAAATATTTTTAGGTACATCTTGCATTATTTCCTTTTGGTGTTGTTTTGGTGAATTTACATATAAATTCTAGATATTTTAATATTGAACTCCATCATTTACTTCTCAGTTCTCTATTTTCACTTCCTTAATAATTTAACTTTCAGGGTAAATTGAGGAAATGTAAACTTTGTCCTTTTTCACTGCAATTTTAGAAGCACTTAATGGTGATATTACTGATTTGAAGACTCAAATCCCATTCCGATGAAAATACATTAAATATTGTAAAGTTTAGAGCTTTTCCTTCAGATAAATTTAACCCTAATGTTTCAATCTCATTTCAGGAGAAAATAATTTCTGCAAGCTTATCATGAATTCGGTGTAGTGGCGATCTTATCTCTTTTCGTATTACTGATTAGTCTTTGTGTTTGAATGGCTGAGTTCTCCGAAAAGAAATTTCATTACTTCTTCTTCCAGTTATATAGCATTTTAATGTAAATACTTAATCTTCAACTTGATTTATTCTCATCACACAATGAAATACTATCTTAATACTACTTATTCTTTTAAGTACGCTCCAGATCTTCTTTTCATTATTCAGAGAGCCATTTTTTCAATAAATTATCGAATATCCCCCAGTAGAACTTTTTGTGATTTTTCGCATTTTATGCCTTGGATTATTTCTCAATTACAATCAAACTCCCAGTCGTTCCATTGCTATTTATATAAGTTGATTTTAGAAATTACCTAACGTTAAAATATTTAAGAAAATAAATATACCTTACGATAGTTCTTACATATCTGCCTTCCCGGAATCCGTTACTAGTGAACAGCATTCGAAAAGCGTAGACCTCCTCACATATTCAACGTTTTGTTGATTGATGGGTTCCTGAAAATCTTTCCGGAAAAACTTTCTCTAAAAGTGAACCATGATTTGACTGTAATTGCTTGTATGTTATCTGCTGCGAAATATTATACCCTGTAACCTTAAATATCTGTATTTCTGCTATAATTCCAAAATTTTCGCATATGATATTTTAATTTAAACTGGGGCATCTGTAACTAATAGATCATTCATTTCGCTTCCAGTTTTCACTCTTTACGTTTACTATTAATCTAAAACATGTACCTGCATTGTTCTATTTATTTAATAGCGCTCTATTCACGAAATTTTTTTCGTAAAACGATACAAAATTTTGCATTGGAGTATTGGTCCCAGAATCGAGCCTTGACGAATTCTCTATGAAGGCATTTAAAATTATGTGGTTTCAAATGTTCATAGAAGTCTTATATAGTGTTCTAGCAGAGATAAAGAGGTTCTTAAGCTCAAAAGGTAATAAAATATGCTCATTTAGGATATTTTTGTTATCTTGTCACGATATGTGATGAATTTGTCCTTGGAAATTGATTCATATCCACGAGATGTAACGCTTTCCATGTAGAGCGAAATTGCTTGCAAAAAATAATTTATACGATCGTTATGCCCAAGTTTTGGTCATTCATGTCGAACCAAAGAAAGGTAAATTTTCGGGTTATTTTACTGCATGGAAGATGTGTTCGGTTATATCCACACCGCTAATGCGTTATGCGGGATAAGTCGTCACTGATGGGTAACACTACTGTACATGATATTCCTTACCGGGCCGGCTCAATGCCAGCGAGCAGGCATGCCGCGTTAAATATGACGGCCGCGGCAGCATGCCTTTGGGTAAGCACCTCTCAAACCATCCCATAGTTCTCCATCGATCGAACGGCCACGTTCCGCACGACATCGGTTAGCATCGCGCAAGCGTCTGGGTGCCAACCTCCAATGGTGGATATTTGGATAGGCAAGCCTTCCTCTAGCAGCCATCGCGAGCAGTTTTTCATACCTTCTACGTTTGGTGGAGATGGCTGCGTTGAGGGAGGGACCAGAGTCAATAATAGAATTCATTAAGGCCGTTTAATACACGAATTTATAATTGTTTAAATCTAAAGTAATTTTCGCAAAATCATGACGGAATCCTCAGTGAATGTGAAATTTTGTTGATTGAAACAATTATTTTGGGTTGTAGAAATACTTGTTCAAAGGAAAGTATTACTTTCAAGAAATTTTCAATTTTATCAATTACTGTTCTTCAAACGGTTTCTTTACCCGCGGAGAGATTATTTTTTAATATTTTGATCAAATAGGCCCTTACGCGTGGTTCGACTTTTTTTCCGTGATATTATAACCAATATGATATATTTATTTTGGCGCCAACACTTCAGAAAAATCTTTAAAAGCCGACGGTGTGATAGCAACCAACTAACGAATGAATTTCCTGAGCACGTAAAACATACTACAAATCCAACCCACTTCCAAACGTTTTAGAGATATCTTAAGATGTGAACTAGTCTTTGTTCGTATCAAACGACCAAGAGCTGAAATAAGATTGATTGAATGTAGATAATTTTTAAGCACGGCAATGTACTTTTTGTGGCGTAAAATTGAATATGATGACCCAGTGCAGCCAATTAGAATTTTCATGTAGGAACTCATGGCATTTTTAACATTTCTGCTAAAAACATAAAGCGACGTTCTCAAGCCTCCGGATACATATTTCTCGAACTAGAACCTACCAGAACCTGCTACTTTCTTATGTGATATACTTGACTTATTTTGCACTCATTCTTTTTGTTGATCTTATTTTGAAAAGCTCTCAACTATTTACGTTCAAGAGTACATCCATATTTATGCGTACATTTTTACACATTGATATGCAAGAACATTACTGTATCAGTTTATATCAATACAATTAAGGTTTTATTGGTACTTTTTACTCTAAATAGTGCAAAGGTTGTGAGACGTATGAGTTTCCATTCATACAATTACTGCTGCGGTACGCTAAATTAAACTAGTGCAGAACAAAAATGCTAATTCATGTATATTATTTATCGATATGTGCTTCTTGTACATCTGTGGTCCAACTAAAACTGAAAAATCATCGCTTCAAACTTGTTGCGTTCAGAAGAGTTTAGGCAATACATTAGCAGGAAAAGCAGAAAGCAAGAGACTTCATTGTAAATTGGATTTATGGTACATCTTTGACAGCATCTCAGCAGATTCATTGAAGCGCGTGGGAAAAAGACATATAAAATTCGACGTCCTGTCTCTGACTTGTTGCGAGTATCCTACTACTTCTATATACTACTTATTTAATAATTTTCTGAGTATTGGATCTGTCAATTGATTCTATACGTTCGAAGTATTCAGTGTACGTGGATTATTGAAGCAAGTTGAACGTCACTATTCATCCTACTACATTTATTTTGAATTTCGTCACGTTCGATTGAGACCGTTTACGTTAGATGTTTTTTACACGTCATGGAAGAATCTGTTTATTCATCTATCAATGTGCATCAAGTTACGTCCGCCTATCATGTGTCATTTAATTGTTTTTACTAAATTTTACTCAACGTAATCTATAGAAAAAAGTCTATAAAGCCAGGAGGATCAGTCTGAGTTATAGACCTGAAAAAGAGAATACACAAACAACTAGTGACTCTCACACACCTAAGTGCAACTCTGTTAATAAATCAAATCTCTCTTTACCTCCAGCAACTTTATGTCACCAAAACTAAAATATTTCTTTCTTTTTTTGTAACAGAACCCCATTCCGACTGGATGTATTAGGTAGTAACGTCTAAAAAGTCAATCTAAATAATTCTTTCGAGTCTCCTCGCGTTTTTTCCTGCGTTTAGTTGCTGAAAGTTTTCATTGAGGACAAATTCTGGTCGAATGAAATGTCTAGGCTGGTTACCCTGAATTCAATGTAAATTACTTAAAGCAGACTGCTGTAGAACCACTTAGACACCATATTGTATATATCGATATTTGCAGTATCTTTACGACATATCGATGTGAAGTGCAGTACTGCAAGACCTGTGAGAATGGTACTTTGATACAAAAAAGCAAATTCATGTGGAGATATATCGATATATTCTGTATCTGGGACAGTATTATATCGACAAATAATTCTAGGCTATCCAGTACTCCTGTGTTTCTTGTGTAATATTGATTATGTTTTCATTCTCTCTACGGTATTCCGGCCCACAACCAGCCATATGTCTCAAATATTAAAGCACCGAAAGTTCTCCTACCTGTTTTCATATGCACCAAATTTTTTTCAGCTTATAACACAAAACAACACACGGTGAATTTTCAACGATGTAAAAAACTTTATCATGAGTACAGACTACAGTAAACATCAGCCAATCAACCACCAGTGATTTTTCCATTGAATAGAAGAGAAAGTACCCAAGGCACTGTAGAATACTACTAATTATTTTATGCATTTTGGAACACAATTGAATTTATTTTTCAATCATTAACCCATCTCAAGTTTTACTTTTGTAAAAGGAAAAGTAACCGCCATGATTAAGGATTTCGAAAAGACTGTTATTTAGGATTGCTAAATTAATGCAAGATTCCTCGCAAAAACGCAGTGTACTACCCCTTTTTTGTATGTAGTGCAATAACCCTGCACTCTTCAACCTCTCCAGAATTATGTTGACATACTAAATGCTACTGCAGTAAATTTTCAGAAAAAATTCAAGTTGATTAGCGAACAAATGACATTAATATGTAAATCTAAATGAATTTCCCTCAGTATGCAATACAATGGCCAAAAATTCCAAAAATAGGCGACAACCCCAATATCAATCACATCAAACGTGACACTTCAAATTTTTCTGTTTTCTTTGCTCAAACTAGCAAGTTGAGACTATTGAGACGAAAAAAAAACTTTTCAAGGCTCAATTGCAAATTTTAAACATAGCTATAATTTGGAAACTTAATGGCGAAAGGGTAACTGTTACTGTGCTCATTATTTTAGAATAGCGGTATTTGAAGTGGCATTCAATTGGAAGCTTCCCCAGGGAGGGCAGGCCTCACCTCAAAGTACTGATTCCTTACAATTTTTTGTCCGACCGCACTACTTCCGTGAGGATGGCGAATCCCTCGTTCCCTAAACCTATGACTTCAGAAATTATTAAGAAGAGGAGAAGGATCATCCTCTAGATGTTACGATTTTTTTGCGAGTAGCAAGTTTGAAACGATCAACATTCGACTTGACGGAACTTTCGAATTTTATTGAAGCGGGTTTGTCATGTAATTGTACACTTGTGAAGCTTTTTTGACATTCCTGGTCGAAAGGTTTACCTATTTCCTTTTTTCAACCAAAAATAATTATTCGAATGCTTCTTTTAGCGAATTTTTTTTGATTTATTTCCCACTTTGATTCCACTGTCGCGGTAAATAACATAAACATATATCCAATAATTGAGGTAAATGACATAAACGTATATCCAGTAAATGAGGCACCATTTTTTTCTTCCTCTACACAAGCCTTATCCCACTTACTGAAAGGTAGACAATATTAATACATACTCGAGTTTGCACACAAGAAGGAATAGTTGCAATCCATATTTTCAATCAAAATCCGTAGGTTGAGCATGAATGCATTGACGGCACACTAGATTCATATATAAAATAAAAGCGAATTAATCGTGCCAGCTGTATACGTTTCGAATTCTTTATTTCCCAGAATGACTGAATTTACTGGCTACAACGATCTGGTTTTTATCCCATGAATACACCGCGATAGGTGTTTTCGATTTTGAGCCTAACCAATAGATTAGCCGTGTAGCTTTCTTCCCTGTCCGATGACAGATCTACAGTAGCAGTAATTCTGACGGAAGGATTGACATGTCGTGCGGTGCATCCTCCAGTTTTTGGCATATGGAAATGGAGACTTCGGTACACGGGTACTGCATAGTCAAAAAATATAAACCTATTTAGATTTTCTTTTGAAAGGAGGAGGTTTGGGTGCTATACTGATTAGAGAAGTAAAAAAAATATTCCTCTGGACGGTAAGATATATAAAGGTGCATTCACGTATTGTCGAATTCGCTGAGAAATTACAAGTCTGTGCACTCCAAACTTTTTTGTTTTGTAAAACAATGGAAGAGGAATCAACACCTATTGAACAGAATGCACATCAGTGCAGAGTACCTCATTGTAATGAAATAGAGGCGTTTTGCTGGGGAGGAAGGTTTGAAATCACAACCATTCTATCACCATTTCGCAACGAAGGAGTGAAAATTTACCAAGCATACGACCATCTTTGCCAAAAAGTTATTGATTTGAAGATAGGAATACATACCAGGTCAAAATCTCTTCTTTTTAACGAGTTTAAGGTTTTGTCAATGATATCAGGAATTTTCGAGACAAATTGCGGGGTCCCAGGAGTGCTTTTCGAGGGTGTAGACAACAATGGGCATAGATTGCTTGCACTTGAGCCTCTTGGCCCTAGTCTACGGGAATATTCATCACTTTATTCCGAAATGAAGCACCGTCGCGTAGCCGTTTCACGCATCATGAAGCTTGGAATTAACCTGCTCCACACAATTCGTGATTTGCATTCTCTTGGTTTCGTGCACGGATTTATTTGTCCATCGACGATTTCATGTAAACGGGGAGATCCCGAAAAGGCCTGGCTGACTTCGTTTACTATGCGAGAGAGTACAACGGATTGCAGTCGGCGGCAATTCAGGATGAATTACGAGTAGTAGTAGGTAGAACACGAACCAAATTTTCATCGTTTGCAGTGCAAACAGGTCAAATCTATGGACCTCGAGATGATCTAGAGTCCTTGGGGTACGTCCTTGTCTTTTTGTTGCAAGGATCTCTCCTTGGTACGAAGTTTCAGAAGAATTCACTGAGGATACTATGGTTAGTTGCCTTGATGTTGCTGCTAAAATGGTTTCGCTGAACTTTCTGGATAAAGATGTAAGTGTTTGGATGGCCGAATACTTGAGATATTTGAGAAAAATTGGAGCATGATAGGAGACCTTGTTATAACTTTCTCGAAAGTTGTTTATACAAAATCCTTAGTCATGCTCAGTCAAATGTTTCAGTATAACTCAATAAGAAATATTGCAAGTCAAAGCAGATTTTGCACTTATTCGTAGGAGGATAAAAGACTACAAAGGAAAACGTTTGGGTGTTTTATTGTTGGAAGATATTTCCGACTATAAACGAAATGTCTAGAAATTTTGAATCAATCATATGTAGCGAACATGCCTTGAATCAATGAAATTGGGAACAGCCGTAAAAGTATCCCTCGGTAGGCCCTGTCCGAAGAGATTGTGTTTTTACGCGATATATTATTTCCCCGTTGTTGCGGAACTTTTGTACCTGGTTTGAGATTAGATAGTCCATAGTATCTTAAAATAGTATATTCTAGAATCAACAGATAAAAGAAAGGAGAGGAACAAGTAATCTTTCTTTTGGTCCTAGGTTGCTTTCTGTATGCACAGGTGAGACAATAGAGACTCTTGACCAAGCGATGCACCTACTTTTATATACATGTCCTAGGTATTTATGCTAAAGTTCCAGGTGGGCTTCTCGCGTAGAGGAACCGTACTAACTGCTATCAAACATGCAGTAGTCCGTAGAGTTTGCCGAACTTCTTCTTTTCCCGCTTTCACCATTCGTTACAGTCTCGGCAGCATTTGTGCAGATCCAAGAGTTTTCAACTGCTTCCTTGTAAGTTTAGTTCGTTCTGCTCTTTACACAGTAATCGCCACTGTCGTAGTCATTGTTATATCTGCGGAAATTCAGCACACTCCCCGTGCAGAAATCATTCTGAGCAAAAAAAAACAACCAGAAGGTTGAAGTACTGATACTGTAGCGGCAGTAATGTCTGATACCTCATGCCTATTGGCTGGTCCCAACCAGTCCTCTACAGGGTTCACGGCATCTTGGTGATCCATTAAGTTGGTAGCCTGTACTCATTGCAGAAAATCCTTTGGGAAACAGTTGGTCTCACTTTTGAAACAGTTAACCACAACAAGCTTCCTCCTACTAATACATAGTGGCTGGAATGTTTCGAAAGTCTTGGTACCTTGACGTCAGCGTCGTTCAATTGCGCGTTTGTGAGACTCGAACCTTTACTCCCCTTGCAGTAGATTTTGCCCCTCACTCACTGCACACAGCCTTCGGTGCCTCTAAGCAGGGGGTGTTAATGGATTTGGTTTACTGCGAATGGTGCAAAGGTTGTGAGTCCTATGAATTGCCATTCAAACCGTGTAGCAGGATCTATAATACAAATAATGGAGCGTGTCCACCAACCAGGAAGTAGCTGATAGTCCAGTCAACAAGCAGGCCGCGTTGGAGGTGACCATCAACGGGGCGTGCCGTTGAAAGAGAATCGCCATCACCTGGAATATTGGTCTTAGGAACTACCCAAGGTAAACGCTATGATATTCATAGTGCGTGTATTCGTGTTTAGGATACATGGCAGTTAGGGAGCGTGGTTCCTCCCCAATTACTGTGTCGCCATACGTTTTTGAGTCGATTATCGTTGTCTGGAAATTTTAGGATAGATCGAATTTATCTTCTAAGAGAAAAACCCGAAACCTTTTTCTTTAGGATACGACTCAGTCGACCGGGAACTCAGCCCATAAATATTTCGTCGTTATCCAACCCTCACATTCACACTTATCCATAGAAGTTTTACAAGTCATCAATTATACCGAGAGATCGCACGCACAGATTAGCAATAGACTAGACTGCAAAATACGGACATGGATGTACTATACCAGGCAAAGGGCGGAGGCGGCGATGATTATGGAAAGTTGCAACTGCGATTGAGATGAGAGTATTTTTCAAACGCAACCGAAGTATACTACTGCTCGGTATTTCCTAGAAAGGAAATTGTCGAAAGTTTGTGCACAGCGGCAGGTATGATTGCACAACGCCACCTTAAAACTCTTCCAGTTTTCAGTCCTCCAAGTCTCGCAGGGAGAAAGGCTTGGGTGGTTTCCTTTTGGAAGATATATCCGATCTATCCCATAGTTTTCCGATTTTATAGTTTTCTCCCAGTAAACACATCCATAGGATAGCTTGTTGCGTGGCAGGAAAGGGGATTGCAATGGAAACTAGGTCAAAGCAAACAAAAGAGGCTAGTCGTTTACCTCCAGCGGGAAATACTAGCTTCTAGCCGTGCGATGGGACGGGATTTGAAGAGGGGGGGAGGGGAAAAGGGGGTTCGTTTATTGTGACAGATGTATTGGCTGTACCCAATCACATTTCATATCTGAGTGTTGCATTGGATGCATGCAGAGAGAAGGCTTTGAAGGTGCAAGGTATTCTTCTACATCGACACTCTGCATTGGCATTAACCTCCAATTCGGCTTGTTTGCTTGCTGGCCTCCCGCCTACTTGGTGGTAGAGTGAAGTGCCGCCAGCACCTGCCGCAACCTTTCACGTAAAGGTGGGGAATGATGGGGTAGTTTACCTCGTCGTCTGACACTTGTAGCCGGTACTGAATGCTCACTACCACCATACAAGTAGTCGTGTGGGCATCAGCCAGCTTATCTGTTACAGTAAATGAACCCCTTGTGTTCCCCACAGTGCGTTGCCCGGCGATCATCATTTCTAATCAAGAAACAATCAAGACCGAGCCCCCTCTGCATGGCTAGTAACACAAACTCTTAAACAGAACTAGCATGCCTTTTCCCAGCAATTCAGCATGAAGCCCTTGCTATTTCCGCTTCTTCTCCACGTGGGCTGCGTTGCAGCCCGTGAGTTGGTTAAACCTCTTCGCTTTTGCATAGGCGGCAAGAGGGTTGACGAAGGTTATGTCGAAAAAGTCCGTGCTACTGGCGGCTCCCATCGCTATGATATCCGCCCTCGTCCTATGTTGGCAGTGTAATCGAGACTCAATATGGGCGTCGGGCCGTCGTTGCCAGGTCATTTCCGACGAGGGTAACCTGCTTGTTATGGCGAGAACTACGCTCAATGCAGTTTTAGAGGGTCCTCAGAGGCGATTTGCAGTTTTCAAATTAGTGAGTGAGAAAAGTTTGGGGGTTTTACTCTTGGAAGATATATTTGACTCTATCCTAAAGCGCTCTAGACAACTACAATCGACTCAAAAGGGCATACCGACACAGTAATGGGGGAGGAGCAGGCTGCTCTCTCTAGCGCTCAGGGAACCCCGCAGGAGTTGCCAGCTAGTATGCTGCTTTTCTCCTTGACGGTCCAGTCGCGCATTCGGCGGATCGCCTATGAGGATGGCATAATATTGAATCAAAGGTGCGCCGGTGACGGCGCAATTTTGGGATCACGCAAAGGTCCCCGGCGAGCCCTATGTCGTTTGCACTCCATTGCCCGGCCAACGGTCTCTTTATCAACTAGCACAAGACCCATATTTCCTCGCCGCACACTTCGCCAGCAGACCGCGCGGCCTTCCTCGCTTAGTCTCCGCTCTCCGAGTTCTCGGATGATGGATTAGACCTCTCCGCGGCCCCGTTGGGTATTGCTGCCTTCACCAAAACATTCTTTCGCAGCAAGACGGACGGGTGTCGCTGCATCCTGGCGCTGCTGGAACAGGTGCGGGACCCCCGGGCTTGTTTCCACATGCACCCCCTTTGCACCTCGGCATACCATGTTGTTCACGCGATTCGGCTTGCTTACCTTCAACGCGCCGCTGAGCCTGCAGCCGAGTTTGACTCCCCGCAGTGATCCTCCTACGTTGCACTGCATAACGTCTCCCTAGCGAATTTCGCCTGGGCGCAAGCAAGCATGTCTGCCCCTCCGCTCGCCTGAGCTCTGGAACATCATGCTACGTAGGCACATCGGTCTCCTAGTCTGCACAGATTCGTCGCCAATGAAATGTCACAACTTCCAGCAGGACCTCGATGTCCAAGGTGACCATTCCGCTGATCGCACCGTCTAAGAGTTTGCATTCACCGCCGCACACCGCCCGCCACGTGTTTGCTTGGCATGTGTTCCGCGCCGCCGGCCTCGATTATCAGTTTGAGGTTCAGAATCTCGTCCCCGGTACGGGCTACAGGCCAGTCGACCATTCTCCTTGCGCAACCCATTGTGACCCTTACGCTGGCTTCACGGACCGGCCCATCGCAAGTGAATTAGCTGTGACGTGCCCGTTCAAGCAGTCCGCCGTCACGAAAGCCACCCAAGTTGACCGCGGGGCTGCCGCCCACACGCATCGCCTCAAGGTCTAGGACGTCCAGCACAGGCTTTGTCCCTGCGTTGCTAGGAAACGCCATACCTCGGACTCTACTATTCGCACCGCATCTACCAGCGCATCAGTTGCGCGTTGTGGTCGTCGGCTATGGCCATTATCTCGCGGACTCTAGAGCACGTGGCCGACGGGGTCGATCCAGTTGGTTCTAAAGCTGAATAATCGGTCAGTCTGGGTACATGGAACGAGTCAGTTTATTGATTTTAATGACCCTATTATTGCCCCACGCCTATTCATGTTCTTGTAGTTGTCTGGAAACTTTACGATAGATTGAATACATCTTCCAAGGGTAAACACCAAACTCTTTTTTCTCTGTTCTTGGGAACGCAGTCGAAGTTATTTCTCAATCATTAAGCAATTTCCCCCGTTTCATGCTTTTCAGATGTTGCGCGCCTTTGGCGAGTGGGCGGTTACAGTTCAGGGACCAGAGGCCTTGGATTGTGATGTCGACGGCGACCAGTGCCTCTTTGTAATGACCGAAAGGTGGATGCCAAAGTAGGAGACGCAGTCAATAACTATATGCTGATTGGGAGGCGGGGGCGAAATGTTTACAATGTGAGTTTGTGTGAAGTATTGCCATGGGAAGAAAGTTTGACCGGAACAGGCGGTGTGGGGCCTATGCGGGGACGTGCATGCGGGCGAGGTTGCCGGTATACTTTGCAGCGGAACCAGAGGGGCCATCGAGACTGTAGGGTTTGGAAATACCGTGTGTTTGCAGAATGGCTGGGGAACTTTGAACGGCGTCGTTTGTGGCAAGGACGACGACGTTAAAGTCGAGATCGAACCTCATAAATTCGTCGTGGCATTGGTCGACCATTTGGGCCAAATGGTTCAGTTTCGTATTCGGGTTCCATTAAACTTGAAGAGCCTCGACTGGGCGACGTCTTCATATCCGACATTTATTTCAGCACTGAGCACCTGCGACAGGACGACGATCTGATGATCGTGATACTCTTTCCACCCGGAGCTCAGGAGGTCGAGGAAGCTACTGGGGACCGTGCCCTCGCCGCCCATGGCGCCGATTTCATCGTCAATATACGGCAAGCTAAGGACGACAAACACAAAGCCGGCTATTGTCAAATACTGTGGCGACATGCGCTCCTCCTTTACCGGGACGACAAAGTGGTCCGAGCTGGCGGCCAGAGCGTAGCGCAGGACTTTTTCCTTGCGACCACGAATGACATGGACCTTGAGCTGATCGCCCGGAAACATGCGCATCAAAGCGTAATGAAAGTCGATTCGATCGCCAAAAAGGAACGGAACGGTGCCTACATTGGAGACACAAACGTCATTCACCGCGGTGACAATGTCACCGACCTTCAAGACCCCGCGGCCCCCCAACTTTTGCCACCTCGCGTACCAAAATACCGGTCTGCCCTCACGCATAGACATGGCCGTTCGGATAGCGGCATTCTCCATGCCCTGCCACTGAAAGCCCGGATGACAAAACCCGGTAAACCGACCATGGCGTCGACAATGGTTCAAAAACTGTCGCACGACATCCGCCGCAATCAAATAGCCGATATTCTCACTCCCCCCCCCGAACCATTTGAAACGCGACCCCCACCACCCTCCCCCCTGATCCAAAGCCGGGCCGCCCGAATTACCATGATTAATGGGCGCACTCGTCTGCAACGCCAACAACGCCCCCCCCCAACAACATACCTGCGCAACTCGATGCGACTCACAACCCCCGTAGTGACAGCCACTCCATCCCCCCCCACCGGATACCCACCACCGAAACGTGCGACTGCGGCACCACCAAGCCCCCCAACTCGAATGCACCCATCCCCTGCCAGAAGGCTCCCCCACCCCCTCTGCCGAGACGGAAAGTTGAGCCAGATCACACTCCTCGGCCAGGGCGCATAGGCGGGCGATGTAGCGGGTGTCGTCGCCACGTCGCTTGACGTGGAGGACGGTGGCGTGGAGGACGGCGTGTGCGTTGGTGATGATGGTGCGGTTTGGGAGGATGAAGCCGGTGGAGGTGGAGTGGGTTTGGGGTTGCTTTTGCCAGGGTTGTAGAAAGTTGGGGGTGGAGTGGGTGGCGTAGATTTTGATGACGGCGTCAAAGTGGTGGGCGGGACGGGGGGGGAGGTGTGGCTGGTGGATGTGGAGGTTGGGGTTTCGGGGGTTGTGGGGAGGGTGAGAGGGGGAGGGTGGGGGTGGCGCGGAGGAGGCGGCGGAGGGGTTTGGGGGGTTCGAGGGTTGGCATTTTTGTTTGGGGGGTTGGGGGGAGTGGAAGGGGTCGGGAAGGGGGGGCGGCTTTTTAAAGAGGGAGGGGGGGCGGGGCGGGGCGGGGTGGATGGTGTGACTGAAGTTTCTCGGGAGCGAGGAGGGTCCCGCGGGCGCTGCGCGCGGGAATGATTGGCATGCATGCGTGGAGATGGATGACCGGATGGTCTGGTTGTGCGGTTTGCATTGCTGGGACTGGCTTGTGGAAATACACGGTGTACTGTACTGGACTAGTGGGAAGTTGAGGGGTGTCATGTACGTGCCAACGTGGCACATCCAGTTGGCCCTTACTGTGGACTGTTACAGAACAAGAGTTACCGAACCGTTTTCAGCCATGCCATACTGTACCGTAGCCTACCGTACCTATCATGGCAACTCGGACACAATGCATCTCAAAGGCAACCCATCGCTGCCCCGTCCCTCAACCGCCGCTCCTGCCGCAAGGCGTGCAACGCAAATACATTGCAGTACCTCCCCACTATGGCACGCTTGGCGCAGTTGCTCAAAGCAGTGCAGCAGTCAGATTCGGCACGCATGCGCCAATGTCGTCCTTGTCACCAAAAGGATGGATGTCGTGCCATTGCTACGTAGGCTGTGTATTGTAGAGGCTATTGTACGTTACCAGTATAGTACACATTTATTGTGATACCGGAATATAGCGTGCCGTGTGTTTGTAGTTGTAGGTATGGGCCACTCTTTGTAAACTGTGAGTCACTGCTGGAGCGGGGGTGGGGGGTTGGAGTGCGATTTGTGTGCTTGGGCGCATTGGTGGTTTCGTAGTGTGGATAGGGTTACCGAATAGGGTCGGTACAAGACCATTACAGGATAGTACTGTAATGTATTGTAGTCAATGTTTACGCGTCATTGTTCTCTGCATGGAGCATACAGTAAAGGAATGCACTACGGTATCAAGAGCGCAGGGTTAAAAGGTAGTTGCAATCCGGTCTCTGCACGGTCTGGTACAGTACAGTAGTTGGGTACTGTAGGATACAGTACTGTACAGTACAGTACTGTACAGTGCTTGCTGGATGGATAGCGAGCCTCATCTCTTGCTTGGCAATTCTTGTTGCAGAGCAGATAGTTGAGTCTGCTCGGCAATTCAGCTCGCATCTATCTCTTGCACGATACAAACCCCGTTTCCACTACATCCAGTATTTCCACTCATCTCCATCAAAACAATGGGCACTACAACGCCAGGTCGTTTGTTGATCCCACCATAGCCAGTCAATACATTCTGTACTTTTCGAGCCCAACACCAACACGTTGCAACTAGAATAGCATCTCTAGATCACCCATCCAACTCTTTCATTCCACTCTTTTACATACAGTACTGTCAATCAATCAACCCATTCTTCAATACAAAATCAGCAAGAAAGAAAACTTGCTACACTATGTATTGCATGTCATAGTTTTCACTTACTATGCCATGCCCGTGCACCAATGACTGCACGCACCAAGTGAATCAATCTGCACAATCGTGAAAATCGCTGCAACCATAATTCATCATAACAGAAATACCCCCTTCCGATTCCGATGACAAATTTCCCCTTTACATTCCACCAATACAAGTCAACGTCAGCTATAGTAAATATTCCTCTAGTTACAAGGCAATGCCACCGAGATCTTCTACTTGTGTCTTTCACTATTCAAACTCGTTCCAGTGACCTTTTCATCAAACAGAAAATTATAGAGACGACATCTACTTTCCCTCTCCACTCACGTACCCGCAAAACAGACCGCCTCTGCAACCCACTCGTCCAATACTCCTTCCACCACACCACTGCCGTTAGACATCATCACGACCAAACACCGTTTCCCGCGCCTCCGCAATCGGAGCACCTGCATTTGCGCCAATGCCAGTCGCAACCCGGCTACCAAAGTCTCGCACAGTCGGGTGCTAGACAATCAACGTGGAGAGTGGAGCGGCTATGACCCGATGCTCAGGCCCCTTGCAACGGACTTGGGTTTGGTTTGGTGCGGACGGTGCAAAGGTAAGGAATATACAGGGTGTTTGTGCTGTGGGAGTTTGCAGGGCTGATACCCGAGGCGTTTTTTTGCGGGGGGTGGCATAGGCTGTGCTTCTAGAGAATAGGAAACAACGTATCTCGTAGATAATAGTGGATCACAGATCTCAAAATTTCTCAACTATACTTCTGGTGGGGAAAAACGTTGTTTACATATCGTCAGAGGTATGCTGGCTGATACCAACCTACTTGAATGGCGCGATGGATGTAGGTTAAATGGCCAATATACGGTATCTACGCTCCGGTACAAATTTACTGGGTACCAACCCACATATCTACCACAGTAAATTAACCCCCCATTTTCACAGGTTAAATGTTTCGGCAGGCGCAGATGGCACTCCACTTTACTACTACTTACTACTTAAAGCACCCCAATTTCCCCTCCGTTACTAGTGGGAAATTTGAGGTGTTTTGAATCCATGAAGAAAAAGGTCAGCTGTTCCCTGAGGGATGTCGTGATGTGGCTAAAAGCTTACAATGTAAAGAATTGACGGGAAGCCGTCAAAACGCTAGAAAACTGGCCCGAGGCCAGCCTCCACTTTGTTGTGTCGGTATACCTTTTTGAATCGATTGTTGTTGTCTGGAAAACCATGGGATAGATCGGATATATCTTCCACGAGTAAAATAGCCAAACCTTCCCCTTTACCGGATCAAATATATCTTCCAAGAGTAAAAACACCAACCTTTTCTCTTCCAGCAAGTACAGGGGTATCTCTAATTGATGAGTTATAAAGCTCTACTCGACAGCAAAATAAATTCACTCTGGAAAGTAACGCATCTCTTTCCACCCTTCGGAAAACACCAACCCAATTTATTAATAACCAATGCATGGAAACCCAATACCGTACTACTACCAGGGTCATGTCTTGAGAGATATTGAATATCATTGATTATTTGGCCTTGCCCATAAATGTGGCCTCTGGAGATAAAAATCCTGATTGTTTCGATTTTTTAAAGAGACTACAAACTCTTGCATTTGTTCCTGTCGGAGTAGGTGCTCACCAAGCATAACGTGAAGAGGATCGAATGAGGCCTTCATTACATTACTTGAATTATGAGAATATGTGCGTTGGAAATTGGAACTACTTCCATGTCATTGGTGTACTGTGATTAGGACATCCGCAGTCACTGGAAGTAATTTCTGATGCTGCGGATCAACTGTGATCAGGATGTCCGCAGTCACAAAAGAACCTTGTGATGTTGCGGACGTCCGTGGTGGACATATGTAATAGGTTCATCATGTAGAACTCATAGAAGACCAAATTGCCGATCATGAAAGTAGAACAGAAGTGCTTACAAACTGCTCGGGAGACTGCTGAAGATAGATCTCTCTCAGCCAGTCTTGTCATCTAAACTCCTTTTGTGAAAGTTCCCTTCAACTTGAAGCGATGAAACAGAAATGATGTGATAAGAAAAAGTAAGAGTGACGAGAATGATGCAAAAACCGCTCAAGAATTTCCGATACTTTATAATTTTTTCTATATCTATATAGTAGAGAACCTCAATTGCCACCAAAAACCTGATAGAGTACACAATCAGTACTTCAACATTGCAATTCGACTATAGAGAGTGTAAAGAGGTAGGCCAGTAAGGTAAGAGCTCCATACGGCGGTTGCCTAACCGAAGAAGGGAGAATAAAGAAATATTTTATGTCGTTAATGCGTAAGAATACATGAATACATGTGCTCACCCAAAGCCCGCTTATACTATTTAAACATGTCTACTTGCGATTGTGACTACCATAATAATATTTCCACGTCCCAGAAGGATATGTGGTCGGACTAGAAACAACAACTCAACACTACACTAAGTAAGCCTTTCTAGAAAAAATTAATATCAACAAATCCACCATCATCCTACTGGTGCCATCAAATGACAACTTTCCAACATATTTATCAGCCTAAAGTGCCAAAATTGATGCCTAATTTCACATTAAAGTGCTCATTGTACTTGAAAAGGTCCCACATTACTAAAGAAAAGTAATCCGAAAACATTAAATTGTTTTATAGTTTTGACGGTATGAAAACAGAAACTAGTTCTCTCTTGATTGCGCAGGTTTCTTCACTCCAAATTAAATATTCTGAATTTTCTGATGTATTGTATAGAGCCGTGTATATTTGTTTTGTGAAAAGCAGCATTCCATTGTAAATTTACGTTAAAGGTGTACTGTACAAGCGATAGTTCTTTTTATCTTGAGCATTAGAAAATTATTGGAAAACAAGCTTTACAACAGCAACAGAAAATTATGTGGTTCTAAAATATCTGGAAGGAAAATTTAATTGTGACTTTTCGCTTTTTCTGAGATCCCATACTAAATTTTGATTATGAAGGACCACAGAGAACATATTCAATTCATTTGAAAATCAAATGAATAATTTAATTATAAATAAGAAGGAAAGAGAAATGTTTGACGCAGCCAATGCCTCTACCAAATTATACAGGTATTACAAGCTAATTGAGAATTTATTGAAATATTACCTAAAGGGAGGCTGCAACTTTAAATAGTCCTGCAGCATACGTTTCAAGGGCACTCTGGAGATATTTAGATAGAGGAATTACGAATTGACGATTACTAAAGATTTCAAACACAAAGTATCTTTTCAGAGAACATCAGTTAGTGATTGTACATTTGAGTTCTAATTATTTGCGAGATCTAACAACAGTTGAAATTCAAGCGGTAGTCGATAAATTATAAACGAGGATGGGAAGGGACAATAAGAAGGGAAAACAGAAGCGACAGAATGCGAGTGCTCTGCGACCTCCATCTCTTTGCCCAGGTTGTGAGGAGGAACTTAGAAGGGTTTCCGAAAATGTAAGAAGATCTCTGCCCTCTACGTCGGAGTCCTCAGGAAGTGTCACCAGTCAGAGTAAATCAGGACAAAGCTCAAAAAAGAAGAAAAATGGCAACAACTCGACAAAACCCCCAAAGTGATGATATAATAGCGTCTTTGAATACATCCGAATAATATTATATTAGTTTCTGAACATTTCGAGTGATCTATACTTTCTTATCTTCAATTTTACTGATTTTTCGTAAATATTTTGAAGTGGAGCAGAAAACATATGCCAAAGTCACAGGACATAGAGCGTGTCTTTGTCACACTTGTTTGGAATAGAGGCTTGATTTATCTTTTGAATCTAGCTATATTTTACAAATTGCTGCATCGGGGAGCAATTTTTAGTTTAGTAATAAACCAAAATTAGTTGTAGTCGGTAGTTGCTTTTTTTACTGATTATATCTTTTTGAAGTGTTTTCTATTGTTGTGGAATTTTGAATCTCGTGCTTTTTATTCTCATTTTGTAACTAATTTTTATGCATTAAAACTCTCTAGTAAAGCAACAGCTGTAACTTTTACTACGATGACCATAGAAATCTTACACGCTGTAGTAGAATTAGGGCAGAGGATGTAAAGGTACGAATCTATTTTACTTCGAAGAAGAACTCGGCCGAATTTGAAAACTTAGGCTCCTTTCTTATTAATTCAATATGACTCCACTTAACTCACTAATATCTTTGTACAATGGGTCACTACTTATTCACAATTGTAATTATTTTTGTCACTTCTTAAACGTTCCAGAATTTTACATGAATTATCCTGTTTGTTGCGAATCTTGGTAGATGGAAATTTTCGTATTAATTGCAGATTATCTTTAAATTTCGGGCATAGCCGCCAATAACAGGGAGACATCTTCCCATATGATAATTATAGCGAAAAATAGCTGTTCTAATTCCAGGGCATGAAAAAGTAGTAGTACTGGTTCAAACGTAATCCTCATGAAGTAAAATTATGTCTCTAAATATATTTATCTTCAGATTAGAAAGAAGATCAATCCGAGTTAAAAATATTGCTGCAAAAATTTATCATTCAAATTTCGAAGAATTGTAGTCCCTACGTCGAAACATATAAGACCAGTGTATTTACACTGTAAAAAGCAGTAAGAAAGTACTATTCGTCTGTCACTCCGACAAGAAGTAGAGGGCAACAGACCCATGAAAACCACTTGGAGGAATTAGCTACACGATGTTTAGTTTGCGCTCTTCTCTCGAGGCAATCAATTCAATATTTTTCTGTTACTATTTCAAGTCTAAGGAAAGGAATGAATTTAAAGACCGTTCTTATGGGAGTTGATGGACTAAAAAAGTAATTTTTGATGTCAAATGAATACGAAAATCTGCTGATCCTACACCAATCCAGAGAAAATTAGTTGTACTCCTACATGAGCCTTATTATTTAAAAAATTTGTCCACTCTTTGAACCTCTTAATCAAATAGCTGCATTGGAATAACTTACCCGATCTGCACTAGTTGCAAAAATCCAAAATATTGTGAATAATTAAAAGAAGTGGGTGGGATTAGGCGCACACAAGCATTACGGGTTGAACTTTGGTTCAAACTTTGGTTGAGGATGGGTGAGCTGACCAGGATGCTTCAAACCTGAGTTTATTTAGAAATTTAGATAGCTATTGAGGGAAAGAAGATGTAGTCTAAAAGTAACAAATTCAAAGGATTTTTCCATAAAAAAGCTCTGATGGTATCTTCAACAGCGCTTTCGGAACTTGTACTCAGCATGAGTGACACAAGCTGCCAATATGTAAGACGATTGGTAAAGCATTCGTAAAAAATCTCATTGTGCGTATTCCAATTGTACCAATTGGGTCAAATGTTGCATCAAGAACTGTAAAGAAGTCTTATTACAGAAAAATGCCAAGTAGCCCTTCGAGCTTACTGGTGTTTTTATTTTATGGTAGATGAAAGAAATTCGTGAAAGGCTATAAGGTTTGTGAAATAACACTTCATACAGTAGGGAAAACCTGCAGAATACAACATTAGTTCTTTTAAGTTCTGGTGGCTTATCAAAAAGGATATTTAGAGTCAAAAATTTATTCGTTAGATTATATTTTTGATTGCGAGATCGCATGCGTAGAATTCTAAGTAGTGGTACGGAAGACTTTTGAAGTACAAATTAAATAATTTTAGAGAAATTTCCACAGATTATTAGAAGTATGGAGCTATAAATTTTATACAAATAACTTAAAACACCAATACAAGTACGCAAAAGTCATTATAAAAGCGGTTATAGATGACAAAAAGAACCACTAAGACCATTAAGACCAAATGAACATTATTTGTTAATCAAATATCAAATTCAACGCTTGGTAACAGCTTTATTTATACCCAACCTCTCGTTTTTCTCCTTTAGCGTTACAAAATTTTCAAAAGTGATTTAAGTTTTACGATGAATATGAGGTAGAGTTATAGGAGTGAAGAAGTAGTATGTTTCTTCATAGGGAACTAGATCTGCATGAAGTAATTTCCAATATGTTCTCCTTCGTTTATTTGGTTTTCCGCGTCGAATCTCCAAACCTATTATCATATTATCATATCAAATATTAGCTATGAATAAATTCTACCAAATTGAACAATAGTCCGAGACGATTTTTAGGTTTGATCCGTGAGGGACAAAACCATCGCATAGTGCGAAAGGAAGTATGATTTCTTACTATAGCTAAATAATATCTTCGAACTTCAC
Source organism: Kappaphycus alvarezii (assembly GCA_002205965.3). Classification (NCBI taxonomy): domain Eukaryota; phylum Rhodophyta; class Florideophyceae; order Gigartinales; family Solieriaceae; genus Kappaphycus; species Kappaphycus alvarezii. The sequence goes on from NADL03000645.1 coordinate 188,257, forward strand.
GAAAGAAACATCCAGGTCAAAAATAGAGTATTAAAAGCCGATGACTGAACATACCTGGTGGGATATTGAGTGACGCTGAAGTTTTAATTATTAAAATAGGGAGACAGTTAGAGTGGTATTAGGGCGCTGCGCATTTCGAAAAAGGAAATGTTTCAATTTAAGAAAGTCAATCTCTTTGTCAATTATTCGAACAGAAAGGCGAAGAAAGAACTCGCAAATCATCTTGGACGTAACAAAGAAGATTTATAATAATATAAAAACGTCTAATTAGATCTTTTTAGATCAGAGATATGATTTAATTCTCTGAATGCAATGAAATATAGCCAACAATCCAATTAGCGATTATCGAGAACGGTTATTTAATTGGAAAATGCGTGATTTGAATGATATAAACTCACCGGAGGGAAGTAAAAGTCACAAAATTTTGATTTAGTAAATTCCTAATATTCATAAATGGAAAGAACTATAGGAGATATTTAAATATATGTAAACTTACTACTGTGAACGGATTAAAGTTAAAAATCCATCTTTCATCAAAAGCGAGGAAATGTAAAGCTGGAAGAGCTGCTATCTCGATTTCAAAGTGCCTTCAAAGGGGATCTCCCACTACTTCAGAGAAGTGTGCATCATGCGATGGAAGTAGCGAAAACTTCTTAACCATATAGTTGTATTCTTACGCAATGACATCATAAGGCCAGGAAAGTCACTGTATGTGTAGTCATTGTTATTTATCCGAGAAAACGAAAATTTGAGAGGAGTTTTTTATTATCTAAAAGTTAACAATATCAAGAAAAGGAATATTGCATCGTTTTCTAGGTTAAAGGAGATGTTTTTCGGGATTAAAGACGCAAAAATATTCTCAATGCTGAAATTGAAGCAAGTTTATATCAGATTTTGGTGATTTATAAAAGCAATGAAACCACTGAATTCAGTAGCAAGTACTTTCAGTTTGATTAACTTGTAATTTTAAAGCGGATACGCAAATTTAATGCTACTTTGAAATCGTTAAACGTAAGTTATATGACTACAGAGATTTAGTTACGATATTTCATATCGAAAACCTGCTGATATTCAGCAAGGATGAAGTAAACCGTCTCAAATCTCTCTATATATGTTTTTATTCAACTGAAAGTTTACGAGATTCATATTTCCCTAAAGATTTTTGATTTTCTGAAAACTTAGATTCAATAAATGGGATTCATAGTCAGTTGAAACGGTCTACTTGTTAATTCAGATGAATTTGAGGTTTTAAATACATGTAAAGAGCTTAGAATAGTGTGTTAGACTAGAAAACTTATTGGCTTACTGCTTTTTTCTCCGCAGGTATAACCCCGAGTTCTCCAAAATTTGAGATCCTTTCATGGTTCTGAAAAAGGATGATATGGTTGGTGTGCACTAAATTTGCACCCAAGAGAATCTAGAAGAGGACCAAAATCGGATACAGTATCTGAATTTGCAAGATATTTTTAATTAGAATGAGTTTGGCAATTTCATTGGTTGATTTTTTTACTTTAAGACACGCTGTGACTAACAGGTGTCAGCACGGGTCCAGGTTCTGGTGATACTAAGGGTGACTCTGAAAGGTCTATATAATGGCCACATTAAATTAAACCCCTGGCCGATGGGTGGCGGGCATGGGTATGGAACCTAGATATTTACCTTGAGGAAATATTATCTAATAGTCTCTCTGGTTCACATGATTACCTTGAATGTATTTTATGGCTTTTAGTATGTTTTTTTGAGACTTTAGGGGTAGCCGAAAGTCTGTATAAGCCGAGTAAACTGCTTCCTCTTGTGGAGGTCAAGAAATTCAGCAGACAACTTCAAGTCTAGTCCCGAGTAGTAGGAAGTTGAAAGTCAACTTCAGACTCAAGAAAATTCTTTCTTACGCTGGTCACAGAGCATCAGTGGTAGACCCTGCCCCTTCTATACTTGCTTGTAGCCCTCTCAACCTTCGTCCTTACCCAACCATTTGTTTGTTTAGCCATACCACGGTAGCACTTTTGTCGCTTACAACACCTCCTTTTTGGGTAATTGGTTCTGAGTATCTCTTCTCCCGACGATTTACCAGTATCATTTGGTACTCTTGTGAAGGGGGTTGCACCCGAGGTATTCGAGTTGTGAAGTATTAGGGAACACTTAAGTGTTATTTTTTTTCTGTAACCATGGATCTCGACGCTGCTCGTATAACTTTCACAGGGGAAGAAGTGAAGACGATGAGGAGTTTCTCTATACATATGTTAATGTTTTGATGCGTGAGAGGAGCGATGAGTAGAAGGCCACAAGTAGCTTCGCTTATCTTTATGGTGAAGCAAAGCTCAAATATAAGGCTAAGTTCACCTTTCGAAGGTCCCTTGATGGGAATGGACGCAACTTCGGTGGGTATGTAAGTGGCTTGTAAAAGAATATACTAAGCAGGCAGAACCAGAAGGGATGATTCGTAACGCAAAAGAAGCCCGGCTCAACTTCGATGATTTGTTAAGCTCATTGGGGTACTTGTGTGATCTCTATGACAAGGCTGGGTTCACCGCCCAAGCCAAGTACGGAATGCTGAGTAAGGCGGCGATGGAAGATAAGCGGCTTTCCGATTTACTCCTTATCAAGGGCCCTCACACTTTTAATGAAATGAAGGCTACCATAGTAGAGTTTGTCAAAAATTCGGAGACATTTCAGGCGCAGAGCGAAGTACCGAAGGGGGACCTTAAAATGATCTATCGTACATCCTGGAAAGAATTATCAAAGGCTGGTTACTAGTGCAGCGGTATAGAATATGTGAGGAGCCATGTCAAAAACTTGGAAGAAAGGTTGGAAAACCGATTCGATAATGGACTTGACATGATATCCTCGCAGTCGGAGAGCCTTACTTTTACCATCAAGAAGAACCAGTCTAGGACCCCTAAGGCCGCAAAAGTCTGTTCCTACTTCCACAAGCCTGGGCAATTTGCGATTAGATGTCCTGGAAATCCATAAAGAAACACTCGTTGCGGAAAGTGCGGTCGATACGGGCATCATGAAAGTAACTGCTGGTCTAAAGAAAACAGAAGAACAAATTTCTCTGACGCGAGAAGCGAATAAGGACCAGAGGTGAAAATTTACAAAACAGGAAGGATAAAAGGTTGAAGTATGACGGTAACGTATCCATCGCTGAATAAATCAGTCAAGTCAATGTGACAAAGCGGATGGAGAAGGGAAATTTTATCTAAAAACCTAGGTTAGATTATAGAATGCTGGAGCATATCCCAGCACCCGTACCTCCTCGAACGAAGAGGTTTGATCAAGTTGTTCCAGGAATTTCATAACTCCAGCCAAGAAAACGAAAAAGAATAAGAAATTAAAGAGTATCCGTAGGACGTACTAGAGTATGTGAAGAAGTACAATTTGGTAGCTGAGTTTGCATCGCCCAACTGGATAACGGTTAGTCAACTTTTGAGGGCGACGCAGACGATGCGAGAAAGAACTCGAAAAACTATGAGGTCTAATAAGTCCGCTAAGGGTAAGAAATTGTTTCTTCAATCGGCCTCGACAGCACTAAGACGTCTTAAGGTGGTACCAGTCAAGGTATTGGGAACGAAAAAACAAGCTCTTTTAGATTCAGGTGCTGTTCCAAATCTCATTTCAGAAAGTTTGGTGACATATCTAGGTCTCGAACTCATTCCGACTACGCGAAGAATAAATGTTGCGTATGGAACCGTATCAAAATGCATGGGCACTGTTGACAAGGTTTCCGTGTTCTTTGGGGACTCTTAAGTTGATGCAGACTTTCTTTCCATGCATGGTCTATCTTTCGATGCAATTATTGGTTGCCCTACCATGGAAAGACTAGGGACACGCATTGACTTTGGTAACCAAAAAATTTCAGTTCATATTGACGGCAGAACCGTGAAGATGCCCCTGGACTTCGACAATAGCATACGTCCGGAAGATTTAAGAGAAACGGACAGTGAATATTTCACCTCTAGCAATGACAACGAAGATTCCGAGCCAACTAACAATTTCGGAAATGGAAAAGGGTACGCTCGAGGAATACTGAACATGGCATGGGATGATTATGAATCTGGGTTTGAAAGAGATGACGACTGGAATTCTAGGGTAAATTTGAGACCAAAATGTGTTTCCTTTGCGATAATATCGAATCAAAGGGCGGAATTCAGAGTATCAAAGAAGATTAAATTTTCAAATAGAATAAGAATATGTCGAATTACATATCTGAAGATATGACCACGCGGGAAGAGGTCCTTCAAAATTTGAAAGGTGAGGATCAAGAAGGGAAAGAGCACAAGATCACAGAAATTCAAGAAAAAGTACAGTTCATTCCCGTTCCCGCCTCAAATAAAATATCCGACATGTCAGCATCTTCCGAAGTAATTGCATGGAGCGTTTAAGATCTAAGACAAGCGAGTGTAACGGTCACTCATTCATTCGAACTTACCGATACTCAAACAATTTACCACAGGACTACACGTCAACCGCCAAAATATGACCAATTTATCTCAGAAAATGTTACAAGTATGCCGGAAAATGATATTATTCTGCCAGTCCCATCCTCATGGTCATTTCCTGTTGTGGTAGCACCAAAAAAGGATGAAAAACTTCGCTTTTGCGACTACTACCAACAAATTAAACAAAAGAATGATACCCTATCGAATTAAGATTTCAAATAGGGAGGAAATCCTCGAGGATCTAAAGGACGGGAGACAATTCGCATCAATTGATATTTAAATTGGCTATTGGAAGATTACACTGGAAGAAAGTGTAAGGAAAAAACGACCTTTACCAGCAAATTCGGTACCTTCAGATTCGAGGTGATTCCTTTTGGTACTATGATAGCACCAGCTACATTACCAAGAATAATGAACGAAGTTTTGAGGGGACTTTCATTTGCAAGAGTTTATATCGATGATGTATTAATATTCTCAAAGAACTTGGATCAGAATATATCGCACTTCAGGACAGTGTTGGATAGGATATCGGCATATAGCCTGAAAATTAAGTTGAACAAATGCTTCTCTGCAAAAAACTCTGTCCAACTTTTCGGTCATATCGTCGATCAAGAGGGAATTAAAGTTGATCCAAAAAATGGAAAAAAATCAAGTTGGCACCAAGGCCCGCTTCAAAGACGGAGGTTCGAAGATTCTTAGGACTGACCTCACAATACAGAAGATTTATCAGAGATTTCGCCAAGACTAGAGCAACCATTACATGCCAGTACTACGAAAAACGGAAAATTTTCTAGAGCAAGCAAACTGCATTTGATGAGCTTAAAGATAAGCTATGTGTCCCCCCATTGCTTATGTATCCAGATTTCAAGAGACAATTTGCTGTGGAAACAGATGCCTTAGAACGGTCTCTGGGTGCCGTGTGTCCCAATAAGGTGAAAATGGAAGACTAAAACATGTTCAATTCGTAAGTCGTACTCTGAAAAATGCGGAAAAGAGATAATCGGTCTCCGAGGAAGAAGAAATAGCTGTCGTCTTCGCACTGAAAAAAGTTTCGCGTGTACCTTTTATCACTCGAAAAATCAGTCTTGATAACTGATCAACAGCACTCAAGACTAAGATGGCATTCCAAAAGAAAGATTTGCATCACCGCTTGCTCGATGGATCTATATTTTTGCAGAATGTCGGTTTGAAACTGTGTATAGACCTGGAAAAAATAATCAGCCTGGTTATTACTTATCCTGTTTGAGGATCCAATGAATTCAGGTGAAAAAGCTTCCGAGGACATCTTCGGAGTTTGCCGAGGTGCAAGTGCCAAACGATGATGAGTATGAACCCAATCTACAGGAACTTATGAAATTCATTGATGGACTAGAAGTCAGAAAGTTGATCTAGAACACAGAAATTGGGTATGCAGGAATAAAAAGGCTTTTAAAATGTGGGAAGGGGAACTCTTCCGACACACAAAAGCCAGTCCTCGACTAGTAGCCCCTTTGAAAGAAAGAATGAAGATCTTGAGTACTTTTCATGATGGTTCATGGCGATGGGATCTCGAAAAACGGAGCAAATCATTACAAAAAGATTCTGGTGGCTCAGTATCCATAAGGACGTCTATACTTTTCGTGAAAAGTTGGAAAACTGTCAAAAATTCACTTCGATCCGAGAATACAAGAAAAAATTAAGTTTTCCAGCTTCCGGTCTTTTTGAAATCTTCTCAATCGAATTTGCCGGCCCATTCAAGGAAAAATCTTCCGGAAACAAATATCTCATTTTAGGGATGGAACATCTTACTGGATGGCCAGTAGCAGTTGCGGTTGAGGAGGCCAATGCTGAGGTGGCCCTGAGATTCATCGGAAAAGAAGTAATTGAACCGTTTGGTCTTCCAAAAAGGATCATCTCGGATAACGAAATTTGTTTCACTGCAACGTCACTGCTTCGCTTTCTGGGAGAGAAAGGGATCAGTTGAAGACAGTCTCGCTTACGCTCCTATATTGAACGGGAAAGCGGAAAGGATGGGAGGAACTGTCAAACGAGCAACATCGAAAAATATGTCGGAGAATGAAATCCAGTGAGAAGGTGCTTTACTAAAAGTGCTATACGGTTGGCGCCGAAGCAGAAGCAGAAGTGGACCGCTCACAATTTGAGCTAATGTACGGAAGGGCTCCGAGAATGCTCAAGAGAGACATAGAAACAAATAATATCGATGAAGAGAGTAGGAAGTCGAACTACTGCTACAGAAGGCTGGAGATCACACCGCGCGTTAACACAGACAAGAAAAGAGGTACAGGCCTCCTTTTACAAACAAAGTACTACAACTCTTCCATCGTCACGGAGGAACGAAACCCGCATTATAAGCTCTGTTCAAGCTCGGGAAAAAGTCAAGGAGGGCCATCCATGCTATTCGTCTCGTTTATTAACATCAGAGGCCCGAAGAATCCTCCTCACAAAGGAATTTGTGCACCTACGAGGCAAACTAATCTATAACTATAGAATGATTCTTCTTGGAAAAAAAAGAGCCTTGGAATGGATCATCTCGATTACACAGGACTACTCGAAACTCCACGTAATCAATCCATTTCTACATTAACATATTCAATGTTTTAGTACGTTGAACGGCCCATTGCTACCCGAAGAAGATTTCCGACTATTAATAAGAGTTCTATTTTCATTCCAAACGGATTGTTCACGGAAGTAGGTCCAGATTTTTTGGAATTAATATATCATTAATATACGAAATTATGAGAAAGTAGCTACCAGAGACTTGCCGCAAACCTATCTGAACATTATCCGCCCGATTTACGTATTTCTCAAGAACAACGAAGACGTGCAACTGAGAGGTTACAGCTTACCCCCGGATATGGAATATGGACTGATCCCATATACCCTATGAAACCTTACTTTTCTCCGCCAAGGAACGAGAGCTCAGCTGAATACAAAGATCTCCCGAGGCCGTCATGATGATAAGAGTAGGACCATCCAGTGATGGAGGCGGATCATCAAAGAGGGCAAGGCGTCGAGAGCAACGAGGAAGATCACCAAGGAGATCACTTCCAACACTGTCTGTCTCACAGGGGGAAACTCTGCTTCCTTAATTATTGGACGGCTACCAATTAGACATTGGCTTCGCGAAATAACGAGGTCCCTCAAGAAGCCGAAATTTCCTTTTTTGCGATTAGTATTTGCATGTGCTTCCAAAGCATTCACGGGGTGCACCTTACTCGTGAAGACTCGATTCTTATGTTGCGTATTTGCGAGCCTTTTTCTCTTTCAGATATCCGTTCTGCACTTTTGCCAGAGACTTTCGCATACTACATCTACTATCTTACATTTGGAAGGTTTGGAGAAATAAAACAAGAGGAGCTCATTAGAGAACACTATCAAACCATGCGAAGGATATATGAAACTCATGACCTAGGAACAGAGCTGGTCATCGCACGGTACACACTCCCCCACCATATCGGAAATCAGTTACTGCCATATCCTTTCAGTCAACTATATAGTATCCCTAATGAATGGATAGAACTACCAGAGGAACAGCAGAGCAATAAAGACGAGCCGGACGATCGTTTTGAGTGAGAAGGCGTGATTTGCACTAAATTTGCACCCAAAAAATCTAGAAGAGGACCAAATTTTGATACATTATCTGAATTTGCAAGATATGTTTAATTTGGATGAGTGTTGCAATTTATGGGTATTTTTTTCATTTTAAACACGCTGTCAAATAGGCTCAGTTCAGATCCAGGTTCTGGGTGATGCTAAGAGTGACTTTGAAAGGTCTTTATAATGGAAAAACTAATTCACACCCCTGGCCGATGCCGATGCCGACGACTTCTCCGACTATTTACCCTATCAATGGTTATTTGCAAATGTTAATAATGTTTTGCTGGTTGAATACAAAAGCTGAAAGATCAATCAGCCGAGCCCTTCTTATTATTGCTCCAGGCTGGAACAATAGTTTCGGAAGTCATGTTGATGCCTCACAAGTGGCGGATGAGTAACACTGCCAAAACTGTTTTGATATTGAAGTGCTAGTGTGGTTGATTACAATTTCAATTGTTTTTCTCGTACTGGAATAGATTATTCCGTATATAATTGGAAGATTCGAGGAAAGAAAATTTTCGTCAAAGATTCATATTTTATTTGGGATAATTCATTTCAAATTATAACTGACAATCAGGTCTCAAACATCTCTTCACCAACTTAAAATTGGTCAAAAAAGGGAATGGTATATCGACACTTTGGAAGTTTTGGAATATTTCCAATTCCTTTGAAGCAAGAAAGATTCATGTATCCGTTGACGCTTTTTCAAGAAATCCGCATGTGAAGAACTCCACGAACAATGGCCTGTCCCGCAGAACGCATTCCAAGGGGCGTGTATAAAACCCACCACATCGTCCGTACATTAAAAAAAACCCAAAATTACCCAAAGTTGACTGAGTATCAGCCAGATTATCTGTTACAGTAAATGAAACACCATAATAACCTTACCAGGCAATATATGATGGCTTTGTTCTTTGTATGTCGAGGAGGCGACCGCTCACCTTTTCAGATTATAATAGAAACTATATCTAATTCGGAGAAAAACGGCATCAAACGAAGAGAGAGGTGAATGTTTGCATAAGTTACTGTGAGTATTGAAAAGGTTGAAAGTCCTTTGAACGTGCGCGCAAAACATGTTACATGATCTACTGCACGAATATCTAACGAGATAGCATTTATAACAAAGAAAGGCTTTTATTGACCTTGGCAACGACAAATTTTGCTGCTGATCATCGAAGGAAGCATCCACTCCTTGAATTACAGAAAATCAAGACAATTGTCTCAGCGCTTAGGCTACAGTAAACTGCCTTCATGCAGAATCACAGAAACTACAGAAAAAACCTACCACCTCACCTTGAAACGGAGACCAACAGTGATCCCGACTAAACTTATGAGTAAAAAATCTTCTTCCACTAATAAGCAGCTAATACGCACGCTAACAATGTATACAGGAATGGAAGGAGGCAAAACGGGCATTTACTGCCAGCCACGTCATGGTCTCCATTGCACGAGACCCGACATCCAGGCAATGGGAAGCAGCGGAGGGACAGAATTTTTTGATGTTACCTTCGTGAATCCCCTCGCTCCCTCCAACAGGAGAGTGAGGGCCTTCAACCCGATGTCCTCTCTGAATGCGGCGCGAAAATGCAAAACAGATAATATATCAATATTTTATCGTCACCTCCCTCAGTGGAAGGCTCGTGCCTGTGCCAATATCCACTCTTGGAGGGCAGCACCCAGATGCATGTGCAGTGCTAAAGGATGTAGTAAGGAACGCGCCCGTGAAGGCATAGGAGACCCACGGAAAGGTTCGGAGGGTTTTGATGCAAAGACACGCTGCAGCAGCCGTCTTGTCCAATGCGGCTTGGTTGATGGCTGGCCTGAAGTTATACTTTTAGGGAGCTTAGCTCCTTCTCCATTACTGTGTCGGCATACCTTCTTGAGTCAATTGGGGTTGTCTGGAAAACCATGGGATAGATCGGATATATCTTCCAAGAGTAAAACGCCGAAACTTTTTCCCCTGTGAGAAATGCAGTGGATACGCAGTCAACCTGTACCGTACAGCATGGAAGTGTTCAGTAATTACTTTGCGTACTCCAGCATAACTCAATAAAGAGTTCATAGGGCTCACAGCCTTGTACCATTCGCAGTAAAACAACCGTATGGACTTGCGAATTTGAGGTGAAATATTGGGTGATTTAATATTTGAAAGATATGGTCGGTTGTTGCCCGGAATATCCTACAGGGTGCCCAGTGATACCTCTTAAATTACCTTAAAAGTCGGCTCAAGGACTCCCAGCAGACAAGCTGCGTTTGGACAATACGGCCGCGGCAGCATGCCTCTGAAGAAGTACCACACGGACCTTACATATGCCTCCATCGCCCTAATGGCCACGTTCCGCCCGACGTCGTTCAGCAACCTATAAGCTTACGGCACCGAATTTGAGTAAACCACACAATACCTTATTTAAAAGGAAGAAATTCAGAACGCTCTTAGATTCTCCCCGCTAGAAATGTCAGACGACGAAGTAAACTACCACATCACTCCCCATCTTGAGCCTGTTTTTAGTCCTGTACACCTTGCGGACTAATTGACTGGGCTTGGACGGCAACTAGATAGTGAATCATTCTTCTTGCTCATCTACAAAATAAAGCTAAAGGGGGAATTTTAAGTTGGTTAAATGCAAATGGGGAAATGGTACATATTGCTGGTTGCTTTATGAAAAGTAAGCGCAAATACTTATTTATCGAGATATTCTATGAGTTTCTGTAAGAAAGATAGATCGATTTTGGTTCTTTTATGTTTGAAAATTGCGGTTCGGCTATCCCCCGGTGTTGTTGGACGTGTTTCTGTAAGAAATAAACTACTGTAGGCTTCAAAACAGATACAAAACCACCCCACCACTAGCTATTGGGACGTGACAGCAAATGCAGCGGGCGCTTGCATGATTGAAAGTACAAGAATGGAGAAAAATGGTTTACCCACTACTCATAGAAAGGGTAACAGAACAGTGCATCGTAACACCCTAGGCGAAAAGGCAAAGGTTCGAGACCTGGAAACTTGCAATCTAACGAGCTGCAGTGTTGGAACATGATTTTGGTTAACTATGAGTGAAACGCAGATCCAATTCCTTGAAAACTACGCTCCTCCCCCGATTTGCAGCCCTCCGCACCCTCAGTAAACACACCCTGCATTTTCCTATTTGGAAACTGACCAGGCTATTGAAAGGGGGATATCGTTGGGAGAAGAGTCTTCAGAACCAATTACCACAAGAAAGAGGTGTTGCAAGCGACAAAAGTGCTCCCGTTGTGTAGTGGAGCGAACAAAAAGAGGTGGACAAGGAAAACAGTTGAGAGGGCTACAAGCAAGTAGAGAAGCGACAGGGTCTACCACTGGTGTTCTCTGACCAGCGTTAGAAAAGTCGTTCTTGGTCTGAAGTTGACTATAAACTTCCTACTACTCGGACTTGGCTTGAAGCTGTCTGCCAACTTGCTCGACATCCACAAGAGGAAGCAGTTTACTCAGCTTATATAGACTTTTTGGCTAACCCTAAAGTCTCAAAAAGACATACCAAGAAACCATAAAATGCATCAAATGGAATCGTGTGAACGAGAAAGACTAGCAGCAGATACTATCAAGATAAATATCTAGATTTATTCCTTAATATCTTAGTCCTCTAGGTCAGAGCCAAGCATTCCCCCGAAATATCCATTCTAACCAAGCAGTCCCTACAAATATCTGCTAACGCCTTAGAATTCTCCATGCCTCCTAGGAGATACGTAGACCACTGAAGATGCCCCCATCCGGTTCCAGAGTCGGGACCGCCTGGTCCATACTTTCCGGCCCCTCCCCACTATTCCAGCACTTTTTATGTCTCCTTCCTCCTCATCTTGTACCTCCTCCTCTCCCTCTTCTGCCTGCTCGAAGCAGTTTCGGCGGACCCACTCCGGAACGCGTTCCCGGTCCATTCTTTTACAGTAGTCATCGTAGTCGGCTGGAACATTTGCCACCAGGGCCGGAGCGTTTAGGGGACGGCGACCTCGGGATGACTTGGCGATGGTGAGAGACGGGCGGAGGTTGGTCATGTTATGGGGATAAAAAGGGGTGAGCCGATGGGGTAATTGATGGCGGGAGGTTGCCTCAACGAAGTCAATTTCGAACTTTAAATACTGCGACGTCTTCGAAAAGTAAGACGATCTGAGAAATGAGAACAACACAGGCTAAATTCTGGAAATTTTATAATGCAAAGATTTCACGTAATTCACGCCGAGGGAATTACTAGCTGTCAGGTGCACCATTCGAGACCTCTTGCTGGACATAGGAAACAAACGGGAAACTCAACGAGGAAAATGAATTCAAGTCATTCTGACTAATCAGTTCCTACTGTCCAACCTGTGCTCCAATGACATTTTCTCCACACTCGTGACGATGAAATGACTCATTTGTGTTTATGAGCCCTTACAGAATGATGAACGTTGAATTCACAAGAATATGCAAACAGACTGAGAGGGACAGGCTCCTCCCATTCCAATCTCACTCTAAGGGATTGCATCCGGAAGCTTTTTTCGTTGTCATAGGGCTGGAAAAAGCTTGGTACGAATAGAGACGTGGACCATTTCTCGAGGATGAGATCAATTCTTTTGTAATGGAGCTCTTCACTAATGGTCTCTTCTAACGCGGCCTGTTATTTCACAAACAGATGGTTTACTTCCGCTGATTTTTGGCTAACTTAAGCTGTATTAAAAAACCTGTCATGGAAATGATGTACTCTATAAATGCACATTACAAGTACTCTGAATGTGAGATTCTCTCTGCCTCCCATGATTCTCAAGGTACTCGGTGAGGCTGTCGCATCCGCGGGAGTCAAAGTAATTATTACGCTGAAACCAAGTGAGACGTAATCATTACGAATTACGTCTCGTTTCACTGCACTTGCATTACTTGTTGAGCGCGTATACTCAACCCCACCTTCGAGCTCAACTGCATAGTCACTTGAGTCCCATCTTGCTGGAGGATTATTAATGTTTGTTCCGGGGCAAGAGTTTTGCTATTATATCCACAACCATGTGACATGTCTGAATGTATTTCAAGTCTACATTCCCATTTCTGACATGATCTCGAATAAAATGGAATTTCACATCTATATGTTTGGACCTTTCATTCAGGAAATCATTGGATGTAACAGCCATTGAGCCCTAGTTGTCCGCATAGAGTAGAGTTGAGTCGCGGCTCACTATCATCATAACCGAGTCATCCATGAATTGACGTAACTATAAAATCTCTCGCGCAGGATAACTCCTAGCGACAGACTCAGCCTTTACGGTCGACTGCGCAACTAACTCTTGCTTCTCTTGCTTCTTTTTGCGCCAGGAGACTGCTCCACTTGCATGTATAAACACTTGTCCACTAGTCAAACGGCATCTGCACGGTCACCCGCAACGTCAGACTCTGTATAGCCGAAAAGCATGTCGGAACACCTCGTGTATGTTATTTCAACATCTCGTGTACCTTTTAGATAGCGGAGGACACATTAGGCTGCATTTAGGTGGACCTTTTGTGAGTCTTGCATATAACGGGATAGAAGAGAAATAGTATAGGGAATATACGGTCTTTTCGTGTTCGCCAAATGTAGTAATGCCCCAAATAAATCTATGTAGAAAACAGACGTCAACGGCTCATACTCCCCTTTGTTCCTATTTTACAAGTTCGTCAGATCTGTACCTACTTGAATAGGAACGTGGGATACCTTGCAATGTTTCATGCCAAATAAGGCAAGCATATAGTCGATCATGTGAGATTGGTGTATCTAGATTATTTAATTCTCTTTTCTTTCAACTAATATTCCCATAAACTTTGATACCGACTCATATACCCGGAAATCCACCTTCTTAGAAATTTCATCAGCAACAAGACGCAGGAACTCTAAGCTGTGACCAACCGAGAGAAGGTCACCAACGTAGACCACAGTGTAGGACGGCTTTACATTGGGTCAACCTTTATGTGCAAGCAAGTGTCAGAATTTTCTTGCTTTAATCCAATAGATGAAAGGATCCTTTTGATGCTTGGTCATGCTCGAGACCCCTGCTTAAGCCCATATATTGCTTTGAATAGCTTCTGTACCCAGTTATTGCGTGTGGGATGTACGAAACCTTCAGGTCGAGTATTGTAAACATCTTACTCCAAGCTTACATTTAAAAAGACTGACTTCACATCTATTTGTAGCCGCTGTAATTGCAAGCAAGCAGTCACGGATAGGAAGAAAAATAGAGAGGTGTTAGTAGCGACAGGTGCAAAGGTTTCTTTATAGTCAATACCGGGCTTTTGAGCGAAGCCCTTAGCGAGAGACGAGCCCGTTGTCTGGTAAATCTCCCTTTTACATCTGTTTTGCTGACAAAATGACCACCTGTTTCCGATTGGTTTCACATCAGGCAGGTGAGTCACTGATTCACATATGTTGTTGAGTTGAATTTCAGCGATCTCAACTTCCATAGCTTTTACCTATTCATGTTTATGAGCACAGTTATCGGCTGTTTAAATGTTTCAGTGACTTCTGAGTTTTCATTACCCAGAGTCACACTGAGTGCAATCTCAGCAAAAAAACCCAGAAGCTTTGCCTTTCTACTAACTCTGCCTGAACGAGGTAATGTAATGGAATGATTTTCAATTATGTATGCATCAAGGGGTACGTGCTCAAACAAGTTGGACGAATCATCCTGATCAAGGCATGTACTGTAATCTAAATCTTTACTCGATGCGCGTTATCTTTATCACGGATCTCTGACAGGCCTTCATTATTGACTTCATTTTCAGACATGGTAGCCTGCGGAATGGTTGGCCTATTTTCATCAAAGTTTACATCCCTGGATACAATAATACTGGTAGATTCTGGAACATAGATTTTGTAACTGTTGCCGTGTTGGAAACCAACTAAATATCAAACCTTCATGCGCTGTTCCATTTTTTCGTTACGCTCCTGCTTCGGGATGTGAATAAATCCCGGCCCCAAACTTCCGCAAGTGCCCCAAGTTTGGGCGGTCACCTGTTATGACCTATTATGGGGTTTTCTCTGCTTCTTTGCAAGCTCTCGAATATATCCTAGTGCGCATGTAGTTGGATGTACTTACAGATGTTAGCTAGTTGCACCGACTGGGTCATGGATTCAGGTAACGCTTTAAAGGTCGACTAGGACTGGACTTGGAATTTGGGGCACGTGGTCTGAGCAGGTACTGTTTGGTTATTGACCAGCTTTAGGTCGGCTTTAGAAGCCCTCTTATTGGGTAAGGACACCGATCGCGGTCTATACAGTGGACCTGTGGGGATACAAATAGAAGATTGCTGAGTCACACCGGAGTTTAGGTGTGATCAAAGCTGCTGGTAAGTCACTCTCTCCGCCAGTAGTGAGGCAAACCGTCGTCTAGGGACAAAGCCCTCGCAGATTTCAACTTGAAGTGCTTTTATTCAAGTTTTAGGTGTTGGTGTAAGGGTTTAAGTAAGAGGTTTACATGTATTTATTCAAACTAAATAAGCCTGTGTTGTTCGATGGGACTCGATATTCGTTAACGGTTCGGTCATGGTTGAATTCAGTCGAAAAGTACATAACGCATATTCAGAGCGAAGACATCAGTACCCAGATTGCCATTGACTCTGCTTCCACTTTTATGACCGATACCGCGGCAAACTGGTGTACACCCTTTTTTCTGAAAACATTGTCCCTCCGACGTGGGAAGCGTCCAAAATCTTAGTTGAAGCTGAGTTTGTCCCTCAGGATCGTGTTTTCGGAGCTCGTGACAAGCTTTCTAATCTCTGCCAGAACAAGTGTGGCCGCGTATCTTTCGGAGTTCAGGAATTTGGTTTTCAATATTGCCAAATTGAGTCGGAAAAAATGTCGCGGCTCTGTGAAGGTCTCAAAACCACATATTCTGCTGGAGGTCAGTAAGAGGAATCCATCAAAGTTCGAAGCAGCTACTACCATTGCTCTGAACGTTGATGGAGCATTTTAAGGAGCAGATTTCTCCACGAGCAGAGGTTCATTTTCAAAAAATCGAAATGCCTCAGGCCCTATACTAATGGGAATAGGTAACCTGGAGCGTAGTTCCAATGGGCAGCTTCAGAAAGAATTCATCGAGAACCGATGCTTTACTTGCCATTAAGTGGGATGTAGAACTTGAAAACACGAAAAAGGAACTGGAATAAAATAACAGGTAAATTAATCGCATTTTGAAGAATAATACAAAGAAAGGACACAGTGGATTTGAATGGCATTGATTCGTAAAACTAGTTGGCAGAAAAGACTTGGTGAACACTCAGTGAGTCTAGTAGTGAGTGTAACAGATGTCACAATGAGAAGATGAAACTATTGTGGACATCACCGAGGCTTAATTCTCAGAGGACAGGAAAAAGTCGAGAATCTCCGAGGTGAGTCTATTGGAATTACGTCCAGTCACGGTGACAGCATCACTACTGATGGGCTTAAACCAATTTTCAGCAAGAACAAGGACGAATACTCTAAATTTCTGGAAATTGTACTGAAGCCGTCTTGAGGAACATGAGCTGTATGTAGCACCGAAGAATTGATCTTACTTTAAAAATGAGCTTGCGTTTCTAGGTTTACTTGTTGGGGAGGACCGCATCCATGTCAATCCTGACAAGAACGAAGCCTTACAGACTTGACCCAAACCCTTCTTTAGTCGGAGTTGAGAAGGTTCTTTGCTATAATACAATTTTCCGTAGGTCCGTACCAAAGTTTTCCAAAATTGCTGCACCTCTCACAGATTTGAGGAAAAAGATGGAGGAATGGGGAAATGGGATCAAAAGAGTGATAAAGATTTCCAGAAGCTGAAGGAAGCAGCAACGAAATTGACTCCAATCTTTGTCGCTTCTAATTTGAAAAAGCCATTTAGTGACCATATAGATGCTTCACAGCTTGCTGTCGGTGGAACTCTAACACAGTTGGATGAGAATGGGAGGAATGATGTAATTTTTTTCTATTCCAAGAAGCTTTCACCAACTAAGTCGGACTACACTGCAAATGGCAGAGAGTTTCTGGCTTTGATTATTTTTTTGGGAAGATTCAATCGCTATCTTGAAGTTTCTGAGTTTGAGATTTTCACTGACAATTAGGTGCTTAAGAGCACCTTCAAAAAACAGAAGCGGAGTCGTAAAGAAGCACGTTGGTTGGAGACTCTCAGTAACTTCGGAATATTTGCAATCACACTCAAGCCCGGGAAAATTTTTTGGGAGACGTATCATCAAGAGGTCCTAATGTGATGAGAAGAGATCGTACGTCTCAGTGAATGACGTTGAGGTTCCCTACCTTGACTTAGATCAGATCATTACTCGGATGATGACGACCAGTTCTTCGGTCCAGTGGTAAAAAGCATGGAAGAAGAATAGCCAAAGGATGAGATTCAGAGGCAGAAACTTCAGATAGGTCTGCCAATCTTCCGAAAGGAGGGTTTCGGGCTGTTTTACATTAGAAATTTGGGTGTGCACAAAGGTCAGTGTCGGATATTTTGAAAATTTCTCACGACTCCGAAGTCAGTAGACATTTCAAGTTTTCAAGGACGATGTCCAGATTAGAAAACTTCCATTGGAAACATAAAGCCGGGATCATCGAAATTCCTGTGAAGGATGTACTAATTATCAGCAGAATAAGGACTATAATCCAAAAAAGTTAAGAGATCCAATGTCGCTGGAATTGCCTGACCGCAGATACGGATCACTAGCCACATACATCATTGTGAGGCTATCCATGACGAAGAGCGGTCATGATGGAATTACGCCTTTGGTTGATCGACTTACTCGTCAAGCCCATTTTCTGAAATCAAGAACGTCGGAAACTGCTGGAGACACAGCTATTGATTTCTTTTTAAACATATTTAAGAACCATGGGTTTCCGGGCGATGTGACTTCGGTCAGAAATAGTAAGTTCGTTGCAAAGCTTTGGAAGACACTGATGGTCATTTGTGGGTTGAAACTAAGAATGTCTACTAGCAAACACCACAAACAGATGGTACTTCTGAAATTATGAATAGGATGATCGAGAACTATCCTCGTTGTTATCGCTCGTATCATCAGGATGACTGGGATGAACTGCCATTTTCCGCAGAATTTGCATCCAACTCGGCTGTCAGCCATAATCTGGGTAAGTCTCCATTTGAGATGGCCCTTGGATGGATACCTAAATCGCCTTTAGAATGTTTAGCTAACTGCAGCATACCTCTTCGGAGTTTGGACGAATTCCGTGTCAAGCTCAAAGTTTCTCTTGAGGATGCGAAATATGCTTACAAAGTGGCAAAAGCCCGGCAAGCTGCTGACGCTTTGAGGCGATACAAGGTTCCGGATTATAAGGTAGGCTCAAAGCTATGGACAAATCGCTCATTGTTTACGGATGTTTAATCTAGGTAGCAGGATTCGAAAAAGCTTATGGGGCGAGGATTTGCGCCATTTGTGGTAACGGAGCCCATTGGCAAGAATGCTGTTCGATTGTATCTCCCTACTCACTCTAAGATCCATCCAATCATTCATGCCATCCACACAACACCACAATTGAGCAGCTGGATGAAAGTGCTGTACCTATTTCTCCTTTTCCTGAACCGATTCAATTGGCCACTGGGACAGAGCTACACTTTGAAGTTGTTTCAGCTCATAAGACAGTTGGTCGGGGATACAAGTTCCTATGTTCAATGCGTGGTTACCCACGTCATGATCCGGAGTGGCAACCAAGGAGGAACTTTGTAGATTTTATGGAAGATGGATCTGTCAAAATAGCTTGGGCTTTCCTGCAATATATTCTGAAGCAAAATTTTCTACCGCAGTACCAGTGAGGAGGACTTCAATATTCAAGGGGATGGAATAGTGTAACAATTTCTCTGTTACACCGCCGTGTAATAGAGACTTGGTCGCTTTTTCTATTTCATTTCTCTCTTACACAGTGGTGTAACAGTGAAACTGCATCGTCATAAATGAATTTAGAAGTTTGATTTTCCCTCACTGTTTTCATTTGACGGTGAGACGTACGTCTACGTTTTATTTACTTTTATATTCTAGGTAGCACAATTCTATTGTTACACCTCTACTTTCTATGAAGTTCTAATGAGTTAAGAAGAAATAGAAGTTCAAGAGTAGAGCTACATTACTGTCTAAATAAAGGGGGGCTCATCTGGATTCTTGTGGGAATCCAGGTACACTCTATTGACCCTTTGCCCACAACTTTCTAAAATCCACTGTTATCGTCTCTACTGTTCCTTCAGCAGCGCCACGGCTACCTCGCTCTCTGATTAATATTAATTTCTGCTCCAACTGCTCAAGAGGGAAGAATAAGTCTGCACCATTACCCATCAAGCCGCTTTTTGAAAAAATGGGGGAATGATGGAGTAATTTACTTCGACGTCTGAAACTCTTAGTAGGGTAAATCTAAACTGCGTTTGGAGAGAAGCAAAGGAGAAAACAGAAACGGATGAACCTGTGGAAACGTCTTGAAAAAATGTTATCAAAAAGCAGAAAATAATTGAAACAGATAACACCAGAAAATTACAGTTGCAACTAAAATTGCAAAAAAATTGGCCGTCTCAAATTAATTTACGGTTACCAGTCCGGTACATTGTCTAGATTCTCAAGCGCAACGTATTAAACAGAAACCTTGCAGGAACACTACAATGATATTTATTCATGTCGTTAAGATAAACTTCACCAAGAGCTTTGTAGTAATCAACGACCGTATGAAAATCTTTTAATTTGAAGACAAATTCGTTTAAGGTATTACCCTGTGGATAGCATGATCGAAAAATTAAAGTATCCCTGCTCTTTCTGGGTATGCGTAAACGTCTATGAGTAATTCACGAAGTGGACTTTTTTTTGATATTAAGTAACAATGTGCGGGGTGCAGGAGCCCTCCTTTTATTTGCACAGAGCTTCAGGTCAGCATACTCACTGTTCTTGCTCAACATGCAAAGTAGGTCTGGCCTCTGAGCGGTACTATTCATATGCGGAATGTGCAATTTATCCTTATCTATTGGATGTGAAAAATTGTATTTATGTCTCTGTAGTGTCGTGGAACAGTATGGAGATTACCTGGCCATTCATTCTATCTCACAGGTCTGTATCCATGCACTTCTAAAATTGAGCAGCTACGCATCAAGACGAGATTCTTTTTCGAAAAAGACGGGGTTCCGTGCTTGCCTGTATCTTCACCATCTTGCAAGTAGTTTATTTTATCAGAGAAACTCAACCCATAAAGTGCAATCGTCCCAAAGGAACTCGCAAAGAGATGGATATTGATGTATAGCCGTAGAAGAACATTGAAGCGTTTTCCACTCCAGAAAAAGCTTCAGCTACAATTGGCGGCATTCGAAAACAATTTTCAAAGTTACCCTGAATTTGAATAAATATAGGGAGGGCGCCATGGAATGTTTCGACGGCGTCCCGACGGATAGCAGAGGTAGTTTGAGTCTACAGGGGGAATCGAAATTCCTCGGACCATATGCTGGGGAGAAAAATGATGACTTAGTTGTCAATTCGGTTCACGGGTCGGTTCCAGCATCATAGGATTGTGAGCTGGTTGATCTGCAACAAGGTTTTCTGAGAGGACTAAATACGGCTCTTTGATCGCCAGAAGCCATTTATAATTTCCTTTTTGACATGAGTTAGGCGGGGGAAGGACCCAGTTGAGCCGCTGAATGACGAACAACTTTCGCCCAAAAAATGAGTAATAGGGTGTTAATGAGGAAATATAAAAAGTTTTTTTGCTTAAATATGCTAGATTTGACAAAAACTAAACAAAAAGTAAAATGAAATAACATTCAAACGAAACGACAAAAAATTGTGTGGAAAGAGGATTCGATCTAGTTCTATTCTAGCTTCGAAAAGTGGAGTGTTGTAAAAAACTTCTGCTCTGGTATCCACCTATCTTCTTTGAGCTCGCCAATGCGTCGTTCGGGTCCACATTTTAGAAGTGCAGCTAAGAACATAATATAAGATAGAAAGGCCGAAAGAAACTACGGAAGAAAAGAATAGGATCAAAAACTACTTCTACAATCATGAAGGCGATGTTTTGCTAGTAAAATTGTTAACAAGTCAAATCCCTCTGTAATGAGCCCAGACTAAAATTTTCGAGCAATTAAAGGGGTACAGACAAAGCAAACTAGTTAATACGGTTGCACCTAGATTGGCGACAAAAAAAGTCAATAAGAAGTAAATTTGAGTGGAGCAGATTGAACTGAATTCTGATCTTTTCGACAAAAAACCAAAGATATATGACACACATAGTTATCTGTGGAATAAATGGCCACTCGCCCAAAGGAAGCATAATTATAATAAATATGAAATGCGTCCTAGTGGTTTCCATCCACCACAATTATGTACGCATGGTAGGACTATAAATGTTTTGACCTGACTTAAGCAGAAATTCGAGTCGAAAGTTTTATTAATAAAGTAAATCACTCAGTGAATGAAGGAGGGGGAATATTAAAAATAATGAAAGAATAGATGCCAATAAAATCGATATTGACGATTTAGATGAAAACTTTTCGTATCACCCTTCATGAATAAAGGCCAACTGGAGAAAGTTAAATGGTTTTGTGGGCACCAAAAATGAAACAAAAGTGACGAAAATTTTCTTTTCAGTCCAAGGAGTTGTAATAAGTACATTCACTGTACCGAAGGACATGAATAAAGGGAGATATGGTATAATTTTCATTTTAAGAGATTAGAAGGCATGTAAATAACGGTATTTCGAGTTACACATCCTATAAGACTATATAAATGGGCATTTAATATTCGGTATATAGAAATATCAAACGTATGATAAAGCCCCAATCGTCGCAGTCATTTTCTGGCTACTAATTTCTCAATTCTATTTACTACACAATGAATGCGCTCAGTTATTAAAAAACATCTATTTACAGCTATCTAAAGCTACTCAATCAATAATTTAGTACGAAATGACTTGGAACATAATAATTATTAAGAGCTACCCAGATCTTCACGACAGATATATGATTGAGTCATTGGCCTTGTCTATAAAATGTTGCTTGTAGTTTTAAACTCTGTTTTCTGAAATTTTGCAGACTGTGAGCCCTCATTTATAGTTTACTTCGAACTTACAGATAAATTTTGAGTAAACTGATCATAAAGCTCTAGATTTAGCAAAAAAAAATCAATAATCAATTGAGAAACTGTAAAATTTCACATTTTTTTAATTTCATGTACTGGAGAACCTTTTTTGTCTAAACATTCCATGAAACAACTACAAACGTGATGAGGCCCATATTAGGTACTTAAGCTGTGCAATTCCACTGGTAGAGGCGCAGAAATAAATTTACATTGTAATTAAACTCCAGGAAAATTGTGAGTCAAGCAAAGATAGTAAGTTCACAAGGTTATAGAGCAGACTGAGGATGAGAATTAAACAAAAAAATATTGTGGTTTCTGCTGAAAAGCCTAAGATCCGTTGCACTGAATTGATACAGTTTTAAGTTTTATGTTTGCTGTTTGACAAAACGATCATAAAATGCTTTTTTTTGGATGTTTCAATATTTCCACGTATCTTGAAGATATTGGAAATTACCAACTCCACCGCCTATATTTTTAAATGAGTACTGCTTGGGTGGCCGAAGTCAGATCCGTCGTCCCGACGAAGGATGCCGTACGAGCCATGGAAACTTTCTGGCGGAGTGTGTGTTTCCTTTTGGAGACACAAACTGCGTTAACGACTGCGTCCAACTCAGAATGACTTACAATTGACCTCAAACCAGCCCTGTGAAATCGTACGTCATGCCTATGCCTCATTTTCAGACTCTTAAGTATACAGAAATGCCGCCTCAGTCTTCGGAAAAAAGCTGCCTACGAACATCCATAATATGTAAAGCATCTCTAAATCACCACCCTCTGTGAGGACCTGCCTAAGCAAGATACCCGCAAAAGAGCCATTCGGGCATCTTTGAACTACCTGGTGCCAAATTGTGGGTTTGGTAACTTCAGCTCAAACAACCCACCACCACAGAAGAAGCTTACGGACGCAGTCCACGCAACTGCGCAAAAAGAGTTACAGCCTGGCATTAATCGTACCCGCGCTCTCCGCGCCTCCTTGTCACTACCCGGAGCTAAGAGATTGGTCTACTGTGCGCCTTGTATGGGGCTGGGACACACATCAGGAGCAATTATTTCTCGGTTTTTCTGCATTACTTCTATCAAACTCCGTTTTTCGCCCCCACACTCCTTGTCCGAAGCCTGGGTGCCCTGAGACATTACAAATTCATGGGAACCATTTGCTGCACTGTTGTTATGGATACTAGCGCGAAAACTACCACAAAAATCAGGTAGCTTTTCAAAGCAATGATCTTGGACGGGCAGCCCGGCGCCTTTTCATCGAACCGCGTGTGCATCATCGACCGGACAAGAACGGACATCAGAGCCGTGGGTGACGCAGATAGAAGTGATTATTTCGACAAAACATTCGTCAATCCCCTGGTCACCTCCCATTCCAGAGTCAAGGCTTTCAACCCAATGA
The DNA here is from genome assembly GCA_002205965.3 of Kappaphycus alvarezii. Taxonomy (NCBI): domain Eukaryota; phylum Rhodophyta; class Florideophyceae; order Gigartinales; family Solieriaceae; genus Kappaphycus; species Kappaphycus alvarezii. The sequence goes on from NADL03000645.1 coordinate 211,742, forward strand.
GCAGTCTTAATGCAGAGAGCGCGAATTAGCGACGGAAGTACAAAGGCTTTCGAGTGGAATTACCAGAAAGAAGCAAGTGAGTTTATCCTCCAATCTCTACTCTTGGCGGATGGCATCCAGAGGCGTTCCCAGTGGTAACGAAGCTTGCAAGAACCTTCGCTAGCCGCGCAATGGAATTTGTTTCGAAGGTTCGAGGCAATCTCCTACGGCGACACTCGGCGCTGGCAGTAACTTCTATTGATGCTTATCAGCTAGATGGCATCCCATAGACTTTATGGTAGACCTTTGGCGGTGCTGTTATTCGACAGCAATGTGATGGGGGTTAATCGTCGGAGAAGAGATACCCAGAACCAATTACCTCAAGAAGGTGGTGTTGCAAGCGACAAAAGTGCTACAGTGTACAGTTAAGCGATCAGAGAGGGTTGGGTAAGGGCGATGGTGGAGAGACCTACAAGCAAGTATAGAAGGTACAAGGTCTTCAACTGATGTTTTGGACCAGCGTAAAAACAATTGCTCTCCAGTCTGAAGTTGACTCTCAACTGCCGACTACTCTGGAATTGAATTGAAGTTGTCTGCCAGCATGCTTGACATCTCCAAGAGATAGCAGTGTATTTAGCTTGTATAGACTTTTAAACCCCTAATACCCTTAGAGTCCAAACAAAACTACAAAAGGTACCAGGAAATGCATAGAAGCAATCTTTGCGGATGATATACTCTAAAAAACAGATAATTAGGAAACGAACACTCGATCTGGTGCTCCAATTCCCATATCCTCTAGATCAGGACCAGAAAACCCCTCTAAAATATCCAATTCACCCAAACAGTCCCAAAATTATCCGCGAACGGCTCATAATTCTCTACTTCTGCCTGGGAGATCTCTTGACTACTAAAGATCCCCCATCCGGGTCCAGCGTCTCGACCACTTGGTCCAAACTATCCAGCCCCCACTCCACCATTCCAACAATTTCCGTGTCTCCCTCTTCCTCATCTTCTTCGTCCTCCTCTTCGTCCTTCTCTTCATTCTCCTCTCCATCCCCCTCTTCGTCTTCGTCTTCATCTTCATTCTCGTATTCCAATTCCGGGGCTGTCCACTCCTCGAAAATCTCCACAGCTCCCTCCTCGACTTCCAATCATTCCCCTCACCTACCTTCTCCGCCTCATCTTTGATGAACAAGCGACGAACGAGCTCGATCACCTTCTTTTTTTTTATCGGTGTAGATACTCATCGCGGTCAGTGGGATCAAAAGGGGGTAGCGGAAAGGCGTCTAGGGGCAAGGTTGGCTTTTCTCGGAAATGACTCTGGAGGGGCATAGGGTGTCCATTTTGGTGGGCTTTGGGGAGTGGCAGGCAGTTGAGGGTGTTTCGAATGGGTAAGGGGCGAAAGTTGGTGAGTATAATGCGTGAGATGGTTTAGAGCTTGGAATAAAGAGGTTTAAATAGGCTCCCGAGGGCTCGTTCTACAGATTTGGAATAGGTAAAATAAATCTACAAGAGAATTTGTAATAGTGAATTTGCGCGCTTCTTCTCAAAAAAAAGATTTTGGAGAAGGAGTTAATCGGAAAGGGAAAAGGAACTTGATTCGGGATCGATTTAGAGGGGTAGGTCAAGTATGAAAATATGTAGATAAAATGGAAGTGAATTTGGATAACACTGTGGTAAGGATAAGTAAGGGCCAGGACTGAGAGATGTTCCCCCGGGAAGGTGCCTAGAGTGAGAAAGAGCGAGAATGGACCAGAACTATAAGCAATTTTGGACAAAGGAAGGTACTACAGTAATTAGAATTCGGTAAATGACGAAGACAGAAAGATTCGTTAAGATTCGCGTGCGCCTGACACAGTAATTTGTACATTACTATACCATCGCTACATGTTACTACTCTAAATGTATTTTAGCCAATCCATACATCTCAATAAAAACCCAACATTTCCGCCAAAATGTGTGGGTCCACTGCGTTCTAAGCTCAGTTCTCAAAACCGCCATTGCATCTCAAAAATTCTTTACTTGGCTCCAGTACTTATGTTAGGTACCCCTGTTTGCACCAAGAACTCCTTGCCGGAGAGCTTCTTGTGCAGAGAAAATGGACGTCTATGGAGACCACCCGCTCCATTACAAGTATGGAAGGCAAATAATCGCCTGCCACGACGACCAAGTACCGTTAATGGGAGCTACTTCGCCCTTTCCGCAAGGAACTCCACCCTCGAGCCAGTACCACCTGGAGAACACAAATCTATACCATACATCAGGGCGACTAGTGCTACCGGGGGCACCGATTACTTCGATGTCACCTTTATCAACCCCTTGGCACCCTCTCATCGGAGGACGTGGACCTTCAACCCTTCACCTGCTTGAACGTAGCCTACGCGGAAGAGCTCTGAAAATACCAGGAGTTAATTGCAGAACTGCCAGGCAGGAACATGCCGCTTCTTGTCATAATCTACACTCTCAACGGCTGGCACCCAGAAGCCTTGTCCATGGCGACGGAGGTGACAAGGTAAGTCGCTACTCGTGCTGAGGACAAATTCCCTAAGGTCAGGAACACATCCCTACAGTGGCATTCTGCGTTAATAGATGCTTCGTATGCCGAATGTCTCCTGATAGGGCTCGCAGAAACGTTTCAGTTTCCGTTCGATAGCACGCCCATCTTCACTAAATCGTTTTCTCCGCCGCCGCCACAATGCACAGGCTAGTGGGAATTTCACCCTGAGTTATACTCGCAGTAAACAAACCCAAGTATTTTCAGTAGCTACTTAAGTTGAGCATCTATTGCCTTAATCAGGAAAATTAAGTATACGGTATCATCCCGTTTACCGTAACATTCAAGTATACCCAAACATTTCCCCTTTACCAGATCGAATATATCTTCCAAGAGTAAAATCTCCCAAAATTTTCTCTACTACCAAGTACAGGGGAACTTTCTAGCTGATCAATTCTAAACCATTACTTTACAGTAAAAAAGTCACTCTGGAAAATGAATTTCTGATTACTTTTTGGAAAATGCCAACTCAACTACTAGTATCCAATGTGATAGGGGTAAATCGTCGGGAGAAGGGATACCCAGAACAAATTACCCCAAGAAGGAGGCGTTGCAAGCGACAAAAGTGCTGCCGTGGTGTAGTTGAGCGAACGAAAAGGGTTGGGTAAGGAAGAAAGTTGAGAGGGCTACAAGCAAGTATAAAAGAGGCAGGGTCCATCACTATTTTTCTGCGATCAGCGTAAGCACAATGGTTATTGGGTCTGAAGCTGACTCTCAACTTCCTACTACTCGGATTTTACTTGAAGTTGTCTGCCAACTTGCTTGATCTCCACAATAGGAAGCATTTTATTCGGCTTATATAGACGTTTTGGTTAACCCCAAAGTCTCGTACAAATATACTAAGTACCACAAAATGCATCAAATGGATTCGTGTGAATGTAGAAGACTAACAGCAGATACTATCTGAATAAATATCTAGATTACTTCCTTAATATCTTAGTCCTCTAGATCAGAGCCAAACAATTCTTCCAAAATATCCAAACCCCATTGCAGTCCCTACAAATCCCATCGAACGGTGCAGAATTAAACATAGCCCCATCAGATATATCCAGTTCTTCCAATTCATCCTTAGAGCCTTCACACTCCTCTTGATACCTGTGAGAAGAGCTAGAAATAATTATTACTCGCTCATTCTCTCTTCCGTCCTCGACAGAAGCTCCCCCACCGTTGTACACTAGTGGCTCCCACGGATCCACCCAATCATCCTCTTCTACCTCTCCTTCTATCTCCTCTTTCCCTAGCTCCTTCTCTGCCTCTATTGTCTCCTCGAAGCGGTGCCGGCGGACGCATTCCCCACGCGTTCCAGGTCCATTCTTCTACATTAATCATCATATTTGTTTAGTCCATTGGCCACCAGGGCCAGAGCGTTGAGGGGGCAGCGGCCTCAGGATGACTTGGCGATGGTGAGGGAAGGGCAGGGGTTGGTCATGTTGAGGGCAAAAAAGGGGTGAGCCGATGGGGTGGTTGATGACAGGGGTTTTCCCCAACGATGTTGATTCCGATCTCTACATAGGGCGACGTCTTCGAAAAGTTTCACGGCCTTGAACGAAATAAAAAAATGTGAGGCAATGCTGCGGCTTTGAATTTGCATGCAACCAGGGTAATAACTAAAAATCTGCTTGATAAAATATCGGAACTAAATTTGGATGACTCAGCAGATTACGATTCGAAAGATTTCTTCTTTGCAAAAGGAGGACCAAAATAATCAGAAATAAATTTAAAAATGGATTTGTGCAGTAAATTTGGATTCATAGGGGAAAGTTTGGTGTTATGATTTTGTTCGTAAAAGAACATTGGTGGGAAGAGCTGTTTTCTAGAACTAACAGGGATGAAGAAGACAGCATTTTGTGGAGAGCACCGCTTTCTTACAGAAAGCACCGTTTTTATGAAACCAAATGCATTGAAACCCAACACCGCACTAATACCATGGTCATATCTTGAGAGAGATATTGAATATGATCGATTTTTTGGCTTTGCTCATAAATTTGGCCTCTGAAATTGAAAATAATGATTGTGTTGGGATTTTAGAGAGAGTACAAACTTTTGTATTTGTTCCCCTCAACTTGAAGCGATTAAACTGAATTACGTGATGAGCAAAAATATGAGTGACAAAAAAGATGCAAAAACTGCTCAACAATCTCCGATACTACATACATACTTTTCTATATCCATATATTGTATAACCGTTAGGGTCTATACTAGCAACCGAAAACCTGAGAGAGCGCACAATCAGTACTTTGGCACTGCTATTCCACTATAGAGGTTTACTTATCTGTAAAAATCTATGCTCTCACCCAAAGCGTGTTTACATTCTTTATATTTTTCTGCTGGAAAAAGGGTTTTTTTATTGATATGTATCGGTCGGCTGGAACGTATTTGGCATTTTAAATCTGAATTTCATATAAAATAATGTACAGATGATAAAAGCAATGTAAAAATCATTGCTGTCGAACGCTAACACCAGCAACAGTCTACCAGAAAGTCGATGGGGTGGCAACCAGAAGCTAATTGTGATTGCCGCCACTTTAATTTTTCCCCGACCCTGGAGACATGTGGTGCGAATAGCACCAGAAAATAAATACTCCTCTAAGTACAGCCTTTTTTATAAAAATTTGACATAAAAAATAAGCATTCATCCTATTGATTCCATCGGAAGAAAGCTTCCCACTTATTGATCAGCTTAAAGTTCCAAAATTGGTCCCATTTTTCGCATTAAAGTGCCCATTGTACTTAGAAGGTCACATAATACTAAACGAAAGTAATCTTAAAAACTCAATTGGGTTTTAAAGTTTTGGAGGCATAAATAGGAAACAATTTCCCTTCTCGATTGCACAAGTTTATTCTTTAATATATAAAATATGCGGGATTTTCTAACATACTCGATAGAACCGTTTGTATATTTTTTGTGAAAGGCGGAATTTCCTTGAACTTAAATTTCCGTTGAAGTTTTACTGTGGAATTGATAGTATTTCTTATCCTTTAATTAGAAAAGTAATGGAAAAGAAGCTTTACGACATTAAGAGAAAAAAATTTAACTCGAAAGTATCTGGAAGGAAAAATGTATCTGTGACTTCTCGCGCTTTCTGAGATTGCATACTAGGTTTCGATTCTGAAGGACCACAAAGAGCATATTCAATTCATTATAAAATCAAATGAAGTATTTAATGTGTTGCTCGCTATCGTTACATAACAATTTGCGGAAATTTTGAAATATTCCGACGAATATAAATTAGAAGCAAACATAAGTTTTTGACGCAGCCAATACCTCTACAACATGAAACAGAGACAGATAGTACCAGTACAAGCTAATTAGGCATTTACTGAAATTTATCCGAAAGCGTGATTTTAAGTTTAGACATTCCAGCAGTTCACGTTTCAATGTGACACCCTAAACTCTGACTCACTAAACATAAGCCCCCACCTCGATCAACGCCTCCGCAATCAAATCATCATCCTGCTCCTTCAACCTAGCTTCTCTCCTGCTCATCCGCTCCTTCATCTCCCTTACAAAATCTTCCTCGATCACACCCAGAGTGTTGTCGACAGTTTCACACGGAATGGAGTTTCCATCGTAGAATGAGTCCAATTTAGAGCCCCGCAGCATCTCAAACACTTCAACCAATTCATCTCCCGAAACTAAGTCGTCGATAATGATAACTGGCTTCGCAGCCGGCTTTACTGCCTTCTTGGTTGTGACTCTCTGTGCCCCCATCCCTCTCACTGCTTTCTTTTCAACTCCACTCGCGCCGAGGAGCGCGAGCACGGGTATATCCCACGCGTACACGTCGGCCTTCAACATCTCCTTAACATTTCTTGGCGGTTCCCCGGGACCTTTCAAGGCATACGGATACGTGACATCCAAAAAATTAGTGATGTTCTTCTTCCAGGTAGCCACCAGATCCGCACTTACGCGTACCTAAGCGCTCAAGGGTGTCCGTGTGAAAGGAAATTACTATTACCACCGCCTGCCGCGACACCCTTTACCTACGCCGTCCCCACCTTCTCCTTCGCGATTACATCATGTATCTACTGAAATAGGTCCTTGAACAACTCTCCTTCGCGATTACGTCATAGACCTACTGAAATAGGTCCTCGAACAACTTGCCCAAGCTACTTGCGGTCGCTTTCGCTCTGACTTGCCCCAATTCGCTGTTCTTTTTGTATCTAATCTTCGGCATAACGGCTATGTTCGGTTTGGCCACACTTCGCGCGAGGACCGCTCTGCTCGACACTGTGCCTCGGTTGATATAGCCCACCATGACCATTGCGGGCCATTAATTTTACTTAATTTGCGTTTTTGAAGTGTATATTTATTGGTGGACACGAGAAACTCTCTGTCCATGTCAAATCACCCAATGAGTTCCTTGTCCACGATCTCTCCCAATTTCGTCGGGCCATCTCAGAGGGTGGCTTTGCCGGTTCCTGCTCAGTCTTCCGTACCGAGATCCCCACATCTTCTTTCTCTGTGCTACAAAACGGGATATGGGCTCCATGCTAGCTGTATACCAGGCCTTCCTTGGGCTCACGAAGCAGTTCAGCAACTCCATTGTTCCCGCCCCATATTCTTTCGCCCCGCTTCAGCTCCTTACTGACCTCTCCGACTCTGAGCTCACCTCATTCTGACCTGGGCTCTGCCCTGAAATTGAACTTTTTGAAGCTCCCACTTGCACTTAGGTGCCTGCTTTCAACCTCGCACAGTCCCTACATACTGTAGAATCTCTCGTCTATGAAACTCTCAAGACCCTACCCTCTACTTGTCCTGTAGAACTGCATTCCCTGCCCCCCGACTTCCGAACACGGAACACGCCGGCGTTTTGACATATCGCACCCCTTCGTCATGCAGACGATGATGACTGGATTCTTGTGGGACCGAGCGCTCCAACCGACTCCTCACTCCGTCAGCCCATAAGCAACCATACCTAATTCTTCTCCGTATTCCGTAATGAGAAGCAGCCTAGCCCCTACTCACTGTTCGAACATATTACTTCACCCCAGGACCATGCGCCAGTTGCTAATACCGCCATGCGAGTATCTTTCTCATAATGCCTGGTCTTTACAGCAATATCCCTCTACTCTCTAAGGATTTGATCGATGTTCTGGATCTTTTCTTTTTTCCGGTTGAGCACTGTCCCTCTCCTTTTCTTCCCTCCTTTCGTTCCGTATCCAAGTACTCCGGTACATCCCGTGCCCGATGCAGGCCGCTGCATATGATCTGTATGACATTGCTCTAAAGCGCGTCATTTCCGCATACTCCTCTACCCATCGAGAACGTTCTATTCTTGAGCTTCTCTCACTTCCAAATTTGTTTTCCCTTCGCAAACGTCCTCTCTCTAGCCGTTTCCGCCGGCAAGAAACTTGCTCCGGCCTTTCCAAACGCATCCGTCTGGCCAACATAAGACTTTTCGATGATATTTTTCGGAAAGCGCGGTCGCATTTCGGCTACTATTTATCAACTCTATTCTCGTCGCTCTCCCCCTCTTCTCATCGTCGATGCAGGCAATTTTTTTATCAAGGCAATCCTTCCCGAGCAACTACCGCGCTGCTTCAGGTTTGGCGCCGGTTCCCGCCACTTTCGCTAACCTGCGTACCCTGAAGTCCCTACACCCTTCACTACCCTCGCCTTTGGTTCCTTTGCCCAGCTCCAGCATTCCGTCCCCTCTTGCTTTCTTAATCGCTGACGTCTGCTGAGCAATTCATAGCCTTGGCTGCTCAAACGCCCCCAGAGCTGACGTTCTCTCCCAGTGTCCCTTCAAATTTTTCTCCGGCCGGCTGGAGGTGTCCCCCGCAACGCGACTGCCTATGTATGCTGACCAAATTCGTCAACCTTTGCTGCGATGGTCATTGCCCGAATCTTGTCAACCCTTTTATTGTGGTTGGGGCCTTTCAAACTCCCAATGCCTAACGGCGTCATCCGCCCGATCGCGGTCGCGTTATTGCTTCGACGCCTCATCTCTCGCCTCCTCACCAGCAAAGCTTCGACTTCCTAGCATCCTGCTTTCTTCCCCACCAAGTGGGAGTCGGAGTCAAGAACAGCACCGGCGCCGTCATTCACGCGGTCCAACGCTTGACGTAGCGTCCTGAACTTCGCTAGCATGTTTGGTACAGCTGGATGCTCACAACGCATTTAACAGCATTTCACCGCAGCACATTCTCTACACTGTCATCCAGTATGCCCGGGCTCGCCCACTGGGTTCATTACTGCTTTGTAGCCACGTCCTTCGTCTCCTTCGGCGATTTACTACTCGCAGCGCGACTGGGCTTAACAGGGCGACCCCCGTAGACCTCTACTTTTCGTACTCGCCCTTCACCCGCTAGTCTTCTTTTTTCAAGAACATTTCCGTCCTTCTTGCCTTCTTCTCAACACTCTCAATTGTCTACCACTCCTCAAAGCCCACCAAAATGGACAACCTATGCTCCTCCAAATTCATTGCCAATCGCCACACCGCCTCCAAACTCCATTCCTCTACTGCTTTCGGCCCTACTGACCGTGATGACTATCTACGCTGACAAACCAAGAAGAAGGTGATCGAATTAGTGCGTCGCTTGTTCGTCAAGGATTAGGCGGAGAGGTAGGTGAGGGGCGAGAGTGGAAAGTTTAGAAGGGAGCTAGGGGACTTTCGAGAGTTAGCAGCTCCGGAAATGGTCTACGAGAATGCGTTTGACGAGGAGGATGAAGAGAAGAGAATTGGAAGAAGAAGACGAGGATGAGGGGAAGGGAGACATGTAAAGTGTTGGAATGGTGAGGCCGCTGCTGGACAGTATCGACCAAGTGGTTCCGTCTTTTGTGGTTGATATCTCTCAAGAGGAAATAGCGAGTTATGAGCCTTTCGCAGATATTTTTGTGGACTGTTTGGGCAGCATGGATATTTTGGAGGATTTGTTTGGGTCTGATCTAGAGAATGCGAAATAAGAGGACCAGATCGATTGTTCGTTTCTTAAGTATCTTTTTGTTAGAGTATATCATCCACACAAATTGTTTTCATGCATTTCATAGTATATTTTGTAGTTTATTGGGACTTTACCGTTAGCTAAAATTCTATATAAGCTGAGTAAATTGCTTCCTCTTGGAGAGTTAAAGCAAGTTAGCAGACAACTTCAAGTCAAGTCCCGAGTAGTAGGAAGTTGAGAGTCAACTTCAGACCCAATAAACATTTTCCTACGCTGGTCGCAGAGCATTAGAGGTGGACCCTGCCCCTTCTATACTTGCTTGCAGCCCTCTTAACTGCCTTCCTTAACCGCTCATTTTTGTTCGTGCAACTATACCACGGTAGCACTTTTGTGGCTTGAAACACTTCCCTTTTGGGGTAATTGTTTATTTATCTCTTCTCCGACGACCTACCCTATCAACTTGTGCCTGAAATAACACGGATTTAAATTGGTATAAAATAAGAGGTCCGATTCATACAGAGAAAAATCGGAATGAAGAAATCTTAGTTCATTGAAGTCAGGTATAAATTGTTACGAGATTTTCCCGAAAGGAAAATATAAAATTACACCATTTTCCTCCAAGCCGCTATTTGAGGAACAATTATATAAAAAACACAAAATAATTGAATCAAATGGCACAGAAGAAACTGCAGTTGCAAAGAAAATTGCAAAAAGGCCGTCTCGAATTAATTTATGTTATCCGGTCTTCGCCCAACCACCTCCTAGAATGATAAAGCCTCCGTCTTCATCCCACACCTGGATCTTAGCAGACTTCACGAGAGTCGTGAATATTTTAGCAGTCGGAAGAGCTCCAGCCACCCTAGCTCCGTGGATAGCGGGGGCACCTTCACACCCCTAGCGAAGAAGGACATGACAGTGAGACCAATCGATTTGAGTGAAACGCTTCGCAGGCTGGCCGGCAGCTTCCCTATGAAAAGACCACTGCGAAATCAGCCAGTTACTTGCAACCGCTGCAGGTGGGGCTCGCCACTCGATGTGGAACGGACAAAGTAGCACACAGCTTTAGATGAATGGTCCAAAAGTTGGGACATAATGGGATGCTTACCGTGTATTTTGAGAATGCTTTCAACCTATGCAGCCGCTCTGCATTCTTGGAAGCCACGAAAAATATCTTCCCGAGCTTTTGCAGTAGGTCGCATACTGCTACGCACATGAACCTGCATATCTGTGGGTCGGTGCTCGCACTATTCGTAGTGTGCGAGGGACACGACAGGGCGAAAACCTCGGCGGCCTCCTCTTCGCCCTGGTACTGCACCCAATCGTACTATAAATGCAGCAGCTCCTAGCCTCTGGGGACGAAGAAGATAGGAACGTGGGAAATCTCTTGCTCCAACTGTGGTACCATGACGATGGATAAATCATCGGACGCCACGACCACCTTCTCAAAGCACTCGACATCCTCTCCTCACTCGATGCAACAACCCTAGGACTACATATTTCGTTGTCCAAATGTAAGGTTTGGTGGCCTTCTGCTCCGCCTCAGGCAGTGCAACGCCTTTACCCGATGGAACTCGGGCAGTAATACAGTGCGGGTACAACTTTCCTCAACGCCCCCGTCGGCTCCGCACAGTTTAGTACACAGTTTTTCACCTCACATGTAAATTACCTCGAAGCATTCTCCAACGCCGTCGTCGATATTTAGAATACGTAAGTGACATTTCAGCTCCTGCGCAACTGCTTCGGGGTCTGTAAGATCGGTTATTTATCGCGCGTAGTACAGCCATCGTGCACCGCACACGATGCTGTACTATTCGACGGAATGATGGAACGTGGCGTCCGAACGTTGGCTGGGGAGTCCTCGACTCGGAATTTTTCGGGAAATGCAGCTACCTGTAAAATCCAAGGAGGAAAAAACCGTCCCTTGGACTAGGATTCACGTCCGCGAAATATATCGCAGGTGCTGCGTTTCCGGCCTCCAGTTCAGCCTTCAACAGGCTGTGAGACAAAGTTTTGCCAGCCTCCATCAGGAGAATCACAACATATTAAGACACCTTGGAGGCCCACCGGTTTTGGTCTCAATCCTTTTGAAATGCTTGGTTAATTTACTGTGATAGATATGTGGGTTGGTACCAGTAAATTGTACCAGAGCATAGATACCGTATATTGGCCAAGCCAATTGTGAAACCGTACAATGCATCGAAAACTGTAGATGGCACTCCAATCCACCAGAAGGTGGAAGGGAGGACAGCCAGCAAACAAGCGGCATTGGAGGTTACTGTCAATGCGGAATGCCGCTGTAAAAGAATGCATGTAACCTTCGAAAACCGTTCCATTGCGCGAGTGGCAACAGTTCTCGCGAGTTCCTTGACGACGGGGAACGCTGCCGGATGCCATCCTCCAAGCGTCGAGATGGGAACAGGAACCAGCCTGTTTCTCCCAGGCGACTTAGCAAGGAACCCTGGTATTTCCGCTGCTTCTCTGCGTGAGCTGCGTTGTGGCTTGTGAGTGGGTTGAAAGCCCTGGCTCTTGCGTGGGACGGAGGGGGCGGGTTGAAAAAGCTTACGTCTTAATAATCCGTGCCACCGACGGCTCCCATCGCCCTGATATCCGGCCTTGTCCCAATCCTGCTTACATTCAAGGATTATCCCGTTCAGTGCCTTTGCTCAAACGAAACACCTTCGCAAAAGACACTCATGGAAGCAGTCCACGAGGCTGTGCAATACGGTATACCTCTCGGGGACGCAAGGAGGCAGTCTTTTCGCGCTTCGATGGCGCTAGAAGGGGCGAAGGAATGGGCGTACTGCTCCCCGTGCCCGGGTCTGAAGACTAGTATCAACGCCCGTGAATTCTCGAATAGCTTCAATACTGCTCTCAAGTTACGCTTTTCGCTCCGGACACACCGTGCCCGAGGAGAAACTGTCCGGAAACACTTGACAGCTTCGGGGATCATCTCCTGCACTGCGTTCACGGAGGCCACAGAATTCAAATAAATGACCGCCGAATTCACTTGCTTGCCCAGGACCCGCAGAAAGCTGTCCGTCACCCCGCCATCGAGCCCAGGGATGGCCTTCATCGTACAAGGCCAGACATCAGGGCAATGGGAAGCACTGGAGGCACGGATTTCTTCGAAGCGTAGTTCCTTCCCCATTACGCTGTAGGTATACCCTTTTTGAGTCGATTGCGGTTGTCTGGAAAACCATGGGATAGGTCGGAAATATCTTCCAACAGTAAAACACCCAAACGTTCCCCCTTTGTCAACCCACTCGTGCCATCCAACAGGAAAGTGCGCATCCTTAACTCGCTCCCATCTCTCAACACGGCAAAGGCTGCAAAGCATAGAAGATATGAATCTCTTATCGCGACCGCCGCCCGAAGCAGGCTCATGCCTATCGCTATATCCACCCTCGGGGTTGGCACTCAGATGCCTACGCAGTGCTAGCCGACGGGCACAGAACGTGGCTGTTAGGGCAATGGAGACATACAGGACTGTTCGAGCGGTTTTAACCCAGAGGCATGCGGCAGCAGCAGTGATGTCCAATGCATCATGCCTGCTGACAGGCTTTGAGCCAGCCATTTAGGCACATGATTCACATTACCCATTATCGTGAACATGTCTAGCATACACCGGGAGATAGCCGAACCGCACTTTTCAAAAATTAAAGAACCAAATCAATTCTCCTATACTGTACACTCTCAATAGAATAATCAAAAAAAATTATCCATGCTCTGCCTGGGTGTGTGGACACCTACATGAGTAATCCACGCAGAGGACTTTCATTTTTTTATCCAGTAAACATGACGCGGGGTGCAGGAGCCTTACTTTTAGTCGCACAGATCTTCAAGTCAGCAGCCTCACTGCCTTCGTTCAAGTGTAAATTAGGTCTGACCTCTGAGTGGCACTTTTCATTTGCGAATGTGCAATTTATCAGTATCTATTGGATGTGAAAAACTGTATCTATGTCTTAGTAATTTTTACTGAAAGTCGACGTAAGAGAGATGTCCGACGCCCACTATCCAAAAACTGAGGTGTTGCTAGCGAAAAATTGCTATGGTAAGGTAATTGTGGGAACAAAGCGTGCTGTATACGGACGATAAATCTATGGCAACCGACTTTGTCCGGAAGGGGCAGGCTGTACCTTCGCCTTACGAGCGACAGATCTGCTTCCGTGTACGTCGCAAGTCAAATTCAATGGACTGTAATGGAAGAGGGCCCAGTAGATCATCAACAATCAGCAGGCTCTTGCACTTAGCTTCGAGGCTTGAGAGAAGTTTACAAATTTTGGGCCTGAAGACGACTACCAACTTCGTTACTACTGGAGAATCATTTGCAGTTGTCTGCCAACTTGCTTGACCTCCACAAGAAGCAATTTAATCAGCTTATATAGACTTTTTGGGTATCCCTAAAGTCTCAAAGAAACATACTAAAAACCATAAATTGCATCAATTGGAATCGTGTGAACGAGAAAGACTAACAGCAGGTACTATTAGGATAAATATCTAGACTCGTTCCTTAATATATTAGCCCCCAGATCAGAACCAAACAGTTCCCCAAAATATCCATTCCACCCAAGTGGTCCCACAAATATCGCGAACGGCTTAGATTTCTCCATTGCCCTGCGAATCTAGACCACTGAAGATGCCCGCATCCGGTGTCGATTCGGACCACCTGTTCCATATTATTCAGCCCCCGCCCCCACCTCACTTACTTCTTCTGCCTCATCTTCTTCATTCTCCTCCCCATCCTCCTTATCATCCTCGTCGTCTTTCATGACATCGTCTTCGTCACCTCGTAAACTAAATCGGGGCCACCCACCCCTCAAACGACTTGCCGAGCTCATTCTATTCTTTCTCCGCCTCACTTACGCTGCTTTTCTGCCACATTTCGACGAAGAGTTCTCGGACGAGCTCTATGATCTTCTTCTCGTGGCTCGCAGGTAGTCGTCTGCGTCCGTCGGGCCATACGCAGCGAGCGCAAGGCCGTTTAAGGGTGAGAGGCGATTTTTGGTGATGGGGGGAGGAGCGAAGGTTGTCATTTTGATTGTAAATGGAGTGGGGCGATTGTGGATGGAGGATAAGGGTGTCAGCGGGAGAATATTGTGTGCAGAGGTTGCTGATTTCAAAAAGTTGGTTAAAATGGGTTTAAGTGCACCTTAGAGTGATTGGAGTCGGTACGACAAAGTTAAAATCGAAATTGAAGTAGCGCGTTTGATTGAAATTTCTACATAAGGAGTGAGCTTGGTGAAGAATGTAGATAAAAAAGACGTGAAATGCCGATTTGGAGTAGATTTGGAGGAGAGGATACAGTATTAAAATATCCAGGTGGGGTGGAGACAATTTTGGAAAGGTCGGTAAGCCGATTCAGGGGCGGGATCGTTATTTTTTTGTAAGTTGCTGATCCTTTGGGAGGACCATTTGATCCCTTTGGAAGGACCATTTCCTGTATTACAGTAATGTCGTAGAACAGTATGGGCACTGCCCGGGCATCATTTCTGTCTTCCAGGTCGATATCCATGCACGTGTAAACTTGAGCAGCTACGCATCAATATGAGATTTGCTTTCGAAAAAGACGGGTTTCCGTGCTTGCCCTGTATCTTTAACATCTTGTGTGCAGTTTATTTTTTCAGCCAAAGCCAATGTACAAGGCAGAATCGTCTCAAGGGAGCACGCAAAGAGATAGTATAGTAATGTATAGACCATAGACGAAAATTGGCGCATTTCCCACCCCTGAAACAAGATTCAGCAGTAGTTGGCGACATTAATAAAGCAAGGTTCAAAGTGACTTTCAACTTCAATAAATATATAGGGCTTCATAGAATTTTTCGAAGGCGCCTTGTCGATGGCAGGAGTGGTTTGAGTTTACAGGAGGAATCGAACTGCTCGGGCCATATGCTAGGACGCAAAAAAATTAATGACTTAGTTGTGAAGTCGGTTCACGGACCCGGCTCCATCATCATAGGATTGTAAGCTGCTCGAGCTACAAAAGGTTTGTGGAGGACTAAATATGGTTACTTCATCACCAGAAGGCATTTATAATTGCCTTGCTGACATAACTTCGGCAAGAGAAAGATCCAGCCGGGTATTAAACACGGGCATGTTTCGCCCTAAAATGAGTACTAGGGTGATAATGAGGGCAGATAAAAAGTTTTCCTGCATGAATCTGGTATATTATACAAAATAAAACTTAAAAGTAAAATCGAATTAGATTAAAACGAAAAGACAAAAATTGTGGGAAAGAGGATTCGATCTGGTTCTATTCTAGCTTCGAAAACTGAGATTTTGTAAAAACCTTTGCTAAGATATCTTTTTATCTTCTCTGAGCTCGCAAATCCGCGTTTGGCCGCTTTTTCGGACACAGCAAAAACCCATAAAGGTAGATAGGTCAATAGAAACTGAGGAACAAAAGTTAGGAAAAAAATATTTCTACAATCATGAAGGCGATGTTATGCGAATAAAATTTCAAATAAGTCAGATACCAGCTGTAATAATTAAGACTACATTTTTCGAGCAATTAACGGGTTGAAGCTTACCTAAGTGGTTAATACTGTTGACCTAGATGCGTCCAAAAATCAGTAAAAAGTAAATCGAGTAGAGCGGAATGAACTAATTCCGAAATCTCCAAAAAAATCAAAAATATATTAGAACGTAATTAATTGCGAAATAAATAGCTAGTGGCCACAGGACGCCAATTTCGGTAATCATTAAACGCGTCCTAGTGATTTCTATGCACCAAATTATTTATGCATGGTAGGAATAGGAGTAAAGTTTTTGATCTGACTTAAGCCAAAATTCCAGTGTAAAGTTTTAATACAAAAGTAAATCATTCTGAGAATGAAAAAGGAGGAGAAATAAAATTAAAGGAAAACATATTCCAATAAAATCGATATACGATTTAGATGAAAAGTTTTCCTATCACACTTTCCGAAGGTAGGCAAAACGGAGGAAAGTTAATAGTACTGCGGAAACGACAAAATGAAAAAAAATGAACAAAAATTGCGTGTCAGTCCAAACAGCTGTAGGAAGTACATTTACTGTGCTTGATAAACAGGAATAAAGAAAATCATGTAATTTTTAATGTTAGAGTTCGAAAGGCTTAAAAAGAACGGGTTTCGAGCTATGCGCTCTACAAGGCTAATACAAGGCTTTTAAGACTCGGAATATAGTAATATCAAATTGATAGCAAATCTTCGATCGCTTCAGTTATTTTCCTGGCTTCTGAATTCTCAGTTCTATTTAAAACACAATGAAAGAGCTCAGCTGTGAAAAAACATCTATTTAGAGCTATGTAGAGCTACTCAACCAATACTTGGTTACAAAATGACTTGAACATAATAAAACAAAAAGCTGCCCAGTTCTTTATGACGGGCAGATGATTGTCTTTGGCATCGTCCATAAAATGTTCCTTGTGGTTTTAAACTACTTTTTGAAAGTCCGCAGATTTGAGCCCTTATTATAGTTTCTTCAAATTGAGATAAATTTTGAGTAATATGATCACAAAGCACTAGATTTAGCCAAAAACTCAATAATATATTGAGCAACTGGAACATTTCATACGTTTCTATTTTAATGTACTGGAGAACAATTTCTGCCGAAAATGCCACGAAACAACAAAAAGTTGGTGAGCCAATATTTAAAACATTTACAGTGCCTTCAATTAAAAGGGGCGTAGAAATAAATATAAGTAATGTGCGAAGTTCGCAAGGCGATAGAGTAATTTTGAGATTGGAAGTAAATAAAAAAACTTTATGGTTCCTGCTAAAGACCCTATGCTGGGATTCATTGAACTTTTAAGTTTTTTAAATTTTTTTGCTAGCTGTCTAGCGAAACGATAATAAACTTCTATCTGTAGCTGTTGTAATATACACGTACCTGGACGATAATTGCAACTACTAACTCACCACTTCGATTTTTAAAAGGGTTCCCAGTATAACATACTGTAAGCAAAAAGGCATTCAAAATACCAATACAGCTGGCTTACAGCTCTTCAACTATATCTAAGCACAAAAAGTGATGCAGATTTTTAATTTAATGTACGAAAAACATAAACCAGTTTCCTTTGTAGGATAGGTACACAATTATTACTTCAATTTCTACCATTTTCTCAAATGTTTTCTCGTATAACTAAAACAAAGTTTTAGCACTAATTTTTTGGGTGGAATAAAGACGAGAGTTTCAATTACTGTAGGATATGAACTGGGTGAAACTCAGTAAACTTGTATCGTATTTTGTATTTACGTAAAACGGTACCGCAGGCGCAGGTAGCAAATCAACCTTCCAGCATAGGAGGGAGACTACAAAATAAACAAGCCATGTTGGAGGTTACTGGCAATTAGAAATATCGCTGGAAAGGAATATCTTTCTATTAAGTACTACATCCGTATTTTTTATCCTCTTAAAAGCTAAAATTTCCTAAACTTTCTGATACATGAGGTAGAAAAATTTATACATCTGTTTCGTTAAATGAAAAACTGTATTTAGGATAAATTTCCATTGAATTCATAATTCCATGGTGACAGTAGTTTTTATCTTAAACATTATAATAAGTGTTTTAAGATAACCTTTACAACATTACACAGACACATTTCATTCTAAAGTATCTGGAAGGAAGAATTTATCTGCATCTTTTTGCGTTTTATACTATAGGTTACCTAGCAAGGACCAAGAGAAACATATTAAATTATTTCTCAGATTAAATGATTGAATGATTAATATTTCAAAATTTTCTGCTACTTTTACAATATAGGTTGAAGAAACTTTGAAATCTTGATATTGTCTATAAATAGGGTGAAGGGTGTTATATTTTTTATTTTGGAAGAAATATCCGAGTGGCTATAATTAAGAAGTTGAGGGACATACCTGATGCATTTTAACCACTGGAAATCAAAGAAATAGATTAACATTAACAAAAAATACCACACCGAGCGAATCAAATTTAATAAATTGAAATTATCGCAAGACTTGGCCGCAATTCTTGTACATTTCTGCAATATTTTTCTGAGGCTATCTTGTTACAATTTGGATAGCCTAATTACTAGGTGATCTTACTTCACATTTAAAATATAAATATTCCTTCAAGAGAACATCACGCAAAGCAGTTAAATTTGGAGTCCAAAGTTTTGAAAGTAGATAAATCTGTTCAAGTTCAAGAGTAGACGAGAAAAAATAACAAAGATGGGAAAAGTAGCAAGAAGGAAAAAAGAAAGAAAAGGAAGGTGAAATTATATTTTTTTACCCCGTAGAAACTCCAGACAATGCAACCAGTCCTCCTGATCTTTGCAAAGATTGCAAGAAAGAACTTATTAGAGATTCAAAAAGGATAAACGAATATTTATCATCTACCCCACAATCTTCGAAGAGTACACAGGGATAATGAATCGGGCGGAAGCTCGAAAAAGAAAAAAGGTCACAAAAGTACACGGAAGCCGCGAAACTGACTACCCAAAGAGCTTTTATCCGTATTTAGTATTTTAGTAATCACTTTTAGAACGAACAGATATATTTGATTGATTTTCACCCTAATATGCTACTAGGATTAAGGAAAGATATTAAAATACAGTGAATAATATATGATAAAGACCAAGTGCAGATAAAATATTCGTGTTCTGACAGCTCGAAAAAGAGCGTGCAACCAAATTTGAGTCCAGTTCTTTTGAACAAATTATGCAATGGAGAGTTTTTTGTTTTCAAGCAAGAAAACCTCGCAGAGAATTCACGTCACGGAGAATTCCACTTCCTTGGAAATCTTGCATCCATTTCTGAAATTACGCAGTTTGTAAGACCGCATCGCTGAGCAGTAAATTAGCTGCATCAGTCTTTTTTTTACATAATTGTAATGAATCGTTTCATTTCTAACAACTTCTAGAGTTCAAATATAGTAAAAAATGTTGCTGGGATTCTCGGTACGAAAAAAATTACCTCCTTTACTTCATATTACCAGGATAATCCGTAAAATCACTCTAATAGCAGGAATGAATATTCCAAACTGAAAATAACTATAATAAATAGTCTGCAAGAGTTTAAGTCATTCAGATGAAGCAGAAAATGTTGAATACGAATCTTCAGAAAGATAAGCCCTGACAATCTGACTGAATTTTAATTTTCAAACGAGGATCTGCTGCAAAGAAAATTGAAAATCTATAACTAATTCATCCTGTAGAGCCCCAAGAAGTGTATCTATCTTTTTGTACCACCTAAAAGCAGTATATGTTAATCGGATCCTCTGTATCTCCAATATAAAGAAAAGTATAAATTTGTTCATGCATCAGTCGTAGACGCGTTACTCGCACGCTTGGTTCTTTTTTCCCTTTCTAACGGCCATCAATTAATTAAATTTCAATATATGTTACCAGACTAAAACAATTAGAATATTTCCGTAGCTATTACTGAACTACTTTCAGTTTTGTACAAAAAGATTATTAAATATTATAGGCATATAACTGTGGAAAAGTCATAACTAGTCGTAAAAACGGCATTGACTTTCTGAATCTACACATTTGCACAAGAAATACTCTTGTATCTCTGTGGAAGTAGCCCTTCTAAATACATTCGTTCGCTTCTTAAATTTTCTGGGCAACCGCTAGGGTTTCAAAGCATGATTTTCTCACTATATGTTAGTGTACATAGTAATAGCAATAGGTTTGCTCCGTTTCTAATCTCCACGATCCGATTGATGACCAAATTATGAGTTTTCCAATAACAATTAGGTGGCACAATTGGTCGGCAGCAGATCCCCAGACCAGAATTCTAGGGTGAAAATAACCCCTTTTAACGTCACTCCCAGTTGTAACTACTTTTTTCGGAATGAATTTTGAGTCGTTACCGTCCTCACATCATATTTGGATAAACATATATGGCACCGAGTTATCGTGCCTCGTCTCAACGGCCAATATCGCTTGACGTCAGAAACTAGGGCTGTAGAGAGCACCAAAGCGATATAGTTGTTCGATTTTAGATCATTTAATCCACATGCTTCCTGATAAAAGAGCCCCCTATGTTTAAACGCTCTCTTAATCTCTGAACACCGCGAAACTGTCAAAAATCACAACGTATCTACCCTGAAGATATTGTTCTTCTACGAATCATTAGATCTTGCACCTTCGAGTCCTTCAGCAATTTCTATCAACAAAAGGATAAGATCCCCAGCTTCTTTTTTCGAAAAAGTAACCTGAAAAATCTTCTTTTCTACGAACTCAAAACCCACTGCGCGTATTTTCTCCTTTTTTGTTTAATTGTTTTGGTCTTACCCTTTTAAGAAAGGAATTTCTAATGTTTGGCTCACTTGCCGTCAAGACTCGCTTTCACCATATATTCATTCTGATTCTTACTTAATAACAGAAATTGGAGCAAATACAAATCCGATGATCGGGATCTCATTTCTTACACGACCAAATCTGTGAAGAAGATTTATTGAATGTAACTATTAATTAAGACATAACAGACTTGTGACCCCTAACATCAACCACACTATCAGCTATTCCACACCCCCCGTTACTTCCCACCAGTAAAACGAAAATTCGCCCATCCTGCATTACCAAGAAATCGATAACGGCGGGACTCATCAACTTCCTGTCTTCGGTGAATAATACGCCTACGAACTACAAGAGTTATCTCGGGAGGTAGAATTAGTTATCGCGAAAGTTAATTGGGGGCGAATGAGGATAAGGTGGTTGAGGTTGATGAAGGCTCTGCAGAAGAAGAAGAATGATAGGAACGAATACAGCCGTTGGTATTCAAAATTTAGATATTTCTGTGTGAGTTTCTGTATGGCACAAAGGAGAAAGT
This sequence comes from Kappaphycus alvarezii, assembly GCA_002205965.3. Taxonomy (NCBI): domain Eukaryota; phylum Rhodophyta; class Florideophyceae; order Gigartinales; family Solieriaceae; genus Kappaphycus; species Kappaphycus alvarezii. The sequence goes on from NADL03000645.1 coordinate 232,941, forward strand.
CAGAGTTGGGGCTCCATATTAATCTCGGACGCTTTCGTTGCGGATGCAGATGGGGTTGAAGAGCATCATGAAGAGGAAGAATATCTGGAATATGTCTGAGGAGGCTATCACCGATCGTGAGCTATTCCAGAAAATTTGTAGAGATTTTGTTTGAGTTACGTATATTTTTGCGGTAGTTTTTTTGGTTCCACCCTCGAGAAAGGAAATTATCAGAAGTTAATATGGTTATCATGAAATTTCCCACTAGTAGTCTTGCTCCACAACATCCCTTTAATGAAGTTTACAATACTAAATATGTGTCCTTGAGGCACTAAGAAAGTTTTACTTAAGCTGAGTAAACCGGTTCCACTACGAGAAGCCAAAAAAGTTGGCAGAAAACACCAAGTACAAACCAAAATACTTGAGAAGATAAAAGACTGTTTGAGGCCTATTGATTTTCGTTATGTTCGTTATTGAGCATAATTGGTAGACCATGCTATTTATGTACAAAATTATAGCACCTTGAGCCTACGTTCTTAGCCAACTCTTCGCGTTTCTGCAAAAGTGTTTTGTTAGGACTTTTGTCGCGTTTTGCCTCCGTTTTTAGGATAACCGGCTCCGATAATCTCTCCCCTTCTCTATTTATTCCTATAATTTGGTACAATTTCGGAATTGAATGCACCCTCAGTATTCAATTTGTAATTATTAGGTGCAAGTTCAGTTTGATTTTTTTGCAAACCGTGGTACTGATAATAATTTTCGTATATTATTCATACTATGCCGAAAACGGGACGCCTAAGAGTTTCTCTATACAATTTTTTATGTTTCAATGCTAGAACGGAACGATGAAGAGGAAATCGTGGTTATCCTAGCCTATCTATCTGGTGATGTAACAATTATTGTTAAAGCAAATCTATTATGTATGTGGTCACTAAATGGGAGTCGGCATAACTTCAGTGAAGTATTCGAATAAGTATACATGATTTCTGTAAGGCGGTAGAACCGGAACATTCGCGCCATCATAAAGACCGGCCTTAACTTTTGTGATTTTGAACTAGTTGGCACACTTGTGTGCTATTCACCGAAAGCCTTCCTTAAAGGAACAGTCCACTGACGAAATGCTCCTTAAGACAGCAACCAAGGGTAATCAGGCCTCTGATGTTCTCCTCACCAAAGTTATTCACGCTTTCAATGACCTGAAAAGTACCAATGAGGGGTCTGGTAAGAATTATGAGGCATTTAAATACCTGGACCGAGCTCCGAAAGAAAAATGTACATCAATGTCCCCCGGACATTCTGAGAAAAACTAAAAAATATCAACGATCAGTTCAGTGGCATTAGACTTCCTAACAGGGAGATCGAAAACTTGGCAAAACAACAGGAATTACGTTTCGGAAATCGATTCTGCATGATAAAATCACTCTTGGATATCCTTACAATGCACATCAAGGAAAATCCGTACAGTAATTCAAACAAATTATAAGTCTGCTTTGACAAGAGTAAGATTCGCAATTTTGCAAATAAATGCATTTGAAATCCACAAAGGAACACGAACCGTGGAAAGGGCAATCGCTATAGTCATTATGGAAGCAAATTATGTATTCAAAATAACATGAGAGAAACTTTTTCGAGGGATGAAAGTTAATCTGGACTTGACATGAAAACATTACCAGATATGAGGTATGGCAAAATGAAAAATGCCGGTAAAATATGTATCGGTGACAAAATCTGTCTGGTGAATGCAACAAACAGGAATGCAGACGGTAACATGTTATAGAAGAAGCCATTATTGGATCCAAAATTGCTTGACATAATCAAGGACCTATATTATTCGGACAAAAACAATATTTAATCAACCTGTACTGGATGCGTAAATTGCTCCGGAACGGAAAATGAATGAACGAAATAATAATAAAAGTGTCTGGACGAATTTATTAAGATATGTGACGAACAAACATTTGGTTACAGAGCTTGCTCCGGCGCCAACTGTAATCAAGCTCGGTCAGCTATTACGAAGAGACGCGGAAGATGCGAGGAAAGAGCTTGAAAATATTATGCAGAATTATAAGTCCATTATGGGAAAGAAACGATTGGCTAAGTTAGCCTCTATCGCACCAAAGCGTCGAGCGTTAGCGCTGATAGAAAATAAGGATCGAGAAATCAAGCCTTACTCGGCTCAGATGGGTTCCAAATCTCATTTCAGAAAGTTTGGTGACAAATGTCTGTCTCGTTTCTCTCTCAACTACACGGAAGATTACTACTGCAGATAGAACGATATGAAAATGTATGGTTACTATTGATAAGGTTTCCATGTTTGTCGGGAGCACAGATATAGTTTCTAGCTTTTCCTTATACCCGAGCTATCTTTTTAAGCCATCATTAGCTATCAGAAAATGGAAGAGATAGGCATATGCATTAACGTTGGCAACAAAAATGTCCCAGTTCAAATCGATGACAGAGCCGTAAATATACCGTGACGTTTTGGCAAAAGCATGCGGCGGTAATATTGGGAGATACGTTCAGAGCGTTTTTCGCGGCTGGATATAACAGTGAAGGTTCGGATTCAAACCAAAGTTCCAAAACGAAAATTTTCATGATATAAGGGTAAAAAGCTTTCATAGAATTATTAAGGTTCTGGGTAGGATAGAGACGACTACTAGAATCGGAAGAAAAATCTGAGCTTTGGGTTATAGCAGTTTGCAGATCTTTAGGTTCGATAAAAAGATTAAAGCACAAAAGAGAACCCTAAAGGTACTGGCAAAAATAGCCAAAGATCGTGAACACTAATAACAATTTGGACTACCTTCCCTCTTAAGTGTTGAAAAAAATATCAAGAATATTAACGTTCTCGGGAACCAATGCATTAGGCACAATTTGAGAAAAGCGAATATAATGCCAATGTCTGGATTTTATCGAACATACACCATTATATCCAAGGTCTATGCCGAAAAAGCTAAAGTTGACCATTTTTTTTCAAAAAAGGTTACAAATGGGTTGAAAACTTACAATACTCGACTCATCTCATCCGTGTAGTCATTTTTTGTCGTATTTTTGCCGAAAAAGTATTTAGAAGTCCTATTTGGCGGCTTTTGCCGATAATATAGCCAAAAATTATACAAAAATAAATTTAAATTCCAGAACGGGTGAAATCTTCGGAGATTTGAAGGATGGGAGATATTTTAAATCAAGGTACCTGCTAACTGGCTATTGACAAATTCCTTTATATGAAAGGGTAATGATGAAACTCCTTTTACCTGGAAAATTATTTTCTTCAGATTCTAGGCAATGCCGTTCGTTTTCATGAATGAACGACACCAGACACTGTGAAAAGAACTGTGAATGTTGGGTTTAAAGCACTTCTATTTGAGATGGTGTACTGTGATGATGTTGTGATATTCGTGTACCTTTTGGATGAAAATATGTCGGATCTCAAGACATTACTGGAGAAAATTTCTCAGCAACGCTTGAAATAAAACTGAGAATATGCGTATTTGCCTAAGAATCTGTCAGACTACTGGATCTGCTGAGTCGGATCTTAGAACGAGGCGGAATAAAAATATATCTTCAAAACAAGAGAAAATAGAGTTGATTCCTAAACCTACTGCCAAGAATGAATTTCGCAACGTCCTAGATCCATCTTCATATCACCAAAAGCTTATTTATGATTTTGCGATGAAAGCTGCACTACTAATTCTCGAAACTACCAAAATCAGAAGTTTTTTTGGAACAAAGAAATGATAAAAGCAATCAATGAACTCAAAAGGAAGCTATGCTCATCTCAATTAATCTTATATCCAAAAGTAAAAAAACCATTTATAGTTGTGTCCCAAACGGATGAGAATAACTGGCTATAATCCGCAATTTCGCAATTCATTCTTTTAAATTCTCTATTTGTAAAAAACCATAGGCTTCCTTTTCCCAAGTAAAAGATTTGGCTTGTTTCTGTTATCACCCGAAAAAAATTTTACAACGTACCATCAGGCAATTAAGATAACATTCTAAGATGAAAATTTGCATCACTGGCTGGCTAGATGTCTCGACATTTTGGAAGTTTATAGGATTAAAATTTCATACAGACCGGGACGCAGTAACTGCCTACACGCTCAATTATATCGTTTGGGGAATCGGTTAAATACGAGTATATCTTACGCCATGTAAATATTTTGAGCTATTCAAGTAATAAAAGTGCTTTATAATTTGTTTGATACTTATTTTGAAGAAGATGTTCGATTTTTTGAGGAATTAGGAATAAATAGAGTCGAGAAAGAGCACAGAAAATGGGTGTGTAGGCACAGAATGACCTTCAATATGTGTCGAATATAGCTCTTTAGACTTCTTGAGAGGGTTTTTAAGTAGCAGCCACATTAACAGGAAGCTAAAGATCTGGAGGGCACTTATTCATGAAATATGTAGTTTTTGTATCAAAAAATCAACTAAGAGCATTATGGAAAGTTAACAGAAGCTCAAAATACAAAATAATGTCTACAATTTGCGAAAAGCCGTGAAATTTGTTAGAGGCTCACTAAGCTCTGCAAATACTAGGCTAGAGTAAACCTTACGATTGAAGGCTTTTTGAAAACCTTCGTAATTTATTTCGCTTGTCAATTGAAATAAAATTGTTCCGGATACAAAACAAATCTTTTCGCACATTATCGTAGCAAGTTGCTAGCTGGTCAACTGGTGTCGAATTTAAAAACGTTTCCGCAGAAGAGATCCTAAATTTCTTAGAAACTGAAATAATTGAACTATTTCATCTCCCAAAAAGGATTATTGGAGAATTTTTTCGCTGCAATGACATTTCCGTAATTTATGAAGGGGAAAATATTAAATTCAAAAATTTTCTCACCTGTAATTTTTTACGAGAAATACGAAAGAACGGTAGGATATTTAATACGGGATTAAAGCAGTGAAGCAGTGATGGTGAATGGAAGGAGACCTTCAGATGGCTATAAATCGCCAATAAGAGGCTCAGAATGTCCTTTGAGAAGACTTTCTGTGCTTTCGGGTACACTGATAAACAGAAGTGAACGTCCACAGAGAGAAAGTGGTACATCCCGGCTTATACCTGTCTCCAATAATGATGCAAAAAATGCATTTGATTGGAACAGACCATATATTTGGCTGGGCATTATCTCGGACGGCGGCAAAAGAGATGGGCAAGTCATTACTCATTTCATCATAATAATTTTTTTTCTTTTTGGGCACTACATGGGCCGCACTCATCATAAAACGATTCATTTTTGTCGATAGTTGTTTTCTGCTATTATAGAAAATCCATTTGCATGGAATTTTCTGGATGAGTTTGTATGTCAAATATATTTTTTGGACTTGGATTACTCGCAAAAGCTACGAAAGAAGAGTTTTTTAACCTCATTATGATGTTATCAGACCTATTTTGACTTGGGTATGAAAAGGGGTACAAGTGACGCTTTCTAACTTTTTGGAAACTCGTGTTGGTAATTAACTGAATCCTTACCATGTCGCTATCCCCGCAAGCTCCTGTATCGGGGTAACTTGCGCTCTCACAAACTCAAAATACCGTATCCCCTCCGAATAGCGATCACCAGTATCGTCTCCGCTTACAACTCCAAAGTAAATGGAGACTGCGTAGTTAAAGTTATGGTCTTGGCACAGAAATTTTACCTGAGCACTGTCCCGCACTACTTCTACACTATTTAACTATTCCACGTAGAACAAATGTGAGTCTTCTTTGGGAATGCATGGAAATACCAGTGCGATTTATTGACGTTTGTCGACTTTTTCCACCAGAACGTTGAGTATGCTTTGAAATGTTATTCATGTACGGTCTAAGGAGCTATTTTAATTGGTTTTTGCTACTTAAATGACCCCTAGCGGTGCTCGTGTGACATTGAGTAGCCTACGTTTTGACCATGAATATATAAATTTCTCCGTATCCAGACTAACTGCATTAGTCGTGGAGAGGTTTTCCATTAGCTTTTTTGTAAATTTATGCGATCATATCGTAATGAGTATTACACATACATCAGAGGGTATCTGAATTATGTGGAAATGGACAAGAAACTTTTCCTCCATTAACGATAGCTGTGGAAACCATCTGTCTCTTTAGAAATAATTTTAAATGGAGGAACATTCAAGGTTTACTTACTGTAACAAATAAGCTTGCTTCTACCGGTTCGACTTGAATAGGTCCGACATGATGCGTATATTAATATTTAGAAAGATACTTCTATTATCTGAGGTGAAGCCAGATGTTCCATCAGCTATTGAATCGAGTTGGTGTAAGCTTACATGGTAAGAGGTTGGAAGCGTGACAACGATACTATAGAAAATTTTATGCAGTCCAGCCATCAGACTGGTTGATTTGACGATAGTGCTGCTGAATCGTGACTTTGAGTTAGCAGATCTTCATCCTTTATATATGTATCCACTATCATTACGGCCATTTTCCTAGTGATGGCGCCCAGCAACATGTAAGCGTCAGGGTGCAATACTTTGAGAGTAGAGTTTGATAAAACAAGATTTATATATCTGGCAGATTCCGCGATAATTGTTTGATACGAAAGAGATATTTTCTGCGAATGACTGCTTCCCTCACCTCAAGAGTCATTTTTGACCTGTTCTTCATTATATTAATCTTCACACCTTTTTTTCAACAAGAACATTCTCCATTTTCCATTTGAAGATGTTTTCATCCTCGTTCGAATAAAACTTTTCTACTTATGATCCGCTTCGTCCTCCAAAACCAGTTCTAATATTTTATGAAGAATATGTTTTATTTACTCTAATTAGTTCAAAATCGAAACTATATCATAGCCCTGTATTTTTCAATTTCGACCTAAGCCTTAAAATCTAATTTTCGCCCTCGCCCTTCACCCGCAAGTCCTGTCGTTGCAAGAACGTTACCATCCTTCTTTGAATGCCTAGTATTTCGATGATGGCAATTTAATTGTCACTCGCTCATCTGCTCCCGCTGCCTGTTAGGCGCGCTCGAATCGGAACGGATTTTTTGTCGCTGTTATCTACCGACTTTTACTTTACTGTACTACCTCCCCTTGTCCAAAATTGCTTGTAGCTCTGGTCCTTCCTCGCGCTCCCAAACCCCGGCTTATCCTTACCGGGATCCTCTCCAAACTCACTTCCATTTTATCTAGATATTTTTATATTCCATCTACACCCCAAAATCAATCCTGAATAAAGTTCTTTTTCCGTTTCCGCTTACCTCCTCCAAATTCATTTTTTTGAGAAAAGGGCGCAAATTAACTACTTTAAATTATCTTGTAGATTTATTTTACCTATTCCAAATCTATAGAATGCGCCCTCGGGAGCCTACCTAAACCCTTGTCTTCTAAGTTTCAAACTTCACCGATCATTATAATCACCGCATCTCTCCCCTTACCCATTCAAAACACCCTCAATTGCCTACCACTCCCCAAAGCCCACCAAAATGGGCATCCTATGCCCCTTTAGAATCATTTCCAAACACCACCCCTGCCCCCTAAAATCCATTCCCCTACTCCCTTTCGGCCCTGCTGACTGTGATGACTACCTACGCCGACAGACAAAGGAGAAAGTGATCGAATTTGTTCGACGCTTGTTCGTCGAGGATGAAGCGGAGAAGGTAGATGGTAGGGCAGGAGTGGGAAGTCGAAGAGGGAGCTGGGGAGACTTTTGAGGAGTGGGCAGCCCCGGAATTGGTCTACGAGAATGAGGATGAAGAGGCAAATGACGAGAGAATGAAGACGAGAATAAAGACGAGAATAAAGACCAGAATGAACAGGAGGACGTGGGGGATGAGGGGGAGGGAGACATGGAAAGTGTTGTAGGGGGGGCGAGGGCTGGACAGTATGGACCAAGTGCTCATGATGCAGGAACAGGATGGGGACATCTTTAGTGGTTTACATATCTCCCAGGAGGAAATAGAGAGTTATGAGCCGTTCGCGGATATTTGTGGGGACTGCCTGAGCAGCATGGATATTTTAGAAGAGTTGCTTGGGTCTGATGTAGAGGATGGGAAATAAGAGGAGCAGATCGATTGTTCGTTTTTTAAGTATATTTTGTTTAGATTGTATCATCAAGACAAAGAGTCTGTATGCATATCCTGGTATCTTTTATAGTATTGTTCGTACTTTAGGGGTAGCCAAAAGTATACATAAGCTGAGTAAACTGATCCTCTTGGAGAGGTCAACCAAGTCGGCAGACCGCTTTAAATCCATTCCCGAGTAGTAGGGAGTTGAGAGTCATCTTCAGACCCAAGAAAACTTTTTCCTACGCTGGCCGCAGAGCATCATTGTTGGAACAAGCCCCTTCTGTACTTGCTTGTAGCCCCCTTAAATGTCTTCCTTATCTACTCTTTTTTTTTGTTCAACAATACCACGGTAGCACTTTTGTCGCTTGAAACAACTCGTTCTTGGGGTAATTGGTTCTGAGTATCTCTTCTCCTGACTATTTGCCCCTATCACTGGCCTCCCTTTTTTCGAAGAGTATGGAGCAGAGATTGGTTTCTCTTTGAACATCACCGAAACACAAGTTTCTGGCCTTTCCCCTACTCTCCTAGTCCTTGACCCACCTTTTCCTTACTCAACGCCCCAGGTCTTTACGTTTCTGGGCTCTTCAGCTGGTTCCAATGCTTTTATTTCGGATTTTTTCGCATCCCTTCGAGCTGATATCGATCACATCATCTCCCATTTGTTGGCTCTTGATGAAGCTCAGCTGGCTTATCATCTGCTTCGTTGCTGTGCCAGCGCCTGCAAGGTCTTCTATCTGTTAAGAACTGTTTCACCAATCCATTTACGGCTTGAGCAGTCAGCTTCGACAGGATTCAGCCGGAAGTGTTCACACAGATTCACAGCCCTTGCTTGGAGCGGACGTGGGACCAAGCTTCCCTTACGATCACCAAGGGCGGTATTGGTTTACTTCTGGCTACCGATATCTCAGAAGCTGCCTACGCTGCCTCTGTGGTCGATTCTTTTCGCCTCTTTTCTGCTATCTTCGCGTTTTCCGCCGACTTTAACGTCCAGAAAGTGCCCAGTTTGGCTATTTCTCTGCTCAAAACCCACTATCTTTCGCTTTTTGCTGCCCTGTCCGGTACTGATCTTTTCGAGCGCTGCAATGCTCCGGTCCCTGGTGAAAGCCTTCAATCCACTATCACGTTTGAGCTGCTTTCTTCGAAGTTTGACCGACTTTCCCAGTCTTCATCTGCAGCCAACAGAGCCCGCTTGCTCTCTTCCTGCGAACCTTTCTTCTTGTTCTGTGTTTCGCACTCTCCCTCACCCCCACCGAGGCACATGCTTCTCCACGTAGTCATAGGTTTTTGCTTTATCCCTATGTCTCGGCATGCCTCTCTTTCGTGACAACACACGCTGTCCTGTCACCTCAAGACCATTTAAAAAGGTCGCCCCGCTCCTCGATCTTGATGGTAAGCACGCTCTTACTTGCAAGTAAGAATACGGTCAGACTCGCCGCCATAATGTTCTCCGCAATGCTCTGTACCGCTTTTCCAGGGATTTTGGCACTACCGCTCTACCTTCCATCTAGCTCTGCATCGACTTCTTCGCTTTCGGCGTTTCGTGTTGAGGCCATGTGAAGTCCCTGAAGGGGGAAATTTGGGGTGTTTTTAATGCATGAAAAATATGGTCAGCTGTTCCCTAAGGGATGTCGTGATGGTAAAGGCTTACAATATAAAGGGTTGGCGGGAAGTTGTCAAAACGCTAGAAAACTGACGGGAGGCCGGCCAACAGGCACGCTGCATTGGACATTACTGCTGCTGCGGCATGACGCTGTGTTAATATTTCTTTGACCTTTGCGTAGGTCTCCCTTGCCCTCGTAGCGACGTTGCGTGCGACGTCGGTTAGCAACGCGTGGGCGTCCGGGTGCCATCCCCCGAGGGTAGAGATAGGGACGGGCACTAGCCTACTTCCGGCGGAAGACGCGATAAAGGACTCGTATCTTCTGTGTTTCGCCGTTCTTGCCGCGTTAAGCGAGGTGAGTGGGTTGAATGTCCTCACTCTCCTGTTCGAGGGCGCTAGTGGGTTGACAAAGGTGACGTCGAAGAAGTCTGTTCTGCCGGTTCGTCCATTGCGCGAATATCAGGTCTTGTGCGGTGGACCCCTTCTCGCGGCTCGATGACTGGATGTCGCGCGGCTTTCATGAGATCGCTTGCCAATAAACGAACCTGACAGTCGTGTCTTCGCGTCCTCTCGCCCCCGTGTAAGCAGTGCAACAGATGGTCGCCGAAACAGTCGAGAGTTTCGGGGCAGTTCCGCTTGGGGCATGGTGTTTCCGGAGGGAAGAGCGGGACTTGGCAATAGTATTGGAACCATATTGAGAATTCTCTTGGTTCAATGCTAGTCTTAAGGCCCGGAGATGGGGTGCAGTACACCCAATCTTTCGCGCCGGGGAGCCCCATGGAGGCACGGAAGGCCTGCCGTCTATTGTCGCCCACATCGATCTCCTCTTGCACCCGCTCGTGGATGGCGTCCGATAGTGTCTTCTGTGATGGTGTTTTGTTTGAGCAGAGGGCACTAAAGGGGATAATCCTGGACTGGGAGCAAGAGAGGGACCAAATCTGGTGCGCCTCGACGATGTCTCGGTACGTTGAGAGATCCGTAATTGCCGCTGGGAGGAGGGCTGCACACAGCCTGTTGGACGCTGATAGGGGTAAATCGTCGGAGAAGAGATACTTAGAACCAACTACCCCAAGACGGAGGTGTTGCGAGCGACAAAAGTGCTACCGTGGTATAGTTGAACAAATAAAAAGGAGTGTATATGGGAGAGAGTTGAGAGGGCTACAAGCAAGTATAAAAGGGGCAGCGTCTACCACTGATTCTCTGCGACTTGCTTAGGAAAAAGTTTTCTTGGGTTTGAAGTTGACTCTCAACTTCCTATTACTCGGAGCTTGACCTGAAGTTGTCTGCCAACTTGCTTGACCTCTCAAGGAGGAAGCACTTTACTCAGCTTATATAGACTTTTCGGCTAATCCTAAGTCTCAATCAAACATACTAAATACCATAAAACGCATTCACGGGAATCGTGTGAACCAGAGAGACCATTAGAAGATATTTCCTCAAGGTAAATATCTAGGTGCCATACCCATGCCAGCCACCCATCGGCCAGGGGTGGGAATTGATGTGGCCATTATATAGACTTTCAGAGTCACTCGTAGTATCACCCACAACCTAGAACTGTACTGACATCCACTATGACAGCGTGTCCTAAAATAAAAAATCAACCGATGAATTTGCCACACTCACCCAAATTAAAAATATCTGCAAATTCAAAACTGTAAAAATATCTTCCCAGTTCCAATACTGTATACAATTATGGTCCTCATCTAAATTTTTTCGTGTGCGAATTTGCGCACATCACGCCCCTCCCGTCAAGACGAACGTCCGGCTCGTCACTGCTCTTGTTGTTCTTGTGGGAGTCTCTATCCATTCATCAGGGAGAGTATAGGGTTCACTATAAGGATATGGTAGTAGCTCATTTCCAATATGATGAGAGAGTGTGTACCGTGCGATGACCGGCTCATCTCCTTGGTCAAGAGTTTCGTAGATTCGGCGTATGGTTTCATAGTGTTCTCTAATGAGCTCCTCCCGTTTCACTTCTCCAAACCTTCCAAATGTGAGGTAGTAAACGTAGTATGCAAACTTTTCTGGCAACGGGTCCAGAAACGGGTATCTGAAGGAGAAAAAAACTCGCAACATAAGGACTGAGTCCTCACGAGTAAGGTGCGCCCCGTGAATGGTCTGGAAGCACATGCAAATACTAATGGCAAAAAAGGAAATTACTTCTGCTTCTCGAGGGTCCTCTGTCATTTCGCGAAGCCAACGTCTAATTGGTAGTCGTCCAATAATTAAGGATGCATAGTTTCCCCCTGGGAGACTAGGCGGTGTTTGAGGCGATCTTCTTGGCGATCTTCCTCGCTGCTCCCGACGCCTTGCCCTCTTCGATGATCCCCCGATCACTTGATGGTCCAGCTCGTATCATCATCACGGCCTCGGGAGGATCCTGTCTTCGGCTGAGGTTGTGTTTCTGAGCGGAGCAACGTAAGGTTCCCATAGAGGATATGGGACCAGTCGATATTCCATATCAGGGGGCAAGCTGTAACCTCTCAGTCGCACATCTTGGTTGTTCTTGAGAAATACGTAAACTGGACGGATAATGTTCAGATATGTTTGCGACAAGTCTCCGATAGCTACCATTCCATACCTCCTATAGAGTAATGATATATGACTTCCACAAACTCTGGACCTGCTTCCGTGAACCTTCCGTTTTGGAATGAGAATAGAACTCTGATCAATAGTCGGAAATCTTCTTGAGGTAGCAATGGTCCGTTCAACGTACGAAAACATAGGCATATATTAATGTAGAAATGGATGATTACGTGGAGTTCGTAGTAGTCACGCGTAATCGAGATGATCCATTCCCAGGCCCTTTTTCCTCCCATAGGAATCATTCTATAGTTAAAGATGAGTATGCCTCGTGGTTGCGCATAGTCCTGTGTGAGAAGGAATTCTTCAGGCCTCTGATGGTAAGGGACCAGACGACGTGCATGGATTGCCCTCCTTGATCTCTTCCCTGAGCTTGAACAGAGCTTATAATGCGGGTGTCTTTCCTCCGTGACGATGCAAGGGTTCGAGTACTTTGTTTGGAAAGCCGGCCACTTCACAGCCTGTTGCATTGCTTTTCCGTGTGCTACAAGTACTTTAGAGCCGACTGAGAAAGTTTGGACTGGAGGCTCTTCATCCTTATTTCTTGTCTGTGTTAGCGCGCGGTGTGATCTCCAGCTTTCGGTGGCCATAGTTCGACCTCTCTACTCTCTTCATCGATAACATTTGTTTCCATATCTCTCTGTAACATTCTAGGAGCTCTTCCGTACATTAGCTCAAACGGTGACCGTCCACTTCTTCCTCTTCTTCGCCGATAGCCGTATAACACTTTTGGTAAGGCATCTTCCCACTGGATTTCATTCTCGGACATAGTTTTCGATATTGATCGTTTGATGGTTCCAACCATCCTCTCCGCTTTCCCGTTTGACATAGGAGCATATGCGAGAACTGTCTTTAGCTGAATACCTTTTTCTTCCAAGAAACGAAGCAGTGAAGTTGCAGTAAAACAAAGTGCGTTATCCGAGATGATCCTTTTTGGAAGACCAAACGGTTCAATTATTTCTTTTTCGATGAATCTCAGGACCACTTCAGCATTGGCCTCCTCAACTGCAACTGCTATTGGCCATCCAGTAAGATGTTCCACCCCTATAAGGAGATATTTGTTTCCGGAAGAGGTTTCCTTGAATGGGCCGGCAAAGTCAATTGAAAAGGTTTCAAAGAGACCGGAAACTGGAAAGCCTAGAGTTGTCTTATACTTTCGTATTGGCGTGAATTTTTGACAGTTGTCGCAGCTTTTCACGAAGTTATAGACGTCCTTATGGATACTGGGCCACCAGAATCTCTCAGTAACGAATTTCTTGGTTGTTTCGAGATCCCAATGCCCTAACTCATCATGAAAAGTCCTCAAGATCTTCATTCTTTCTTTCAAAGGGGCCACTAGTCGAGGACCGGCTTTCGTGTGTCGGAAGAGTTTCCCATTCCATAGTGTAAAAGCCTTTTGATTCCTGCGTACCCAATTTCTGTGTTCAATATCAACCTTTCTCATTTCTAGTCCATCCAGGAATTTAATTAGTCCGTCAATATTAGCTTCGTACTCGTTATTGTTCGGCACTTGCACCTCGGCAACTCCGACGATGTTCTCGGAAGCTTTTTCATTTGGAATCAGTGGATCCCTCAAGCGGGATAGGTAGTCGGCAGGCTGATTATTGCGTCCGGGCCTATACACAATTTCAAACCGATATTCTGCGAAAATGTCGAGCCATCGGGCCAAGCGGTGATGTACATCTTTCTTTTGGAATGCTGTCTTAAGTGCCTGGTGATCAGTTATCAAGACAAATTTCTCGAGTGATAAAAGGTATACGCGAAACTTTTTCAGTGCGAAGACAACAGCGAGCGCTTCTTTTTCGCAGACTGAGTATCTCCTTTCCGCATCATTCAGAGTGCGACTTGCGAATTGAACCGGGTGTAGTCTTCCGTTTTCATCTTTTTGGGACAAAACGGCACCCAAAGACCGTTCTGAGGCATCTGTCTCCACAACAAATGGTCTCTTGAAATCTGGATACATGAGCACTGGGGGGACACATAGCTTATCTTTAAGCTCTTCAAATGCGGTTTGCATTTCCTTGTTCCATAAAAATTTTCCGTTCTTTGTTGTGCTGGCATGTAACGGTGCTGCAGTCTTGGCGAAATCTTTGATAAATCTCCTGTAATATGAGGCCAGTCCTAAGAAGCTTCGAACCTCCGTCTTTGAAGCGGGCCTTGGTGCCAACTTGATTTTTTTCGTTTTCTCTGGATCCACTTTAATTCCCTCTTGATCGACGATATGACCGAGTAATTGGATAGACGTTTTCGCAAAGAAGCATTTGCTTAACTTAATTTTCAGGCTGTACGCAGCTATTTTCTCCACCACAGTCTTGACATGCGATATGTGCTGATCCAAGGTTTTTGAGAATATCACTACATCATCGATATAAACTCTTGCAAATGGAAGTCCTTTCAAAACCTCGTTCATCATTCTTTGGAATGTAGCTGGGGCATTCATGAGACCAAAAGGCATCACTTCGAACCTGAATGTACCGGCTTTGCTGGTAAAAGTTGTTTTTTCCTTGCATTTTTCATCCAATGGAATCTGCCAATAACCAGTGTAAAGATCAATTGAGGTGAAGTATCTCCCGTCCTTCAAGTCCTCGAGGATTTCCTCCATTTCGGAATCGGAAATCGATCGGGTATCATTCTCTGGTTCAGTTGTCGGTAATCGACGCAAAAACGCAGCTTTCCATCCTTCTTTGGTGCGACCACAACTGGAAATGACCATGGGGATGAAACTGGCCGAATAATATCATTTTCCAGCATACTTGTAACATTCTCTGAGATAAATTGGTCATATTTTGGCGGTTGACGTCTAGGCCTGTGGTAAATTGGTTGAGTATCGGTAAGTTCAAATGAGTGAGTGACCGGTACACTTGCTTGTCTTAAATCTGAACACTCCATGCAATTACTTCGGAAGATGTTAACATGTCGGATATTTTCATTGAGGCGGGGGGGAAGGTGCTGTACTTTTTCTTGAATTTCTGCCATTTGGCGCCCTTTTTCTTCTTGATTCTCACCTCAATTTTGAAGGACCTCTTCCGGCGTGCTCACATCTTCAGATATGGAATCGATATATTCCTGTTTTCCTTGCAATTGTAATCTTCTTTCATGCTCCGAATTCCGTCCTTTGATTCGATATTATCGCAAAAAGAAACACATTCAGGTGTCACACCTACCCTAGAATTCCAGTCTTCATCTGTTTCAAACCCAGAATCATAATCATCCCATGCCATGTTCAGTATCCCCCGAGCGTACCCTTCTCCACTTCCGAAAGTGTTAGTTGGTTCGAATCTTCGCTGTCATAGCTAGAAGTGAAATCTTCACTGTCCTTCTTCAAATCTACCGGATGTGTGCCTCTCTCAAATCCAGGGGCATCTTCACGTTCTGCCGTCAACATAAACTGAAACGATTTGGTTGCCCAAGTCAATGCAGGTCCCTAGTCTTTCCATGGTAGGCAGCCAATGATTGCATCGAAAGGGAGTCAGGCATGACAAGAAAGTCTAATCAACTTTAGAGTCCCCAAAGAACACGGAAACCTTGTCAACAGTGCCCATGCATTTTGATACGGTTCCATCCGCCACAGTTATTCTTCGAGTAGTTGGAATAATTTCAAGACCTAGATCTGTCACCAAAGTTTCTGAATAAGGTTTGGAACAGCGCCCGAATCGAAAAGAGCTTGGGTTTGCATTCCCAATACTTTGACTGGTACTAGTTTAAGACGTCTTGGTGCTGTCGAGGCCGATTGAAGAAACAGTTTCTTACCCTTAGCGGACTTATTAGACCTGATAATTTTTTTGAGTTCTTTCTCGTCCTCTGCGTCGCCCCTCAAAAGTTGACCAAACGTTATCCCAGTTGGGGCTGATGCAAGCTCAGCCACCAAATTGTACTTCTTCACATATTCTAGTACGTCCTTGGGATACTCTTAAATTTCTTACTCTTTTCGTCTTCTTGGCCGAAGTGTTTCCCACCTGGAACAACTTGATCAGCCTCTTGGTTCGAGGAGGTACAGGTGCTGGGATATGCTCCAGCATTCCATAATCTAGCCTAGGTTTTTTCGAAAACGTTCCCTTCCCCATCCCTTTTTGTCACATTAACTTGACTGATTTCTTCAGCGATGGATACATTACCGGCATCCGCCAACTTTGATCCTTCCTGTTTTGTAAGATTTTCATCTCTGGTCCTGACTCGCTCCTCGCGTCCGATAAATTTGCTTTCTGTTGTCTTTAGACCAGCAGTTACTTTCATGATGCCCGTACGACCGCACTTTCCACAACGAGTGTTTCTATGTGGATTATCAGGACACCTATTTGCAAAGTGTCCAGGCTTGTGACAGTAGGAACAGACTTCTGCGGCCTTGGGGCCCCAGACTGGTTCTTCTTAATGGTAAGAGTAAGGCTTTCCAACTGCGAGGTTATCATGTCAAGTCGATTATCGAATCGGGTTTCCAACCTTTCTTCCAAGTTTTTGACATCGCTCCTGACTGATTCCAATGCTGCTGCGCTAGTCGCTGGCCTTTGATAATTCTTTTCAGGATGCACGATCGGCATAGATGTACGGGTTTCCCTCGGTTCACTTAGTGACTGAAACGTCTCCGAATTTTTGACAAATTCTACTATGGTACCCTTCAGTTCATTAAAAGTGTGAGGGCCCTTGATGAGGAGGAAATCGGAGAGCCGCTTATCCCCCATCGCCGCCTTACGCAGCATTCCGTACTTGGCTTGGGCGTTGAACCCAGCCTTTTCATAGAGATCACACAAGTATACCAATGAGCTTAACAAATCGTCGAAGTTGAGCCGGGCCTCTATGGCGGTACGAATCATCTCATCTGGTTCTACCTGCTTAGCATATTCTTTCACAAGCCACTCACATACCTCACCGAAGTTACGCCCATTCCCGTTAAGAGACCACCCGTTGATAAACTTGGCCTTATATTTGTGCTTTGCGTCACCATGAAGATAGGCGAAGATACTTTCGGCCTTCTCTTCATCGCTCTTCTCACGCATCACAACGTTGACATATGTATAGAGAAACTCCTCAACGTCTTCATTCTTGCCCCCTGTGAACGTTATACGAGCAGCGTTGAGATCCATGATTACAGAAAAGAAATCCCCTCGAATGGTTCCCTAAGACTGCTCAACTCGAATACCTCGGGTGCAACCCCCTCCACAAGAGTACCAAATGATAGGGGTAAATCGTCGGGAGAAGAGATACTTAGAACCAACTACCCCAAGACGGAGGTGTTGCGAGCGACAAAAGTGCTACCGTGGTATAGTTGAACAAATAAAAAGGAGTGTATATGGGAGAGAGTTGAGAGGGCTACAAGCAAGTATAAAAGGGGCAGGGTCTACCACTGATGCTCTGCGACCAGCTTAGGAAAAAGTTTTCTAGGGTCTGAAGTTGACTCTCAACTTCCTACTACTCGGAGCTTGACCTGAAGTTGTCTGCCAACTTGCTTGACCTCTCAAGGAGGAAGCACTTTACTCAGCTTATATAGACCTTTCGGCTAATCCTAAAGTCTCAATCAAACATACTAAATACCATAAAACGCATTCACGGGAATCGTGTGAACCAGAGAGACCATTAGAAGATATTTCCTCAAGGTAAATATCTAGGTGCCATACCCATGCCAGCCACCCATCGGCCAGGGGTGGGAATTGATGTGGCCATTATATAGACCTTTCAGAGTCACTCGTAGTATCACCCACAACCTAGAACTGTACTGACATCCACTATGACAGCGTGTCCTAAAATAAAAAATCAACCGATGAATTTGCCACACTCACCCAAATTAAAAATATCTTGCAAATTCAAAAACTGTAAAAATATCTTCCCAGTTCCAATACTGTATACAATTATGGTCCTCATCTAAATTTTTTCGTGTGCGAATTTGCGCACATCAGACGCTGCGCTGGAGGCGAGGAAGGCTGCAGCTGCAATTGACTTCGCCGAAGTGAGTCCAATTCCCAGGGATGGCTTCTTGGCGGTGATCGGTTTCATGGGCAACTGCAGTTCTCGAAATATGTCGGGTCGAGGACGCCCCAGCCAGTGTGCGCACACAGTTCTCCATCATTGCATCGAATATTGCAGCGCCTTCCGCAGTGCAAGCTGGTGGCACCACCCGTAACAGGTATCCGAGCTTACAGACCCCGAAACAGTTGCGCAGGAACTGGAACGCGATGTGCGTGTTCCCCAAGGCGATGATAGTGTCGAGGAACGGCTTCAGGGACTTCACATGGCCTGTGAAGTGCTGTTGGGTAAACCGGTTGGTGCCAACCGGAGCGTTCAGGAACTGTGCCCTCGCTGTACTCCTGTGTGAGTTCTGTTGGATAGAGGCGTGTGCACTGACTCCAGTGGTGGAGTTGGCCACCAGATTCTGCATTTCGGCACTGCTAGGTGCAGACCCCGAGCTGTGGCCTCTGGCGATGACAAGATGTCCAGTGCCTTGCGGAGCTGGTCGTGTTTTGCGATGATGTACCCATCATCATGGTACAGATTGGAACAGCAGGTTGCCGAGTTGCTGCTCTTCGTCATCCCCTGATTTCAATAACCGTTGGATTTTGAGGATAACGGGGTGCAGCGCAAGATCGAAAAGGAGCCCACCGAGATTGTCCCCTTGTTTGCGTTCCTTGCACGCTTCGGATTATATGGCTGCCAAACCACAAGAAAGCGGGCTCATGTGCATAGCAGTATGCCACCCACGGGAACAGGTCGGGGAACTGGTGTTTGACTGCTGCCAGGAAAGCTGTCCGACTGCACAAATTGAATGCATTTTTGAGATCGACAGTCAGCAATGCGTATTCGGAGGTGTGCCCAAAACTTCTGTACGACCCTTCGGACTCCATGGACGACGGTATCAGTGCCGGATCGGGGTAGCAATGCCAACCTGCAGCGGTTGTAGGTATTTAGCTGCTCTCGCGGAGGCTCTGTCATCAGGCAACTACCAGTCAATCTGCGCAGTGTTTCTCCTACGGCTATTGGCCTGGGTGTCCGGTCTTTTTTGGCCAAAGGGGTTAGGGGCGCTCCAGCTATCCAAGGTGCAAGAGCGGCTGGGGCCTTGCCGGCTGCTAGGGTGTTCACCATTTTAGACAAGGCTGCCAAAAATCCGGACGGGCCAGATGAAGACGGGCTCGCAGAAGTTCGACGAGGTGGCAAGGTTTGAGACCGGAACCCCCCGCAGAGGAACCTGGTTTAAACCCACGAACAGCATCGAGCACCTCCTTTTCCGTGAAGTCGCGGAAGGGCGAGATATTGTCTCTGGGGTGTGGTGCGCTGCCTCGTCGTTGGGAGCTTTGCGGGTGCTTCGCGAGGAGTGCCTGGACGACCTCGGGGTGGGTGGTAAGACGCCCAACGAGCCGAGCGCCTGTGCTGCCTTTCCATATGCCCCCTCCTTGGCCAGTTTAGTAGCTCTGCTGATTTACCCGTTGCTGGTCGGAGATAGGCGGCGTAGCCGCAGCGCGTGGGGGAGACGTACTGACGGCCTGTTCCCACAAAGTCATGTATTGGCCGGAGGTCCATAGTTCTACCCGCTCTTTCATTGCTTCTGCGATCGATTGCGGGCGGCGTTCGAGAGAACAGGAGCTGGGGAGGGACATGTCCGAAAACATCACTGCCGGAAACAGAATACTTTGGCAAATGTCTGCACTCGCTGGGGTTGTCCAGATGTGCAGGCGGCAACTGCCTCCTCCATTGTCTTGGCATACAAACTCGCGAGTAGTCCCGGAATTTTGTTGGGATATGTGCCATGACGGGAGTGTGCGTTGTGAATATGTCTTGGAATAGGTGGCAGTGGCTGTATCTCCGGTGTCGATGGTTGAGCGTCTGCCTCTGGTGCAATGGTTAGCGACTACCGCGGGTGCTGGTGATGAAAGAGCCGCGGGACAGGGCCTTTGGTGGGGAATACAAGGTGTGGTACACCCAGTGTTTGCGGTGGGCGGGTCGTCTGGGACGGGACTGGGAGGCTGTCGTCGGCGGTAATGGGCTGCGCAGTTGTGTCTTGTGTAGTGGTAGGTACCGCCTCGGCGCCGTATGGACTGTGCATCTTGGGCACTTTGAGGCCGTTCCTCGACACTGTCATCGCCTTGGGGAACACGCACATCGCGTTCCAGCTCCTGCGCAACTGTTTCGGGGTCTGTAAGCTCGGATACCTGTTACGGGTGGTGCCACCAGCTTGCACTGCGGAAGGCGCTGCAATATTCGATGCAATGATGGAGAACTGTGTGCGCACACTGGCTGGGGGCGTCCTCGACCCCGACATATTTCGAGAACTGCAGTTGCCCATGAAACCGATCACCGCCAAGAAGCCATCCCTGGGAATTGGACTCCACTTCGGCGAAGTCAATTGCAGCTGCAGCCTTCCTCGCCTCCAGCGCAGCGTCCAACAGGCTGTGTGCAGCCCTCCTCCCAGCGGCAATTACGGATCTCTCAACGTACCGAGACATCGTCGAGGCGCACCAGATTTGGTCCCTCTCTTGCTCCCAGTCCAGGATTATCCCCTTTAGTGCCCTCTGCTCAAACAAAACACACATCACAGAAGACACTATCGGACGCCATCCACGAGCGGGTGCAAGAGGAGATCGATGTGGGCGACAATAGACGGCAGGCCTTCCGTGCTCCATGGGGCTCCCCGGCGCGAAAGATTGGGTGTACTGCACCCCATCTCCGGGCCTTAAGACTGCATTGAACCAAGAGATTCTCATATGGTTCCAATACTATTGCCAAGTCCGCTCTTCCCTCCGGAAACACCATGCCCCAAGCGAACTGCCCCGAAAACTCTCGACTGTTTCGGCGACCATCTGTTGCACTGCTTACACGGGGGCGAGAGGACGCGAAGACACGACTGTCAGGTTCGTTTATTGGCAAGCGATCTCATGAAAGCCGCGCGACATCCAGTCATCGAGCCGCGAGAAGGGGTCCACCCAACAGACCTGATATTCGCGCAATGGACGAACCGGCAGAACAGACTTCTTCGACGTCACCTTTGTCAACCACTAGCGCCCTCGAACAGGAGAGTGAGGACATTCAACCCACTCACCTCGCTTAACGCGGCAAGAAGGCGAAACACAGAAGATACGAGTCCTTTATCGCGTCTTCCGCCGGAAGTAGGCTAGTGCCCGTCCCTATCTCTACCCTCGGGGATGGCACCCGGACGCCCACGCGTTGCTAACCGACGTCGCACGCAACGTCGCTACGAGGGCAAGGGAGACCTACGCAAAGGTCAAAGAAATATTAACACAGCGTCATGCCGCAGCAGCAGTAATGTCCAATGCAGCGTGCCTGTTGGCCGGCTCCCGTCAGTTTTCTAGCGTTTTGACAACTTCCCGCCAACCCTTTATATTGTAAGCCTTTACCATCACGACATCCTTAGGGAACAGCTGACCATATTTTTCATGCATTAAAACACCCCAAATTTCCCCCTTCGTGTTGAAGTTTACATTCCAGGGCTACGGCTCGATCATCTCGATCTAGCCTTGAAGGATATTGTAGCCCATCCACTCGTCCAGTCCCGAGTCCAGCAGGGCACCCTGTGCGGAGCCGCCTCACCAGCACTTGCCGAACAGTCCAAACATTCACACCATGGGACGTTTGCCGTTCCTCCGATATCATACTTAATCCAATTTCATCGAAATCTATGCTGCACTCGGGCCAATAGGCGTACAGTTCTTCCGCCGCCTTGCACCACGCCGCTAGGGTATTTTGCCGCTAAGCGCCAAAAACCCTCCCCGTCAAGATTTTCACTATCTCCTTTCCCGTTTCACCTTTTGCCTGCACGGAAATGCAAGTCCTTCAAGGTCCTCTGCCGACGTCTCTCTGATTATTACATCCTACTCCCCGGTGCCTTTCAGTGCTTGTTCCCACTGCCTCAAAGATTTTCCTACCCCGTCACGCCACAAGCGTCTACCTCAGGTGCAGCCGCGGCACTCGCCGAGCGCGATGAACATCATTACGCACTTACTGTGACCAAAACGATTTTCTCCTCTCCTCCGTCGTATTGATATGTATAGCGCCTTGGGCGACGACGGCAAGTTTTTTTTCTGCCGCCTTGCTTCCTTCGCTGCTTCCTGTCGCGGTTCCTCCCCACAACAGGAGCTCCGCGACTTCGTTACCCGTCTTGCGTTTAGTCTCTAAGTAATGCAGGAGCGTCAGGTTTCGACTTGTCGCCCGCATTGCAGTTAATTCCTGCATACCCTCCGCACGCTTTTGTCTACATTGTACAACTCATAAATATTACCACCACATTCGTCACCGTCTGCGATCACTTCGAAATGGGTCCAAAGAGGACAGGGAGGGTCTTCAAATTGGTATGCGCAGAGCCCACGACGGGAGGGGAATGAAGCGGGAGCTGAGGGTGGACTACGTCAATCTCGTGCGACGTGGAGTGGTCTGCGTGGTGGTGTGCGGGCTTGGGCACGGGTGATATGCGGGGAAGAGAGAGAAGGAGTGGAGCGAGGAAGGGTAGCCCGGCAAGTTCGTAGTGGACCTTACTCCAAGCGGTGAGGAATGAGGAGGGAGATTCCAATGCGACGGATGCACCTAGCAATGTTATGCCCGAGAAGAGAGTGCTGGCCGAGAATATCGTCAGAGGTGAGGAGGTGGGCCCTGAAGGGTGACTTCGGTGGGGCGCGAAGCGGGTACGAATGAATGTTGCTGGTATAGGCAGAGTTGCAAATGACGGAGATGACGAGACGATGTTAGGCGCAGATTTTTTTTGTCGCCGTCATCTACAGGCCTATAGTTTACTGTACTACCTCTCCTTGTCCAAATTTGCTTATAGTTCCGGTCCCTTCCTCGTCCTCCCTGAACCTCGCTTATCATTACCGCGGTCCTCCCCAAATTTACTTCCATTTTATCTAGATATTTTATACTGTATCAACCCCTCTGATTCGATCCCGAATCAAGTTCTTTTTCCCTTTTTGCTTACCTCCTCCTCCAAATTCGTTTTTTTGAGAAAAAGGGCGCAAATGCAATACTACAAATCCCTTGCAGATTTATTTTACCTATTCCTAATCTATAGAACCTGCCCGGGAGCCTATTTAAACCCCTTTATTCAAAGTTCCAAATGCCCCGATCATTTTACTCATCACCTCTCTCCCCCCACACACCCAAAACACCCTACATTGCCTCCCGTTCCCCGACGTCTATCAAAATGAACAACCTTCGCCCCTCTGTCCCCATTTCCAAAAACCGCCCTTCCCGTCCCATCAATGGCCTTCGTCTCGCCGCCTACGGGCCAACCGATGCCGACGACTACATCGGCGGCAAACAAAGAAGCAAATCATCGAGTTCGTTCGCCGCCTCTTCATAGAAGAAGAAGCGAGGGAGGTAAGTGAGGGAGAGGCTGAGAAGGTCGAGGAGGAGAGGGGAGTCCTTCGAGGAATGGTTAGCCCCTGAGCTAGTGCACGAGGCTCGGGAGAAGGATGAGGAGGATGAGGAGGATGAGGAGGATGAGGAGGATGAGGAAGAGGATGAAGAGGAGTATGGGGAGGAGGAGGAGGAGGAGGAGGAGGAGGAGGAGGAGAGGAAGGGAACAGGGGAATGGAAAGTGTTGGACTGGTGGGGCCTGGACTGGAGAATATGGATCAAGTAGTGCCGACGCTGGAACCGGATGGAGATATCTTTAGTAATCTAGATATCTCCCAGGGGGGGAATAGAGAGTGAGCCATTCGCATATTGTGGGGACTGCTTGGACAGCATGGATATTTTAGAGAGTTGTTTTGGATCTGATTTAGAGAATGGGAATAAGAGGACCAAATTAATTGTTAGTTCTTAAGTATCTTTTGCTTAGAGCATATTGTCCACAAAGTATTTTTATGCATTTCTTGGTATCTTCTGTAGTTTTGTTCGGACTTTACAGGTAGCCAAAAGTCTATATAAGCTGAGTAAACTGCTTCCTCATGGAGAGGTCAAGCAAGTTGGCAGACAATTCAGGTCAAGCTCCGAGTAGAGGAAGTTGAGAGTCAACTTCAAACCCAAGAAAACTTTTTCCTAAGCAAGTCGCAGAGAATCAGTGTAGACGCTGCCCCTTTTATACTTGCTTGTAGCCCTCTCAACTCTCTCCCATATACACTGCTTTTTATTTGTTCAACTATACCACGGTAGCACTTTTGTCGCTCGCAACACCTCCGTCTTGGGGTAGTTGGTTCTAAGTATCTCTTCTCCCGACGATTTACCCCTATCAGACGATATAGAAAAGAGAGGTTCGGATAGAAGGCAATATGAGTATTTTTTTAAAGGACGATTAGCGGTACTACACCAGAGCGGGTGGTGGTTGGCGATCTGAGGAATGAGAAGGGTGCACACAGCGGACGTAGAAAAGAAAATAGTAGAAATATGAGCAACGCAGACTGTCAGTGTCCGGATGGCGTAGGTGTTTTGGATAAATCGTCGCGAAAAGAAATGCTCAGAATCAATTTACCCAACAAGGAGGTGTTCCAAGCGACAAAAATGCTACCGTTATATATTTGGACGAACAAAAAGGGGTTGGGTAGTGACGACAGTTGAGAGGGCACACGCAAGTTTAGAACCCAGGATCTACCACTGACGCTCTGTGACAAGCGTAAGTAAGAAAAATGGATCTTGGGTCCGAAGTTGACTATAAACTTCTTACTACTCGATACTTGGCTTGAAGCTGTCTGCCAACTTGCTTGACCTCCACAAGTGGAAGAAGTTTAATCAGCTTATATATACTTTTTGGCATCCTTAAAGTCTCAAACAAACATACTAAGAACTACAAAATGCATCAAATGGAATCATCTGAACGAGAAAACTAACAGTAGATACTATCAGAGTAAATATATAGATTTCTTCCTCAATACCTTAGTCCTCTAGTTCAAAGCCAAACAATTCCTCAAAAATATTCATTACACCCAAGCAGTCCCCACAAATATTCGCAAACGGCTCGCAACTCTCTAGGTTCTCCTGGGAGATATATAAACAACCAAAGATGCTTCTATCCGGTTCTAGAGATGGAACCACTTGGTTTATACCGTCCGGACCCCTCCACACCATTTCATACTTTCCATGTCTCCGTCTTCCCCATCCTAATCGTCCCCCTCTCTCCTCCACTTCATCTATGTAACAAGAGTTAGGATAATAATTACTCCCTCAGTCCCTCCTCGTTCCCAACAGCAGCCACCCACCGTTGTACACTTGTGACTCCCACTGGTGCACCAATCCCTCCTTTTCGTTCTCCTCTTCGGCCTCTTACTCCTCCTCTTCTTTCACCTCCTCTTCCTCTACCTCCTCCTCTGCCTCTTCTGTCTCCTCGAAGCAGTGCCGGCGGGGACACTCTTGAACGCGTTCTCGGTCCATTATTCTACAGTATTAATCATAATTCGTTGGTCCGTTGCCCACCAGGGCTAGCGCGTTGAAGCGGCGGCGGCCCCGAAACGACTTGGCGATGATGACTAACGGGCGGAGGGTTGTCATGTTGAGGGCAAAAGGGGGAGAGTCGATGGGGTAGTTCATGGCGGGGGGCTTTCCTAAACTACGTCGATTTCCAACTTTAAATAAGGCGAAGTCCTCGAAAAGTTTCACGCCCTTGGACGAGATAAAAAATGTGATGCAATGTTGCGCCTTTGAATTTGAATGCCATCAGGGCATTAACTAAAAATCTGCTTGATAATATATCGGAACTGAGTTTGGAAGACGAAGCGGATTACGAGTCTAGATATTTCTTTTGTGGAAAAGGAGGACCAAAATACTCAAGACAAAAATAGAAATAGAGTTGCCCAGTGAAATTAGGTTCATGGGGAAAAAATTGTTTCATGATTTTGTTCGTAAAAGAAATTGATGGGAAAGGTGTTTTTTTTGAAAAATCAAAGGGAAGGAGAAGAGATAAGTTTGTTAAGAAGACACTCCCCCACAGAAAGGACTGTTTTTGTAACAACAGTAGAGACAGGAGAGCGTGTAGTGGTGAACCTGAGGAAAGAAAGACGTTTTGTATGAATAGGGGACCAGGTGTAGCTGAAATGGGATGGACAGCTGAGAGGCACGAGCCAAGGAGAAATGGGGCTAGGGCAGGGATGAGAGGTGGACGGATAGGTACGGAGGGGGTTGAACGGACTAGAATGGCGACGGGGTCAGTTTGGGGAGAGAGGAGTTGCAAGATTGGTAAAGAGTGATGAGATTGGTCTGACTTCGACGCCACTGCGGGAGTCCGAACGGATGCCAGAGGATATGCATGTAGTGACGAGGAGTAGATTGTCGTCCGAGAGTTGGATGAGTGTAGGGAATATGCTGGGAATTGAAGAGAGAGAGAAGAGGGGGTGGAAAAGGGGTAAGGAATGGCGAGAACCTGGGAAAAAGACTGGCAAAGGAAGTGGTGGGGGGAGGATATCAGTATTCTGCCACGAATGAGGCTAGTGTAGGAGGGAAACGCGCTGAAAAGGGAGGTCAAAAAGATGAAAGAAGGTTTTTATAGAGCGATGGGGAATTTGAAGTTGATACAAAAGGAGGTAGAGCGGGCAAGGGGAGTGAAGGAGGAGAAAGTGCCAGTTGACAGATTAAGAGGGCCGGATAAAGCGAGGAAAGGGCAAGAATAGGGGCAAGGGAGAGGGAAATTGGGATTGAAAGGCGTTTAATGTAAGATGTTGGGTTAAAGAATTTTTTATTGGTTTGCGAGGACTGTATACGATCGAATATTACATTATGCGAATTCGAAGACGTCAAAGTTGTGCTTTAAATCGGAGAGGACTGCGTGGAACTGGAAGATTTGAAGGGAGATTGTGAGCGGTAAAAGGGAGGGGAGCACTTTTGTGGTGGGAGAGAAGGAGATGGTTCCTAGATGCCCGCTGCAAATGGCGTCGGAGATATGATCTCATACGCAATCGACGGAGAAGCAGCGTGAAGAGTTGTTGAAATACATGATGGAGATGGAGATGATCGGGGAGAGTTGGGAGTCGTTTCGGAGATCGGGGAAGAAGAAGTAGTGTGTGAAAGAGGTAAAGAGGGACAAGTGCTTGAGGTAGCAGTTGAAGAAGGCACTTAGCGAAGTTTGTCGAATTCGGAAGCGGGTGGCGCGAGACAAGCAGTTTTCATCACTCGGGTGCAATTTGATTGCGAGACTTGTGGAGCCTGCGGATGATACGGAGCTTTTTGTGCAGTTGAAAAAGCAAACGAATGAGGCGCAAGAGAATTTGGGTGGTTATATCTAGGATGAAAGGCATTTGTTATTTGCTTGGAGAATTACGGCGATTGATGATCTTCTATACTCAGGTTCGAAGGTGCATTATCGCTTAAAAGGGTTCGATGGGAAAGATTTATACTTCCGGAATGCGATGGTAGTGGAGGTGCTGGAGGATTTCATGAGTTACCGAGTGGAGACTGAGAGCGACAGGGAGAAGTATTACGTGATAGAACTGTGATGGACCTTGCGCGCCTTGACGCTTGGATTTCTTGTGTAGTGAGGGCGATGTATACTGGGTTTGGACGGGGCTTGCAAATTCAACTGTGTGTTTTAGACCTTGTGGGTTTCTCTACCACGTGCGGTTGATAGCATATTGATGGTAGCGTGGAAAGAAAAAAGGATGCGCGTGCTCTAGAGATCGACAATGATGGTATATATAGTGGAGATCGGAGAGAAGTGTCTGAGAACTTGGATAGGATAGTGACTGTTGCTTTATATATGCCGTCTACGGAGAAGCTCTAATTAGCGGTTAGAGGGAGTACTTTGTGAAGAATATGACAGGAAGCATTGGGGCTGTTTTGAATTTTTTTATCGTGTCGTGCCGACCAGAGGAGAAGTGGTTCGAGCGGCTGAAGCGAAGGGGTATAGATGAGGGGCGATTGATGAGTGGGGATGTGGAGGAGGTGATGGAGCGAGATGCGGTGTGAACATGGGTTTTATTTATTTGTCAGTAGATGTGGCTTCTCTGTTGGTCGCAGTAGAATAAATTGAGGTAGAATCGGTGGACGTGCCAGTGGAGGGGTGGAGCAAAATGGATGGTGGGGTATTTTGGAGGATGAAATGAACTTATCCAAGGATACAGGAGATCGGGACAAGGCCGAAACAAGTTGTAACAGTCTGATGGATATGGAGTTGAGGTTGCGACTGACATTGTCCAGTGTAGGGACAACTTCGAGGAACTAAAAGAAAGCGAATTCTGTTGGGTCGAAATTGGGCATGGTCGAAGACCGTTGCTTGAAATAGATACAGGAAATGAGTTTGGGAAGCAGAGGATGAGACGGGATTTCGAAGTGCTGGACCCGGCGACGAGAGAGAACTTTGGAAGCTTGGAAGAGCCGAAGGAGGCAGCTGTGAAAATTCGTTAAAGGAGGGAATGAGGGGGTCCTCGGCGAAGATTTCGTTTTTTGGGGCAGGAGTTGTCGATGGTGGGATTTAACCGCCGAAGATGAAGTCGGAGTTGAGAAATATGACTGGGATATGACGGAGGGCGGGGGGATCGTGGGTGGGGTCGAAGATATCGAGGGAGACCTCGACGAAGGTGGAGAGGAGTGTATTCCATATATAAAAATGATGGAGAGGAGAAGAGGCCTTGAAGGGAGCTGGGCGCTGAGCAAGGTTGGGGCATATGTACCTATCGGGTGATGAGATCTGAGAAGGGTTTTTTTTCCATCACTGACGAAGCCAGGTTGGAAAGTGGGAGTGAGGAAAGTGAAGGAAAAGGAGGAGACAAAGACTAGCGGAGGTTGGGATCCCTTGGTGGGGATAGGGCTTCGAGAGGTCGGTGGCTTCGATGGTTTAGTTGTGTGCGATGGATCTTCGCTTGGAGATTTCTCGATAGTACGTCTTGAAAAGGATGTAAAGGTGCTCTTATATGCCTGCGTCATTGAACTGGAGTTCTCGAAGCGGCGAATGTCGTAAAAGATGTGAACGAGGAGTATTGAGGTGCTTACGTTGGAGGGGGTCAAAGGGGCCCAACATGTAAAATGATGTTTGCTTGAAGGATGGATGTTTTTCTAGTCGATGAGTGTGGAGAGGCATTATTCTATCCATTAAGTGATAGGGGTAAATCTTCAGGGGAATAGATACTCAGAACCAACTACCCCAACAAGGAGGTGTTCTCAGAACCAACTAACCAAACAAGGAGGTGTTCTAAGCGACAAAAGTGCTACACAGGGAGGACAGATTGGGCCAAATCAGGCAGAAAAAATCGGGGGGAAATTGCTGCCGGCCAGGCGCAAAAAAAGCTGCCTCATTTGATCAAAATTCCTGAACATGTCGCACGCGGAACTCCGAAGAACTGCCAGAATTTTCTTTCCCCGCAGAATCGCACCGCTCATTAATACTAGCCCACTGCACTCTGGCCAGCTTCGACCTGAATGCCTCGCGGTACTCATTGGCCCTGCTCTAGTGCTGCCAGTGCGGCAACTGTACCCTGCCGTGCGCCACTCTCTATATTGCCTCTAGGCAGCAAAATTGTTGCCTCCAGGCAGCAATTTTACTGCCTACACCGTACTGCATGCGCTCCTAAAACAGCCATCATGGGCTCCCAATACCAGTCGTATCTAAGTGCTGATATCGCTCGTATTCTGCGCATGGGTTGGGTCATCGTAAGTCAGTGTGTTCTGGTCCCAAAACAGTGCCCCACCTCCGTTGCAGTGAGCCATGAAGATGGCCTTCTGGCCACCGGGCAGTGCACACTGTCACGACAATGGGGCGCATTTATTTATGCTGACCTAGATGGTACTCTATCTGCTCTACAAACTGCCTTCCATACTACTCGACCATCCGCTACGCAACATACACAACACCCGAAACGCGCAGAGGCAGTGGCATATACAAAGGGTAACATACCTCGCAATCTTCTCTCCCGCCGTTCAAAACCTCCTGCAGCAAACAGAGAAATTAAACTTGTCATTGTTAGCTGTCCGCACGTTCGCATACGCAACTTACCTCGAAAATTCCATTTATACGCTCGCGCAGTACTTGGAAGACGAAACATACTGTGAACTGGAGAGCTAACCGTAGTCCCGCACACGTAGCTTACCTCTCAACGAACCCTGTGTGGTCGCAAGTTTGTCACTGATAACCAGTAGCGCTATCGCAGCTAATATAGTCAGTTTTCGTTCGAATCGTATTCGCAACTTACAATGCTCTATGCCCTGCCCACTGCCCTCTCCCCCTCCGCGGCCCGCAATGGCCAAACCGCACCCCGCACCCTGCACGCCATCATATGTCGCAATGTTCCCGCAGAATTTTGCTCGAACCAAAGGAACAGTCGCAAACTTTGTTAGCATTTGAACACTGAGACTGAGCAATGGCTGATGATTACCGAGCACTTGCAGCAACGTCGCGCAACGCATGCAACGCAAAACACAGTGAAAAAAAGACCTCAGTTAGTCGTGATATCGTCGAAGGAAACGTACTTACCTACGCGGTACCCAAGTAATGTCGAGGGCAAGGTGTAGATCCGGCATCACGTCCAATCTGTAGCATTATCAGCGCCCACTTTCCATTCAAATCAGATCTCTCAGTAAAGCCCGCCTTTGACGCATTGATTTTCCGTTATTTTTCGACGACCCCAGTAAAACGAAACGGTCAGATAAGACACAGATCGAAGCTCAGAAAGAGCGTTGAGTACAATTTTCAGAAACCAATTAACACAATTTTCTACTTCAGCACTTTACCAAAACTAAGTGAACTCTTTCAAGAACTCTTTACGGACCCATCTAAACCTCCTTCTATACCATCAGCCCTTTCCTTTTAGTTGTCCCTGTGCTACACAAGATCCGTCATCACGAATGTCAGGCGGTGGAATATTAATGTAGCAGAAAAAGAGCGTCTCGGCATGACCCCACCCTTATTCTGGCCTCGCGCACTTGCTCCAGCCGGCGTGCATCTTTTCGTAGCTCAGAGCCGGTTCATGGATATAAACAGAGCGCCTCTGCTACTCATAACATGGCAAGCAGCTCCAGCCCCAATGTAGACCCTTCGCGGGGATCAAGAGTTTGGTCGTATAAACTGCATCGAGCAAGGCAGTTCTATGCGTCTTAATGAACATAGGTATGATTTTGCAGTCGATGAAGAAGTTTTGTACGATTTTGCTCTAAAAAATCACAATGAAAGCTCGGGTAGTGAAGATGATGGAGATCAGGATTCCTGCGGCACCACAGGTGCGACTCTTCTCCTCTCCATATACTGGAGGACACTGACAGCTCTTTTAAACACAACCGGAATAGATCGTTACACGGCGATTAGATTCGAAAGGTTCCTGTGGTACCTCAATGAATTCACTGACGAGAAGATGCCAAGTTGGAGGTCTGTTAGAAGAGGTATCCGCAAATCCCCATTGTCACATGCTTTTCCAAGGACAACACGCATATGCTAACAGTGAACTTTGCTAAAAGTGGTGTCAAGGAGGGAGTCAGGCAGTTTGCACTCGAAACAAAGCCCTGGTAATGATTTTCAAGCCAAGTGGGTGGCAAAGAGGGACATCCAATCGCACACACTGGAGAAGATCGCACGTGAGGAAATCCGAACAGTCAGGTAGAGTCCCGCGACCAAGAACACCAAGAACTTTTCGCTAGCGTCGAAGAATCTCCGATTGTGAAAAACCGAGAGAGCGTTCTATCAGGAATACAAATTCCAAACGAGAAGGGAGGAGTTTCCTTGCTACAGAGAGATCATCTCTTAAAATCACACTGAGAAGAAAAGAACAAGCATTCTCGTTCTGCAACAGTCCGGGCTCACCTGCGAAGCTCACGGAAAGAATAAAATACGGTTTACAGCAACTGACGCCCAGTAACTTTCTTTCAAAAACCAAACTTTAATTATGAGGTCGAAGAACCCGAAACCTCAATGCATTCAGTTAAGAGACGAGAACGATGCTCTCAACACAAAAAGCAACACTTTGATCAGACATCTTCGCTTTTCAGGCCTGGAGACATCATTGCGAACATAACCTGCGCTGAACCTGATCCTGGCCGAGAATTGTCAGTATAAATCAATTTTCGGTTCTGGCTGAAGAGTAACGCAAGGAACATCGCGTGAGTATCCTGTTTATGAGGATGGATATGGATCCGAAGAGGTGGAAAAACGGGGAGCTATGTATGAGAACTGTGGTGCTGCGAATCAAAAAGCAGAAGGAAGAAGGCTTTCTCGGTGTCTCCAGTGATTCAAGGCCGGAAGTAACGAGCTTCGGGAAGCTGAAAGATGGAAGAAGATACATGTCCTATCGATTCCTGTTGTACGCCAATGGTTTCACACTACAGCTTGGGAAGCGTGGAAGCATGGGAGAATATTATATGCTCCCTCTGGGAATGTTACTAGACAGAATATCTGCAGTCGGAGCCGCGCCAAAGATAGGGCTTGCACCACCCGGCGTGTCCTAACGAGATACTCAAGGTTATCTTGAGCGACATTGTCAAAGGTACTGTGAAAGGCTTCGTAACTAAAGACTCGCGCGGAAGACAGGTGTAGTTTTCTTGGACTGCGTGGGTTCATCGCAGACTACCCAGCCATGTCGGAAGTGCTTGACGTTCTGGGTCATAATTCGAACGTTCTATGTCACCATGTGCATTTAGTCGGTACGAAAAATCTGGAGGGGGCCATTCAGCAAATGGATACAGCACAGCTATCCAAAGCAGCAACTCGTTCTTCTGTCGCCTTGCCGAGGACAAACGCTCTCAGGGCGTAAAGATAAGTGGCTCATATCTGCTTGCAGTGAAATTTCGAGAATCTGCAGTGCACGGATCCAAAGTGAATGATCTGCATGAGCTGTCCACCCATCTCTCAAGAGTCCGCATCAAGTTACCAAGGAACAAATACGACTTGCCTGTGGTTTCAGGAGAATTCGAGACGTACCGATCATGTGTCATATCTCCAGATCACCTTTTTCTCGACCTGTCTCATGATGTCATAAACTGCTTTTTTAAACATATCTCTGTGGATGTGAGGAAAAGAATGCATATGATAGCAAAGCGACTCCTTTGGGAAAACCAACTTTTCTCCCAGAACGAACTATTTAGTTCGGAAAAGATGGAGATCAACAGCATGAGCATAACCGGAATGTATGCTCTGTTGTTCGTGTTACCCACCGCATCTAAGATCGCTTTAGTTCTGGACAGTGGAATTGGAAGAGATTTAAGTTGGCAAAGAAGTGTGTCAACCTACCACTACATTCCAAAGGCTTGTGAGTCGTACTCAACTCTTTCCATATTAACCTGTGGATAGGAAAAGCGCTGTTGATGAATTTAACAGAGAAGATGGAAACAAGCACCTCTATCTGCTAAAGGAGTTGGCTGAATGCCACATCCGGAAACTTTCTTCACTTTGCAGGGTCTCAGAGAAAACAAAGAAGGGCCTGGAAAAACCTAACGTTCATTGTTTACTGGATTTTTTTTAACTTCACTTTGCCAGCGTTCGGAAGTGTAAGACTATTCTAGGAGCTGGTACTTGAAAGGGCACACAAGGAGCTCAAGAGGGCGTACGTCGGTCCAATTTTCATAACGCGCAGCTGCAATGCATGGAACATGCAATCGCGAGTGAATGGCCCGAAGACTTGCGGTTGAACCGAAGAGGTGGCACTGAATGGGTAAAGCTGGAGCGAACGGTCGTGCAGGGCAGTTCTAAGACTCCTTGGACGACCGGAGTGGGAACTAGAGAAACTTCCAGTCGGCGCAACTGAAAGCGTGAGGAAAGCCTTTCGAACGCCCATTCTGCAGTACTTTGCGAGTTTGAGAGTGTCTTATAGCTCCTTGTTGTCATCAAAGTGCTGTTGGGAAGTTCCACATAAGAATAAACTTGTTACTTTCTGTGATTCCAATAGGAAGTGTAAACATCTGATTGACACAGCAAAATCCTTTCTTCTCGAGATGCTCAAGAACGACTTACAGATGAAAGGAACTAACTTCTGCGATCACAGGACGGAGATTGAAATAACTGAACACTTAGAAGCCAAATGTGTCGTGATTTAAGGAGGTAGCAATCCACGGAAAGAATTTGAAATGCGCGTAAAGTCAGGGGACGTCATTCAAAGCCTTACCTGCCTGTCGAGGAACATGCTCTGTAAATCTACAGAGATAAGATTAGACCTAAATTACAAGCAACAAGAGGAGTGTCATAGAGCGTTTTGGATGGTTGTCAGTATACTAGGAAGTCGAAAGGTGCAGGAGATATCGCCACTCGGTGGCATGGCGTCGGCTTTTGCGCTGGTTCTGCCGTGTGTAAAATACTACGGAGTGATAATAGGTATACAATCACAGGCCGTCGCAAGTACTATCATCCAGTTGAAACACTGTGTGCGACGTGCTATGGTTGTGCACAAGTGCGAGGGCGGTGATGGCCCGAATATGGATTGCATGAGCAGTAGTAAGAAAGGTGTTGCCCGCCCATTGAGGAGGGTGGCCGGTATGAGTTATTTGGACACGAAGAAGGATATCATCCACGAAGCGCATACGATTGATTCAGAGCGAAAGAGGTACACAGCAGAATCATTTACAATAGTGATATACTAAACGAAGCATCTATCACCGTAGTCTAAAAGCAACTCCTCTCCTGGATCAATGTTCTTCAGAGCAACTATCCTCAAACTCTTGTAGTTGATGAGGCCTTTCAGCGATTTGGCTGTTGATGCCAATACTTGAACGTTAGCTAATCTAGGCACTAGATCCCCAGCATCCACCTTAACCTTATCCGCATCTCCGTCTATGTACCTGGGATCATTCATGTTTCGCAAAGAGCAATACTTACTCACGACATAGGCGGTATTTACTACCTGTCTCCCAACCTTTATTCGAATACTCCCTTTCCAGCGGAAACATGCTTGATCGTGGACGGTACCACGCACTCCAACAGTGGCTGCCTCCGCTGCCATTATCTGCTGTGAGTGCTCCCCAGGTCGTAAGCGTTCCACCTTGTCAATAAAGTTTGTCCACGCGGAATGTCGGGAAGCAATATGGCCTTGACCAGCATAATAGACCAGCTCAAATGCCTCACCGTTGCTTAGTCCAGCCTTGGTGCAATGAAGAGCCCAAATCCAGACGGGAAATAGAGCCGACGTTTTCTTCTAGGCCCGTCCGAAGTAGTGACCAGGTCTGTTAATCATCGCAAGAGGATGCGGGTTTATGTTGAAAACCCGTTCCAAATGCAAAAGCAGGGAGGGACAGTGTATGTGTGAGCGGGCTTGGTGGATACTATGGGAGGTGCACTCAGGCGGGAGCAGCGGTGAAGGTCAGTGAACGGGTGTCGAATATGAAAGTGTGTTAAGGGCCTTTAACAACCTCCAAACAAGGCTTACACTTTTGCCAGTTCCTTCCCCATTACTGTGTCGGTATACCCTTTTTGAGTTGATTGCGGTTGTCTGGAAAACCATGGGATAGACCGGATATATCTTCCATGAGTAAAACACCCAAACATTTCCCCTTTTGCCACGTGTCCCTGAGTTGGTGAGACATACACCTGGGCACCTTGTTTTTAATCCAAATTTGGCCGATTTTTCGACACATCCGATAGCATGTGTCAACGAGCCAGACCCGACCTTGGAGGAAAAACCAAGTCGGGTCCACTTGTCCTGGCCGTGATTTTTAAGTAATTGCGACATGATTTTTTGAATCAAATGCAAGTTAACGGTCAGGAAATGCACTGATTAGCTGTCACTACGCGCACTAGTTAACGCCAACCACTGCACTGTACAGTTTAACCCATCGTTGCTCATCGTTGCTGTTCATCTCCATGACTCTGTTGACTGTCCTGGAAAATTGCAGTACACCTGTTCAACCCTCTCTACCCTATTTTGTCTAACATTCCTGCTCTACACACTCTCTCTGCACCTCTCATCCTTCGAACCCTGTCGTTAGCCATCTCGCGCGGCCAACGACGTACGCAACCCTTTACGTTCTACTCTTTTGATTTTCGGATAGTCCTCAGGGGCTCGGCTAGGTTGGTTTTTGGACCTGTCGTTGTGGTTGTGAAGCTCTTGATTATTTACTATAGGGGAAGGGCCCAGTTGACAGTTAGCTATCGGCAACCTTAGGGGGTTACCCGACCAGATCTAATCACCGCACCTGACGAGTCTCGGGGCGGTAGAGCCGACTGAAAAAGACTCTCTCCACGCATAGGGACGTTTCACCGAGGGTTCGAGTACCCTTACAAGCTTGGAATCGGGCGAAGACTGTTGCTGAAATTCAAGTGTTTGGTGGTGGTTTGTTCGTTTGGTCTGTTTGATAAGAATGGTCCCCCTCATTGAACTGCTCGCGCACGTAGCCGAGCCCCAACTGGGACTCTTCCGCCTGTTCCTGCCTCTGGTGCAGAGCAGCTGAAGTGTCGTGGGCTAAAGACTAGTGTGGAGGTCTGGTTGTTCCACCTCGTCAGTGAGGAAGAGCCTCGTGTTTTCGTGGCTACTGGGACATTGTTTGGCAATCTGGAGACGGAGGAGCTACTATACGATCGCTATTGAAGGGATACACGTACTGTTCGAAGCTCCTTCCATGGATGACAGCAGCATGCCGAGCGCTTGGCTCGGAGATATCGTGTCTGCCCAAAAGGATGTCTTCGATGATCTTGCTGCAGCTCTTTGGGACGACTTTCCAGGTGAGGAAACACTTCGCAATGAGGCTAATAGGGTTCTCTGGAATCCGATCATCAATGCAGGAGAACGTGATGCGGCTGATAGGGAGAAGGGCACCGGCCGCTACATCACGACTCGGCAAGGGCTTATGGATAATGTGGAGCAGGAGGCCAGTAAGGTATGGATGGTCAAGTGACGAGCTCTTTTGGATGCTCGAATCGTTCAAGTTGCGGCGGAAATGAGGCTTGACTGGGACGCGGACAGGGGAACACGGTTGAGCGTGCAAGCGATGTCTATGCTGGCCATGAGCGGACGCTTCTTGCTCACCGGCAAGGGGTGTCCTCGGCAGAAGCTCCACACAGATTATGAAGTGGATCATCGCAGGGATCCGA
This sequence comes from Kappaphycus alvarezii, assembly GCA_002205965.3. Lineage (NCBI taxonomy): Eukaryota > Rhodophyta > Florideophyceae > Gigartinales > Solieriaceae > Kappaphycus > Kappaphycus alvarezii. The sequence goes on from NADL03000645.1 coordinate 269,958, forward strand.
CTAGGAAACCAGGCTACTTTGTGAGCGCCTGCACTTCCAACCCCACCCCATTATGGCTTGTGCAGCACTCCCAGTACTACCTCAGGGAGCCGATCAATATGCTGCGAGGGCTAAGCGAGGTTATCCTGCGGTCAATATCGTAATTCCACCGTACTAGTTGTTCTTTGGAAGGGGAGACTTGTATCATGGTGGTGCTGGAGACAAAGACACCCCAGATACCGTCCTGGAAGCGAACGGGTGCCTACGGTACCATTTTTACCTTGTTTCCAATCACGCCAAGTTGGTAGATGGTGTGCATTACGTGCATCATTTCGACCCTTTTCTGGAGGATAAGCCCCCGTCGTATAAAGGGACGAGTACTGATGAGGAGTAAAGTGAGGAGGAATGCGGAATTGATAGTCATCAAGACGACGACAATAATGACTAAAATACTGAAAGCACACTACGGCGGGGTCCTGCAGGTGACGACGGCCTTGGCGGTCAGGAGGATGAGAGTCCTGTCCCTGACAGCTGAAAGTGGAGGCACCCTTGACAATGATGGCGGTGAAACTAGTACTGTATAACAAAGCGCTCATAGTGAGTAGAATAGCTATTGTATATAGTACATGTATAGAAATGCCTCCTTACCTGAACATGAATATCTTTTAAAGGTTACTTAGTGTCCAGTCACTTTGAGGATAATAGAATATTTTCACATTGCGGAGATGAACCCAATCCCACTTCCAACCACGAACTGGGACGAGACAAGAAACGTCTGTACTGTGTCATGGCCGTTTCAAGGTAGCTTTGCCAAAAATATCATATATGCTTCAGACTATCTGCATGATAAAGGGAGCAATAGGTTTGGTATCAGCAAGTTGGCAGCAGCAGCGGTATCACAGTATCAAAAGAGGGATATCAAATGTTCTTTACGCATATGTCTCACGTCTATCGTCTAGTTATTCTCTGTAGCTAGAGCTTTAAGTAAGCAACCAATCCAGCGAGCAGCAGTTGCAACCATGAGTAAATCTTCAATAGAAAAGACCGTTAACAAATAATAGAACGACGCGCAATCAACGGCGTCCTTTAAACAAATTACATCATCATTAGGAATCAAACAGAGTCATAGAACATCAGTTTCAATTCTCCCCCCTGTTTCTTCTTTGACAGTTATCTATCCTGAGAATTGATGGGAGTTTCTATCCAACGCGTCTTCAAAGGAGAGTCCAAGTTCTCCTGAGTACATTCAGCTGTAGAGGTTGTACCAATGGACTATTGGTTTTGGTCAACGGGTCAGCAATATTAACTTTTCCAGGTATCCAAAATATCCTGTTCACGTTATGGGTCTCAAATTCATAGCGAATAACGCTAACATCTGCGCGAATCGAGCGGTCAATTGAGTTGCGACAGGTTGACAGAGTGTTAAACAGGTCCTTAGAGTCAAGAGAAACCATCAGATCCACATCAGTATCAAGCAACACGCGATAAGCATTCACGAGCACTTTGCCTTCGTCAATTGCTTCACCTGCAGCGAGTATTTCAGCTGCTCCTATAGACTTTACGGGCCTCTTAGATTTGTGGGAGGACCATGACAAAGTGTGCCACACTGATCCACCTTTAAACTCTCCAATAAGCAAGCCAGCCATATATCCAAGCTGACCATAGTCAACAGTTCGACTTGCATCCGCAAATACAAGAACTGAGAGAGGGTACTGACCTTTCTCAGGTCGCTTGTATTTGATTGTTGTTCCCAACTTCTTTAGCAATCTTAAAGAATTGATTTGCGTTATTAGATCACTGACTTTAGTTGACGGAACCTTTTGTTGGAGGTAACTAGCATGGAATGCACAAAAGGGGGATGCAGCAATTCCAAGCCATCCAATTGAACTGTTCAGAGATCGAAATGAGCTGGTTTCGATTGCGTTAAGCATATATTGCCTTCCTTCCTTCGCTGTCTCGAAATTGGGAAGGCTTCCAGTGCATTAAGCTTTTCATCAGCATGAATTTGGATGGTAAAATCCGAATCTTGTGTTATCATCAGGCCGTAGAAGTAGAAAGAGCCTGGTCCGTAAACAATAGTCCCAAGTTCATACTGCTTCTGTATCTTGACAATAATATCATGTATTACATCCGGTTCTCCTGCGAACAGCACATCGTCAACAATTTTCACAGCAACAAGCTCGAGCATACCAGAAGAACTTCGCTTGTAGAAAAGCTGTGGGACATAAACAAGCTGCTTAAGCCCAATTTTAGCGAAAAGTATATCACTATGTTCCTGCCATTTAGCGTTGGCATTGACTAGGCCGTACGAGGCAGTGAGAAGAAGCCAATACTTTCCTTTGTCTTTGCTTTCACGCGGGGGTATCACATATACATCGCGCTGTGCCTCTCCTGTTTGCAGAAATGCACTCCTAAAATCAATCTTTGCAAGGCACCATTGAAACATACTTGCAAGTGAGAGCAAAATTCTTATGCCAATAGGCGGGCAGACGGCAGAGTCCGTCTTTAGTTGAGACTTCTCAGTATCCTTATTGCCATGTGGAGCTATCCTGGCTTTCATCTTAAGCGTGCCATCATCATTTGGTTTCAATTTGTAAATAACATGGCTAGTGATTATGTTAGCACCTTGTGGAACTCTCGTTGCAGTAGTTGTCTTAACAGTTTTCTTGAATGCTTCCTCCTCACTTTCGTAGGCATTTTGGAGCGGAAAGCTGGGTAGACCTTGGGCATGATGTTGGAGAAACACGTTGTGTCCGAATGTGTCAAGGTAGCTACGAAGAACGTCTTGCTCAGAGCTAGTCGCCTCTTTTTCCGCAATAAAAGCATTATTCACATTAGTAGTATCACCAACACTGGAAGAAAAGCGCCACGTCTCATTTGACATGTCAAGCGTTTCTTTGTCACCATCGTCATAGTCAATATTGTATTTTTCATCGTCATTGTTGATTGACGAGACTTTGCCCGGGTAGAATGTATCATCTTCAGGCCAATACACTTCAATATTATCACCGACCTCAGGCATCTTGGAGAGCCTTTCGTCTTCATCATCTACCATCGTATCATCCTTAATATATTGTGTTTCATCTGATGGTCCTTCATTGTTATCGTCTGTCACTGTAGGCATATCACCTGCGGTGTCATCTGAGTTTTGTGTGCCTAGTTCGTCAATGTATGTATCAATATTTGAGGCAACAGAGTCGATGCCTTCCTGTATGGCACTTGCCAATGAGTCAGTAGGCAAAGCATGCCGAACGTCTTCAATGGCAGCCTGTATCTTGTTGTTGTTTTTTCCTGGTACTGTAACAGTTCCAGTTTCTTTATCAAACGCTAAGACAATTTTCGGCGCAGACCACTTGCCTCTTTTTTCAAACTGCTCTTTCTTATATATTTGAACGGTGTCACCAGGGCTTACTGAAATGTCATGAACTGCCTTCGACTTGAGTATGCGATTCAGCTTTCGACTCGCGACTAAATCCTTGTGGGCTTCCAATATATCATCAGGAACTTTAACAGGTAGCGAGCCAATTTCCACAGGTCTAGTATAACCTTTAGCAAGCTCTTGAGCAGAGCAAACATCTGTTCCATAAAGATCGTTCGAAACTCTGAGAGCAGCTTGAATGATCATCCGTTCCTCCTTTTGGTTCTTCGGTTGGTACTCATCTTTCAAGCGCAAGTAGATATCACGTATTACCTTATGTTTTGATTCTAAAACATTTTTGTTATGTCGCCGAGGAGGGATAGGTCGAGATTCAATAGCATGACTTTTCAGGTATTCACCGAATTCGTCATTCCCAAAAGCTGGTCAAACAGAACACTTTGTGGTGCCCAGAACTGACTTATCCATAAAGTTTCAAATAGCGGTATGGCATCCGCCATGGACGTTGTATCAACGACATCACCGACAGAGTAGCGCGTAGTAGAGTCCATTATATGAAACACTCTATTGCCATCGAGATGGAGATGGTCAATACAAACCACGGTATTGAAGTCACGGCTCATTGCACTTAGCGATACTTTCCTTGTATCAGCCGGTTTAGAGGTTACCGAACAACTGCTACACTCTTCCAGAGTATTAGCGAGATACTTCTTTACTTCAAGATTCCATAGCTTATTACGCTGAAGCAGTATCTTCATGTCACTGTACGTTGAATGTCCGCAGACATGTTTATGAACCTTGTCAACGATTTTCTTAACTTCAGACCAAGGTCTATTCAGTACTGCTTCACTAATCTGAGCAGTAGCACAATATATTTTGTTCCGAGTTTCCGACAAGCCAATAACATTGGTCGCCAGAAATCTTTCATACGGAATAAAGCTGTGTAGATCATGATCAACTAGAGAAATGCAATCATCCTTGTTAGGCAGTAACAGCCTGTTCGTGTGAATGTGCTCAATATTGCACTTGCGTGTAACGTTTCGACCGACTACCCATTGCGAGGATCCCTCAATAATCAAATGTCGAATTGCAACTGTATCATCGTTGTCTGTGCGAGAACTTAACAAAACTGACCCCAAAATCTTTCTAATCTCACTCGAATGTTCTCCATTACCGTATTGCCAATATGGCCTAGATTGAAGATGTTTAGGGAGCGGTAGTAACTCACCATCCCATTCTGGTAGCAGTACTGGTTGAAGTAGTTTAAACTCGGATAATCCCATGCCACTGTACGGGGCACCGTCGTCCAACAGCGGACCGACGAAATCATCATCAATATCGTTATTGTCTGATACCACTTTAACCATACTAAATGTAACAGTTTTCTTTCCAGAACTTGATCTGGACTCGCTTTGTATCGGTTTGGGGGTGTGATTTAGCTCCGGGCTTCAAACTTCCATCGGAATTATGGTCAGAGTGCCAATGGCCATATTCCCCACATTTATGGCATTGACTCTTGCTCTTAAGGTCACTAAGCTGAGCAGGCGTTAGCTTGCTTTTACGGGGCTTATACCCATTCCTTCCGGATGTATTGGCGGACTGGCAGACAGGAATTTAGATTCCTCATTCTTGTCACTCTTAGCTCTGTCACATTGCCTCAATACTGATGCTACTTTTTCATAAGAAACTGATTGTAAGAACTCATCAGTTGTAGCACTAGAATTGAGTGCGATGCCATTGGATGACGCAGCAAGTACTGAAATTCTCTGACTGTTATCGACGGATGAATTAGCGAGGAGCGTAAAGGCCATTAGCGCTTCAGGCAATTTACAACAGTTGGTTGTCGAGTTGAACTTCGAGACTTGCGCCATAAATCTTGATTCAAAGTTTTTAAAGGTTTCATTAGACCTCTCTTCATAGAAAGTAGTCCGGTAAAGCTTTGGTAAACCTCACTGACAACAGATAAGGAGTCACGCTTGTAGACTGCTTCCACAATTTTCTTCCAACCCTCGGCAGACTGAATTTCGGAGTCAGAGATGGACCTACAAATGTCTTTGGCTCTACCATATAGCTGCGACTGTAACATAATACCACGTAACTCAACCGATATCTTGTTTGAGTTAGAGTCTGGTAGCTTGTTATGAAAGGCGTTCCATAGCTCGACCGACTTAGCATACTCCTCTTGGTTGCCCTTACCATCTGTCCAGGGTACATTCTTCAAATCCCATGAGAAGCGGGGCCTACTCGGCATGCCAGCCGAGCTTGAGTCTATTGCTGGGCCCAAACAAAGGGAGCAATAGGTTTGGTATCAGCAAGTTGGCAGCAGCAGCGGTATCACAGTATCAAAAGAGGGATATCAAATGTTCTTTACGCATGTGTGCTCACGTCTATCGTCTAGTTATTCTCTGTAGCTAGAGCTTTAAGTAAGCAACCAATCCAGCGAGCAGCAGTTGCAACCATGAGTAAATCTTCAATAGAAAAGACCGTTAACAAATAATAGAACGACGCGCAATCAACGGCGTCCTTTAAACAAATTACATCATCATTAGGAATCAAACAGAGTCATAGAACATCAGTTTCAATTATGATCGTGACATATTCCAGATCCCAAAAACTACCCTAATTCCTGCCCTATCTTCGTAGCACTACCCTTCACTTCCAAGGTACTTCAAACACGTTATGAATGAGCTTATTGTTGCAAGTCTCTCTTTCGGAACATCCATTGAGATATATTACAACGTCTCAATGCAGGATGGCTCAAGCGGAAAGGTGTGGTGCCCGTACACAGTCGAGAAGATTTCCCTTGTTCAATGTAAGCGTGGAATTACGCTTTCCGCTTCTATACGATACCAGGCCACGCTCGGTATTCGTTCTTTTATGGACCAGGTCATTTTTCTTGAAGATCAGGAAGTTCAAGATAAACATGGAACATATTTCAGTTGGCGCTTTCCGCCGCAAGTTTCAGACTCAGAAGATGCACGTACTTCTTCAGAAGAGTGTATTGAAAGGGACGAAAGCTACGATCCGAGCAAGGCACAAGTACTTGGGAAGCGACGTGCTTGTGAGATAGAGCGGGAACATGGTCATCAAGATGAGCAAGGGCTCCAGAATCAACGAGATACTTGCCGGCTCGACCGCCTCGTGTCTACCTTACAAAGGCACATCAAAGAACAAGCTCACCACATAGCTGAGTTACGGGAGAGGTAGGGACCAAGTATCAGCATTTGCAGACGGAGCAATTAAAGTTCTTTGCCGCCTTTGAAGTTCCTAAGCTTTAGGCTGCGACCGTTTCTAGAGAAGATCCCAAGTATGCCAACCAAGAGCTCCGCAGCCGAGCTAAGAGGTGGCTTCTCTTTCTACAGCCAAGAGCTTTTCAGGAGGACTTCAGACTGCACTCTTCTGCCGTTTGATGATATTGCAGATCTTGTACACGCGATTTCGGAATCCGATGCGGAGTTCTTCCCATCGTATGAAGTGTTCAAAAAGAATCCCAAGGCAGAGGTTTCGTAAATTTGCTTCATTCGTTTCGGTGTTCACCGGAGCAGATTTGGAAACGTTACGGGACTACACTGTTAGGAGCAAAGTCGATCTAGGAGCAAAGTCGGCCGCAGCTCAGATACTGTGTCTGCTTTACGCTTTCTGGGCTTGGTCCTACAACGTCTCCAAGATACTTCTGCTCCGATGCATCTAATTCTTGGTGGAAGTGGCCCCAAAGGTGTAGATGGAGGTCAGCAAATGTAGTTAATTGCTCGGGAAGACACCACTTGGAATAGTATGGAGGGGTGCTTTCGTAACCACTTTAATTCTTTATCCTGTTCTGTTTCGGAGTTTGTCGAGAAATCCAAGCAAGCATTCGGTGAGAGCGAATACAACCGACATGCGAACAAATACTTCTTTTGGATTACTTGGAGAAAGGATTCAGACGCTGAACTAGGTAGGTTTTCAACGCATAACCCAAATCTAAACGATGTACTTGGTCTGTTGGAGGTAGCTCTACCGTATGTGTTGATTCACGGAGAAGCGCAATGTGAAGAATTCTCTCTTGCTTTATCACAGCATAATTCCAACTAGTAAGCAATACATGACTCCCAATTGAACGTGTACAGGAAGGTGGCATAAATGATGGAACGCAATGTAAACAGGCTTCAATTTTATTTGCACTTCCTACCATGAATGTCTAGTAAAGTTTTAAATATCTATCCCCAGCGCTACAAAAGTTGATGTTCTGCATCTTGAGGAGCTCTTCATCGACCTCCTCATCATTTCCGTCATCTTCAGGTTCCTCTGCAGAATGGCCACAACCCGCGGGTCCACCATCCTGCTTGTCTTTCTCCCCTTCCTGTTCATCATAGGTGATATGGAGCTTTGCAAACTGCTCCGCGGTCGTGGCATGAACGGAGTTCAATTACTTATCACGGGCTTTCTCAGTCGGAGGAATGAGGCTGTATATGAGCGTGTCTATATTCCTTCCATCTCCTCGTGTGCCCAAGTATTCCACATCCCCACTCATGAAGAACGGGTGCATCATTTGACCTGCACCATAGCTCGAAATGTGCAAGCAAATGCAAAGATGGTCTTAAGGGCAGAAGTTTGCATAACCAGGAAGTCGTCCCCCGCGAAGACTTCCTGACGTAGTTTGTGTATTTTGTGCAGAACGAAATGGCTGCAGTCATGAAGTTGACTTCCTTGAGAGGAGTGTTCAACTCTTCCGGCCCGCTTTCCACACTTGTTTTGATGACATTCACCTCGCACTAAACCACCAAAGACATCGAGTCCCGAAACTTCTCGAGCATCTCTTGCCACTTCTTTAGATTCCTCGAGCGGATTTCGAATGGGCTCTGATCCGAAGGGTACACAATCGTGATTTTAATCACGTCTAGATCTTCATCTTCAAGGCTGTGAATCTCGTTGCAGTCGTAGCGGGGACTGCCGTCGCTGTGCCAAAGAAACCCTATCTTGCTCAAGAAGTCAGTCCGCGTTTTCCCTGGACTTGTTCATGTATTGCTTGTTCCGAGTGTTGCCTCGATCAACAATACCCCGAGCCAGCTCTTCCCTGTCTTACGCTTCTGCCATGATCGACCCAGATGCCGCCTCTTGTTTCTTACACCGAACCTTCTTTTCCAAGCGCCCTCAGATCCTCCCCACCACCCTCCTTCCGCATGACAACCTCATCAATGACCATTTTCTTGATAAAGTTCGGGCGTAGCCAGAAGGGCCTTGGGACTTCCTCTAACTTGTCCTTGTACACGAACCGCTCAACTCCAACGCTATCGTTGTGTTGAGCCGTGATCATGTGGAAGCACAAGTCACGGGCGAAGAGGTTTTACAAGGTGAAGGCACGGGAGCTCGTCACATCCCTTTCGTTATTTTCGGACGAAGCCTTCGATACAAGATTGCGTGAAGAACATTCTGCCCAGCAGAGGTAAGGGGTCCTAGTTCTGGTTCTTCTCACCCCAGCTTGTCGTGCTTCATCCTCAGTTCGCTGATAACTGTGATTATGAACACCATACCGAACATTCGAGTTTAAAAGACTCCGGAATAGATGTTTTCGATGGGAGCGAGGGTGACGGAGACACGGATGGTCGACTACTTGAGGCGGGTGGTAATGGTATCAGTCATGAGTTTGAGCGACTTCTGCAGCACCTCCTCGCACTTGCTGATTCTTGCCCTTAGTCTCTCATTCATATCATCCAGCTTCTTCTCCATCTCGAGGAAGGAGTCGCGTATGAGTTCTTTGATGGCATTTTGGGATGCCTGCACGGACCTTTGCGCCAGAAGCGGGGAATTGTGGAGCTCCAGAGCAGGGGCGGTTGATGGGTCAACATCTTGATCCTTGTAAGGTGACGGGGGATGGCTGTCATCTTTTTGTCTTGCAGGTTCCCGATGCTTGGAAGAGACTGCACCCACCTGCCTCGGGACGTTAGCGGATGCGCATCTGCCTTGTGCCGTTTCAGTGGAGGAGTCTCTGGGGAAGTGTAGAGAGCTGTCTCTGGCCTCGCATGATGAGACTGGATCGTCTCTCGGCGGGCTTGGTGGTAAAGTGAACTGGGGTGCTCAAGTACGGGTCCTCCGCCTCAATCCCCTGGGCTTCTTTTTGCAAGGACGACTGAAAAACATGGATCCAACATACTCAGAGGTTGATCATTTCAGCGGGGTTGGGGTGGCTGCGCCGGAGAGAGGCGATTGGCGGGGCTTTTGAAGCACTGTGGCTCACTCCGGCCCGGTTTGATTGGGCATTTACCTGGAGTGGAGCACGTTGAGCCACCGACGCCTGATGTTTTGTGCGGGACTTGGGGTCCTCTTTTTTGCAACTACGGTTATGCGGGTTTCCTCTGAAAGGCAGTCTTGTGAGTTTTTTCGGCTGAACCGCCGACCCTGTCGGCAACGGATGGTTTGGCGACAGTCTCGGGGTCGTTACGACGCTAACGGCTACACGCTGGGTACGGGGTCGGGATTTGCAAGGCCTTGGCAGGAGTGTGGACTTGGTTCTGCGGGATCCTTTTACATTGCGGAAGGTAAAGGGAGGCAGGCAGAAGGATTAAAGTGGTGAAGGGGTGTCAGGAATGGGATGACTGTGAGTGGAAGAGTCGGTAGGGCTGTAAAGGGAGAGGAAAGGGTGAGTGAAAAGAGTGCAGGAGCTGTTTTAGGGTAGTAGAGAGTACTAGAATGCGTTCGGTACGCGTGTGGGGGAGAGAATGGAGAAATGGGGATATATGCATAGAAATAAGCATAGATTAGGGTGGCAGTTACATGTTAGCCGCGACTGGCTGCTGCGGCAGTGATCTGGGGAGGCAAAATGCTGCCCTGGTACAGCAGTCTCCTCTTTCTGTTTGGTGCTTTGCCTACTGCAGGCGGAAGTGATAATTTATGAGATATTTTCTGCCTACGGGGTAGAGATTGGCCTAGCGCACGGCAGCAATTTACAAAACGATTTTCAGGCATCATTTCAGAGGGTCTCAGGAAGCAGAAGGTCTGCCTAAAATTTACCGTATCGATTTTTGTCCTCCCTTTGTACCGTGGTATAGTCGAACGAACAAAAAGGTTGGGTAGGGACGAAATTTGAGAGAGCTACACGCAAGTTTAGAAGCGGCAGGGTCTACCACTGACGCTCTGTGAACAGCGTGAGAAAAATGGATCTTGGGTCTTAAGTAGACTATCACCTTCCTACTACTCGGGACTTTGCTTGAATTAGTCTGCCAACTTGCTTGAGCACCACAAGAGGAATCAATTTACTCAGCTTATATAGACTTTTTGGATAACCCTAAGTCTCAAACAACCCTAAGTCTCAACAACATACTAAGAAGCATAAAAGCATCCAATAGAATCGTGTGAACGAGAGAGACTTTCGGCAGATACTATCAGGATAAATATCATATTTCTTCCTTAATATCACAGGCCTCTAGGTCAAAGCCGAACAATTCCCCAAAGTATCCATTCCTCCCAAGCAGTCCCCAAAATTATCCGCGAACGGCTTAGAATTCTCCATTTCCTCCTTGGAAGTATCTAGAGCACTTAAAATACTCCAATCCGGTTCCAGAGTCGGGACCACCTGATCCGTACTTTCTGGCCTTCTCCACAATATTCCAGCACTTTCCGTGTCCCCCTATTCCTCATTCTCCTCGTCCTCCTCTTCACCCTTCTCTTCATCTTCGCCAGAAGAATCAGAGATAACCATTAATCCTTCAGTCTACCCATCGTTCTACATGGGATCTCCCCCACCGTTATACACTAGTGGCTCCTACGGTTCCACCAAGTCCTCCTCTTCCTCCTCTTTCCTTACCTCCTCTTCCTCTTCCTCCTTCTCTGCCTCTTCTGCCTGCTCGAGGCAGTTAAGGCGGACCCACTCCCGAGCGCGTTCCCGGTCCATTATCCTACAGTAGTCATCGTAGTCGGTTGGACGATTTGCCACCAGGGGCAGGGCGTTCAGGGGACGGCGGCCACTGGATGATTTGGCGATGGTGAGGGACGGGCGGAGGCTGGTCATGTCGAGGGCAAAAAAAGGGGTGGGCCAATGGGGTAGTTCATGGCGGGAAGCTTTCCTCAATGACATCGATTTCGAACTTTAAATAGGGCAACGTATCCGAAAAGTTTCACGGCCTTGGACGAAATAAAAAATGTGAGGCAATGCCACAGCTTTGAATTTGCATGCGATTAGGACGATAAATAAAAATCAGCTTGATAAATTATCGGAACTGAATTTGGAGGACGAAGCGAATCACGAGTCGAAAGATTCCTATTTTGAAAAAGTAGGATCAAAATACTCAAAAGATAAAATAGAGATGTAGTTGCACATTGAATTTGTAATCATGGGGAAATTTTGTTTCAAAATTTTTTTTGCAAAAGGAAATTGGTGGAAAGAGGCGCTTTTGAAAATTCATTGGGAAGGAGAGCACAGAATTTTGTGGAGAGGACCAATCTTTTACAGAAAGGACCGTTTTCGTACCAATTCTAGGTGAGAAAGTTGCATCAGAGGGCCATAAAGGTGAGATCTGTGTACATGGTGAATATGGAAATGATGGAAGCTGAAATTACTTCGTCGCAACAACCTTTGAAGAAGGCACTAATGAATGGTAAGACAATGTTGAGGGCGCAGTAGTCTTTTGCTTCCAGCATTCCGATTATGCAGTCGTGAGTGAAGGAACCTTTGAGCGTCTTGGAGTTGTCAGAGGTGGAAAAGTCGATTTGAAAACAGGTAGTGGGGGACTGTTTCTCGATGAATGCGAGGATTAGGAATAGAACAGGGCAAATCGAGCATTTACTGTGAGAAAGGAAGTGAATACGCAATCAACCTGTATCGTGCACATTAAAAGTTTTCATTAATGGCTTTTTGTACTACAGCATCCTCAATAAAGATTTCATAGGGCTCACATAGTTTGAAAAATTCGCAATAAACAAAACCTATGGACTCGGAAATTTGATTAAACCCCATTAAACCCCTTACTTTAGAGGGTTCAAAATCAAAAAGCTCTTGAGGCTGTTCTTTTTAAACCCATGGACCTTATGGACCCATTGATGGTGCTTGAGCTACTATTGTATAGTGAAGCCTCCTTCTTATGCATCTACAATATAGAGCTAAAAAAGAAATATAAGTTTGTTAACTGCAAATGGGGAAAGAAGGTGTAAGTATTGTAAAGGGGACAAGTTAAGTTTTTTTTGAGAAATAACAATTGGATGGAGCCCAGTAGCAGTTAAAATTCTAAATCTCATACTAGTATATGTACCGATGGTCGAAGCAATGCAAAAATCATTGCTGTCGAATGCTAGCACCAGCAAAAGTCTACCAGAAAGTCGATGGGATGCCATCCAGCAGAAAAGCAGCGTTAGAAGTTACAGCCAACGCCGAATGTGACCTGAGACGAATGCCCCGAACTTTCGAAGAACGTTCCCTGGCACGGCTGGAGACGGTTCTTGCAAGCTCCGGGACCACTAAAAACGCCTCTATATGCCATCTTCCAAGAATATAAGTTGGAACAGGAAATAGCCTGCTTCTCTCCGGTAATTCCGCAAAAAATCCTTGGTCTGTGCGCCGCATTTCCGCTCTCTCTGCACTGAGACTGGTCGTGGGGTTGTAAGATCGGACTCTGGAAGGGGGAGGAGCGAGTGGATTGACGGATGTTCTGTCGAAGTAGTCATTTCCATCTGCGGCACCCATTGCTCTGATGTCCGGTCTCGTCTGTTGTTGATGATGCACACGCGGTTCGATGAAGGGGCTCTGATCTAACCGTGTATGATCACTGCCGAGCAAAGCACCCTGATTTCTACGGCCATTGTTGCGTTGGCATCCATAACGAAATTGTAGCAAATGGTCCCCATGGATGTCTAATGTCTCAGGGCACCCAGGCTTCCGACAAGGAGTATAGGGGGCGAAAAACGGAGTTCTGCAGAGGTACTGCAGACACAACGAGAAATCCTTTCTCCTGATGTGTGTCATCAACCCCGCGCAAGGCGCACAGTGGACCCATCCGTTAGCTCCATGTAGTGACATGGAGGCGCGAAAAAAACGGGTACGGGTATTGCCAGGCGGTAGCCAGGCGGTAACTTTTCTTTTGCTGCTGCTCGGAATGCTTCCGTAAGCTTATTCAATCGTGGTGGATAGTTTGAGCAGAAGTTGCTAAACGGAAGTCTATCTGACAATCTACAGGAGGCATTCCATTTGTCGAAATCTTCGAGAGCGTAATCGTGCTGGGTCCGGTCTTCAGTGGAAGCCGGTAAGAGTTTCATGTTCACTTATTCGAGGCGACACTGGACGAAAGGAATAAGGCAGCGCCAATATCTTTCGCTGATGTCAGGCAAAATCCCAAAGTCGACTTTTTGTCCTCGATCGCCTTGAGGGGCAGTTTCAGTTCCTTAAATATGGCATTATCAAGCAATATAACTGCCAAACTTGGGATTTAGTTCTCGAGTAGGCAGTCAAATTACTCGGCCCCTTTGTTTATACAAGAACACGGAACGACTAAAAGAAGATACCTAAACTTGCAGACCCAAAAACAGTTTCGAAGTAATTGGAACGAAACTTGGTAGTATTCTAGCTCCATGGACGCATTGAGAAGAGGTTAAAGATTTTGGAATTGGTCCAGGATTTGATTTTCCATGAACGATGATAGCGGTAAAACAGCGGAAAGATATCCGACACTCACGATCTCATAACAGAGGTGTTGAAAACGACAAAAGTGCTACTATATTATAAATTAAATATCAAAGAATGGCATTCATGGATGAGGGACCAAGCTTCTACAAGTATATTCAGAAGGAACGAGCTCTACCAATCTCTAACAAAAAGCAATAAGAACGCAAACTTGGTCTTAAGTTGCATCTCAACTTACTAACTACTAGGGACTTGACGTAAACCACCCCATTAAACACAACGTTCCCCCGTTCGAATAAGAAAGTTCTTTTTAAAGACGCCTCGGTGTCCGAGGTATTTATATAATAACCGCAGTTACTAGAAAGCGCGACTTCATCCAGAACATTAAGCGATCATTGGTTGGGTCTGTCAGCAACAGGCCTAGACCACTCTAGCTGGAGGGCGGGCTGGAGACTTTACTGCGCATTGTCATCAACGAATGTACCCAACAATGAAATATTTCAATCAGGGTTCGGTACTGACTAACGCTACTTCAAGAAATAATTCTTGATAGCTTTTCTCTGCCACCATTGGCAATGCATGAAACTGTATCTTCACCAGAATTTCTGCTGTGGCTAGCGCAATAATTAATAAGTGGCATGCTGGGCTGTCGCGTGCGGAACGCGGCTGCGAGAGGCAGGGGTGGAACGGGGGGAAGTGGGTGCGCGGGACCTCAGCTTAACAGGGAGCCAGGACCGCCAAGAAAGATCGGAAGCTCAAGTACTGCGTTCGGCTACACCTTGGTGCTTTACTGTAGTCCCCGCTGCCACCTTTCAGCCGTACACGTGGCTTCCAGAGGTTTCGGAGGGCTCAAGGTGGCGCACTGTATTGTAGGGTATTTAGATTACTTACTACCTACTGGGCATGTAGCTACCTACATAGGAGAATAAATGACACTAGAACAAAAGAGATATATCTATTCCCATCATCCACTCCCTTGCCAGCTATCCCTCCATGTCCATCTCCATTCTCCGTCACATCCCATACGGACGGGCCTTCCTTGTCGTACTCGCGCGCAACCTAGAAACCCCTTTCTGCGCCTCCAACATGGTAAATTATGTCGAGGAGAGAAGAGTACCCGCGGCGGCATCGATCCAGGTATTCGGCGGGGACTCCGACGTGAAGATATTCTTCTTCTTCTTTGAACAAGTCGCCGTGCGAGGTAAGGCCGAAGAAGGGAAGTCGCTTATCCTTCTGTTCCACCTTGACGGCGAAGAGTTCGACTCCTTTTCCAGGTGTTCACGTATGACAATGACGATCTCTTGCTCGTGGAGGAAAACTAACCTATTGTCAAGCGGCAATGCTGGAAAATTTTGGAGACAGAGATGAGCGGACTGATTCGTCGAGCAATAGATGCTAAGCTCGATTCAAATATTCTAAAGGAATCGATTTTGAAGGTGGATTATCTCTTCTCAAAGGCGAATTTCACCGAGGAGGCCAAGTTGTGGTTCCTCCATGAAGCAGCGATGGAGTAAGGGGATCTGGTTTCTTGTATTATCTATCGCGGTCCTAAGGATTATCAGGCGATGAAGTTAGGTATCGCTGATTTTTATGAAGGAAATAAAGTATTTAAGTCAGCGCAGAAGCTCGTCGATTCTTTGTCGAAAGCCGGTTCCGCCGGGGAAATCGGCTCAAGTTCAGTTAGCGAAGGTAAATTGGTAGGGCAAACAAGCCGCTCATAGCTGACGGGAAGAAGGCACCGAGGTTGCTTTTTCGTACTAATTATCGCGTACTAGAAGTCTAGGGAAAGGTGTAAGATCTGGTCACCGCCTTTCGGTTCCTCTCTATAATGATCAGGAAGCAGAAAAAGCAACTAAAATAAATGAAAGGAGCATCCCTTCGGGGCAGAAAAACCGCTGAGGCTGGCCGTGATCGATTCTGTTTGTTTTTTCACATGCATGGGCCTGCAGCTTAAAGATTTCCGGACATGTTACATCTCGACACCAAATGATCCAAGTGCGGTAGGGAGCACTCGACAGCTACCTGCTGGAGTCGCTCTAAAAAAAAACTAACTGAATTTAAGGCTCGGGTGGAAGTAGAGGTATCCAGAGATGAGGAGACTGACTACGAAGAATAAAGAGACACCGTCTCCTTTGTTATTAGTTCGGACACGAAGAGTGCCCGTAGTCACATTTAGCTCAGAAGGGGATCCCCTCGTAAATTGGCTCGGGAAGCTCAGAGTGATCCGATCGAGGAGATGTTGATTCCTAAACCTTCCGTACCGTCTTATAACTGAGGGTCGGTAGCGCTTCTTCATTTAGTAGAATCTCGGGGGAAAAAGCCCATTTCCAGAGGTAAAAAGCCACCGGAAAAGAAAAGACCAAGTCGAAGGGAGCCAAAAAGAAGGACGGGAAAGGTGTCGAAGTCCGAGAATTCTCCGTGTTCGTCCCAAAATACGATGTTTTCAATGAGCTGGTAACTGGTACCGGTATTTTTTTTGGCCAATTCCTGCTCGGTGAAGCTATACCAGCGCAGGGAGTCCTCAAGTAACTATTCAATGGATGAATTGTAGACGCCGTTAATGGAAAGGCGCAGTGCAGAATGCGTCGCCTAAAATTTGTGTAAGTGAGCGTTTACGGAACTGAGGCGCACGCATTATGTGATAGGGGTGCAACACCGGACATCATTTCCGCTTAATTTGCGGCAAAGCTATCGGTGGAGCCCGAGTTCGTCAACCGTACGATCGCTTTCGCTACTAGGGTGAAGTTCCAGTTGAAATAAATCCTTATGTATGCCCTTGTAGCCTTCGGGGGTCTCTTTGTTTTATTGGACTTTATCTATATGCAAGGATCTCCCGTCGACGTTCTTATCAGTGAACGGACAGTGGAAGATTTAATGGCCATTCTCGATTATAGGACGAAGAACGTGACCCTCAAGCATGAGTGAAGGGTGGCTGTGCTCGACTGGCTTCCCGAGTTCGCCCGATTGACAGCGGAAGATATTGTGAAAGAGAGAAAGGAAACGGATAATGAAGACTTCACTTCACTGTCCTCAGCCGCGACCTCCGAAGAAGAAGACTCTGATGAATCGAAGAGCGGGAGAAACGACAATCTAAGCCTTCTAATGGCGATTCAAAACAATAACGAATAGCAAATTGATGAGTTGAAGACCTTATTAGCGACAATGGTGCTCGAGAAGAAATTAGATCACCTAATCATAGTCAAAAAGGAGTGTTTGAAGGGTTTCTCTCTGGGGGCGATGTGATAGCCGAATCCCAGCTCGACCTTCGCACTGGAGAGTTCCGATAGCAAATTCGCTCAAACTCACCAATAAAAAGCCCATATAACATAGAAGAGGTCGTCTAACGCATAAGCAGAACCGCATTCTCCGCGAGAAGTTGGACAAGATGCTAGATGCAGGGATATTTTTACCGGCATTATCTGTTTGGTCTTTTTGGTTTCTTTTTTCTATTAAGAAGGACGGTAAGTTCTGCTGCTCCATCGATTAACGGGCACTCAATCAGAAAATAAAGGGCGACCTGGCCCTTGCTGAAAATAGAGGGTATTTTGTACTCCATCCAATGCCCGACAGTTTTTATCTTTGGATCTATGCAGCAGTTTTGGCAGGTCGCCGCCTCGAGGAGTCCTGAAAAGAGAAGAAGACATTCGTGTGCCTTTTTAGGAGCTATCAATTCGACTTCACGGGGCTTTAACTCATGAAAAAACCGTCGACGTTTAAACAAAAATGGGCCATGTCCAGGCAGATATGGACTTCGCCCGCGTCTACTTGGACGAAGTCGTGATCTGCTTACCCAACTTAGAGGAGCACTTGGAGAACGTCTCATCAGATATTAGCGGCATCGAAAAATACGGGTTGAAGATCAAGCAGCCTAAAATGCTACCTCGCACAAGGAAAGATAGGCCTTCTAGGGTACGTAGTTGACGAAAATTTGGTATGCGTGGATCCAAGCATGGTCCTGGCTATTTGAGAAACCGCAAGTCCAGTTAACGTTACGCAGGGCCACCTGTAAGCTTAGATTTGTAGAGAAAAGTAATTCAAAAGCAAAATTTTATAGATTTGACGTTTCCTTTCCGCGTGGACCTAAAAGAAATCGAAAAATTAAAACTTAAATGTTTTGATTGAACTAAAGAGGCTTGATAAACTCTCAATATTTTTAAAGAGATATACCACAAGACACGAATGATCGGGGAATGGCAATTATTTCGCTGGAAGAAAGTTGGCCGCGAATTGTTGTGCGAAAGGCAGATAGCATTACAATTCTGCGCTTATTCCATGATATTGTGGGCCATTGGGATTCTAGTACTACCCTCAATATCGCGCAGGAACAGTTGTGGTGACCGAGGATGGTAGCCGATGATTACGAGTACGTGCGCTCCTTTGACGCATGCGAGAGGATGTAGAAGCTCCCACCATGCGTGTCTATCGTGGAGACGCCGCTGGGCGGACTGTTCTAGACCTTCTCGATTGCTTTTTCTGGCCCATTGCAGCGGTAAAAAGAATGCTATCTGCTATGTTGTTCTCGGTCGAACATTGCACTGGATGGCCGATAGACACGCCAAAAACTTGTCCTGGCGGCGTCGAATGTCATAATGTTTGTAGAAGAGGAAATAATACGGAATTTTGGTTCGCCTCAAGAGATCATGAGCGACAACAGAACCTTTTTCACCACAACTTCCCTCGTCCTGTTTATGAAGAATCATGGTATAGAAATGGCACACAGTTATGACGTACACCTCCATGTCCAACGGAAGAGCATAAAGGATGGTTTGTACTCTGAAGTCGGGAATTACAAATCTTTTCTTGATAGAGAAGTGTGGGCTACAGCCATCCATATGTGGGTGTTCGGATACCTTGGCAGGGCGGGGCCGAGCTAAGTCGCTCCCTTCGAGCTTCTCCTACGGGGCCAGGCCGCGCATGATATGTACCAATCATCTTTATCCTCCTCTATCCCAGGAATAAAGGATCGAAAGATGCATACATCGGCTCTTACCAGTCTTCATGCGAAAAGGGCCCTAGGGGCTGAAAAGGGAGTAAATATGCCCCACAAGCCCTAAAATACGCATTTCGGAATCAGGTCCTGTTCGCGCATGTTACGGCCTTCCAAGTTTCCAATTGTCCGTTGCTTCAATACCGTTACTTCGGACCGCGCGAGTTCGTCCGGACAGCGCATTTCAGCGATGTGCTTCTTTCACCGCATCGTAGGTTCTCCCACTAAACCATACAAACTCGGCGTCTCCGCAATTACTTCCTGCGTCCCTAGTACCTTAGAAAGACGCAAACTAGCCTTCGTGTCTCTCAGACTCCGAAGAAATTTCGGTTACTCTTGAAGAAACTATTATTCATTCCTGCCTTCGCGACAAGAAATTATCACGAATGATAAAATGTCATTCAAACATTGAATGAAACCTTATGAAATTGATTCTACCGGGAACCAGGAGAGCTCTAAGCCCCATTACAGGGTCCTGATTCGCCCCTCGCGTGCCTTTTCGAAATCCTTGATTGCCTTCGATGAGACCTTTTCCTCCCTTTTTGCGCTGCTATGGCGGCTTTCTCCATGCATTTCTATTTTTTACGGCGGGCATCATCAATGCTTCTGAAATCTCGAGACATTCTGCCACTCGCACATATCCGAAGAGACTCCGGGCACAAGCGCATCACAAAGCGCTATGAGCAATAAAGCAAAGTAGAGTTCAGAGTACGCAAGTTAACCCAGACCGCGTGCGTCAAGCTCCCAACGGAATGTATGCCTAGTACGTACAAACCAGCAGTTTGTGAGTCGGAGTAAAAACGAGAGAGCTACGCGAAATTGAAACAGTGAACTTGTTGTTGACTCGCTCCGCCATCGCAATCCAGCTTCGGATGGTTCGAAGACAGAATAGCATCGGGGAGTCCACGGGTCAGCACCTCTAGCTCTCGAAATTTCCGAACTAACTTCGGATAGCTCCTCTCGACTCGGTAATCAAAAGGGGCCTGGCTGAGCGCGTCTTGCAATAAGAACCCCGCTGGACGAATCCAAAAAATCGATTCTCTGTTTAAAATGGCGGTGAGAATACACTGCTCCGTCCTGTCGTTGATGGGGACCACATGTTCGAAAAGGAAGTAAAGAACAACATTTTGGGAAAGTGAACGGGCCATAGCAACCTTGACCTCCTTTCGGACCCCTGGGAACTTCCGGCACCACGAATCGATTCCAAAGATCCGTCGGGGACGCCAAATATCGTTAATTGAAGAGACAGATTGGCCCGAGAGCTCCTCCTCAGTCCTAAGGGACTCCACTTCATGTTGTAGAGACGCATTGCGTAGAGAATCTCATCTTCATCCGATTTCGCATAGTAAACAACCGTTTCCTAGTTTATTTCGCAGGTAGAAAGCCAAAAACGCTATATAACACAGTCTTGGTCTTCATCGAGACTTCAATAGCCCTTTTAATCGCTGACTGACTAGGAGAGTCCGATAATATAATCAACGCCTTCCAATAGTCTTGCCGCCTTTTATGGCGAACTGCACGATGTTCTTACCAAACACCCGCTCCAGTTCTCTACTAGACCTCTCCACACCGTTACCATCGAAATGGTCAGAAAGGTGTTCCCGTTGGCTGATCTGGTCAAACCTTCACGTCGGTGCGACCGCAAAGATCTCCCAAACTTGATGTGAGATGTAGATTCCGCGGGATGCGAAAGTGGATCTCGGCGTTGGAAAGGGGGACATTGGCGAAAGAATCGTGGGAGTCAAGACCCGTTTGTTGCGGCGGAGGATTCGGCAACCCTCTCCAACAGATCGCGAGGTGCCCTACCCCAAGACTATTTGTTGTATGTTTGCTTTGTCCTACCCATCTAGGGTAACCAACCGGCCGAGACCAGACCGACGCGATGGGAAGATTACCACCGATGAGGCAAAGGCAAACAGAATTACAAAAACTAAAGGGGGTAAGGCAAGTTAGAATGGGAAACGGGCGCCCCGTGGTGCGTTGTGTGAATACGTTGATGCCGTGGTTGGCACAGCAATGAATTTTGCGTGATGGGCTGCTGCGCGTGGGGCGCGGATGTGAGAGGCAGAGGGTAGAACAAAGGGAAGTGGGTGCGCGGTACCTCAGCTTAAAAGAGAGCCAGGAGTATCAAAGAAAGATCGGAAGCTCAAGTACTGTGTTCGGCTACACCTCGGTGCTTTACTACAGTCCCAGCTGCCACCCTTCAGCCATACACTTGGTTCCCTGAGGTTTCGGAGGGCTCGAGGTGGTGCACTGTTGTGTAGGGTATTTAGATTATTTATTCCCACTGGGCAAGTAGCTACCTGAAGAGGAGAAAATATGACGCTAGAAGAAAAGAAGGAAACATCTAGTCCCATCATTCATTCCCTTCACAGCTATCCCTCCATCGCCCTCTCCGTGTTTCGTCACATCCCTACCGACGCTCCTCCTCGTTCTTGCGCGCAACTGGGCACACTCCTCTTCTGCGCGCCCAAAAATTGCGTTGGCCACTCGTTCTTGCTCCTCTGCACCATGTTGCAGTATTGTAAAATCAGTGTACACTCGAAATGACAAATGAGTAAAATGTAAATGGCATCTGAATGGAAATCTTATCCATTTATACTTTAATTTCTGTGTAAGCTCTGTAGCTACATAGTTACCTGACTAATATTTACGAATCAACAGCACTGGCATTGCAGAGACTCTTTGGATCAGATTGTAGACAGCAGGTTGTTTAGCATGATTCTTACTGAATTGAAAGAATGTCCTCCACCATGATATTGTATTCATCGACTTACCTTAGCTTCTCATGAGGTGAAATGCCATTACTATGTATCACAGTATCTCTCTTGCAGCAGAAATACAGCGCGAGATACTGTAGTGCGGTAAAATAGGGTGTTGAATTGATTTTCTTGATAAAGCAATAAAGCAGACGAGGCCTAATTTAAGCAGCCACTGACATACCCTGGAACATAAATACCTTCAAGGTGTGGCCTTAGTTGTTGATCACATCCCCTTCTAAAAGATATGAGTTATTTTGGACGAGTCTCGCTGCGTGACTAGCGAATTGGATAGCTTACTTAGTTTTCCTGATATAGAAGTGTTACAAGGCATTTTACATGAAACAATTTCCCAAGTTCGATTTCACCCCCACCGATTGGCTAGTCGTGCTATATTACTTTCAAAAGTTTCTGTTTTCTCCTTTCCTGCTCCCCAAAGTCCATTTAGATTCCCTTTGATCAAAGTGACAGACGACGAAATCAACTAACCCATCCTCTACCCATTTTCAAAATATATATGTAGTAAGCGCTACAACACTGGCTCCTGCTTCTAAAACTGCTATGCTGTACCAAGACAACAGTCCGCAGTGGTATCGTGACAAAATCTTCGCAGAATAGAGGCTTAACCCGACCCTGCCTACCTTCTCCCGTTCTTACTTCTCAGTATACAAAACTATTGGAAAATACACTTACGGAAATATAAGCATTGCATCGGAAGCTTAATAGTGTGTTTTTACAATCAGAAAGACAGACAAGCAAGACATTAGCACTTGCGAAGCGGAAAATATAACGGCTACAAAGAAGTTTCATTAACATCATCTGTAACGAGAATACAATATTTCCTTAAACTTGTGTTAGGGGCGCGCGGACCGGAACGAATTTTTTTTGTCGCCATCATCTACCGACTTTCAAATTACTGTACTATCTCTCCTTGTCCAAAATTTCTTGTAGTTCTGGTCCTTTTTCGCCCTTCCTGACCTTTGCTTATCCTTACCGCGGTCCTCCCCAAATTCACTTCCATTTTATCTAGATATTTTTACACTCTCTCTACCCCTGTAATTCGATCTCGATTCAAGTTTTTTCCCTTTTCGCTAACCTCGTTCTCCAAATTCATTTTTTTGAGAAAAAGGGCGCAAATGCACTACTACAATTCCCTTGTGGATTTATTTTACCAACTTTAAATATATAGAATGCGCCCTCGAGAGCCTACTTAAACCCTTTTATTCCAAATTTCAAACTTCCCCGATCATTATACTCACCGTACCTCTCCTCTTACCCATTCAAAACACCCTCAATTGCCTACCACTCCCCAAAGAACACCAAAATGGACAACGTATGCTACTCCGAAGTCATTTTCAAAAATCGCCACCTCCGCTCCCAAACTCCATTCTCATATTCCTTTTAGGCCCTACTGACCGTGGTGACCATCTACGCCGACAAACCAAGAAGAATTTGATAGAATTAGTGCATCGATTGTTCGTCGAGAATGAGGCGGAGGAGTTAGGTGAGGGGAAGGAGTGGGAAGTCTAGGAGGGAGCTGGGGGACTTTCAAGGAGTGGAAAGGTCCAGAATTGGTCTACGAGAATGAAGTTGACGAAAATGAGGTTGAGGAGAAGGATGAGGAGGAGGATGAAACGGAGGATGAAGAGGACGAGGAGGATGAGGTGAGGGAGGCATGGAAAGTATTGGAATGGTAGGGCCGGGGCTGGACAGTATGGACCAAGTGGTTCCGACGCTGGAACCGGATAGGGGCATCTTTAGTGGTTTAGATATCTCGCAGGAGAAGTAGAGAGTTATGAGACGCTCGCAGATATTTGTGGGAACTGCTTGGGCAGCATGGATATTTTGGAGGAGTTGTTTGGGTCTTATCTAGAAGATGGGAAATAAGAGGACCAGATGGATTGTTTCTTCCTTAAGCATCTTTTGTTTAGAGTATATCATCCACACAAATTGTTTTCATGCCTTTCATTGTATCCTTAGTATTTTATTGGGACTTTAGGGTTAGCCAAAAGTCTATATATATGCTGAATGGACTGCTTTCTCTTGGAAAGGTCAAGCAAGTTGGCAGACAACTTCAAGTCAAGACCCGAGTAGTGAAGTTGAGAGTCAACTTCAGACCCAAGGAAAGTTTTTCCTACGCTGGTCGCAGAGCATCATTGGTGAAACCTGCCCCTCCTATACTTTTTTAGCCCTCTTAAATGTCTTCCTTATCCACTCCTTTTTGTGCGTTCAAGTATACCACGATAGCGCTTTTGTCGCTTGCAACACTTCCCTCTTGGAATAATTGGGTCTGTGTATCTCTTCTCGGACGATCCATCCCTATCAACTAGTGTCTGAAACAACACTTATTTAAATTGGTATAAAAGCAGAGGCTGATTCATACAGAGAAAAACCGGAATGAAGAAATCTTAGTTCATTGAAGTCAGGTATGAATTGTTACGGAAACTGCTCAAAAGGATCATAAATTTGCACCATTTTTCTGTAAGCCGCCATTTGAGGAACAATCATATCAAAAATAAAACAATCGAATCAAATGACACAGAAGAAACTGCAGTTCAAAGAAAATTGCAAAAAATGGCCGTCTCGAATTAATTTATGGTTATCCGGTCTTCGGCCAAACCACCTCCTAGAACTGATAAGGCCTCCGTCTTCATCCGCATACTCTGGATTATTAGCAGCCCTCACAAGATTCGTGAATATTTTAGCAGCCGGAAGAGCTCCAACCACCCTAGCTCCGTGGATAGCGGGGCACCTCTCACACCCCTAGCGAAGAAGGACATGACACCGAGACCAATCGCTATGGCTGAAACGCTTCGCAGGCTGGGCGGCAGCTTCCTTATGAAAGGAGCCACTGCGAAATCAGCCAGTTACTTGCAGCCGCTGCAGGTGGGGATCGCCACTCGATGCGGAACGGACAAAGACGTACACAGCTTTCGACGAGTGGTCCAAAAGTTCAGACATAATTCCGGCTATGGGATGCTTACGTTGGATTTTGACAAGGATTTCCGCCTACGCAGCCGCTCTGCATTCTTGGACGCCACGAAGAATATCTTCCCCGAGCTTTTGCCGTGGGTCGCATACTGCTACGCACACGAACCTGCATATCTGTGGGTCGGTGCTCACACTATTTGCAGTGTGCGAGGACACAACAGGGCGATAACCTCGGCGGCCTCCTGTTCGACCTGGTACTGCACCCAATTGTACTCAAAATCCAGCAGCTCCTAGCCTCTGGTGTCGAAAAAGATGGGAACGTGGGAAATCTTTTGCTCCAACTGTGGTAACATGGAAATCTTTTGCTCCAACTGTGGTAACATGAGGACGGATACATCATCGGACGCCACGACCACCTCCTCAAAGCACTCGACATCATCTCCTCGCTCGATGCAACAACCTGAGGACTTCATATTTCGCTGTCCAAATGTAAGGTTTGGTGGCCTTCTGCTCCGCCTCAGGCAGTGCAACGCCTTTACCCGACGGAACTCAGGCAGGAATACAGTGCAGGTACCACTGTCTTCAATGCCCCCGTCGGCTCCGCACAGTTTAGTACGCAATTTTTCACCTCTTATGTACATTACCCCGAAGCATTCCTCAACGCCGTCGTCGATATTAGAATACGTAAGTGACATTTCAGCTCCTGCGCAACTGCTTCGGGGCCTGTAAGGTCGGTTATTTATCGCGCGTAGTACCGCCATCGTGCACCGCACACGATGCTGTAATATTCGACGGAATGATGAAGCGTGGCGTCCGAACATTGGCTGGGGGAGTCCTCGACTCGGAAATTTTTCGGGAAATGCAACTACTTGTAAATCCAAGGAGGAAAAAACCGTCCATTAGACTAGGATTCACATCTGCGAAAGATATTGCAGGTACTTCGTTTCTGGCCTCCAGTTCAGCCTCCAACAGGCTGTGCGAAAAGGTTTTGCCAGCCCCATCAGGAGTCTCACAACGTATGAGACACCGTGGAGGCTCATCGGCTCTGGTCTCGATCCTGCTTACAGTCAATGATTCTCCCATTCAGTGCCTTTTGCTCAAACAAAACACCTCGCAAAAGACACCCACGGAAGAAGTCCACGAGGCTGTGCAAGACGGTATACCTCTCGGAGACGCAAGGAGGCAGTCTTTCCGCGCTTCGATGGTGCTACCAGGGACGCAGGAATGGGCGTACTGTTCCCCGTGCCCGGGTCTGAAGACTAGTATCGACGCTAGCGATTTCTCGGCATAGCTTCAATACTACTCTCAAGTTCCGTTTTCGCTCCGGACACACAGTGCCCGAGGAGAAACTGTCCGGTAACATTTGACTGCTTCGGGGATCATCTCCTGCATTGTGTTCACGGAGGCCACAGAATTCTAATACATGACCCCGAGTTCCACTTGCTTGTCCAGGACCTGCAGAAAGCTGCTCGTCACCCCGCCATCGAGCCCAGGGATGAACTTCATCGTACAAGGCCAGAATCAGGACAATGGGAAGCACTGGAGGCACGGATTTCTTCGATGTCACTTTTGTCAACCCACTCGTGCCATCTAACAGGAGAGTGCGCACTTGTAACGCGCTCACATCTCTCAACACGGCAAAGGCTGCAAAGCATAGAAGATGTGAATCTCGTACCGCGACCGCCGCCCGAAGCAGGCTCATGCCTATCCCTACATCCACCCTCGGGGCTGGCAACCAGACGCCTACGCAGTGCCAACCGAAGTGGCGCGGAACTTGGCTGTTAAGGCAATGGAGACATACGGGACGGTTCGAGCGGTTTTAACCCAGAGGAATGCGGCAACAGTGATGTCCATTGCATCGTGCCTGCTGACAGGCTTTGAGCCAGCCATTTAGGCACATGACTCACATTACCCATTATCGTGAACATGTCTAGCATACATAGTGATTCTCAAGCTACTGCTTAGCCCTGTGAAAGTCCTATCTGCCAGCAGAGTTACTCGTCTTTAGCTGACTTGTCTTTTTATTTCTTCGCTTAAGCTCCCTCCTCCACCTACACCTCGCCCTCCCTCGTCCGACGTTCGAGCCCGCTCCCGTGGTCCTGCTGCGGTTGCGCTCTGTCGCGCGACGACGGTGCTTTCGCCCTCATCTTCCCTCTTCTCCTGGTTTTTCTCTTTTTTCTTCTTTGATTTCCCGATCTTCGCCAGATTCGTTTTTCCACAGCGCTATCTTATTGGCTACTTCTTGATTTTAAGTCTATCGTGATCTTTTTATTGGCTATTTCCTTTCCCGTGATCTCCCGACCCCACAGTTTCTGCCACCATGCCTTCCCGACCTTCTTCTGGGCATTCGACACCGTTGTTTCCCTAACCCATGCGTCGATGGACTATCTGGTCAAATGCGTCTCCATCTTTGATGGAGTCGTCAATCTCTCCGACCCTGCAGCCACAGCTGCATTCTGTTCTGCCGTTCAGAACTCCCCCGTGGCGACCGCTCTGGCCCCTTCTCTGCAAAACAACCCTCAGTTTCGTTCCGTCCTGCAGATCTTGACCTCTCTTGCGGCCCCTTCCTCGCCACTTCTCCAGCCACTGAACCGGACCAATCTCCCAATCCTGCTCCTCAGCCTCCCGCACAATCCTACCTACGCGCGGCGGCCATGCCCCCAACAGCCCCAAAACCCCTCCGCCGTCTCCCTTTCCTGGGCCGCCAAGGCCTCACCCATCAGGGTGACCTTTCAGCTGTTCGCATCTCCACCAAGTTTGCGGGCCGCGTCCG
Organism: Kappaphycus alvarezii; assembly: GCA_002205965.3. Lineage (NCBI taxonomy): Eukaryota > Rhodophyta > Florideophyceae > Gigartinales > Solieriaceae > Kappaphycus > Kappaphycus alvarezii. The sequence continues at coordinate 297,348 of NADL03000645.1, forward strand.
CCGAGCTACTCGAGGGCTTTTTGGCGGCAACACCAAGCGAGTTGTCGTCGTCACGTCTCCTCCGGACTTTCCTGTACATGATCCGTCCGCTTTCCGCCGAGCCATCACACAAGGTGGTTTTCCGGGCTCCTGTTCCATTATTCGCTCCTCTTCCCCTCATATCTTCATGGTGTGCGCTGCCGAGCGGGATTTGGCGTCTTTGCCTCCCGCCTATACCGCCTTCCGAAACTTGGCGAAGACATCGGACAACTACGACCCTCCCGAACTCGTGTTTTCCGAAATCATGGACATCTCTTCAGACCTGTCTCCTGCCCAGCTCCGCGGCGTCCTTCCTGGCCTTCGACAAGAAATCGAACGCCTGGAATCTCCGTCCTGCTTGTGGTATCCGGCTCCTGCTTTTGCCCAATCCCTCCGCGAAATGGAGTCCGCAGCTTACCAGACTCTTTCTGCCGATCCCACCTTTGCCCGGGACATGCCTCCCCTCGCACCCCCTTCGGTTCCCGCTGTCCACTCTAAGCGCCGTCGCGCCCGTCCAGATGTGACCGATACGGACGGTTTTACCCTGGTTGCACGTCGCGGCCCTGGGCCCGCGACCTCTTCTGCTCCTAGCTCCCCCGTTCCCCCGCAGGTTGACGGTCGGTTCTCTGTCCTCGAATACGTCCCAGTTCCGGAATCAATGACCGATAATGACCAGTAGGATTGCTTCTGTCCCTCCTACTGCCCTTACTTTCCCTGCTCTTTTCAGGGCTTCGATACCCGTTCTTCCGTACATCCCTCGCCCAGTTCAAGCAGCGGCCTACGACCTCTATTTTGCCTCCTTGAGCCGTGTCATCGCTGCTCCGTCTGATGCACATCGTCATCGTGCCCTTCTCGAACTTGTCGCCCTCCCCAAACTCGTATTTCGACGCAATCATCCTCGCTTCCATCGCTCGAGCCGCTCTGAAATCTGCTCCAATCTTGCCGACCGCATTCGTCTCGCATCTTCCGGTCTTTTCGATGACCTCTTCATTGAAGCCCTCTCCCTTTTCGGGGCCTCCCACCCCCTGCTACCCATGCCGACGCCTCTCATTCCCCATCTACCCTCCAGCGCAGCCGCCGCTTACTGCACCGTGGCAGTCCTTCCCGCGCCACAGCAGCCTTACTGCACGATACCCCACCTGTTGTGCCCTCGGAAGACAATCTCCGCAGACTCAAATCCCTTCACCCCACGCCCACGTCCCCCGTTCAGCCCCTCCCTAACTCTCGTCTTCCCCCTGCCGTCAAGTTTTCCGTTTCGGATGTTCGTAGAGCCATCCATAGCCTCGACCCGTCCACCGCCCCTGGATCTGATGGCCTTTCCCCGCTCTTTCTCCGTATGTTGCTTCGACCTGCGGGGGAGTGCATCCCGCCGCGACTGTCTTTATGTGCTGACCAAGTTTGTTAACATGTGTTCCAACGGCGAACTACCGGACTCGTGCAGGGCCTACTTCTGTGGGGGCCGGCTCACAGCCCTCCACAAGCCCAACGGTGGACTTCGCCCTATAGCTGTTGGTCTCCTCCTCCGCCGACTTATTGCCCGCCTCCTCGCTCACAAGGCTTGCTCGACTGCAGCTTCCTATCTCTTGCCTCATCAACTCGGCGTGGGCGTTAAAAGCGGGGCTGAGGCCATTGTTCATGCCGTCCGTCGCCTGACGCAAAACACCAAGTTCCAGGACCACGTATTGATCCAAGTCGATGCCCACAATGCTTTCAACAGCATTTGTCGACAACGCATTCTTGATGCCGTTCTGGACTTTGCACCTGGCATCGCGCGATGGGTTCACTACTGTTATGGGGATACCTCTTTTCTCTCATTCGGTTCATTCTCCATACTAAGCGCCGATGGCACTCAACAGGGGGATCCTTTGGGGGCTCTGCTTTTCGCTCTCGCTCTCCATCCTCTCGTTCTCAAGTTCCAGGAGCGATTCCGGCCCCCGCTCAACGCTTGGTATGCAGACGATGGGAACTTGGTCGTTCCCCGCTCGCAGGCCCTCGAGGCTTTGCAATTCTTCCAGAGTCAGGGACCAGCCATCGGGTTCGCACTGAATATGACCAAAACTCACGTATACGGCCTCTCCTATAATCCCTCTCCCCTCACTCTTCCCTGCCCCTTCTCCACGCCCGATGGCTTTACCGTTCTCGGCTCTCCCATTGGTTCCGATACCTTCGTCAGCGCCGACATTTCACCCGTCAAGCTGAAGTAGATCGCATCTTTTCCTGTCTTCAGTCCTTCGATGACGCCCAGATGGCCTACCACTTGCACCGTTTCTGTGCGAGCGCCTGTAAGGTTGTTTATCTGCTGCGGACTCTCTCCCCCCACCAATCTACGGCTTTGGCCGTCAGCTTCGACCGGAAGCAGCGGGAGGCTTTCGCACAGATTCATGGTCCTTGCACGACTCCGAATGGGAGCAAGCCTGCCTTCCTATTTCCTACGGGGCCTCGGCAATTCTTCTCGCTTCGTCAATCCCTGAGTCCGCTTATGCGGCTTCGATGATTGATGTTTTCCGCCGTTTCTCAGATCTGCTCTCCTTCTCGGGAGACCTACACCTGGAGGAAGTGCCTCGGGCCGCGATTTCTTTATTATTACCCGTTATCCAGACCTTTCGGCTTCCCTGTCGCCCACTTCCCTGTTCAGAGGTGTCAAAACGCCGGTCCCAGACGAACGGTCCAGTCTGCTATCTCGTCTGAGCTTCACAGTTCGACGTTTGATCGATCTTCCGATCATCCTCTGACCGCGACAGATCTCGCCTCCTATCTGTCCGTGAGTCGTCCGCCTGTTCAGCTTTCTCTACTTTACGCGCACCCTCACCGCGCACCTATCTGTCCTCGCAAGCTTGGATAGTCGCTGTATCTCTACGCCTCGGCCGCGCGATTTTCTCTGGTCATGATCGATGTCCGGTATGTGCTCGCCGTTCCAACGACATCGCCCCGGTGCTCGATCCCTGGGCAACATGCCCTCACCTGTAATAGTACAACGATGGCAGACTCGTCGGGCCACAATGTTTGCGTAACGAATCGATAGGGTAAATCGTCGGGAGAAGAGATACTTAGAACCAACTACCCCAAGACGGAGGTGTTGCGAGCGACAAAAGTGCTACCGTGGTATAGTTGAACAAATAAAAAGGAGTGTATATGGGAGAGAGTTGAGAGGGCTACAAGCAAGTATAAAAGGGGCAGGTCTACCACTGATGCTCTGCGACCAGCTTAGGAAAAAGTTTTCTAGGGTCTGAAGTTGACTCTCAACTTCCTACTACTCGGAGCTTGACCTGAAGTTGTCTGCCAACTTGCTTGACCTCTCAAGGAGGAAGCACTTTACTCAGCTTATATAGACCTTTCGGCTAATCCTAAAGTCTCAATCAAACATACTAAATACCATAAAACGCATTCACGGGAATCGTGTGAACCAGAGAGACCATTAGAAGATATTTCCTCAAGGTAAATATCTAGGTGCCATACCCATGCCAGCCACCCATCGGCCAGGGGTGGGAATTGATGTGGCCATTATATAGACCTTTCAGAGTCACTCGTAGTATCACCCACAACCTAGAACTGTACTGACATCCACTATGACAGCGTGTCCTAAAATAAAAAATCAACCGATGAATTTGCCACACTCACCCAAATTAAAAATATCTTGCAAATTCAAAAACTGTAAAAATATCTTCCCAGTTCCAATACTGTATACAATTATGGTCCTCATCTAAATTTTTTCGTGTGCGAATTTGCGCACATCACGCCCTCCCGCTCAAGACGAACGTCCCGGCTCGTCACTGCTCTTGTTGTTCTTGTGGGAGTTCTATCCATTCATCAGGGAGAGTATAGGGTTCACTATAAGGATATGGTAGTAGCTCATTTCCAATATGATGAGAGAGTGTGTACCGTGCGATGACCGGCTCATCTCCTTGGTCAAGAGTTTCGTAGATTCGGCGTATGGTTTCATAGTGTTCTCTAATGAGCTCCTCCCGTTTCACTTCTCCAAACCTTCCAAATGTGAGGTAGTAAACGTAGTATGCAAACTTTTCTGGCAACGGGTCCAGAAACGGGTATCTGAAGGAGAAAAAAACTCGCAACATAAGGACTGAGTCCTCACGAGTAAGGTGCGCCCCGTGAATGGTCTGGAAGCACATGCAAATACTAATGGCAAAAAAGGAAATTACTTCTGCTTCTCGAGGGTCCTCTGTCATTTCGCGAAGCCAACGTCTAATTGGTAGTCGTCCAATAATTAAGGATGCATAGTTTCCCCTGGGAGACTAGGCGGTGTTTGAGGCGATCTTCTTGGCGATCTTCCTCGCTGCTCCCGACGCCTTGCCCTCTTCGATGATCCCCCGATCACTTGATGGTCCAGCCGTATCATCATCACGGTCGGGAGGATCTGGTCTTCGGCTGAGGTTGTGTTTCTGAGCGGAGCAACGTAAGGTTCCCATAGAGGATATGGGACCAGTCGATATTCCATATCAGGGGGCAAGCTGTAACCTCTCAGTCGCACATCTTGGTTGTTCTTGAGAAATACGTAAACTGGACGGATAATGTTCAGATATGTTTGCGACAAGTCTCCGATAGCTACCATTCCATACCTCCTATAGAGTAATGATATATGACTTCCACAAACTCTGGACCTGCTTCCGTGAACCTTCCGTTTTGGAATGAGAATAGAACTCTGATCAATAGTCGGAAATCTTCTTGAGGTAGCAATGGTCCGTTCAACGTACGAAAACATAGGCATATATTAATGTAGAAATGGATGATTACGTGGAGTTCGTAGTAGTCACGCGTAATCGAGATGATCCATTCCCAGGCCCTTTTTCCTCCCATAGGAATCATTCTATAGTTAAAGATGAGTATGCCCGTGGTTGCGCATAGTCCTGTGTGAGAAGGAATTCTTCAGGCCTCTGATGGTAAGGGACCAGACGACGTGCATGGATTGCCCTCCTTGATCTCTTCCCTGAGCTTGAACAGAGCTTATAATGCGGGTGTCTTTCCTCCGTGACGATGCAAGGGTTCGAGTACTTTGTTTGGAAAGCCGGCCACTTCACAGCCTGTTGCATTGCTTTTCCGTGTGCTACAAGTACTTTAGAGCCGACTGAGAAAGTTTGGACTGGAGGCTCTTCATCCTTATTTCTTGTCTGTGTTAGCGCGCGGTGTGATCTCCAGCTTTCGGTGGCCAGTAGTTCGACCTCTCTACTCTCTTCATCGATAACATTTGTTTCCATATCTCTCTGTAACATTCTAGGAGCTCTTCCGTACATTAGCTCAAACGGTGACCGTCCACTTCTTCCTCTTCTTCGCCGATAGCCGTATAACACTTTTGGTAAGGCATCTTCCCACTGGATTTCATTCTCGGACATAGTTTTCGATATTGATCGTTTGATGGTTCCAACCATCCTCTCCGCTTTCCCGTTTGACATAGGAGCATATGCGAGAACTGTCTTTAGCTGAATACCTTTTTCTTCCAAGAAACGAAGCAGTGAAGTTGCAGTAAAACAAAGTGCGTTATCCGAGATGATCCTTTTTGGAAGACCAAACGGTTCAATTATTTCTTTTTCGATGAATCTCAGGACCACTTCAGCATTGGCCTCCTCAACTGCAACTGCTATTGGCCATCCAGTAAGATGTTCCACCCCTATAAGGAGATATTTGTTTCCGGAAGAGGTTTCCTTGAATGGGCCGGCAAAGTCAATTGAAAAGGTTTCAAAGAGACCGGAAACTGGAAAGCCTAGAGTTGTCTTATACTTTCGTATTGGCGTGAATTTTTGACAGTTGTCGCAGCTTTTCACGAAGTTATAGACGTCCTTATGGATACTGGGCCACCAGAATCTCTCAGTAACGAATTTCTTGGTTGTTTCGAGATCCCAATGCCCTAACTCATCATGAAAAGTCCTCAAGATCTTCATTCTTTCTTTCAAAGGGGCCACTAGTCGAGGACCGGCTTTCGTGTGTCGGAAGAGTTTCCCATTCCATAGTGTAAAAGCCTTTTGATTCCTGCGTACCCAATTTCTGTGTTCAATATCAACCTTTCTCATTTCTAGTCCATCCAGGAATTTAATTAGTCCGTCAATATTAGCTTCGTACTCGTTATTGTTCGGCACTTGCACCTCGGCAACTCCGACGATGTTCTCGGAAGCTTTTTCATTTGGAATCAGTGGATCCCTCAAGCGGGATAGGTAGTCGGCAGGCTGATTATTGCGTCCGGGCCTATACACAATTTCAAACCGATATTCTGCGAAAATGTCGAGCCATCGGGCCAAGCGGTGATGTACATCTTTCTTTTGGAATGCTGTCTTAAGTGCCTGGTGATCAGTTATCAAGACAAATTTCTCGAGTGATAAAAGGTATACGCGAAACTTTTTCAGTGCGAAGACAACAGCGAGCGCTTCTTTTTCGCAGACTGAGTATCTCCTTTCCGCATCATTCAGAGTGCGACTTGCGAATTGAACCGGGTGTAGTCTTCCGTTTTCATCTTTTTGGGACAAAACGGCACCCAAAGACCGTTCTGAGGCATCTGTCTCCACAACAAATGGTCTCTTGAAATCTGGATACATGAGCACTGGGGGGACACATAGCTTATCTTTAAGCTCTTCAAATGCGGTTTGCATTTCCTTGTTCCATAAAAATTTTCCGTTCTTTGTTGTGCTGGCATGTAACGGTGCTGCAGTCTTGGCGAAATCTTTGATAAATCTCCTGTAATATGAGGCCAGTCCTAAGAAGCTTCGAACCTCCGTCTTTGAAGCGGGCCTTGGTGCCAACTTGATTTTTTTCGTTTTCTCTGGATCCACTTTAATTCCCTCTTGATCGACGATATGACCGAGTAATTGGATAGACGTTTTCGCAAAGAAGCATTTGCTTAACTTAATTTTCAGGCTGTACGCAGCTATTTTCTCCACCACAGTCTTGACATGCGATATGTGCTGATCCAAGGTTTTTGAGAATATCACTACATCATCGATATAAACTCTTGCAAATGGAAGTCCTTTCAAAACCTCGTTCATCATTCTTTGGAATGTAGCTGGGGCATTCATGAGACCAAAAGGCATCACTTCGAACCTGAATGTACCGGCTTTGCTGGTAAAAGTTGTTTTTTCCTTGCATTTTTCATCCAATGGAATCTGCCAATAACCAGTGTAAAGATCAATTGAGGTGAAGTATCTCCCGTCCTTCAAGTCCTCGAGGATTTCCTCCATATTCGGAATCGGAAATCGATCGGGTATCATTCTCTGGTTCAGTTGTCGGTAATCGACGCAAAACGCAGCTTTCCATCCTTCTTTGGTGCGACCACAACTGGAAATGACCATGGGGATGAAACTGGCCGAATGATATCATTTTCCAGCATACTTGTAACATTCTCTGAGATAAATTGGTCATATTTTGGCGGTTGACGTCTAGGCCTGTGGTAAATTGGTTGAGTATCGGTAAGTTCAAATGAGTGAGTGACCGGTACACTTGCTTGTCTTAAATCTGAACACTCCATGCAATTACTTCGGAAGATGTTAACATGTCGGATATTATCATTGAGGCGGGGGCTGGAAGGTGCTGTACTTTTTCTTGAATTTCTCCAATTTGGCGCTGGTCCTTTTCTTGATCCTCACCCTCCAAATTTTGAAGGACCTCTTCCGGCGTGCTCACATCTTCAGATATGGAATTCGATATATTCCTTGTTTTCCGTGCAATTGTAATCTTCTTTCATGCCCCGAATTCCGTCCTTTGATTCGATATTATCGCAAAAAGAAACACATTCAGGTGTCAAACCTACCCTAGAATTCCATTCTTCATCTGTTTCAAACCCAGAATCATAATCGTCCCATGTCATGTTCATTGTCCCCGAGCGTACCCTTTCTCACTTCCGAAAGTGTTAGTTGGTTCGGAATCTTCGCTGTCATAGCTAGAAGTGAAATCTTCACTGTCGTCTCTCTTAGATCTTCCGGATGTGTGCTTTTGTCGAAATCCAGGGGCATCTTCACGTTTCTGCCGTCAACATTAACTGAAACGATTTGGTTGCCCAAGTCAATGCAGGTCCCTAGTCTTTCCATGGTAGGACAGCCAATGATTGCATCGAAAGGGAGCTCCGGCATGACGAGAAAGTCTACATCAACTTTAGAGTCCCCAAAGAACACGGAAACCTTGTTAACAGTGCCCATGCATTTTGAGACGGTTCCATCCGCCACAGTTATTCTTCGAGTAGTTGGAATAATTTCGAGACCTAAATCTGTCACCAAAGTTTCTGAGATAAGGTTTGGAACAGCGCCCGAATCGAAAAGAGCTTGGGTTTGCATTCCCAATACTTTGACTGGTACTAGTTTAAGACGTCTTGGTGCTGTCGAGGCCGATTGAAGAAACAGTTTCTTACCCTTAGCGGACTTATTAGACCTGATAATTTTTTTGAGTTCTTTTCTCGCATCCTCTGCGTCGCCCCTCAAAAGTTGACCAAACGTTATCCCAGTTGGGGCCGATGCAAGCTCAGCCACCAAATTGTACTTCTTCACATATTCTAGTACGTCCTTCGGGATACTCTTAAATTTCTTACTCTTTCTCGTCTTCTTGGCCGAAGTGTTTCCCACCCCTGGAACAACTTGATCAAGCCTCTTGGTTCGAGGAGGTACAGGTGCTGGGATATGCTCCAGCATTCCATAATCTAGCCTAGGTTTTTTCGACAAAACGTTCCCTTCCCCATCCCTTTTTGTCACATTAACTTGACTGATTTCTTCAGCGATGGATACATTACCGGCATCCGCCAACCTTTGATCCTTCCTGTTTTGTAAGATTTTCATCTCTGGTCCTGACTCACTCCTCGCGTCCGATAAATTTGCTCTTCTGTTGTCTTTAGACCAGCAGTTACTTTCATGATGCCCGTAACGACCGCACTTTCCACAACGAGTGTTTCTATGTGGATTATCAGGACACCTATTTGCAAAGTGTCCAGGCTTGTGACAGTAGGAACAGACTTCTGCGGCCTTGGGGGCCCCAGACTGGTTCTTCTTAATGGTAAGAGTAAGGCTTTCCAACTGCGAGGTTATCATGTCAAGTCGATTATCGAATCGGGTTTCCAACCTTTCTTCCAAGTTTTTGACATCGCTCCTGACTGATTCCAATGCTGCTGCGCTAGTAGCTGGCCTTTGATAATTCTTTTCAGGATGCACGATCGGCATAGATGTACGGGTTTCCCTCGGTATTTCACTTAGTGACTGAAACGTCTCCGAATTTTTGACAAATTCTACTATGGTACCCTTCAGTTCATTAAAAGTGTGAGGGCCCTTGATGAGGAGGAAATCGGAGAGCCGCTTATCCCCCATCGCCGCCTTACGCAGCATTCCGTACTTGGCTTGGGCGTTGAACCCAGCCTTTTCATAGAGATCACACAAGTATACCAATGAGCTTAACAAATCGTCGAAGTTGAGCCGGGCCTCTATGGCGGTACGAATCATCTCATCTGGTTCTACCTGCTTAGCATATTCTTTCACAAGCCACTCACATACCTCACCGAAGTTACGCCCATTCCCGTTAAGAGACCACCCGTTGATAAACTTGGCCTTATATTTGTGCTTTGCGTCACCATGAAGATAGGCGAAGATACTTTCGGCCTTCTCTTCATCGCTCTTCTCACGCATCACAACGTTGACATATGTATAGAGAAACTCCTCAACGTCTTCATTCTTGCCCCCTGTGAACGTTATACGAGCAGCGTTGAGATCCATGATTACAGAAAAGAGATCCCTCGAATGGTTCCCTAAGACTGCTCAACTCGAATACCTCGGGTGCAACCCCCTCCACAAGAGTACCAAATGATAGGGGTAAATCGTCGGGAGAAGAGATACTTAGAACCAACTACCCCAAGACGGAGGTGTTGCGAGCGACAAAAGTGCTACCGTGGTATAGTTGAACAAATAAAAAGCAGTGTATATGGGAGAGAGTTGAGAGGGCTACAAGCAAGTATAAAAGGGGCAGCGTCTACCACTGATTCTCTGCGACTTGCTTAGGAAAAAGTTTTCTTGGGTTTGAAGTTGACTCTCAACTTCCTATTACTCGGAGCTTGACCTGAAGTTGTCTGCCAACTTGCTTGACCTCTCAAGGAGGAAGCACTTTACTCAGCTTATATAGACCTTTCGGCTAATCCTAAAGTCTCAATCAAACATACTAAATACCATAAAACGCATTCACGGGAATCGTGTGAACCAGAGAGACCATTAGAAGATATTTCCTCAAGGTAAATATCTAGGTGCCATACCCATGCCAGCCACCCATCGGCCAGGGGTGGGAATTGATGTGGCCATTATATAGACCTTTCAGAGTCACTCGTAGTATCACCCACAACCTAGAACTGTACTGACATCCACTATGACAGCGTGTCCTAAAATAAAAAATCAACCGATGAATTTGCCACACTCACCCAAATTAAAAATATCTTGCAAATTCAAAAACTGTAAAAATATCTTCCCAGTTCCAATACTGTATACAATTATGGTCCTCATCTAAATTTTTTCGTGTGCGAATTTGCGCACATCACTCTCCATCGCTACTGTAAGGAGCTTGGAATTTCTGCCTCTCTTGAACATCTGCTTCCTCCCCTTCCCCCTTCGTCCTCTTCCTCGTCCGCCCTTCGCATAGATCTTTATATCCCTGCTGCATATGGCCTCGACCCGAAGGATATTGCTTTGGATGTCACAGTGGCCAATCCACAGGTCACTTCTCGCGTTTCCCAGTGTGCCCTATCTGGCGGCGCAGCTGCCTCAATGGCTGAACGTGCGAAACACACGCACTACGGTCTAGTCTGCCACACGAACGATATACGGCTTCTTCCTGTTGGTATTGATGTGTTCGGTGCCCTTGGGGCCGACGGTGCGACTTTCTTCCGGCGCCTTTCTACGTTCGCTGCTGCCCGTCGAGGCACCACTCCCCAATGGGAGCTGCACCTCCTAATCACGCGCTTTGTGTTCTGCTTGCATGGGTTACAAGCTCGTCAAATTCTTACCAGATGCATTTCCGATTAGTTTCTCTCTCATCCCCCTATGCATGTTAATTTCTCTGTAATCCCCCTCAGCATGTTCTCCCACATGCTCTTTCCACATCCCGTAAAGATTACACACACAGCATACACCGGGAGATAGCCAAACCGCACTTTTCAAAAATTAAAGAACCAAATCAATTCTCCTATACTGTGCACTCTCAATAGAACAATCAAAAAATCAAATTATCCATGCTCTGCCTGGGTGTGTGGACATCTACATGAGTAATCCACTCAGAGGACTTTCATTTTTTTTAACCAGTAAACATGACGCGGGGTGCAGGAGCCTTACTTTTAGTCGCATAGATCTTCAAGTCAGCAGCCTCACTGCCTTCGTTCAATGTGTAAATTAGGTCTGACCTCTGAGCGGTACTTCTCATTTGCGAAATGTGGAATTTATCAGTATCTATTGGATGTGAAAAACTGTATCTATGTCTTAGTAATTTTTACTGAAAGTAGACGTAAGAGAGATGTCCGACGCCCACTATCCAAAACTGAGGTGTTGCTAGCGAAAAAATTGCTATGGTAAGGTAATTGTGGGAACAAAGCGTGCTGTATACGGACGATAAATCTATGGCAACCGACTTTGTCCGGAAGGGGCAGGCTGTACCTTCGCCTTACGAGCGACAGATCTGCTTCCGTGTACGTCGCAAGTCAAATTCAATGGACTGGAATGGAAGAGGGCCCAGTGGATCAGCAGGCTCTTGCACTTAGCTTCGAGGCTTGAGAGAAGTTTATAAATTTTGGGCCTGAAGACGACTACCAACTTCGTTACTACTGGAGAATATCATTTGCAGTTGTCTGCCAACTTGCTTGACCTCCACAAGAAGCAATTTACTCAGCTTATATAGACTTTTTGGGTATCCCTAAAGTCTCAAAGAAACATACTAAAAACCATAAATTGCATCAATTGGAATCGTGTGAACGAGAAATACTAACAGCAGGTACTATTAGGATAAATATCTAGACTCGTTCCTCAATATCTTAGTCCTTTAGATCAGAACCAAACAATTCCCCAAAATATCCATTCCACCTAAGCAGTCCCCACAAATATCGGCGGACGGTTTAGAATTCTCCATTGCCTTCTACGAATCTAGACCACTGAAGATGACCCCATCCGGTGCCAGAGTCGCGACCACCTGGTCCGTATTATTCAGCCCCCGCCCCACCTCACTGACTTCTTCTGCCTCATCTTCTTCATTCTCCTCCCCATCCTCCTTATCATCCTCGTCGTCTTTCATGACATCGTCTTCGTCACCTTCGTAAACTAAATTCGGGGCCACCCACCCCTCAAACGACTTGCCGAGCTCATTCTCTTCTTTCTCCGCCTCACTTACGCTGCCTTCCTCTGCCTCATTTTCGACGAAGAGTTCTCGGACGAGCTCTATGAACATCTTCTTCGTCTGGCTTCGCAGGTAGTCGTCTGCGTCCGTCGGGCCATACGCAGCGAGCGCAAGGCTGTTTAAGGGGTGAGAGATGCGATTTTTGGTGATGGGGGCAGAGGGGCGAAGGTTGCTCATTTTGATTGTAAATGGAGTGGGGCGATTGTGGATGGAGGATAAAGGGTGTTAGCGGGGAGAATATTGTGTGCAGAGGTTGGTAGATTTCAAAAAGTTGGGTAAAATGGGTTTAAGTGCACCTTAGAGTGATTGGAGTCGGTACGACAAAGTTAAAATCGAAATTGAAGTAGCGCGTTTGATTGAAATTTCTACATAAGGAGTGAGCTTGGTGAAGAATGTAGATAAAAAAGACGTGAAATGCCGATTTGGAGTAGATTTGGAGGAGAGGATACAGTATTAAAATATCCAGGTGGGGTGGAAGACAATTTTGGAAAGGTCGGTAAGCCGATTCAGGGGCGGGATCGTTATTTTTTTGTAAGTTGCTGATCCTTTGGGAGGACCATTTGATCCCTTTGGGAGGACCATTTCCTGTATTACAGTACTGTCGTAGAACAGTATGGGCACTGCCCGGGCATCATTTCTGTCTTCCAGGTCGATATCCATGCACGTGTAAACTTGAGCAGCTACGCATCAATATGAGATTTGCTTTCGAAAAAGACGGGTTTCCGTGCTTGCCCTGTATCTTTAACATCTTGTGTGCAGTTTATTTTTTCAACCAAAGCCAATGTACAAGGTGGAATAGTTCCAAGGGAGCACACAAATAGATAGTATAGTAATGTGTAGACCATAGACGAAAATTGGCGCATTTCCCACCCCGAAACAAGATTCAGCAGTAGTTGGTGACATTAATAAAGCAAGGTTCAAAGTTACTCTCAACTTCAATAAATATATAGATGGATTCATAGAATTTTTCGAAGGCGCCCTGTCTGATGGAAGGAGTGGTTTGAGTTTACAGGAGGAATCGAACTGCCTCGGGCCATATGCTAGGGCGCAAAAAATTGATGACTTAGTTGTGAAGTCGGTTCACGGACCGGCTCCATCATCATAGGATTGTGAGCTGCTCGAGCTGCAAAAAGGGTTTGTGGGAGGACTAAATATGGTTACTTCATCACCAGAAGGCATTTATAATTGCCTTGCTGACATAACTTCGGCAAGATAAAGATCCAGCCGAGGTATTGAATCGCGGGCATGTTTCGCCCTAAAATGAGTACTAGGGTGATAATGAGGGCAGATAAAAAGTTTTCCTGCATGAATCTGGTATATTATACAAAATACAAACTTAAAAGTAAAATCGAATTAGATTAAAACGAAAAGGACAAAAATTGTGGGGAAAGAGGATTCGATCTGGTTCTATTCTAGCTTCGAAAACTGAGATTTTGTAAAAAACCTTTGCTAAGATATCTTTTTATCTTCTCTGAGCTCGCAAATCCGCGTTTGGCCGCTTTTTCGGAGCACAGCCAAAAACCCAGTAGAAGGTAGATAGGTCAATAGAAACTGAGGAACAAAAGGTTAGGAAAAAAATATTTCTACAATCATGAAGGCGATGTTATGCGAATAAAATTTTAAATAAGTCAGATACCAGCTGTAATAAGTTCAGACTACATGTTTCGAGCAATTAACGGGTTGTAGCCTACATAAACGGTTAATACTGTTGAACCTAGAATGCGTCCAAAAATCAGTAAAAAGGTAAATCCGAGTAGAGCGGAATGAACTCAATTCCGAAATCCTCCAAAAAAAAATCAAAAATATATTAGAACGTAATTAATTGCGAAATAAATAGTTAGTGGCCACAGGACGCCAATTTCGGTAAACATTAAACTCGTCCTAGTGATTTCTATGCACCAAATTATTTATGCATGGTAGGAATAGGAGTAAAGTTTTTGATCTGACTTAAGCCAAAATTCCAGTGTAAAGTTTTAATACAAAAGTAAATCATTCTGAGAATGAAAAAGGAGGAGAAATAAAATTAAAGGAAAACATATTCCAATAAAATCGATATTTACTATTTAGATGAAAAGTTTTCCTATCACACTTTCCGAAGGTAGGCAAAACGGAGGAAAGTTAATAGTACTGCGGAAACGACAAAATGAACAAAAATGAACAAAAATTGCGTGTCAGTCCAAACAGCTGTAGGAAGTACATTTACTGTGCTTGATAAACAGGAATAAAGAAAATCATGTAATTTTTTTAATGTTAGAGTTCGAAAGGCTTAAAAAGAACGGAGTTTCGAGCTATGCGCTCTACAAGGCTAATACAAAGGCTTTTAAGACTCGGAATATAGTAATATCAAATTGATAGCAAATCTTCGATCGCTTCAGTTATTTTCCTGGCTTCTGAATTCTCAGCTCTATTTAAAACACAATGAAAGAGCTCAGCTGTGAAAAAACATCTATTTAGAGCTATGTAGAGCTACTCAACCAATACTTGGTGACAAAATGACTTGAAACATAACAAAACATAAAGAGCTGCCCAGTTCTTTATGACGGGCAGGTGGTTGAATCTTTGGCATTGTCCATAAAATGTTCCTTGTAGTTTTAAACTATTTTTTTGAAAATTCGCAGATTGTGAGCCCTCATTCATAGTTTTCTTCAAATTGATGGATAAATTTTGAGTAATATGATCATAAAGCACTAGATTTAGCAAAAAACTCAATAATCTATTGAGTACCTCGAAAATTTCATACGTTTCTATTTTAATGTACTGGAGAACCTTTTCTGCCTAAAATGCCACCAAACTACGAAAAAGTTGGTGAAGCTAATATTCAAAACATTTACAGTGCGCTTCAAATAAAAGGGGCGTAGAAATAAATAAAAGTAATGTGCGAAGTTCGCAAGGCGATAAAGTAATTTTGAAGATTGAAAGTAAACAAGAAAGTTTATGGTTCCTGCTAAAGACCCTATGCTCGGATTCATTGAACTTTTAAGTTTTTTAAATTTTTTGCTAGCTGTCTAGCGCAACGATAATATAACTCTATCTGTAGCTATTTCAATATTTCCACGTACCTGGACGGTAATCGCGACTACCAAATACACCACCTAGATTTTTAAAAGGGTGCCCAGTGTAACATACTGTAAGCAAAACTGCATTCAAAATACCAATACAGCTGGCTTACAAATATTCAAACTATATCTAAGCACAAAACGTGATGCAGATTTTTTATTTAATGTACAAAAAACATAAAACAGTTTCCTTCGTAGGCTGGGGTCGCAATTATTACTTTAATTTCTACCATTTTCTCAAATATTTTCTCGTATAACTAAAATTAAATTTTAGAAATAGTTTATTGGGTGGAAAAAAATGAGGGTTTCAATTACCGTAGCATATAAGCTGGCTGAAACTTTGTAAACTTGTATCGTATTTTGCATTTTCGTAAAACGGTACCGCAGGCGCAGGTAGCAAATCAACCTTCGAGCATAGTAGGTAGACTACAAAATAAACAAGCCATGTTGGAGGTTACTGGCAATGAGAAATATCGCTGGAAAGGAATATCTTTCTATTCAGTACTACATCCATATTTTTTATCCTCTTAAAAACTAAAATATCCTGAAATTTCTGATACATGAGGTAGAAAAATTTATGCATATGCTTTGTTAAATGAAAAATTATATTTAGAATAAATTTCCATTGAATTCATAATTCCATGGTGACAGAAGTTTTTATCTTAAACATTAAAATAAGTGTTGTGAGATAACCTTTACAACATTAACACAGACGAGTTTCATTCTAAAGTATCTGGAAGGAAGAATTTATTTGCATCTTTTTGCGTTTTGTACTAAAGGTTAGCTATCAAGGACCAAGAGAAACATATTAAATTATTTCTCAGATTAAATGATTGAATGATTAATATTTCAATTGTTTTCGGCTACTGTTACAATATAGATTGATAAAACTGTGAAATCTTGATATTATCTTTAAATAGGGTGAGGGGTGTTATATTTTTTATTTTGGAAGAAATATCCGAGTGGCTATAATTAGAAGTTAACGGACATACCTGGTGCATTTTAACCACTGGAATATCAAAGAAAGAGATTAACGTTAACAAAAAAATACCACACCCAGCGAATCAAACTTAATAAATTGGAAATTATCACAAGACTTGGCCGCAATTCTTGTACATTTCTGCAATATTTTTTCTGAGGCTATCTTTTTACAATTTGGATAACCTAGTTACTAGGTGACGCTTATGTCACATTTAAAATATGAATAATTCTTAAAGAGAATATCACGCAAAGCAGGTAAATTCGGAGTCCAAATTTTTGAAAGTAGATAAATCTAGTTCAAGTTCAAGAGTAGACGAGAAAATATTAACAAGGATGAGAAAAAGTGGCAAGAGGGAAAAAAGAAAGAAAAGGAAGGTGAAATTATATTTTTTTACCCCGTAGAAACTCCAGAAAATGCAACTAGTCCTCCCGATCTTTGCAAAGATTGCAAGAAAGAACTTATTATAGATTCGAAAAGGATAAATGAATATTTATCATCTACCCCACAATCTTCGAAGAGTATACACAGGGATGATGAATCCGGGGAAAGCTCGAAAAAGAAAAAAGGTCACAAAAGTACACGGAAGCCGCGAAATTGACTACCCCAAATGCTTTTATCCGTATTTAGTATTTTAGTAATCACATTTAGAACGAACAGATGTATTGGATTGATCTTCACCCTAATATGCTACCGATACTAAGAAAAGATATTAAAGTGTAGTGAGTAATATATGATAAAGACCAAGGGCAGATAAAATATTCCTGTTCTGTCAGCTCGTAAAAGAGCGTGCAACAAATTTTGAGTCCAGTTCTTTTGAACAAATTATGCAATGGAGAGTTTTTTGTTTTCCAAGCAAGAAAACCTCGTTTTTATCTTCATTTTGTCTTATCTCTGAGCACAATTTATTTATATGTCATTTATTGGCAGTGAAATTTGCATATTCATAATTTCCTCATATTTTTTCCTTGATATTTTATGTAACTTAATCTATGAAAATCCATGATCTGTAACTTTAACCTGAAAGATATAATTATCAGACGCTATAATTAAGTCAAGGCATTGATTAATAAATGGTATGTTTATGAATTTGTCACGGAGAATGCAGCTACCTTGGAACTCCTGCGTCCATTTCTGAAATTACGAATTTTTGCAAGACCGCATCCCTGAGCAGTAAATTAGCTGCATCAGCCATATTTTTACACAATTGTAATGAATCGTTTTATTTCTAACAACTTCTAGAGTTCACATTTAGTTAAAAATGTTGCTGGGATTCTCGGTAGGAAACAATTGCCTCTTTGAGTTCATATTACCAGGAACAATATGTAGAATCACTCTAATAGCAGGAAGGAATATTCCAAATGGAAAATAAGTAAAATGAATTGTCTGCAGGATTTTAGGTCATTCAGATGAAGCAGAAAATGTTGAATACCAATCTTCAGAAAGATAAGCCTTGACAATCTGATTGAATTTTAATTTTCAAACGAGGATCTGCTGCAAAGAAAATTGAAAATCTATAACTAATTCACCTTGTAGAGCCCCAAGAAGTGTATTTATCTCTTTGTACCACCTAAAAGCAGTGTATGTTAATCGGATCCTCTGTATCTCCAATATAAAGAAATAGTAAAAATCTGTTCATGCATCAGTCGTAGACGCGTTACTTGCACGCTTGGTTCTTTTGTCCCTTTCTAACGTCCATCAATTAAATACATATAAATATATGTTACCAGACTAAAACAATTAGAATATTTCCGTAGCTATTACTGAACTCCTTTCAGTTTCGTACAAAAAGATTATTAAATATTATAGGCATATAATTGTCGAAAAGTCATAACTATTCGTAAAAACGGCATTGACTTTCTGAATCTACACATTTGCACAAGAAAGCCTCTTGTGTCTCTGTGGAAGTAGCTATTCTAAATACATTCGCTCGCTTCTTAAATTTTTCGGGCAACCGCTAGAGTTCCAAAGCATGATTTTCTCAATATCTGTTAGTGTACATAGTAATAGCAATAGGGTTGCTCCGTTCCTAATCTCCACGATTCGAATGATGACCAAATTATGAGTTTTTCAATAACAAGTAGGTGGCACAATCGGTCGGCAGCAGATCCCCAGACCAGAACTCTAGGGTGAAAATAACCCCCTTTTAACGTCACTCCCAGTTGTAACTATTTTTTTTCGGAATGATATTTTGAGTCGTTACCGTCCTCACATCGTATTTGGATAGAAATATATGGCACCGAGTTATCGTGCCTCGTCTCAACGGCCAATATCGCTTGACGTCAGAAACTAGGGCTGTAGAGAGCACCAAAGCGATATAGTTGTTCGATTTTAGATCATTTAATCCACATGCTTCTGATAAAAGAGCCCCCTATGTTTCAACGCTCTCTAAATCTCTGAACACCGCGAAAGTGTCAAAAATCACAACGTATCTACCCTGAAGATATTGTTCTTCTACCAATAATTGGATCTTGCACCTTCGAGTCCTTCAGCAATTTCTATCAACAAAAGGATCAGATCCCCAGCTTCTTTTTTCGAAAAAGTAACCCGAAAAATCTTCCCTTTTACGAACTCAAAACCCACTGCGCGTATTTTTTCCTTTTTTGTTTGATTTTTTGGTCTTACCCTTTCAAGAAAAAATTTCTAATTTTTGACTCACTTGCCGTCAAGACTCACTTTCACCATATTTTCATTCTGATTCTTACTTAATGAACAGGAATTGGAGCAAATACAAATCCGATGATCGGGATCTCATTTCTTACACGACCAAATCTGTGAAGAATATTTATTGAATGTAACCATTAATTAAGACATAACAGACTTGTGACCCCTAACATCAACCACACTATCAGCTATTCCACACCCCCCGTGACTTTCCACAAATAAAACGAAAATACGCCCATCCTGCATTAACAAGAAATCGATTACGGCGGGTCTCATCAACTTCCTGTCTCCGGTGAATAATGGGCCTACGAACTACAAGAATTATCTCGGGAGTTGGAATCAGCTATCGCGAAAGTTAATAGGAGGCGAATGAGGATAAGGTAGTTGTCGAAGGCTCTGAAGAAGAAGAAGAATGATAAGAACGAAGAGAGCCGTTGGTATTCAAAATTTAGATATTTCTGTGTGAGTTTCTGTATGGCACAAAAGAGAAAGTGAGAATGGGGGCTCCATATTAATCTCGGGAGCTTTCGTTGCGGATGCAGATGAGGTTGAAGAGCATCATGAAGAGAAAGAATATCTGGAATATGTCTGAGGAGGCTATCACCGATCGTGAGCTATTCCAGAAAATTTGTAGAGATTTTGTTTGCGTTATGTATATTTTTGCGGTAATTGTTTGGTTCCGCCCTCGAGAAAGGAGAGTATGAGAAGTTAATCTGGTTATCCTGAAATTTCCCACCGGTAGTATTGCT
This sequence comes from Kappaphycus alvarezii, assembly GCA_002205965.3. Lineage (NCBI taxonomy): Eukaryota > Rhodophyta > Florideophyceae > Gigartinales > Solieriaceae > Kappaphycus > Kappaphycus alvarezii. The sequence goes on from NADL03000645.1 coordinate 317,150, forward strand.
CCACAACATCCCCTTTAATAAAGTTTACAATATCAAATATGTGCGTTTGAGGCACTAGGAAAGTTTTAAATATACTGAGTAAACCGGTTCCTCTACGAGAAGCCAAAAATGTTGGCAGAAAATATCAAGTACAAACCAAAATGCTTGAGAAGATAGAAGTCAGTTTGAGGCCTACTGATTTTTGTTATGTTCGTTATTGAGCATAATTGGTAGACCATGCTATTTATGTACAAACTTATAGCACCTTGAGCCTACGTTCTTAGCCAACTCTTCGCGTTTCTGCAAATATGTTTGGTTAGGGCTTTTGTCGCGTTTTGCCTCCGTTTTAGGATAACTGGCTCCGATAATCTCTCCCCTTCTCTATTTATTCCTACAATTTGGTACAATTTCGGAATTGAATGCACCCTCAGTATTCAATTTGTAAATTATTAGGTGCAATTTCAGTTTGATTTTTTTCTGCAAACCGTGGTACTGATAATGATTTTCGTATATAGTTCACACTATGCCGAAAATGGGAAGCCTAAGAGTTTCTCTATACAATTTTTTATGTTTTAATGCTAGAAAGGAACGATGACGAGGAGACCGTGGGTATCCTAGCCTATCTATCTGGTGATGTAACAATTAGTGTTAAAGCAAAGCTATTATGTATGTGGTCACAAATGGGAGTCGGCATAACTTCAGTGAAGTATTCGAATAAGTATACATGATTTCTGTAATGCGGTAGAACCGGAACATTCGCGCCGTCATAAAGACCGGCCTTAACTTTTGTGATTTTGAACTAGTTGGCACACTTGTGTGATATTCACCGAAAGTCTTGCTTAAAAGAATAGTCCAAGAAAAAAATGCCGCTTAAGACAGCAACCAAGGGTAATCAGGCCTCTGATGTTCTCCTTACCAAAGTTATTCACGCTTTCAATGACCTGAAAAGTACCAATGAGGGGTCTGGTAAGAAATATGAGGCATTTAAATACCTGGACCGAGCTCCGAAAGAAAAATGTACATCAATGCCCCCCAAGATTCTGGGAAAAACCAAAAAAACATCAACGACCAGTTCAGTGGCATTAGAACCTAACCAGAGAGATCTAAAAATTGGCAAAACAACAGGAAATACGTTTCGGAAATCGATTCTACATGATAAATCCCGTTCGGATATCCGTACAATGCACATCAAGGAAAATCCGTACAGAAATTCAAACAATTCATAAGTTTGCTTTTACAAGAATAAGATTCGCAATTTTGCAAATAAATGCATTTGAAATCCACAAAGGAAAACGAACCGTGGAAAATGCCATCACTATAGTCATTATGGAAGCAAATTATGTATTCAAAATAAACAGAGAGAAACTCTGTCGAAGGGATGAAAGTTAATCTGGACTTTATATGAAAACAATACCAGATATGAAGTATGGTCAAATGAAAAATGCCGGTAAAATATGGGTCGGTGACAAAATCTGCCTGGTGAATGCCGCAAAGAGGAATGTAGACGGTAAAATGTTATAGACGAAGCCATTTTTGGATCCAAAATTGCTTGAGCATAATCAAGGACATATATCATCCGGACAAAAACAATATTTAATCAACCTGTACTGGATGCGTAAATTGTTCCGGAACGGAAAATGAATGAGGTAAATAATAAAAAGTGTATGGACGAATTTATTAAGATATGTGACGAAAAACCATTTGGTTACAGAGCTTGCTCTGGCGCCAACTGTAATCAAGCTCGGTCAGCTATTACGAAGAGACGCAAAAGATGAGAGGAAAGAGCTTGAAAATACTATGCAGAATTATAAGTACACCATGGGAAAGAAACGATTTTATAAGTTAGCCTCTATCGCACCAAAGCGTCGAGCGTAAGCGCTTATAAAAAATAAGGATTGAGAAATCAAGCATTACTCGGTTCAGATGGGTTCCAAATCCCATTTCAGAAAGTTTTGTGACAAATGTCTGTCTAGTATCTCTCTCAGCTACATGAAAGATTACTATTTCAGATGGAACGATATGAAAATGTACGGTTACTATTGATAAGGTTTCGATGTTTGACAGGGAGCACAGATATAATTTCTAACTTTTTCCTCATATCCGAGCTATCTTTTCATGCCATCATTTGCTATCAGAAAATGGAAGAGATAGGGATATGCATTAACGTTGGCAACGAAAATGTCCCAGTTCAAGTCGATGACAGAGCCGGAAATATACCGTAACGTTTTGGCAAAAGCATGGGGCGAGAATATTGGGAGATACGTTAAGAGCGTTTTTCACGTCTGGATATAACAGTGAAGGCTCGGATTCAAACCAAAGATCCAAATGGTAAATTTTCATGATATAAGGGTGAAGAATTTTCATGGAATTATTAAGGGTCTGGGTAGGATAGAGACGACCACTAGGATCGAAAGAAAAATCTGAGCTTTGGTTTGTAGCAGTTTACAGATCTTTAGGTTCGATAAAAAGATTAAAACACAAAAGAGAACCCTAAAGGCTACTAGAAAAAATAGCCAAAGATCGGGAACCTTAATAACAATTTGGACTACCGTATCTCTTAAGTGTTGAAAAAAATATCAATAATATTAACGTTCTCGGGAACCAATGCATGGAGCGCAATTTGAGGAAAGCGAATATACTGCCAATGTCTAGATTTTATCGAACATACACCAATATATCCAAGGCCTATGCGAGAAAAGCCAAAGTTGACCAATTTTTTTCAACAAATGTTACAAATGTGTTGAAAAGATACAATACACGACTCATCTCATACGTCAAGTCACTTTTTGTCGAATTTGCGCCGAAAACGTACTTAAAAGTCCGGTTTTGCGGGGCTTGCTGATAATATGGCCAAAAATGATACAAAATCAAATTTATATTCCCAGCACGGGTGAAATCTTAGGAGATTTGAAGGATGGGAGATATTTTAAATCAAGGTACCTGCTAACTGGCTATTGAAAAATTCCTTTGTATGGGAGGGCAACGATGAGTCTCCTTTTATCATGAAAAATGTTTCCTTCAGATTCTAGGAAATTCCATTCGTTTTCATGAATGAACGACACCAGACACTGTGAAAAGAACTATGAGTGTGGGTTTTAAAGTACTTCTATTTGCGATGGTGTACTGTGATGATGTTGTGATATTCGTGTACCTTTTGGATGAAAATATGTCGGATTTCAAGACATTACTGGAAAACAATTCTTCGTTATGCTTGATTCCTAAACCTACTGCCAAGACTGAATTTCGCAACGTCCTAGATCCATCTTCATATCACCAAAAGCTTATTTATGATTTTGAGATGAAAGCTGCACTACTAATTCTCGAAACTACCAAAATCGAAAGTTTTCTTGGAATGAAGAAATGAGAAAAGCAATAAATGAACTCAAAAGGAAGCAATGCTCAAATCTATTAATCTTATACCCAAATTTGAAAAACTCGTTTATACTTGTGTCCCAAATGGATGAGAATAACCGGTCATAGCCCGCTAATTTCGCAATACATTCGTTTAACTGCACAGGGAAAAACCTCCATCCGTAAGAAAAGCATGGGCTGCCAGTTCCAAAGTAAACAATTGGGTGTTTTTCTGCTATCACTCGAAAAAAAATTCACGAGGTACCATCAGTCAATTAAGAAAATATTCTGAGGTGAAAATTTGCATTACTGGCTGGCTAGGTGGCTCGACGTTTTGGCAGGTTATAGGGTTAAAAATTCATACAGAACAGGACGCAGTAATTACCCACATGCTCAATTATATCGTTTGGGAAATCCGTTAAATACGAGTATATCTTATGCCATGGAAATATTTAGAGCTTTCTAAATACTAAAATTCCTTTAAAGTTTGTTTGAGACTTATTTATAAGAAATTATTCGATTCTTTGAGGAATTGGGAATAAATAGAGTGGCGAAAGAGCACAGAAAATGGGTGTGTAGGAACAGAGTGTCCTTAAATGTGTGTCACATATAGCTGTTTAGACTGCTTCAAGAATTTTTGACGTAGTAGCCACAATAAAAAGGAAGCTAAAGATCTGGGGACACATATTCATAAAATAGGTAGTTTTTGTATCGAAACATAATCTAAAAAAGCATTAAGGAAAGTTCACAGAAGCTCAAAATGCAAAAAAAATGTGTACAATTTTGCAAAAAGCCGTGAAATTAGTCAGAGGCTCACTAAACTCTGCAAATATTAGGCTACAATAAACTCTACCATTTAAGGCTTTTTTAAATCATTCAAAATTGATTTCGCTTGTCAATTGAAAGAAAATTGTTCTGGAAACAAAGCAAATCTTTTCTCATATTACTTTTAGCAACTTACTAGGTGGTCAACTGAGGTCTAATTTAAAAAGGTTTCCGTAGAAGATATCCTTAACTTCTTAGAAACTGAAATAATTGAGCTATTTCATCTCCCGAAAAGGATCATTGGAGAATTTTTTCGCTGCAATGAAATTTCTGTAATTTATGAGGGAGAAAATATTCAATTCAAAATTTTTCTCACCTGTAATTATTGAAGCGAAATACGAAAGAACGGTAGTATATTTAATACGGGGGTAGAGCAGTATCGCAGTGATGGTGAACGGACGGGGACTCTCCGATGGCCGTAAATTTCCATTAAGAAGCTCAGGCGGTCCCTTGAGAAGACTCTTTGTGGTTTCGGGTACACTGGCAAACAGAAGTGAACGTCCACAGAGAGAAAGCGGTACATCCTGGCTTATACCTGTCTCCAATAATGATGGAAAAATGCATTCGATTAGAACACACATATCTTTGGCTGGGCACTAGCTCCGAGGGCAAAAGAGATGGGCAAATCATTCGTTATTTCATCATAGGAATTTGTTATTTTTTTGGGCTCTAGATGGGCCGCACGCATCATAAAACGATTCTTTTTTATTGATAGGTGCTTTCCGCTATCATGAAAATACATTTGTATGGAATTTTCTGGATAAGTTTGTATGTCAAATATACTTTTCGCACTTGGAAGATTCGCAAAAGATACGAAAGAAGAGTTCTTCAACCTTATTACGATGTAACCAGACCTATTTTTGAGTCTTGGGTACAAAAAGGGGTACCAGTGACCCTTTATTACTTTTCGGAAACTTATGTTTGTAATGTAAGTTTGTAAATTAACTGAATCCTTACCATGTTTATATCCCCGCAAGCTCCTGTATCGGGGTCCATTGCGCTCTCACAAACTCAAAATAACATATCCTCTCCCGAATAGAGATCACCAGCATCATCCCCGCTTACGACCCTAAAATAAATGGAGACTGCGTAGTTAAAATTATGTTCTTGGCACATAAATTTTACATCAACACTGTCTCGCACTCCTTCTGCAATATTTAAATTATTCCACGCGGAACAAATAGTAATCTTCTTTGCTAATGCATAGAAATAGCAGTGCAATTTATTGACGCATGTCGACTTTTTTCACCAGAACATTGAGTGCCCTGTGAAATGTTATTTGTGTAAGGTCTTAAGAGCTATTTGAATTGGTTGTTGCTACTTTAATGACCCCTGGTGATGCTCTTGTGACATTGAGTAGCATAAGTGCTGACTATGAATATTCAACTTTCTCCGTATCCAGACTTACTGCATCACTCGTGGAGAAGTTTTCCATTAGCTTTTTTTAAAATTTATGCGATTATACCGTAACAAGTCTTACAGCTAAATCAAAGGGTATCTGAATTATGTGGAAATGGGCAAGAAACTTTTTCTCTATTAACGATAGCAGTGTAAACCATCTCTCTCTTTAGAAATAATTTTGAATGAAGGAACATTCAAGGTTCATTTACTGTAACAAATATAGCTGCTTATACCCACTCAGCTTGAATAGGTCCGACATGATGCGTATTTTAATATTTAGAAAGTATAATTCTATTATCTCAAGTGAAGCCAGATGTTCCATTAGTTATTGAATCGAGTTAATGTAAGCTTACATGGTAAGAAGTTAGAAGCATGACTACTATACTATAGATAATGGTGTACAGTCCAGCCATCATATTGCTAGGATTGGACGATAGTGTCGCTGAATTGTGACTTTGAGTCAGCAGCTCGTCATCCTTTATATATGTATCCACTATCCTTACAGCCCTTTTCCTAGTGATTTCGCTCAGCCACATGTAAGCTTCAGGGTGCAATACTTTGAGGGTAGAGTTTGATACAACAAGTACAACAAGATTTATATATCTGCCAGAATCCGCAATAAATGATTGATACGAAAGAGATATTTTCTGTGAATTACTGTTTCCCTCACCTCAAGAGTCATTTTTGACCTGCTCTTCTTTAAATTAATCGTACCACCTTTTCTTTCGACCAGAAAATTCTCCATTTTCCATTTGAAGAGGTTTTATCCTCTTTCGAAGAAAATCTTTCTACTAATGATGCCCTTCGTCCTCCAAACCCATTCCTTATATTTTATGAAGAAGATAATTTATTTACTAGAACTAATTAAAAATTCAAACCATATCACAGCTCCGTATTTTTTAATCTCGACCAAAGCCGTGAAATATATTGAAGCCGTGAAATATATTAAATGCATGCCCCGGTTCAAAGGGGGGATAAGAGGGGTGTTTTAATCTGTGAAAAATGTGGGCAGCTGTTCCCTGAAGGATTTTGTGATGTAAGTAAAGGCTTACAATGCAAAAGATTGGCGGCAAGCCTTCAAAATGCTAAAAAAAACTAGCTGGAGTTTTAAAATGCCATAGAAAACTAGTAAAAGCACAGTCTCCACTATCAACCAAGCCATTAGATCACTCGGACATTTACGTATTTTACTATACATATGAATCACCTCCGAATATCCCCACAATCGAGAAATCAACTAGCACCTCGTCTCGCATCAATTTTCAGGATTTGATAGACAACCGGGCAACGAAATACGACAAATAACGTGGAAAGATGGAGTAGTAACGTAATTAATGGGTAATTATTTGTCAATTTGTGTAGTAAGCGAGAGGAGAAGAGAATACGGAGGAGATCGGGGAGGTGGAGGCGGCGACAGAGGAATCCAGAGATGTGGAGTACTGAATGGAATTTTGGTGTCCATTTCCATACAACCGTGGGGGTAGCTAAAGAAGAAAGGGCGAGAATTGAAGGTTTAACCCTAGTTATAGACCAATTTTATGGAGATAAAGAGGATTATACGAGTTTGAAGAATAAATTAGAGGAATTTTCGATGTCTGAGAAGCTTTTTTATCATTCCGGGTCATTCTACAGAATTATAGCCACTGAATTTGTCACACAGTTATTTTGAAGGATTATTTTGGCTTTGACTTCAGGTATTGAGATTTTGAGGATTACATATAGATATTAGCCCTGAAATTATTTACTGCTAGTGTTTCCGGTCCACAGGATTCCTATGACTGCATTTCAATGTACTTAATATGTACTTTTGAGACTTCAAGGTTATCAAAAAAAATTATATACAAGCTGAGAGAGCCGCTTCCTCTTAGGGAAGAAAAGAAATCTGGGAGAAAAATATAAGAAAAGATCCAAAGATCGAAATAGTTTAAATTCAGCTTCTGAAATAAGAAAAGTTTCTGTTACGTTAGTAACTGAGCATAGCTACTGGAAACTGTCCTTTCTATACTCAATTATTGCCCGTTAGCCACTCGTTATTACCTTGTTCTTCGTTTCGGCTCAAATATACTTTTGCAGCACTTCCGTCTTTTGCAATACCTTCATTTCTGTATAAATAGTTCGAAAAATTTCATCCTCGCCGATTTATTCATGCCATGGTCAAGCTTTTTCCCTTATTTTTGCGTTTATGCGAGATTGACTAAGCCTCACAGGCGCAAATTGCAAAATTTTCGGCTGAAATGTACAAACTGGCTGAAGAAGATGATGTTGCCGAGACTCTAGTGTGAAAAATTGAGCAAATATCGGTTCTGATGCAACCAAGTTCTTCTCGAGGCTCAACAACTCGGTGCATAAATCTATTTCTCAGACTAATGAAAATTGATGGACCCTATTTACATGAAACATAGTTCTTTCCCTTCTGTGAAAGTTTTGAGAGAATTGGTATGGTAGTTTGTATTTACATGAAATATTTATTTTACAAAATGGGTGAGCTTCGGGTGGCTTAGTTCTTGAAAGGCCGGATCGTCTGGTTTTCTGGATGCATGTAGAAATAGTTGATTTGCTTTCATTAAAAAATACTGAAATTTTGGATATTTAGGGGTGTTCGGCTCGTATGCAGGCCATATTGGACATTGCAGTGGTTTTCTTAGGGATAAATATATTCTTTCTCCGAAGATTAAAACAAACAAAAGGTTCACTCATTGGGTAACAAAGTCTGTTTAACTGGGAATTGTATGAGTTTAGGAGTCCTACAACCTTCCATGCAAACATCGGGCCTATATTTTTAAATACGAAAATATGAGGCACCAAATTATAGATTTGAACATCTTAAATCACTGCTCCTTCGGTTCATTTCAGAGCTCTGACATCTTTCCTTGAGAGATGTCGGATATTTGGACGGGGCTCCATTAGCAGGTGTAGGACAGCTCATTCTAAGTGTGAAGTCTGGCAGCGTTTTATTCGAAAGGGCTTCTTTTTCAGAATAATTACACGTTTTTAATCTCAAGGGCCTCATTAAATAAATGAAAAGAATGTCACAGCGGAATTCTAAGCGCGTGATTGGAATAAGTCGGAATTTTGTAAGATGATGCAGGTATTTGTGTCTACTAACTGTAGTCATTCCTTATATCTCTTGGCGAACCGCCCCATACCCCGCTAATCCCGCTTTTCTTGTGTACTCCAACGTCTTTAGAGTAAGTGAGGATGCGCTGGCAGTAATTGTGAGAAATCTCTTGGCATTTCCGGCATTAAATGGAGAACTAAATCAATTGGTTTCTTCTTTGGTGCTCTTAACCTCCAGTAGCGGTCTCACAGTGCGTTTTTTTTGCACTATTCGACGTCCTTACTGGTTCAAACTCCGCGAGAAGTGGAAACTCGGATAAATATTTCCCATTACTGCTGGCAAGGAGATGAGCACGGCTAAGTCCTCCGTTTCTGGCCCCATGACGCTGATAAAGGAAATTTACTATACAATAACAGATCCCAAAAAGCCTTATATGTCATACTGGAGGCTATTTTGAATTACCAGAACAAAGCAAACCTTTAAATCTCCGCTTGCAGTCGGCCGAAAGGAAAAAATAAGAGAGATGTTTTGTTTTATGTAATAATAAAAGAGCTCTCAATTCAAAAAAAATTCCGATGGTACCGGGTGTGTTATTAAAGGCGCGCACAAGATTATTGATGGTGGAGCTGATGTTTTCAATCCCTCTTAACAGACCGTAAATTCAGACTAAGGTTCATGTATACAGCCCAAATTTTCAAAAACTCCCTAGACAGTACTGAAATGACATATTTTGATTGAGAAGTAGCCCTAAAAGTTCTGAAATCACCATCTTTTTCTTTTTTACAAATCCCTTAATTCAGGCATACAATAAATGGTGGGCTGGGTTTTTTGCGTACAGTAACTTTCGATGCTGTACAAAAATACTCCACAGCACTAAGTCCGACGTGGGAATTTTAATCTGGCCCCCTCTATAATCGATCCGCTTTCGGCTGTGCAAGCAGTGCATGATTTGGCAGCCGCGTTTGCAGAGGGCTACCGGGTACATATTTGAAAAACTTGAAATTCGGCTGCAATAATCATATATTACCACTACATAGCATTAAGGATGCATTTGTAGAGCCTATTTATTGTATTTTACAGAACATTTCATGCTACGGTATCCACAGTGGGCACTCGCAGTAAAGAAGCTTAAATCTCAACCAGAAACGGAGCTTCTTTTATCTGAGATTGATAAATCGGCGAGGATGAGATTCCTAGAACCAGCTAGCCCGAGATGAGGAGTTTGCATGCGAGAAGAGCGCTACCATAGTTTTTCTGTAGGAAAAAGAAGAGATGGATGGAAAAGTTGGATAAGTGGGCTTAAAATAAGTCCAAATGTGCAGGACTTAACACCCATGATTAATGATGATTATAAACGAAAAGTTCCCTTGGCTGAATGCTGATTTTCACCTTCTAGACTACTTTGATCTGACCACAAAGTTTTCTGCCGAACTTCTTGATCTATTCTAGAGAAATGGGGGTTTATGCAGCTTAGATATACTTTTTTACTAGCCGAGAAGTCTCAGAATATATGCTTAAGACTATAAAACGCATCAAAAGTAGTCTTGTGAGAAACATCAAAATATAATCCTCAATATCTAAATACTTGAGATTAAATCAAAGAATTACTGAAAATATCTATAATTCCAGTAAAATCCCTACAATATTCCTTCAGCCACCCATCATGACTCTTAAACTTCTTTCTATTGTCAACTGAATATTCAGAGAATAAAAACCCAAAAAATTCTGTTCTACACATCCCACAGTCACTCCATTATGGTTCCAAACATTGCGTCGCGGTTTTTATTTCTGTTAAGGTCGTGACAACTATCTAGGAGTTCTAATTATTTAAATTCAATAGCAACGAAGTTGAAGCTAGAAAACTGCTAGTGAAAACTCCATCTGGTCACTCACACAATCCCTTACATTTCTATAAACATGACTAACCTCCACCCGTCCTCCACCATCGCCAAATCAAACAGGGACCTCGTAACATCAGCTTCCTGCCTTTGATGGTCCATAAGCCATTGATGGATTTGAGGGCCAATTAGCCGACTGACTACGAAGACTGCTGACGAAGGATGCAGCGGGAACGCTTTCCGGTTTTGATTAACCGTCAGTTTGTGGAGGATTTAAAAGAGTCAGATGAGGAATAGGAGTCGGAGCAGGCTGCGAATGATGTGGAGTGATACGAAGATGAGGAATAATGGGGGGACCCGTCGGAGACATTGGCGTACAACCGTGGGAATTTCTTGTGGAAGACGAAAGGAAGAGTTAGGGACTCTTCGTAATCTCTAACTCCTCCATTGGGGATGCAGTAAGTGTTGAGGGTTGTAAAAAAGAATTGGAGAACCTCGATATGAACGAGGAAGATCTCTATCATTATTGGAAGTCCGGTTTAGTTTGCAGGAAAAGCATTTGGTAAATGGATATTTATTTTGGACGAGTGATTTGGCTGTGAACTCGAGGACGAAAGTTGTGCGGAGTAAATATATGTATTTATCTCGATAGGATGTAGTACTAGTCTTTGACGGTCAAGAGTCTGATTTAAAGTTTGTTCAGGGTTACTTTGTATGTTTTTTGGGGACTTTAGTGTTGCAGAAATGCCAATTTATGCTGATTAAGTTTCTTCCTCGAGGAGAATGCAAGCAAGTTTGGACAAAACTAAAGTGCAGACTAAACTAATTGAGAAGTTGAAAGCAACCCTTTGATCTACGCATCGTTTGGTTTACGTTAAGCAATGAACATAAGTGGTAGATCCGTCATTTCCTAACGCGCTTGTAGCCCCTCACGCACCTGTAATTATACACCTGTTATATCGCTTTCCCACAACTTTTATTCGGAGGATTTTTTGTCGCTGCAAATACCTCTATCCTAGAATACCTGGCCATTACAATCTTATCCTAACCGATTTATTCCCATAAGATACATTTTTATAATAATTGAACGACAATCTTCCTTGTATAGATTTTTGTCAGGTCTTTTCGGATTATAAAAGGCTTGGTTGGATCAGGGAGGAGTTTGGGAGAGATAAAGGTACATATAAGTACGAAAAGTGTGTTAGACAAACGCCTTCGCAGATATTCAACATACCAATATCTCTTTTAGATATATTTAAAACGTCTGCCAACTGGTACAGAGAAGGAGGAGATAGAGCAAGGGAGGGAGAGAGCGAAAAAACAAGACAATGAGAGTGAAAGAGCGAAGGAGAGAGAGAAGGATTGAGGGACTAAAGAAGAGCGTTGAGAGAAGAAAAAGTGGTAAGAGACTTTACTCCGACAGAACATGGAGGGAGACTAGGACTTATAGAGACCTCAAGGCGAGTCAACTGGAGCTTCCGAACTATCAAAGGAAGTTTCCAGAATCCATGTAGACTACGATGGGAGGCTAACCCTAAACCTGCTTGAGCGTACCTAAAGAAAATTAGCCCAAGCTTACAGACCCGCACAGTGCATAAGCGTAACGATCAAGTCCTAGATTGTATTGTAAACTACATCGATAGACTTCTGTAAGCCTCTTTGCCATCTGTAAACTGTCCGTAGAGGTAGCAGAAAATAATTAACTAGCAAACCCCCTCAAACTATACCTGACCAGAATAGAGACCTCTCAATCCGGAGAACAATACAAAATTAACTGGGAAAGCTAGGTGTAACTATGCCCAAATCACTTCGAAACCTCACACAGCCTGAATATAAGCAAAGGCTTTTGCAGAATATCGGAAACTTGATCTTAGGTTCAGCAATGAGATATTCGAATCTGCTTTCTGGCTAATGCCTCACGAACGAAGTGATACAGAATATCATCCTTATTTCGCTCGTGGATGGACTGGTTCCTGGCAGAGCGAATCTATCCTGAGTTATCGGCGAAAATTTAAATATTTGTGGAATATTTTGCACTCATTATCTCTACCAGGAGATTGGAGAATCAAATGACTTCCCTGAAAGCAGAGCAGAGCGAAATATGTTCTTCTTCACAGGAAGACAGGGCGACACATCCTTGATTCATTGAGCGCCATAAGATAGGCCCTCCAGACGTCATGAAGACAATAAACTCAGTTTATTTGCGAGATTAGCCACAGCCTGCCCAGTAGAAATCGCTGCAACCGATAATCGTAGCGTCGTAAGATAACCACTGCCAAATACCAAGATTCATCGTTCCCTTGAGGTAGCGATAAGCTGGCTTCAATGCTTTCAAATGAATCGAGTGATGCCTTCCGCAGTGCTGTGAAAGATTCACAACTGCAAAAAAATGCATCGACGAGTTAATATCATCAGATACGTGAAGGTTCCAATTGTCAGGCGGTGCGGTGTCGATGAGTGAAGTTAATTGTTCTTTTCCTCGGTTTTGTCCCCATCTGAAAGCACCACAGGATTTTCTCGGCTTCGATTCATTCATTTTGACGCTTTCGAGCATCTTCTCCTTATGAAATGCCTCATTAAGAAGCATAGTTCTTTTTGCACGGTAGCGGATAGCTCAGATTCCCAGAAACTCTTTGAGAGGACCAAGATATTTCATTTTAGAGTGGCTTTTTAACGAATATTAGATTATTCCTAATCTATCCCTATTGGATCCTACCATCAGTATATCCTAGACATATAGCACAAGTATTGAAACTGGGTTACTATGCCAGAATCATAAAGGTATGCTTCATGTGGGTTGCTTTTGAATCGAAGTTTTGATGTGTAAAACTCATGTTTTCTGGCATTCCATTGACCTGGGGCCTGTTTTAGCGCGTAAAAGGCTTTTAGAAGTCTGCAAACCTGATCAGGATTGTTTGTATCACGAAAGTCGAATGTAACATATATATATTTCTCCTCCTCCAAATCTCCGTTACGGAATGCTGTTATCACGTTCATTTAATCACATTTTAGGTCGTGGAGATTTATAAAACAAAAAACCATGCTGACAACATAGAGAAACTAAAGGATCAAACGTGTATTTGTACTCAAATCCAGGTGTCTGCGAAAAATACTTGACGAAGATGCGAACTTTTGGGCCAATCTCCTCTTTCACTTGGAAAAAATATCGAAAACTAATTTAGTGCATTCCTGATTTCCGTTAGACGAGTTTAAAAGTTGCATTTTCTGGAACGAAGTCTTCTTCCTTCATGATTTCAGGCTTCCAGAAATCAATGTTCTCTGGAGTATTAGGGTCTTCGTACGAAGCAATACAGTATCAGAAATAAGAGATGAATTTTCTGTGGGGCAAGGAAATCCCCACCGATTTGGCTCCCTCGATAGTCCATATTAGCGATAAGGGATGACTGCACAGGACTCACACTGAAGTGAAGGGCTAGTGTAGTTTTCCTTGGAAACGTCTACTTATTCAGTATCTTGCGCTGCAGGGGACTCTGGGAAAATTCCTCCTGAGGAATTGTCTTTAACTGGGAAATTGTTTTGTTCAGAGTCCTATCTGAGATCTTATGTAATACATCGAACTTCTGAATTTCGAGACTCGTCGAATATTTCATTTCAAGATACAACCATTTTCTCTGCTTCTGTTACAGAAAAACGCTTGGAGATAAATCAGAAGTTAATACATTGTTACTTCACAGACTTGCCTCGGGTAGTCAACGGTAATACTCAATCCTGTAACTTGCGATATTTCAGGGGGGATGTATCCCGGAGTAATCGCCTGGTCCAGGTGAACACAGTGCGTTATTTCAGGGGACAGGACTTTCCGGGGGTATCGCGCATCTGTAGACCTTCACAGATCGCTTTGTTGGCCGGGAACTTGAGATCCAGGGTTGCTCAAAAAAGTGGCTGCAACAGGAGTGATCCTTGCGAGCAAGTTTATTGATTGGCTTGTGTGTGTGTAAGGGTTAGTTCTTTTTCCCTTTTTGGAACTAGCTAGCTAACCATTCTATCCTTAAGTATTGCTAGAAGCCTGGGCTATCGTCTCAAACCGTCCCGTCCAGAATTACATTCCAGAGTGATAATGTAACCTGTGGGCGCTTGATACTCTCATGGTTATTCCCCGTCATCAGCGCACTGATCGTGCACTCCACTACTGATTAAGTGTTGAGTCGCAGTTGGGATATTTCACCAGGTGCGATCTAAACTGTTGGCCAGATCATCCACATGTTCTTCATGTAATTCATCAAAATCGATACATCGTCATCACCCCGTCATCAGGGTACTGATCGTACAGTGCACCACGGACTAAGTGTTGAATCACAGTTAGGATATTTCACCAACTGTGATCTAAACTATTGTACAGATTATCCACATGTGCTTCATGTAATTCATCAAAATCAATACAAGCTTGGCTGTATTGCTATATGCGACACTAGAACCTTTTCGTTTTACGATTTTTTTTCGGTATTGGTTCAGTCCATTTAGTGGCACTTATTTGAATCGTATTTGATAGGGGTAAATCGTCGTGATAAGAGATACTCAGAAGCAGCTACCCCAAGAAGGAGTTGTTGCAAGCGACAAAAGTGCTACCGTGGTATAGTTGAACGAGCAAGAAGGAGTGTATATGGAAGAAAGTTGAGAGGGCTACAAGCATGTATGAAAGGGGCAGGGTCTACTACTGATGCTCTTTGAGCAGCGTAGGAAAAAGTTTTCTTGGGTCTGAAGTTGACTCTCAACTTCCTACTACTCGGGACTTGACTCGAAGTTGCCTGCCAACTTGCTTGACCTCTCCATGAGGAAGCAGTGCACTCAGCTTATATAGACTTTTGGATACCCTAAAGTCTCAAAGAAACATACTAAGAACCATAAAATGCATCAAATGGAATCGTGTGAGCGAGAAAGACTAACAGCAGATACTATCAGGGTAAATATCTAGATTCTTTCCTTCATATCTTAGACTTCTACATCAGAGCCGAAAAGTTCCCCCAAAATATCCATTCCACCCAGGCAGTCCACACAAATATCCGCAAACGGCTTAGAATTCTCCATTGCCTCCTGTGAAATATCTGGACCACTGAGGACGTCCTCATCCGGTTCCGGAGTCGGAACCACCTGGTCCATATTTTCGGGGCCCTTATATAGAGTTTTCAATCCTCACAATCTGTAGCACCAATACAGTACCTATATGCCCTATTGGCACCGCTACAGTACGGCGCAAAGCCCCCCTCTAAAATAATTGAGAATCAAACAGTAACTACAGAGACACCGCAGCCAGCGCAGCAAGCCAGCGCAGCCAGCGCAGCATGCCAGCGCAGCCAGCGCAGCATACCAGCGCAGCCAGCGCAGCCAGTGCAGCATACCAGCGCAGCCAGCACAGAATCCCAAAGAATATCTACAATTTTCATTATATCACGCTCTCTCGCTCAAGATGAATGTCTCGGCTCGTCTTCATTGTTCTTCTTCTGTTTCGTGGTCGTTTTTTCGAGATCCCAATGCCCTAACGCATCATGGAAAGACCTCAAAATCTTCATTCTTTCTTTCATAGGGGCCACTAGTCGAGAACCGGCTTTTGTGTGTCGGTAGAGTTTCCCATTCCACAATGTAAAAGCCTTTTGGTTCCTGCGTACCCAATTTCTGTGTTCAAGATAAACCTTTCTCATTTCTAGTCCATCAAGGAATTTAATAAGTCCGTGAATATAAGCTTCGTACTCGTTATCGATCGGCACATGAACTTCGGCAACTCCGACGATGTCCTCGGAAGCTTTCTCATTTGGAATCAATGGATCCCTCAAGCGGATAGGTAATCGGCAGGCTGATTATTGCGTCCGGGCCTATACACAATTTCAAACCGATATTCTGCGAAAATGTCGAGCCATCGGGCCAAGCGGTGATGTACATCTTTCTTTTGGAATGCTGTCTTAAGTGCCTGGTGATCAGTTATCAAGACGAATTTCTCGAGTGATAAAAGATAAACGCGAAAATGTTTCAGTGCGAAGACGACAGATAGCGCTTCTTTCTCGCAGACTGAGTATCTCTTTTCCGCATCATTCAGAGTGCGACTTGCGAATTGAACAGGGTGTAGTCTTCCGTTTTCATCTTTTTGGGACAAAATGGCACCCAAAGACCGTTCTGAGGCATCTGTCTCCACAACAAATGGTCTCTTGAAATCTGGATACATGAGCACTGGGGGAAACATAGCTTATCTTTAAGCTCCTCAAATGCAGTATGCATTTCCTTGTCCCAGTAAAATTTTCCGTTTGTCGTAGTGCTGGCATGTAACGGTGCTGCGGTCTTGGCGAAATATTTGATAAATCTTCTGTAATATGAGGCCAGTCCTAAGAAGCTTAGAACCTCCATCTTTGAAGCGGGCCTTGGTGCCAACTTGATTTTTTTCGTTTTCTCTGGATCCACTTTAATTCCTTCTTGATCGACGATATGAACGAGTATTTGGATAGACGTTTTCGCAAAGAAGCATTAGCTTAACTTAATTTTCAGGCTGTACGCAGATATCATCTTCACCACCATCTTGACATGCGATATGTGCTGATCCAAGGTTTTTGAGAATATCACCGCATCATCGATATAAACTCTTGCAAATGGAAGTCCTTTCAAAACCTCATTCATCATTCTTTGGAATGTATCTTTCATGAGAACAAAAGGCATCACTTCGATCCTGAATGTACCGGCTTTGCCGGTAAAGGTTGCTTTTTCTTACATTTTTCATCTAATGGAATCTGCCAATAACCAGTGTAAAGATCAATTGAGGTGAATTATCTCCCGCCTTCAAGTCCTCGAGGATTTATTCCATGTTTGGAATCGGAAATCGATCGGTATCATTCTCTGGTTCAGTTGTCGGTAATCGACGCAAAAGCGAAGTTTTCCATCTTTCTTTGGTGCTATCACAACTGGAAATGACCATGGGGATGAAACTGGCCGAATAATATCATTTTCCAGCGTACTTGTAACATTCTCAGAGATAAATTGGTCCTATAATGGCGGTTGACCTCTAGGCCTGTGGTAATTTGGTTGAGTATCGGTAAGTTCAAATGAGTGAGTGACTGGTACACTTGCTTGTCTTAGATCTGAAACGCTCCATGAAATTACTTCGGAAGATGTTAAAATGTCGGATATTTTCATTGAGGCGGGGGCTGTAAGGTGCTGTACTTTTTCTTGAATTTCTGCCATTTGGCGCTGGTCTTCTTCTCGAGCCTCTCCCTCCAAATTTTGAAGGATTTCTTCCGGCGTGCTCACATCTTCAGATATGGAATCCGATATATTCCTGTTTTCCCTGCAATTGTATTCCCTGCAATTGTAATCTTCTTTCATGCTCGGAATTCCGTCCTTTGATTCGATATTATCGCAAAAAGAAACACATTCAGGTGTCACGCCTACCCTAGAATTCCAGTCTTCATCTGTTTCAAACCCAGAATCATAATCGGCCCATGCAATCTTCATTATCCCCCGAGCGTACCCTTCTCCACTTCCGAAAGTGTTAGTTGTTTCGAAATCTTCGCTTTCATAGCTAGAAGTGAAATCTTCACTGTCCGTTTCTCTTAAATCTTCCGGATGTGTGCTTTTGTCGAAATCCAGGGGCATCTTTACGTTTCTGCCGTCAACATTAACTGAAACAATTTGGTTTCCCAAGTCAATGCATGTCCCTAGTCTTTCCATGGCAGGGCAGCCAATGATTGCATCGAGAGGGAGATCTGGCATGACAAGAAAGTCTACATCAACTTTAGAGTCCCCAAAGAACACGGAAACCTTGTCAACAGTGCCCATGCATTTTGATACGGTTCCATCCGCCACAGTTATTCTTCGAGTAGTTGGAATAATTTCAAGACCTAGATCTGTCACCAAAGTTTCTGAAATAAGGTTTAGAACAGCGCCCGAATCGAAAACAGCTTGGGTTTGCATTCCTAATACTTTGACTGGTACTAGTTTAAGACGTCTCGGTGCTGTCGAATCCGATTGAAGAAACAGTTTCTTACCCTTAGCGGACTTATTAGACCTGATAATTTTTTTGAGTTCGTTTCTCGCGTCCTCTGCGTCGCCCCTCAAAAGTTGACCAAACGTTATCCCAGTTGGGGCTGATGCAAGCTCAGCCACCAAATTGTACTTCTTCAAATATTCTAGTACGTCCTTCGGGATATTCTTAAATTTCTTACTCTTTTCCGTCTTCTTGGTCGGAGTGACTCCCACTCCTGGAACAACTTGATCGGACCTCTTGGTTCGAGGAGGTATAGGTGCTGGGATATGTTCCAGCGTTGCATAATCTAGCCTAGGTTTTTTCGACAAAACGTTCCCTTCCCCATCCCTTTTTGTCACATTAACTTGACTGATTTCTTCAGCGATGGATACATTACCGGCATCCGCCAACCTTTGATCCTTCCTGTATTGTAATATTTTCATCTCTGGCCTGACTCACTCCTCGCATCCGATAAATTTGCTCTTCTGTGGTCTTTAGGCCAGCAGTTACTTTCATGATGCCCGTAACGTCCGCACTTTCCACAACGAGTGTTTCTATGTGGATTATCAGGACACCTATTTGCAAAGTGTCCAGGCTTGTGACAGTAGGAACAGACTTCTGCGGCCTTGGGGCCCCAGACTGGTTCTTCTTAATGGTAAGAGTAAGGCTTTCCAACTGCGAGGTTATCATGTCAAATCGATTATCGAATCGTTTTTCCAACCTTTCTTCCAAGTTTTTGACATCGCTCCTGACTGATTCCAATGCTGCTGCGCTAGTAGCCGGCCTTTGATAATTCTTTTCAGGATATACGATCTGCATAGATGTACGGGTTTTCCTCGGTATTTCACGTAGTGACTGAAACGTCTCCGAATTTTTGACAAATTCTACTATGGTACCCTTCAGTTCATTAAAAGTGTGAGGGCCCTTGATGAGGAGGAAATCGGAGAGCCGCTTATCCCCATCGCCGCCTTACGCAGCATTCCGTACTTGGCTTGGGCGTTGAACCCAGCCTTTTCAGAGAGATCACACAAGTGTACCAATGAGCTTAACAAATCGTCGAAGTTGAGCCGGGCCTCTATGGCGGTACGAATCATCTCATCTTGTTCTACCTCCTTAGCATATTCTTTCACAAGCCACTCGCATACCTCACCGAAGTTACGCCCACTCCCGTTAAGAGACCACCCGTTGATAAACTTGGCCTTATATTTGTGCTTTGCGTCACCATGAAGATAGGCGAAGATACTTTCGGCCTTCTCTTCATCGCTCTTCTCACGCATCACAACGTTGACATATGTATAGAGAAACTCCTCAACGTCTTCATTCTTGCCCCTTGTCAACGATATACGAGCAGCGTTGAGATCCATGATTACAGAAAAGAAATCCCCTCGAGTGGTTCCCTAAGACTGCTCAACTCGAATACCTCGGATGCAGCCCCCTCCACAAGAGTACCAAATGATAGGGGCAAATCGTCGGGAGAAGAGATATTCAGAACCAACTACCCCAAGGAGGAGGTGTTGCAAGCGACAAAAGTGCTACCGTGGTATAGTTGAACGAACGAAAAGGAGTGGATAGGGAAGACAGTTGAATGGCCTACAAGCAAGTATGGAAGGGGCAGGGTCTACCACCTATGCTTAGTGACTAGGGTAAAATAAATGCTTCTTGGGTCTGAAGTTGACTCTCAACTTCCTAACTATTTGGGACTGAGTTTGAAGCTGCCTGCCAACTTGCTTGACCTCTCCATGAGGAAGCGGTTTACTCAGCTTATATAGACTTTTAGCTACCCCTAAAGTCCGAACAAAACTACAGAAGGTACCAGGAAATGCACAGAAACAATTTGTGTGGATGACATACTCTAAACAGAAGATACTTAAGAAACTAACAATCAATGAGGTCCTCTTATTTCCCATTCTCTAAATCAAATCCAAACAACTCCTCTAAAATATCCATGCTGTCCAAGCAGTCCCCAAATATCTGCGAATGGCTCACAGCTCTCTATTCCCTCCTGGGAGATATCTAAACTACTAAAGATATCTCCATCCGGTTCCAGCGTCGGCACTACTTGATCCATATTCTCCAGTCCAGGCCCCACCAGTACAACAGTTTCCATGCCCCCATTTCTCTCATCCAACTCGTCCTCGTCCTCGTCATCCTCGTCATCTTCCTCTTCCTCCTCATCCTCATCCTCCTCTTCAACCTCAACCTCATCCTCATCCTCACCCTCCTCTTCATCCTCATCCTCATCCTCATCCTCCTCGTTATTAACTTCATAGACCAATCCAGGGGCTACCTACTCCTCAAAGGTCTCCCCAGCTCCCTCCTCGATGTCCCACTCCCGCTCCTTACCTACCTCCTCCGCCTCATCCTCGACAAAGAGGCGACGCACGAACTCGATGGCCTTTTTCTTGGTTTGCCGGCGCAGGTAGTCCTCGCGGTCAGTAGGTCCGAAAAGGAGTAGGGGAATATAGTTTAGGGGGCGGGGATGGCGATTTTTGGAAATGATTTTCGAGGGGCGTGGATTGGTCATTTTGGCAGGTTTGGGGGAATGGGAGGTAATGGAGGGTGTTTCGGGTGTGTGGAGGGGAGAGATGTGATGAGCAAAATGATCGGGGACGTTTAAAACTTGGAATAAAGGGGTTTAAATAGGCTCCCGGGGCAGTTTCTATAGATTAGAAATAGGTAAAATAAATCTACAAGGGATTTTTGTAGTAGTGCATGTGCGCCTTTTTCTCAAAAAAACGAATTTGGAGGAGGAGGTAAGCAAAAAGGTAAAAAGACCTTGATTCGGGATCGATTCAGAGGGGTAGATACAGTATAAAAATATCTAGATAAAATGGAAGTAAATTTGGAGAGGACCGCGGTAATGATAAGCGAGGTTCAGGGAGGACGAGGAAGGACCGGAACTATAAGCAAATTTGGACAACGAGAGGTAGTACAGTAAACTATAGGCCTGTAGATGACGGCGACAGAAAAAATCTGCGCCTAACACTTTGTTCGGAAAGCTGTAGAGTGGTTTTCTTCGTTGTGCAGAAAATCAGGGCCGCCAACGCCAAAGGAGTCGTCTACTAGTAAAATTTTAATATCTGTTACAATCGTAGAATTCTCTTTCTTGTTATGATATAGAATAAATAGATTAGAAGTATATGATTTCATGTTCAGTTTCTCTATTTGATGCGTTGAATATGTGATTAACCAATGAAGTATTGATTCAGGTATTCCATATAAAGGCTTCAAAGCACGTAATATCTTATGAGGGGAGAGCTGATGTGCGCAAATTCGCACACGAAAAAATTTAGATGAGGACCATAATTGTATACAGTATTGGAACTGGGAAGATATTTTTACAGTTTTTGAATTTGCAAGATATTTTTAATTTGGGTGAGTGTGGCAAATTCATCGGTTGATTTTTTATTTTAGGACACGCTGTCATAGTGGATGTCAGTACAGTTCTAGGTTGTGGGTGATACTACGAGTGACTCTGAAAGGTCTATATAATGGCCACATCAATTCCCACCCCTGGCCGATGGGTGGCTGGCATGGGTATGGCACCTAGATATTTACCTTGAGGAAATATCTTCTAATGGTCTCTCTGGTTCACACGATTCCCGTGAATGCGTTTTATGGTATTTAGTATGTTTGATTGAGACTTTAGGATTAGCCGAAAGTCTATATAAGCTGAGTAAAGTGCTTCCTCCTTGAGAGGTCAAGCAAGTTGGCAGACAACTTCAGGTCAAGCTCCGAGTAGTAGGAAGTTGAGAGTCAACTTCAACCCAAGAAAACTTTTTCCTAAGCTGTCGCAGAGATCAGTGGTAGACGCTGCCCCTTTTATACTTGCTTGTAGCCCTCTCAACTCTCTCCCATATACACTCTTTTTATTTGTTCAACTATACCACGGTAGCACTTTTGTCGCTCGCAACACCTCCGTCTTGGGGTAGTTGGTTCTAAGTATCTCTTCTCCCGACGATTTACCCCTATCATTTGGTACTCTTGTGGAGGGGGTTGCACCCGAGGTATTCGAGTTGAGCAGTCTTAGGGAACCATTCGAGGGGATTTCTTTTCTGTAATCATGGATCTCAACGCTGCTCGTATAACGTTCACAGGGGGCAAGAATGAAGACGTTGAGGAGTTTCTCTATACATATGTCAACGTTGTGATGCGTGAGAAGAGCGATGAAGAGAAGGCCGAAAGTATCTTCGCCTATCTTCATGGTGACGCAAAGCACAAATATAAGGCCAAGTTTATCAACGGGTGGTCTCTTAACGGGAATGGGCGTAACTTCGGTGAGGTATGTGAGTGGCTTGTGAAAGAATATGCTAAGCAGGTAGAACCAGATGAGATGATTCGTACCGCCATAGAGGCCCGGCTCAACTTCGACGATTTGTTAAGCTCATTGGTATACTTGTGTGATCTCTATGAAAAGGCTGGGTTCAACGCCCAAGCCAAGTACGGAATGCTGCGTAAGGCGGCGATGGGGGATAAGCGGCTCTCCGATTTCCTCCTCATCAAGGGCCCTCACACTTTTAATGAACTGAAGGGTACCATAGTAGAATTTGTCAAAAATTCGGAGACGTTTCAGTCACTAAGTGAAATACCGAGGGAAACCCGTACATCTATGCCGATCGTGCATCCTGAAAAGAATTATCAAAGGCCGCTACTAGCGCAGCAGCATTGGAATCAGTCAGGAGCGATGTCAAAAACTTGGAAGAAAGGTTGGAAACCCGATTCGATAATCGACTTGACATGATAACCTCGCAGTTGGAAAGCCTTACTCTTACCATTAAGAAGAACCAGTCTGGGGCCCCCAAGGCCGCAGAAGTCTGTTCCTACTGTCACAAGCCTGGACACTTTGCAAATAGGTGTCCTGATAATCCACATAGAAACACTCGTTGTGGAAAGTGCGGTCGTTACGGGCATCATGAAAGTAACTGCTGGTCTAAAGACAACAGAAGAGCAAATTTATCGGACGCGAGGAGTGAGTCAGGACCAGAGATGAAAATCTTACAAAACAGGAAGGATCAAAGGTTGGCGGATGCCGGTAATGTATCCATCGCTGAAGAAATCAGTCAAGTTAATGTGACAAAAAGGGATGGGGAAGGGAACATTTTATCGAAGAAACCTAGGCTAGATTATGGAATGCTGGAGCATATCCCAGCACCTGTACCTCCTCGAACCAAGAGGTTGATCAAGTTGTTCCAGGAGTGGAGTCACTCCGGCCAAGAAGACGAAAAAGAGTAAGAAATTTAAGAGTATCCTAAGGACGTACTAGAATATGTGAAGAAGTACAATTTGGTGGCTGAGCTTGCATCGGCCCCAACTGGGATAACGTTTGGTCAACTTTTGAGGGGCGACGCAGAGGATGCGAGAAAAGAACTCAAAAAAATTATCAGGTCTAATAAGTCCGCTAAGGTAAGAAACTGTTTCTTCAATCGGCCTCGACAGCACCAAGACGTCTTAAACTAGTACCAGTCAAAGTATTGGGAATGCAAACCCAAGCTCTTTTCGATTCGGGCGCTGTTCCAAACCTTATTCAGAAACTTTGGTGACAGATCTAGGTCTTGAAATTATTCCAACTACTCGAAGAATAACTGTGGCGGATGGAACCGTATCAAAATGCATGGGCACTGTTGACAAGGTTTCCGTGTTCTTTGGGGACTCTAAAGTTGATTTAGACTTTCTTGTCATGCCTGATCTCCCTTTCGATGCAATCATTGGCTGCCTACCATGGAAAGACTAGGGACCTGCATTGACTTGGGCAACCAAATCGTTTCAGTTAATGTTGACGGCAGAACCGTGAAGATGCCCCTGGATTTCGACAAAAGCACACATCCGGTAGATTTGAAAGAAACGGACAGTGAAGATTTCACTTCTAGCTATGACAGCGAAGATTCGAACCAACTAACACTTTCGGAAGTGGAAAGGGTACGCTCGGGGGATACTGAACATGACATGGGACGATTATGATTCTGGGTTTGAAACAGATGAAGAATGGAATTCTAGGGTAGGTTTGACACCTGAATGTGTTTCTTTTTGCGATAATATCGAATCAAAGGACGGAATTCGGGCATGAAAGAAGATTACAATTGCACGGAAAACAAGAATATATCGAATTCCATATCTGAAGATGTGAGCACGCCGGAAGAGGTCCTTCAAAATTTGGAGGGTGAGGATCAAGAAAAGGACCAGCGCCAAATTGGAGAAATTCAAGAAAAAGTACAGCACCTTCCAGCCCCGCCTCAATGATAATATCCGACATGTTAACATCTTCCGAAGTAATTGCATGGAGCGTTCCGATTTAAGACAAGCAAGTGTACCGGTCACTCACTCATTTGAACTTACCGATACTAAACCAATTTACCACAGGCCTAGACGTCAACCGCCAAAATATGACCAATTTATCTCAGAGAATGTTACAAGTATGCTGGAAAATGATATCATTCGGCCAGTTTCATCCCATGGTCATTTCCAGTTGTGGTCGCACCAAAGAAGGATGGAAAGCTGCGTTTTTGCGTCGATTACCGACAACTGAACCAGAGAATGATACCCGATCGATTTCCGATTCCGAATATGGAGGAAATCCTCGAGGACTTGAAGGACGGGAGATACTTCACCTCAATTGATCTTTACACTGGTTATTGGCAGATTCCATTGGATGAAAAATGCAAGGAAAAAACAACTTTTACCAGCAAAGCCGGTACATTCAGGTTCGAAGTGATGCCTTTTGGTCTCATGAATGCCCCAGCTACATTCCAAAGAATGATGAACGAGGTTTTGAAAGGACTTCCATTTGCAAGAGTTTA
Organism: Kappaphycus alvarezii; assembly: GCA_002205965.3. Lineage (NCBI taxonomy): Eukaryota > Rhodophyta > Florideophyceae > Gigartinales > Solieriaceae > Kappaphycus > Kappaphycus alvarezii. Next base: position 342,359 of record NADL03000645.1, read on the forward strand.
TATCGATGATGTAGTGATATTCTCAAAAACCTTGGATCAGCACATATCGCATGTCAAGACTGTGGTGGAGAAAATAGCTGCGTACAGCCTGAAAATTAAGTTAAGCAAATGCTTCTTTGCGAAAACGTCTATCCAATTACTCGGTCATATCGTCGATCAAGAGGGAATTAAAGTGGATCCAGAGAAAACGAAAAAAATCAAGTTGGCACCAAGGCCCGCTTCAAAGACGGAGGTTCGAAGCTTCTTAGGACTGGCCTCATATTACAGGAGATTTATCAAAGATTTCGCCAAGACTGCAGCACCGTTACATGCCAGCACAACAAAGAACGGAAAATTTTTATGGAACAAGGAAATGCAAACCGCATTTGAAGAGCTTAAAGATAAGCTATGTGTCCCCCCAGTGCTCATGTATCCAGATTTCAAGAGACCATTTGTTGTGGAGACAGATGCCTCAGAACGGTCTTTGGGTGCCGTTTTGTCCCAAAAAGATGAAAACGGAAGACTACACCCGGTTCAATTCGCAAGTCGCACTCTGAATGATGCGGAAAGGAGATACTCAGTCTGCGAAAAAGAAGCGCTCGCTGTTGTCTTCGCACTGAAAAAGTTTCGCGTATACCTTTTATCACTCGAGAAATTTGTCTTGATAACTGATCACCAGGCACTTAAGACAGCATTCCAAAAGAAAGATGTACATCACCGCTTGGCCCGATGGCTCGACATTTTCGCAGAATATCGGTTTGAAATTGTGTATAGGCCCGGACGCAATAATCAGCCTGCCGACTACCTATCCCGCTTGAGGGATCCACTGATTCCAAATGAAAAAGCTTCCGAGAACATCGTCGGAGTTGCCGAGGTGCAAGTGCCGAACAATAACGAGTACGAAGCTAATATTGACGGACTAATTAAATTCCTGGATGGACTAGAAATGAGAAAGGTTGATATTGAACACAGAAATTGGGTACGTAGGAATCAAAAGGCTTTTACACTATGGAATGGGAAACTCTTCCGACACACGAAAGCCGGTCCTCGACTAGTGGCCCCTTTGAAAGAAAGAATGAAGATCTTGAGGACTTTTCATGATGAGTTAGGGCATTGGGATCTCGAAACAACCAAGAAATTCGTTACTGAGAGATTCTGGTGGCCCAGTATCCATAAGGACGTCTATAACTTCGTGAAAAGCTGCGACAACTGTCAAAAATTCACGCCAATACGAAAGTATAAGACAACTCTAGGCTTTCCAGTTTCCGGTCTCTTTGAAACCTTTTCAATTGACTTTGCCGGCCCATTCAAGGAAACCTCTTCCGGAAACAAATATCTCCTTATAGGGGTGGAACATCTTACTGGATGGCCAATAGCAGTTGCAGTTGAGGAGGCCAATGCTGAAGTGGTCCTGAGATTCATCGAAAAAGAAATAATTGAACCGTTTGGTCTTCCAAAAAGGATCATCTCGGATAACGCACTTTGTTTTACTGCAACTTCACTGCTTCGTTTCTTGGAAGAAAAAGGTATTCAGCTAAAGACAGTTCTCGCATATGCTCCTATGTCAAACGGGAAAGCGGAGAGGATGGTTGGAACCATCAAACGATCAATATCGAAAACTATGTCCGAGAATGAAATCCAGTGGGAAGATGCCTTACCAAAAGTGTTATACGGCTATCGGCGAAGAAGAGGAAGAAGTGGACGGTCACCGTTTGAGCTAATGTACGGAAGAGCTCCTAGAATGTTACAGAGAGATATGGAAACAAATGTTATCGATGAAGAGAGTAGAGAGTCGAACTACTGGCCACTGAAGGCTGGAGATCACACCGCGCGCTAACACAGACAAGAAATAAGAATGAAGAGCCTCCAGTCCAAACCTTTCCAGTCGGCTCTAAAGTACTTGTAGCACACGGAAAAGCAATGCAACAGGCTGTGAAGTGGCCGGCTTTCCAAACAAAGTACTCGAACCCTTGCATCGTCACGGAGGAAAGACACCCGCATTATAAGCTCTGTTCAAGCTCAGGGAAGAGATCAAGGAGGGCAATCCATGCACGTCGTCTGGTCCCTTACCATCAGAGGCCTGAAGAATTCCTTCTCACACAGGACTATGCGCAACCACGAGGCATACTCATCTTTAACTATAGAATGATTCCTATGGGAGGAAAAAGGGCCTGGGAATGGATCATCTCGATTACGCGTGACTACTACGAACTCCACGTAATCGTCCATTTCTACATTAATATATGCCTATGTTTTCGTACGTTGAACGGACCATTGCTACCTCAAGAAGATTTCCGACTATTGATCAGAATTCTATTCTCATTCCAAAACGGAAGGTTCACGGAAGCAGGTCCAGAGTTTGTGGAAGTCATATATCATTACTCTATAGGAAGGTATGGAATGGTAGCTATCGGAGACTTGTCGCAAACATATCTGAACATTATCCGTCCGGTTTACGTATTTCTTAAGAACAACCAAGATGTGCGACTGAGAGGTTACAGCTTGCCCCCTGATATGGAATATCGACTGGTCCCATATCCTCTATGGGAACCTTACGTTGCTCCGCTCAGAAACACAACCTCAGCCGAAGACCAGGATCCTCCCGAGGCCGTGATGATGATACGAGCTGGACCATCAAGTGATCGGGGCGGATCATCGAAGAGAGCAAGGCGTCGGGAGCAGCGAGGAAGATCGCCAAGAAGATCGCCTCAAACACCGCCTAGTCTCCCAGGGGAAACTATGCATCCTTAATTATTGGACGGCTACCAATTAGACGTTGGCTTCGCGAAATGACAGAGGACCCACGAGAAGCAGAAGTAATTTCCTTTTTTGCAATTAGTATTTGCATGTGCTTCCAGACCATTCACGGGGCGCACCTTACTCGTGAGGACTCAGTCCTTATGTTGCGAGTTTTTTTCTCCTTCAGATACCCGTTTCTGGACCCGTTGCCAGAAAAGTTTGCATACTACGTTTATTACCTCACATTTGGAAGGTTTGGAGAAGTGAAACGGGAGGAGCTCATTAGAGAACACTATGAAACCATACGCCGAATCTACGAAACTCTTGACCAAGGAGATGAGCCGGTCATCGCACGGTACACACTCTCTCATCATATTGGAAATGAGCTACTACCATATCCTTATAGTGAACCCTATACTCTCCCTGATGAATGGATAGAACTCCCACAAGAACAACAAGAGCAGTGACGAGCCGGGACGTTCGTCTTGAGCGGGAGGGCGTGATGTGCGCAAATTCGCACACGAAAAAATTTAGATGAGGACCATAATTGTATACAGTATTGGAACTGGGAAGATATTTTTACAGTTTTTGAATTTGCAAGATATTTTTAATTTGGGTGAGTGTGGCAAATTCATCGGTTGATTTTTTATTTTAGGACACGCTGTCATAGTGGATGTCAGTACAGTTCTAGGTTGTGGGTGATACTACGAGTGACTCTGAAAGGTCTATATAATGGCCACATCAATTCCCACCCCTGGCCGATGGGTGGCTGGCATGGGTATGGCACCTAGATATTTACCTTGAGGAAATATCTTCTAATGGTCTCTCTGGTTCACACGATTCCCGTGAATGCGTTTTATGGTATTTAGTATGTTTGATTGAGACTTTAGGATTAGCTGAAAAGTCTATATAAGCTGAGTAAAGTGCTTCCTCCTTGAGAGGTCAAGCAAGTTGGCAGACAACTTCAGGTCAAGCTCCGAGTAGTAGGAAGTTGAGAGTCAACTTCAGACCCTAGAAAACTTTTTCCTAAGCTGGTCGCAGAGCATCAGTGGTAGACCCTGCCCCTTTTATACTTGCTTGTAGCCCTCTCAACTCTCTCCCATATACACTCCTTTTTATTTGTTCAACTATACCACGGTAGCACTTTTGTCGCTCGCAACACCTCCGTCTTGGGGTAGTTGGTTCTAAGTATCTCTTCTCCCGACGATTTACCCCTATCAAGAGCTTTATCTCTTTCGACGGTCGTGGATATACTGTACGTTCCAGTTCGCTTTTTCTCTGGACATACGCTTGGGTAATGTCACGTGTGTATGCAACATGCTCAGGTTGCATTGCTGCAATGCACATGTCAAGGCGTTGTACAAATTTGGATATGGTCGGGGAATTTGTTGGTATATGACGGGTGCCATAATCCTTATATTTTTGTGCAACGAGACGTAAATTTTTGAATTCTGTGCCATCCTCTCTCCTCTCGATAAGGTCTACACATATCGTCCCATAAACACGCATTCCGAATTAAATGTTGCGCTTATCAACCACCTCAAAAACTTTAGACCAGCCAAACCTTTTAGCTCCATTTCCCGAGCCTCTCGGAATTCATTCTTATCTACGGAAGTTATTTTAACATACCTTTAGTCATTTTTTAACGCAGGCAGTTTCAGACGTTGTGGGAACAGGAAGTGAAACCCAGCACCCGCGCCACGCACGCTCCATCACCCACTGAGCAGGAAATGCTGAATGTGCGCCGAGCCACCAAAACTGGCCAAGGAAGAGGCATATGGCAAAGCGGCACACGCCTTAGGCTCCCTAGGGGTCCTTCCTCCAACGACTGACGTCGTTCAGGTCCTCCTCAACAAACACCCACAACAGCCAGAGACCGTCCCCAGTGGAACAGGGGAACATACTTCATGCGCTAATGCGGCCTCATTCCGGGACTTCAGTGAGGAGGAGGTTCTTGGAGCCGTCAGGGGTTTCAAATCGGGATCTTCTGGGGAGGGTCCGGTCTTAGACCGAATCATATCGCGGAACTGCTCAGGTCTCCGTCTTCATCGGGCCCGTCAGGTTTCCTACCAGCGCTCACGGGTATCGTTAACATTCTGGCCTCCGGACGTGCCCCAGCCGCTCTCTCCCCTTGGATATCTGGTGCGCCCCTCACCCCGTTGGCCAAGAAGGACGGGACTCCCCGACCCATCGCCGTTGGTGAAACGCTTCGTAGATTGGTCGGCAGCTGCTTGATGAAACGAGCTACGAGAAAGGCTGCCAACTATCTCCAACCGCTGCAACTGGGTATCGCCACAAGGGCCGGCACCGACACCATCGTCCACAATGTCCGTAGGGTTGTCGACAAGTTTGGGACTAGCTCTGAGTACGCTATGCTCACAGTAGACCTCAAAAACGCTTTTAACCTGTGCAGCAGAACCGCTTTTCTGGACGCCGTCAAACGCCTATTCCCCGAATTGCTGCCATGGGTCTCGTACTGTTACGCAGACGAGCCAGCGTACTTGTGGTCCGGCCCCCAAATCATTCGCAGCATGAGAGGAACACAGCAAGGGGACAACCTCGGTGGACTTCTATTTGACCTTGTCCTGCACCCCGTCGTACTTAAGATCCAGAGCTACTACGATCGGTTAACCAAGAAGACGACACCGTAGGTAACTTGCTGCTCCATCTATGGTACCATGATGATGGATACATCATCGCGCGCCACGACCAAATCGCCCGCGACGTCGAAATACTCTCATCCATCGACGCCACCAACAGGGGACTACACCTATCCCTGCCCAAATGCAGGGTCTGTGGCCTACAGCGCCGCCGGCGTCCTTTCAATGCTTATACCTGAAGGAGCTGAAGCAAGAATATAGCGAGGGTACACGTGTCCTAAACGCCCCCGTCGGTTCTCGGACTGGACGAACAAATTCTTCACCACTCACGTCCAGTCCCTCGAACCGTTCCTCGAAGCTGTCATAGACATTAACAATACGCAAGTGGCTTTTCAGCTTTTGCGCAATTGCTTCGGGTATGCAAGATAGGATACCTCCTTCGTGTGGTGCCACCCTCTTGCACGGCGGAGGGCGCCGCTATGTTTGACGCCATGATAGGGCGATGTCTCCGGACACTCGCCGGAGGAGTACTGGACTCGGATGTATTCCGAGAACTCCAACTACCGGTGAAACCCCAGGACCCTAAGAAACCCACCCTCGGTTTAGGGTTCACATCGGCGAAAAGCATCGCTGGGGCCGCTTTCCTTGCCTCCAGCGCAGCTGCCAACAGGCTGGCCACCGGTATCTTGCCGGCACCCATCACGGATCTTTCGACGTACAATGATGCCGTCCGCGCCCACCGAATATGGTCGATCTCCTGCCTGCCCTCACGACTCCTACTCTTTAGTGTATTTTGCTTAAGCAAAATCCCTCCGCAAAAGACACTAACAGAAGCAGTCTGTTAGGCGCAGATTTTTTTTGTCGCTGTCATCTACAGGCCTATAGTTTACTGTAGTACCTCTCCTTGTCCAAATTTGCTTGTAGTCCCGGTCCTTCCTAGTCCTTCCTGAACCTCGCTTATCATTACCGCGGTCCTCTCCAAATTTACTTCCATTTTATCTAGATATTTTTATACTGTATCTACCCCTCTGAATCGATCCCGAATCAAGGTCTTTTTACCTTTTTGCTTACCTCCTCCTCCAAATTCGTTTTTTTGAGAAAAAAGGCGCACATGCACTACTACAAAAATCCCTTGTAGATTTATTTTACCTATTTCTAATCTATAGAAACTGCCCCGGGAGCCTATTTAAACCCCTTTATTCCAAGTTTTAAACGTCCCCGATCATTTTGCTCATCACATCTCTCCCCTCCACACACCCGAAACACCCTCCATTACCTCCCATTCCCCCAAACCTGCCAAAATGACCAATCCACGCCCCTCGAAAATCATTTCCAAAAATCGCCATCCCCGCCCCCTAAACTATATTCCCCTACTCCTTTTCGGACCTACTGACCGCGAGGACTACCTGCGCCGGCAAACCAAGAAAAAGGCCATCGAGTTCGTGCGTCGCCTCTTTGTCGAGGATGAGGCGGAGGAGGTAGGTAAGGAGCGGGAGTGGGACATCGAGGAGGGAGCTGGGGAGACCTTTGAGGAGTGGGTAGCCCCTGGATTGGTCTATGAAGTTAATAACGAGGAGGATGAGGATGAGGATGAGGATGAAGAGGAGGGTGAGGATGAGGTTGAGGTTGAGGTTGAAGAGGAGGATGAGGATGAGGAGGAAGAGGAAGATGACGAGGATGACGAGGACGAGGACGAGTTGGATGAGAGAAATGGGGGCATGGAAACTGTTGTACTGGTGGGGCCTGGACTGGAGAATATGGATCAAGTAGTGCCGACGCTGAACCGGATGGAGATATCTTTAGTAGTTTAGATATCTCTCAGGAGGGAATAGAGAGCTGTGAGCCATTCGCGGATATTTGTGGGGACTGCTTGGACAGCATGGATATTTTAGAGGAGTTGTTTGGATTTGATTTAGAGAATGGGAAATAAGAGGACCTCATTGATTTTTAGTTTCTTAAGTATCTTCTGTTTAGAGTGTGTCATCCACACAAATTGTTTCTGTGCATTTCCTGGTACCTTCTGTAGTTTTGTTCGGACTTTAGGGTAGCCAAAAGTCTATATAAGCTGAGTAAACCGCTTCCTCATGGAGAGGTCAAGCAAGTTGGCAGGCAGCTTCAAACTCAGTCCCAAATAGTTAGGAAGTTGAGAGTCAACTTCAGACCCAAGAAGCATTTATTTTACCCTAGTCACTAAGCATAGGTGGTAGACCCTGCCCCTTCCATACTTGCTTGTAGACCATTCAACTGTCTTCCCTGTCCACTCCTTTTCGTTCGTTCAACTATACCACGGTAGCACTTTTGTCGCTTGCAACACCTCCTCCTTGGGGTAGTTGGTTCTGAATATCTCTTCTCCCGACGATTTATCCCTAACAATACCATTGCCAATGCTGTGATATCAGTTTCTTTCCCTGCGCTCGGACTTATTTATTACATTACATTCATTATAATAAAGGAAACTGTATGCACTTTGCTAAGCAGAAAAGACTTGAAAAACAAGAATAGATCTAAGTGTACAGAATGACTGTTTACTAGTCATGGGTAAGGTGCAGGAACTATCTCTGGAGAACGATTTTCTGGTCTGTAGATGTTTTTCTGATGAAGTGCGGTTCACGTATGACGATTTAAAGAAACTCCACCGTTCATTCGGCCATCCTACAGTAACTGCTCTTAGCAACCTGATGAGAAGAGCTAGGCCTGAGGAAATTTCAAAAGAAGTACCGGTTGCAATTAGAAAGTTGACCGAGGAATGTAAGGTTTGCGTCGAGAAAGGGCAAATTCCCAAGCGTTTCAAGCTAACAATGGGAAGCGAACAAGCAAGGTTCAATCACACTGTGAATGTTGATATCATGTATGTCAAGAGAAGTAATGCGAGTAAGCCAGAGGTACATGTTGTGGACGAATCAACACACTTCGCATCTGCTAAATTCCTTTCAAATATTTCCTCGAGGGAAGTATGGAAGGCACTAATGATTTGTTGGTCTCATGTATATCTCGGACCTCCTGACTACCTCAGGATTGATCAAGAATCTCAGTTCACGTCGGAAGAATTTATTGGTTCCTCTAATGCTGCCGGAAATGAGGTCATTCAAGAACCAGTAGAGAAACCTGTTTCAATTTCTAACGTAGAACGTTATCACGCTCCGTTCCATTCTGCTTATGAGAAGCTTTCAAGGGACTTAGTCTAGGAAAAACAAGATGAAATTTTACAAATGGCCCTGCACTGCGTGAATGGGACAGTGGGCCCCGAAGGTCTGTGTCCCACACTTTGTGTTTTCGGTGCAATCGCACGCCCTGCCCGCAATCTTGCGTCTCTAAGGCAAATAGCTCGAGCAAAAGCTATTGATGGAGCTATGGCTGAAGTGACCATGGAACAAGCTGAAAGAAAAGTCTCATTTGGTCTGAAGTATCGAGGTCCTTTCTGAGGGCAAGTAAATGGCTTAGATCAAATAATGTTTGGGGACCTTGTGCGAGTCTACAAGGAAAAATCTAAGACATGGGAAGGACCATTCCGTTTTATCTCCAAGGATGGCGAGACGATTTGTGTCCAGCTCCCAAGAGGCCGAAAATTGTTTAGATCCCATGTGGTCAAACCGGACAAGTCAGCAGGCAGAGCTCCACCGAGTGCAATACAAGACCCAGCCAATTTATCAGATGAAGTGATAATTGCATTAAAAAAGGGGGGAATTTTTGGGTTATTTTAATGCATGGAAGATGTGGTCTGTTATATCCACGCGGCTAATGCGTTATGTGGGATAAGTCGTCGCTGATGGGTAACACTACAGTACAGTACATGACATTCCTTACAGAGCCGGCTCAATGCCGGCGAGCAGGCATGCCGCGTTGGACATGACGGCCGCAGCAGCGTGCCTTTGGGTAAGCACCGCTCTAACCATCCCATAGGTCTCCATCGCTCGAACGGCCACGTTCCGCGCAACATCGGTCTAGCACCGCGTACTCGTCTGGGTGCCAGCCTCCAAGGGTGGATATTGGGATAGGCACAAGCCTCCCTCTAGTAGCAGTCGCGAGCAGTGGTTCATACCTTCTACGATTGGCGGAGATGGCTGCGTTGAGGGAGGTGAGTGGGTTGAAAGTACGCACTCTCCTATTGGAGGGCGCAAGGGGATTGACGAACGTGACGTCAAAAAAGTCCGTTCCTCCGTTGCTACCCATTGCCTCGATATCCGGCCTTGTGCGGTGAAGCCCTGTCGCCGCTCTATAGCCGGATGACGGGCTGCCTTCTGCAGGTCTTGGGCGAGGAGGACGACTTGACGGTCGTGTCGTCGGGTGCGGTGCCCACCATGCAGGCAGTGCATGAGGTGATCCCCGTGGCAGTCGAGGACCTCAGGGCAGTTTGGGCGTGGGAACGGCGTTTCTGGGGCGAAGAGCGGGACTTGGAGGTAGTACTGGAGCCACACTGAGAACTCATGGGCGTCCGTATTGGTCTTGAGGCCGGGGCACGGAGCAAGATAGACCCATTTCTTTGTGCCGGGAAGGCCATTAGAAGCCCGAAAAGCTTGCCTTCGTTGGTCGCGGAGAGAAATCTCTTGTTGAACTGCCGCATAGACTGTGTTAGGGATAAATCAGCAGGGGAAGAGATCCTCAGAACCAATTTCCCCAAGAAGGAGGTGTTGCAAGCGACAGAAGTGCTACCGTGGTATAGTTGAACGAACGAAAAGGAGTGGATAGGGAAGACAGTTGAATGGCCTACAAGCAAGTATGGAAGGGGCAGGGTCTACCACCTATGCTTAGTGACTAGGGTAAAATAAATGCTTCTTGGGTCTGAAGTTGACTCTCAACTTCCTAACTATTTGGGACTGAGTTTGAAGCTGCCTGCCAACTTGCTTGACCTCTCCATGAGGAAGCGGTTTACTCAGCTTATATAGACTTTTGGCTACCCCTAAAGTCCGAACAAAACTACAGAAGGTACCAGGAAATGCACAGAAACAATTTGTGTGGATGACATACTCTAAACAGAAGATACTTAAGAAACTAACAATCAATGAGGTCCTCTTATTTCCCATTCTCTAAATCAAATCCAAACAACTCCTCTAAAATATCCATGCTGTCCAAGCAGTCCCCACAAATATCTGCGAATGGCTCACAGCTCTCTATTCCCTCCTGGGAGATATCTAAACTACTAAAGATATCTCCATCCGGTTCCAGCGTCGGCACTACTTGATCCATATTCTCCAGTCCAGGCCCCACCAGTACAACAGTTTCCATGCCCCCATTTCTCTCATCCAACTCGTCCTCGTCCTCGTCATCCTCGTCATCTTCCTCTTCCTCCTCATCCTCATCCTCCTCTTCAACCTCAACCTCAACCTCATCCTCACCCTCCTCTTCATCCTCATCCTCATCCTCATCCTCCTCGTTATTAACTTCATAGACCAATCCAGGGGCTACCCACTCCTCAAAGGTCTCCCCAGCTCCCTCCTCGATGTCCCACTCCCGCTCCTTACCTACCTCCTCCGCCTCATCCTCGACAAAGAGGCGACGCACGAACTCGATGGCCTTTTTCTTGGTTTGCCGGCGCAGGTAGTCCTCGCGGTCAGTAGGTCCGAAAAGGAGTAGGGAATATAGTTTAGGGGGCGGGGATGGCGATTTTTGGAAATGATTTTCGAGGGGCGTGGATTGGTCATTTTGGCAGGTTTGGGGGAATGGGAGGTAATGGAGGGTGTTTCGGGTGTGTGGAGGGAGAGATGTGATGAGCAAAATGATCGGGGACGTTTAAAACTTGGAATAAAGGGGTTTAAATAGGCTCCCGGGCAGTTTCTATAGATTAGAAATAGGTAAAATAAATCTACAAGGGATTTTTGTAGTAGTGCATGTGCGCCTTTTTTCTCAAAAAAAACGAATTTGGAGGAGGAGGTAAGCAAAAAGGTAAAAAGACCTTGATTCGGGATCGATTCAGAGGGGTAGATACAGTATAAAAATATCTAGATAAAATGGAAGTAAATTTGGAGAGGACCGCGGTAATGATAAGCGAGGTTCAGGGAGGACGAGGAAGGACCGGAACTATAAGCAAATTTGGACAACGAGAGGTAGTACAGTAAACTATAGGCCTGTAGATGACGGCGACAAAAAAAATCTGCGCCTAACAGGTATAATGCCTGCTTCCCATACCGTTTATACATCGACTATCCTTGTTCAGTTCAGCAAGCACATTTTGCTAACGACAGTAAGCGTGATACTATTGTAGGCTCATGACAATGCGGTGACTCGCACCAGTGTCGGTAGTAATTCCGTTGAACTCAGGTTCCCTTTCATCGGCCTGTAATGCTGCCTCCATGTTTTCCATTTCCATTTGAAGTTGGCTCAGGAAGCTGCAACTGTGGAGAAAGGTTCTACTAGCGACCGTATACTGTAAAGACTCATTTAGCTGGGCAATTTCATCTGAAATTATTCCATAGTTCTCCATATTTTCTGTTTCGTCTGAGGAATTCTCAGAGTCATCCTCACCATCGTCAGCAAGAAACACCTCGTAAACGTCCTCTGCTGGGACAAAAGCATCGTCCCCTTTGAGTTTTTGCAGTGCATGATCGATTTCATGCTTCGGATGAAATGTAAGGGCTAAATGTTGCTGTCCGCAAAAAAAAACACCCCTAACCTCCGCAAGGCGTTTTCGAGAGAGATATCGAGAGTATTTCCTTCCTGATGGCTAGTTTATCCGCCGTTCAGCTAATCCACCATATCTTTTTCCGAGTGCAAAGTTAGCCTCATTTTCAAACCCCCTGTGCTCGTCAGCCGACCTTGGTTCGCTCGATAACAATGATGCAATCTTTTGATTTGCGTCGTGTGCTGTACCCGGTAGCTGTACCTTTAGTGTCCTTTTTATGTGTGGTATATCCACAGAGCTTAGGAGTTGATCACGTAAAAAATATGTCATCGCGATAGCGTGGATCCAGTTGTCGTTGGATCTTATTCAGTCTCGCAGACATATCCCGAAACACTGAGAGTTGAGAGTTATCAGGACAGGCCCTAAATCAAGCCGTGAGCTTATTATCATGCCATTCTTGCAAAAGTCTTGCCCTCTGTTCTTCAGATGTGAACCATGATATCATCATGTCAGTTGCTTCATCGTAAGTTGACACGCGCTTTGAACATGTGCCCCGTAGTATAATAGTGCGTCTCCATCTAACATAGTCGGAATTCCTTTCAGTTTTTTCTCATCCGACAAGCAACACATTTCATAAGCTAGCTCATAAACTTCGATCACTCCTACTAAATCTTCATTGCAGCAGCGATTATACTTCTTCCTTGTCCCAAAGCCCTTGAGGAGTCTGATGTGCGCAAATTTTGCGCACGAAAAAAAATCTAGAGGAGGACCAAATTTGGATACAGTATCGGGATTTGGAAGATATTTTTACAGTGTCTGAATTTGCAAGATATTTTTAATTTGGATGAGTGTGGCAAATTCATAAGTTGATTTTTTTTAAACACACGCTGTCAAAATAGATGTCAGTACAATTCCAGGTTCTGGGCGATACTAAGAGTGACTCTGAAAGGTCTATATAATGGTCACATTAATTCCCACCCCTGGCCGATGGGTGGCTGGCATGGTTATTAATAGCCTCTCTGGTTCACACGATTCTCTTGAATGTATTTTATGGTTGTTAGTATGTTTGTTTGAGACTTTAGGGGTACCCAAAAGTCTATATAAGCCGAGTAAACTGCTTCCTCTTGTGGAGGTCAAGCAAGTTGGCAGACAACTTCAAGTCAAATCCCGAGTAGTAGGGAGTTGAGAGTCAACTTCAGACCCAAGAAACCTTTTTCCTACGCTGCTCACAGGGCATCAGTGGTAGACCCTGCCCCTTCCATACTTGCTTGTAGACCTCTCAACTCTTTTCCATATACACTCCTTTTTATTCGTTCAACTATACCTCAGTAGCACTTTTGTCGCTCGCAACACCTCCTTCTCAGGGTAATTGGTTCTGAATATCTCTCCTCCCGACGATTTACCCCTATCATAGTCCTTGTAAACCTGCAGAACGCCGCAATGGATCCAATTTGGATTCATAATCTGTTTTTCTATCATTTTGATGGCGTTTATTATCCGGAGCATTCTCCGTTACCTTCTGAGATGTATCGATGTGATTATTTTAATCAGCATCTCTTGTAGTAATTGGTCCCTCTGCAGTATTCCTACCGACTTGGTTACTTGTCAATTCTTTATCCTTGTCCTGCTGGCTTTCCTTCCCTAATTTAGGACATTTATCTTTCTTCCGGCAGTCAACCAGAGCCTTCTTCCTTGCATATCCCCTTCTACAGCAAACATCAACCCCACGTGCGATTACAATTGTACGAATCTGATTCGCGTCGTCAGTGTTCAAATGTTTTAGCCCAATCTCAGAAAAATCGTAGGTAAAGTCACACCAAACCGCCTCTGCAATGCCATTCGGAGTTTTGATTTGCATTTGGCACCATGCATCTACATGGTACCTCAGTTTCTCCTTATATAATCCCCATTATTCTCCAGTTGAACCTGCATCCGGTACCTTTGGGTCAGAAGTAAGCCAGTCTGATGGTTCGTGTACCAATGGATCGTTACCACCTAATCCTTCATTTAGTGTTTCACCTCCAACAGGTCCACCAATTCCGCGCCCAGTAGTTTCACCCGTACTTTCCTTTGGTTTTCTGCTAGTTTATAGCTTCGAAGCACTAAAGTTATAGAACTCTTACAGAGCAATGCTTGGAGATAAATCAGGAGTAAATACCTTGTTACTTCACAGACTTGTCTCGGGGTAGTCAACGGTAATACTAAATCCTGTACCTTGCGATATTTCCGGGGGGATGTATCCCGGAGTAATCGCCTGATCCAGGTGAACACAGTGCGTTATTTCAGGGGACAGGACTTTCCCGGGGTTATCGCTCATCTGTAGACCTTCACAGATCGCTTTGTTGGCCGGGAACTTGAGATCCAGGGCTTGCACAAAGAAGTGGCTGCAACAGGAGTGATCCTTGCGAGCAAGTTTATTGGTTGGCTTGTGTGTGTGTAAGGGTTAGTTCTTTTTCCCTTTTTGGAACTAGCTAGCTAACAATTCTATCCTTAAGTATTGCTAGAAGACTGGGCTATCGTCTCAAACCGTCCCGTCCAGAATTACATTCCAGAGAGATAATGTAACCTGTGGGCGCTTGATACTCCCATGGTTAGTCCCCGTCATCAGCGCACTGATCGTGCACTCCACTACGGATTAAGTGTTGAGTCGCAGTTGGGATATTTCACCAGGTGCGATCTAAACTGTTGGCCAGATCATCCACATGTGCTTCATATAATTCATCAAAATCGATACACGCTTGGCTGTGATCTAATATGCGACAGCCTCGATATCACAGAACTCGTCACCTTTATCTTTTAAGGATTAACCCATCATATGGGCCTCCCTTGACATTGTATCCAGCTCTTCGAGGTCTCTTCTAGAAAAATTTATACCATCATTGTGATCTGAATACTCGCTGATGCAAAATATGTTTGGAATTATCGCGTTCTTAAGGAAGTATGAGGTAGAGCTATCTGGTAGAGGTGTGAAGGTTACTCTGTACAGAATGTAAACAGTGATAAAGAGCGTCTCTGCCCAGGCGATTATGGGAAGACTCTTGTGATGCAACATAGAGCGGACTTGGTTGATAAATGTAAGATTTATTCGTTTAGGAACAACAATTTCAGAGGCGTGTGTGATATAGTGAGCTGATGTTGAATACCTTCTGAGTCGAGGAAATACTTGAAAGCGGAAGAGAGATACTCCCCGCCATTGTCAGATTGAAAAGCTTTGAGAAGGAGATGTTCTTCTTCAGGAGCGGTTTTATGACATTCAGAAAGGTGAAATTCCCTTAGAGATCGATCAGTATGTCTTTATGTGAGTTCCTTGTACTTTTTGGAAGATTATAGAACCTTTGACTTGTGCGACAAAGTCTAGAGGGTCTTTTATTTGGATTAGTCGTCAATAAATGTTACTGAAAACCTTGCGCTGCCAAGCGAAAGAGTCTCGACAGGTCCCAAAGCATCTGAGTGAACTAACGCATTAAAGTTTGTAGAGTGAGTATAAATAAAGGCTGAAACCAGTCAGCGAAGGCTGAACACTGGTAGATGAAACAAGGACTTAACAGAACAGTATCAGGAAAAGAGGATAACTTCGAGTGACTTTTGACTGACGGAGATGTACCACCCATCTCTTCTGATCCTCAAGGCATTCTAGCATTCTTAAGATTGCAAAATATCATCATTATCTCATGCTCTATCTATCTGATCTGTCACAGATCAACAACTAGTAGGCAACGAGTGGAGAGCATTAACAGCATCCAAGAGTGCATGCCTACAGCTGGAATGATGAGCTTTCTTCCAGCTAAAATTGATTACAGTTGTAACAGCAGAATTATTACAACCGGATGTAATCACGTTTCAAACAACAAAGCATTCTGTAAGTATTACACAGAGTATTCCTTGTTTTAGAAAGTGGGGCACGATGAGACTTTACAAGGGCAAAAACAACGCAAGAGTCATTCTCGTGAAATTTTTTTTGAGCTCATCGCCCTATCTGGCCCCATTTCTGATCATTGAACTGATTGCACTGCTGTTTAAGTTTGCAAGTCGTCCATGCAATGTTGAAAGGAAGGTAAGCAAGGAAATCTCTGAAGCAGCAGTGATTGATGAGTTTTACGCATACATCCAATGCACATAAACATTTAAAAAGTGTTACATTGGCAAAAATAGAGCATATTTTGCCATTGAAGAGAGAAAACTCCTTGCGATCGAAATAATAGTTGATCCCTCGATCTGCAATGGAAGATGCTGGAAACAAGTGATAGATAGCCCACGCTCGGGCCATGCGAAACATTATTCTGCATGAATTTGACTGTTGTGCAACTCCGTTGAGGAGTTCGGATTACATCTTCTGATCCTTCGATGGGCGCAGAAGAAAAAGCTCTCAGATCCAGTGCTGAAAGGAATGAATAGGGATTGTACGTAGTGAAAGCTGAGCGATCATGCGACACATGCCAAGTGCATCCTGAATCAATAACCCAATCATTCCAAATTTGGATTGATGTGCCAACGGTCTGTAGTACAAAATTCGTCTGTCCGGAGAGACTGAGAGGACAGCTGTAACTCCCGATACCACTGGCACCCTGAATAGATCCTCTTTTAACGTGACGTGCTGCTCGAACTCCTTTGGTCCGGACATCCTCCGCAAGAAAATATGGTGACCAACGAAGGAATCCCTCGGCTTTGAGACCAAGGCAGGAAATGGAGATCGATAAATAGGAGCGAAAAGAAGAGAAGCCGGAAAGAAAGGTTCAATGGAGAGAAAAGTCGGAACCCTTGCAGATGGAGGAGCAGATGAAAAAAGAGAGCATTAAGCGACAAGTAAGACTGAGAAAAAATACCTGGAGACATATTCGGCTGAACTATAGTAGAAAGAGCACGATCGGAAGACGGAGAAATTAAAGACACAAATTTGATGGAAGGAGCTGGTTTCGTGTTCCGACTTCCTTAGTTTGCCTTTTTGATGCGAGTAGATGAAACAAGAAACGGCCTCTCTGGGGACATTTTATCTGTCGGTAGACTGCGTATGGATGTTCTCCAAGAGGTCTAATGTAGTATGTATCGAGCATGTATGGATCGCAAGGTAAGCTTGTAGACATGTTCCAATTTTCCTCCAGAAGTTGCCCACATGCCTTTCTCAAGATCCAAGCGTGTCCCTTTTTCGATCGAAAACCCGTCTAAATACGTAAATTTTGCACTTTTTCAATGCTTTTAGAAAAACATCTCAGTTTGAAACTACTTTCAGTGGGTGTGAAACTTGCTTTTTCTGTATGGATTTATCTCGTTCATTTCTATATCGCACTCTCTACTGTACCTTAATGTTTCACTATGAAAAAATCGTTTACAAGTCAGCAGTTAATACGTGTATTACGACAACATCGTCTATAAATCAAGCGGTTTCATTGCTCACGTCAGATTAGATTGGGCTTGGACAAATCCATGCCTCTGTACATCTGTTAGAAGGCCTTTTTCATGTTATAATCTGCCCCAAGGCTATCTCTGAGGTCCCCGCTGCAAAAAATCCAGTAGAAAGCGATTATGCCCATCTAACGTTATCCAATCTTCTTCCGGTAAATTGTGTACTTCTCGGAGCGGATCTAAGAAAGCCTCTTCCGCCCGCTCCTCTGAAACTAGTTTAAGCGAAAAGGATACCAATTATCGACAACGAATACTGAGTTTGCAATTATCACTATGTCCAACACTGTTGCATTTTGGGAAATAAGCCCCGTAATACGATCATTATGATCAACCTGTTTTAAATATGTTATTCTCAGGCTTGAGACCCACTTCCTAATGAAAAGTTGTTTCCTCACGTCTTCATCACCCAGGTAAAAGTCAAATTCCATAAACTTTAAGACTCTTTTATACCATGTACCATACCTCAGTATGTTAGAATGAATTTCCTTCTCCGCATTGATGGAGGTACACTCAAAAGAGTCGTAAAAGCTCCTCTCGGTTCCATCGGACGTCTTCTGCTATACAGAAAAAACCAACCTTTTGCCAGTCATCGTCACGGGACATTTTGACACCACCGTATGTAATCAATGTGTCCTCCGTCACCGCTTCTCGGGCCTCACTTATGGTCAAACCAATATCAAATTATATGTAAGAAGAAAGCAATACTAGACGTCGTATACCCATATTTCCGCGTAATTCCAGCCTCCCACTTCACATCGGCTTGAGCGTGATGATCTGGTAACCATCAATGGAATTATCGGAATGATCTTCAGACTTCAGCATTTAGACGGCGTTCCTTGCCATCTATTGATGTATAGGTTACGAAATAATCTTTTTAAAACAAATTGAAGCTGTCGAGGAATTTTGCAGACTGACTCATTGATTCGGCTGCACTTGACCGGGCTTTTAGTTTATTCTTGATAAAGCCAATGTACGTCTCAACCCAAACCTGGTTATAGTTCGCTAGTAGCCCACTGCTGTCAACATTTTTCGCCAAGTGAAAAATTAAACGTAGAGCGAGCTTACAAAAAACCACTCTACTTGGATCCTTCCGAAAGAATTGCGCTCAAAACATGAAAAAAAGGAAACCAAATGAACTGATCGTTCATTCAGATCATACTTGCAGAGTGTCCCGCTGGAACAGAAGTCAAAAAGTGTCGTAAATGATCGGAGGCCTTTTAGAATTGAAACGACTACATGTCCATCGAGCAAAACGAGCCAGTACATTAGAACAAAATGCTTCAACTCTGATGCTTTCAAAAATATTTTTAAAGCAGTTGGGCGTGGTTTAGAACTAAAGCCAGAATAAAATGTTCCTCTATCCACTTGCGCCTGCACCTCATCTATCATATTCCAGCTAGCCTTGCTGATGATGTAGAGCTTCTCCTCTCCAAATAGTACCTGATATTAGTTATTGTCGCCTCTTTGAATTAAAAGCATATCTTTAGCAATATTCATACCAAAATGCATTGTGTCCAGCGAAAAAGGATTAAAGGGTACTAAACTCGGCAGGGAAAAGATTTCTATCTTTTCACGAATTCAAGACTCGATAGAGACGCGTTGCCTCTGAGCAATCGAAAGAGCAGAGCTCCTCGAGATCATTCCCTGTTTTGCACGCATCATATTAGGATCAAGAGACCGTAACTATGAAAAATTATACAATCGCATTACTCTCACCCGCAAGGGCTCAACTGCAACCCGCCCATTTGATGGAAAGTAGTACCTTTCGATGGTCTGTGGTAGGACGATTGGAACTCGCGGAAATGTAATGCGCACTTTGCAGAAGTACCGTTAAGACCATAATACTTTGCAAAGGCCTGCGGGTCGAGTGTCATTCAAAGTACATTTACACAGACGTGGCCCTCAGTACTGTCGTAAAAAAACATTTCTGTGCCTTATTTTGAGTTAATCTCATAAGTTTCTGGTACGAGTGGGGAGAATTAAGTGCTTTTGGGGGCTAGTTTTTTCCTCCCAAATAAGAAACCAAACTGTATCACGTTGATCATTAGAAACCGATGTGTTGGGGAGATTTTCATGTTCAGTGCAAAAATTTCCAGTTTTCATAGCTTTGATTTCCCAAAGCCTGAAAGTCATCGGTGGAAAGTGCAATAAAGATACCAAAGATGCAGCCCACCTTTCCACCGTGAAGATCTGCAATTCTCGTGAAAAGTGAACCATCTGTGCATTGCTCATGGAAATCCGTATCCATTACATCCAGCGAATAATCGCCGACACATGCATCTTTCCGATGGAAAAAAAAGAAAAAAAAGAAAGCCATTATAGGATCCCTAAACCACGCAAGAATCCGTGGAAGTAAGAAGACTTATTTGAAATATCCGAATTTTGCCGAAAGAACTTGCTCGCAGCACACCTGTTATCGTTGAGCAACACCAAGTTCTTCATTCTACGCGCAGATCTGCAAAATCGTTCTCTAGCACATCTTTATATCCAATATTCATTAAATTCATTGGTCATCGTGCCAATATTTGAGTTACTAAACCTGTTCGGAGATTTCGGCAAAGGAAAGCCCCAAATGAGAATATCCAGGACAATACGAGCCCGGTCAGTCAAGATGTGAACATATTCATCACTGTGTGTCGTTACTCACGGAAATAAATTGCTGGACACAGACAGCGCCATCAAAATACATCATATATGAAGTATGAAAATTTTCATGAGGATAGAACAAACGACGAGGACAGAAGTCGCAAAGCTAAGAAGATGATTTGAAAGTGGTTAGGAATGGTCTTATCAAAAGAAAGGAAAGAGGCCAGTAGTTATGTTATGGCGTGAACACTTAAGCCGAAGCACCGATATTCGTGATGCAAGGTGTGATCGAAGAAATTTCGGCGGTAAACGGGCTGCGCATTTACAAACGGGCATGACACAATTTGGCCATTAAGACATTCGAGTCTCAGAGGGTGGCAAGGAAAGCATTTAAGCATCAACCAGAAAGCAAGAAAGTTACCGTTAGATTTAGAGGAAGCGCTAAAGGCAGGAAAAAGACGGCTCCTCGCCCAGATTGATGTGCAGTTCTACGAAAATGACTTTTGAAACCCCAATGAACATTTATGTGGCATATATTCCACGAATAAACCACATATTCCAACCCTGAGCTATGAGAGTGAAGCCATCAATCAAAAATATCAGAACCGATTGCGTGAAGATGTTAGCTTCGGAGACCATATTTGCTCAAATAGCTAAGAAAAGCGCCAAAAAGCGTTTAAGAAAGCGAGTTTGGACACTTCTGCCGCTGTTGGACAAGATACGACGCATAATCGGAGGCTGAAAGTGCAGAGGATCGACGTTGAGGTGAAATTAAGAATTCGGACACACCTCCGAACTCGGAAATGCTTGTATTTAGTCGGGGAGAGAGTAATGAGTGCAATTAGTTCACTTATGGTACACCTCAAGCACCTGCAAATTCCACAGAAGGATCAAAGGGCGACTACGAAAAGAATAAAGAGAATACAAAAGCTAAATCGGCAGATTCGCATATTCACGTAGAGGAAGTCAGTCCGTTCTTCAAGGATTTGAAATTAGCAGGCAGCACCCAAATTTAAGGATCGCACTGGCCGTGGAAATAAAAACCAAAATTGCACGGTCATGACGGCACGATATAGTTTATCAGCCCTCCTCATATTCGCAAGTTCCCCACGCAGGTACGGTTAACGGAACGGTAAAGTAGGGCCCGGAAACTTCGTTAGGATGCACTTGGATAAGGAGAGATATTATTGGCGACTGTCAATTTCGTTAAACTTGGATAGTAATGACAATCCCTTCTAGTCATCAAGGCTTCTATCCATACTTGAAGTTTGATTTGCATGCATGAAGGCAGTGGACAGAATTATGATTTCGAGGGTGCCTAACGGGACTTAAATTATTAATTTGAAGTTATAAAAGGAATAAACATTGCCTACGCACTGATATTATGCTCCTACGGGTTGCAATGCATGAAAATCTTAGCGGAATATGCAGGACTCGATTGCGCTGCTCTTGAAGGTATAGCAGCGATCCTTGACATGAAAGCAGAGGCGGTGGTATTTTAGTAAGCCGTAACCGCCGCCAAGAATCCTCCGGTAAACCCTAACCTATCGGGTCAGTTCACTCGTTCCATCCCACTTTCGACAAATGGCTAACTTTCCAACATATCCATGAAACGTCTGGCTCATAAATCCAAGGGCAGTACAATATTTGCATACTTGCAATGCGCGGAGATTTGATAACAACCAATTTGAGGAAGTTTAGAGAGTCATTAACTGACCTCTGACTTTTCTCCTCGAAAAAATTTACAATATAAATATTTAAACTGCTCTAAGGAGGCTTTTGGAAAGTGATGGCACTTGGAGTTGCAGTCAAAACATAGAAATTGAGAGACTTTTTTTGCTCTGACAACCATACTGCTTTCTATACCGTTGCGTTTGAAACTCATATTGTGCCAAGTTGGCAAAAATCTTGAAACGCATGCAGATATGCGTTTCTGGCTCTGGCATGTCGATGGAGTCAAGATAGAACGTCATTGGCTTGATCTCGTTTTGCTACTAAAAATATTAATTATTCATATGCGCTTAGAATAGTGGTATACAGGGTTTCGGAAAGTTGCCTCACTTTCACATTGCTGGAGTATTTCGAGATTTTTCATTGGCTGCAAACTCTGTCATTGTGAGAGTTTTCCAATCATCAGCTTAGCTTATGTCGAGTACCTTCGATATAGGTGAACCGTGAACACCCCTTATGGGGTTTTTGGCAGGTTCCCAGAGAACGAGCAGTATCCAGAGCAATAAGTCCTCTACAAGTCTATGGTATCGCGAACAGATACACGGGAATTTGAAATATCAAGAAATGGTGAATCAGGACGATTTATTCATTCAAAACAGCCAATCGTGACTTCTACCAACTTTTAAGCTAAATTTAGAACATGCTGTTCTACATCAGATTTGTTCGTTGGTCAATTACATGCCTTCGAGTCACTCTCTAGAAAGCACACGTCTTTATCGCTAGAAGCACCATTATTGGTACCCAACATTATCCTGCATATTATCTGGCGCAGCTCGGACCAAGTTTTACATATACTCGGCACAATGAGCATGAATTTTGGATTGCTGCACTGAATATCCGAGAAGCCTATTGTCGCCTTGAGAAACCAGAAACTGCACCGCAGAGGAAGCTTAAGTCACAGTCCGAAATATCTCAAGTACATTGGAAAAAGTAACCTGTCGAAGCAGAAAGCAATCATGGTGACAATTCTTGTGAGATGACTCTAATGAGCACCGTAAAGAATCTAAGAGCCGATTTTTGAGGTTTGTTTACAGGAACTGATATCCTATCAAACAGAAGGCCTAGCATAGTCCAAAGTTTGTTCAGCGGCACGCAGTTGTGTGGCGCATTTGTGGGAACATTTCACCGAGGTTAGAGCGTTCCTGTGGATTGTTTCATTGGATGATATTGAAAAGCAAAAAGCCAGTTTCTCGACGAAGTAGAGTCTTATTACCTGCTGTTGATATTTGACGTGACAATCATCTGGCTATAGCGCTTCTCAACGCAAGAGGAATGAAAATAGCCGGCACCAATGAGAATAGAGGATGTGCAAATAATGGTGATAAAGAAACGAAAAATATCCACACTACCGGTAACGAACTGGATAGTGTTAGGACCTATGGTGATAGACAGGGTGGCCAGATGCTTCTAGAAAAGGATACGGAAATGGAAAATACGCTGCAAGAATTACTGTCTCATTTCAGCACATATTTTATTTAGACTCTGCCCGACTTTTAGAGCGAGCTTTTGGAGCAGTTTGTCAGGAGCGTCTGGGCTCTGTTCTCTGTTCTCGCGAAAAATCTGATATGGCCCGTATGAGTACCTTGTTTCCAACTACTGGTGTTGAGGATGACGTCTTGGATCTTTCAGCACTTCCACAAATACCACAATCTCAGCAGTCCACCCATCAACCAGCGCCAAAACCTCGTCACGCTAACGAAACTTCTCTCTAATATAAGAAAAATGAGTTGGAAGACCATAAGGAGCCCAGCATGAAATAGAACCTAGAAAAATCCTTTCGAAGATATTACTGACTTTGCCTGAACGATTGAAGCTTCGAATTCTCGAAAACGACGAAAGGAGCCTTCTTCGTTCTCTTCCCGCATTAGGGGCGGATCGCGAATCTTTGAATCTACGCAGTCTGCATATCCGACAAGTGTTATTGGTAAGAGTGATTCCGTGGGCAGATATCAGTCCACATGGGTCGGGTCTCGTGATTTCACCAACAGAGGTTATCCTACTGAAGAATTCAGACAATTTCAAAGTAGATACCCAACGATGAATGCCAGTAGGGCTGGAAATCTAAAGCATCAACGATCAATAATAATTTGAGCAAGCAACCAGTTTTTGAAAATGGCATTACTGCCAAGCTCCCTCGTCGTAATTAAAGCGATAGCGAGTAAAAATTACTTAAAATTACTAGAGTTGAACCATTCTGTACATATTCAAGCCGAAAAAAAGAGGGAGCTTTCGCCTAGACAGGAGCGTAATATGAAAAATATTTTGGGTTTAAGATTGTTTACGAAACGTTTTGAAGAACGTTGCTCCTCAAAAACGCCATTGAAGGTGGTTTGCTTGGTGATTTTGAGACATTTTCGCTCCCTCCCGCGATCGGCAGCCGTGCAAAAACTCAGCTAAGAGATCTCAACAAATACCAATCTGTAGCTCCATCACCATCACCACCGTTGATGGCGTGCAGCTGTTCTAAGCCAACTGCGACATCGATGAATACAGGTGACTAGAATCTTGAACGCGAAATGCTGCGAAGGAAGCAGTAAGAAGATATTAGAGTCCGTGCGGACGAGGAATTTGCGACTGCTCCACAGCGAGATCAGAGATACAACGCGACAGGGGCTACGAAAGAGAAGGTTAATCAATGGACAGGCAATGGAACACCCCATGGTAATTTGCGAGGCACATTTTGTTTGCCTCTCTAGTGTCTATCGGTCATAGCACTGTCATCATATGAAGACAGTTTCCTTTACACTTTGGAAAGGTGGTTTTTTGGAAGCCCGAAATATTTACTGCAACAAATGACTTTCATAACTTCTTTGGAAGAGCGGAAGTTGGTGATGAAAAAATGGTCTTGTCTAAACGGAGTTCAACAAACTTTAAAATATTGTTTCGATCGGCGATCTACACCCGGAAACTAATGCAAAGGGACAAAATTTGCGCTGAGGTAAAAAAATTGTATTGAAAAAGAAGTGCGAATAGTAGTCATTATATGAGAACAACAGTCTTATAGACACTACTTGCTTTCCTTAATCTCGTTTCTACCTGGTAGGCGGTGAGTATGATAGTCCGAAAGGCTAATGCGCATTCAAATGTTATTATGAGGCAGTTTTGTAAGTAAAATGGGATCAAATAGGATCGAAGGATCTTCCTCAACACCAGCAAGTGCTCGCGGATCTTATTTTTGATGAACTAAAGAATGAGCACGAAATAATGACCTCAGAAAAAGAAGGAATGCCGCCTCGACCAGACTTTTTAGGGCCCAAGGGAGGCGTTAATTACAACTGTTTTGAGGGTATGGGCGGAATAGGCAGACATGGGATGTTTCATGTAAACAGCATGAAAAACATGGAAAACTTGGGACGAGGTGGAATGGGAATGGACGGGATGAGTAGGAGGATGGTGATAAGTATTAGACGAGGAAAAGATAAAATGGGCTGGGCGGGCAGGATGGTCAACATGGGAATGATGGGCATGGGAGGCATGGGGAATAGAGGTATGGGAGGTATGGGGATGTATTATACGAGTATGATTGTTTTTGCCTGCGCAGCTCAGTCCCGGCGTCCAGGAACAGGAATAGGTAGCATAACACTGAGATAAGGCTTCGGATAACAGCAAAGGCGATGAACAGATAAATTTAAGGTTGTTTTCAATTTATTCTAAAATTTGCTTCAAGTCCAATACTGCCCCTCACGACAGATGGGCAGAATTCTTCTCCAGCGATGCTCATTAATGATACAGGGAGCCATGAGTCCAAAATAAGACGATGCGTTGTTCTTTGACGCCCTCCAAAACTCTCTGTAGTGGCCCAAAGTACGAATTATAGAGCAAGCTAATTTAAAAGAGTTTCTGAAAATTAAAGCACACGAATATATGCTCTGTGGATGGCACCTTGAACATACACGTACCGTTCAGATGCCATACATTTCCAGTCCATCCATAGCAAAAACTGGACTATACTCAGTATCCTCCTGAAATCATCCTATAATCCTATATATATACAATCGGTGCACCAAAAGTGCTCTACACGCAGAGATATTGTCTACTCAGGCTTCGAGCGAATTTTGATGCGCTTCTTCGACGACTTTCTGGCAGCAGCCTTCTTCCCTTCAAGGGCAAGGATATGCCGAAGGAAGTCTTTTTTCGGAGGAAGAGAAGGAGAGATGACAATTATGTCTGGGTGGAAGCTGTAGAAGGGACGTCACCATCCCCGCCGTCAGATTCGATGGCTGAATCGTCGATGAAGCGACACTGAGGACAATTTTATTATTGCGAGTCGAAACAGAGCCCAAAAACGACAGGATGGTCTGGGGCGATCTCGGTGCCGCAAAGAGAGACGGAACGACAGATGCTCACTGGAAGCAAGAAGTTTGAGGCTAAGCGGGGTTTAAGGCAGTAGAGTAGATAAATAGAGAAATAAAGAGTACGAGATGGTCTGGAATTACTGTTCTACCGAGCCAAGGGTTGTGAAACAAACCTATGTGTGTAACACAGAGACGAGACAGGTAGCAATGGGACGAAGTCGGGCCGCAGGACATACTGTGTTCTGTGTTGCAGATATGGAGAACGAAGACGGGCCGCAAAACCAACCGAGATAGGTAATGTAGAGACGAAAGACGTTAGAAAAGTCACAAGACAGCAGTGGGTTCATAATGCAGAGACGACGTAAAGGTCACGCCCAAACCAATAAAAGTCTTTTTTATTAGTCTTCAGTCTGCGCGAAGTTTGGTTTGCTCCCCTACACGGAGTGTATGGTAGCACTAGGCTTTCGGCGACGAAGAGAGTGAAGCCGAAGAGGTAAGTCGTTGAGCAGCTTTAATGGCCTAGGCCCATAACCTGATACAGGGGAGGAGTAGATGGAACAAGGGAGAGAAATATTGGATGAAGGAGAGAAACGGAGTGAAAAAGAGAGTGAGAGAGAGAAGGAGTGAGGTACCAATTAAAAGAATTTAGAGGACAGAAGGTGGTGAGAGACTTTACTCGGACAGACCATGGGGGGAGAACAGGGCTTATATAGGCCTTGAAGTGAGTCGACCGGTGCTTACGGACAATCGAAGGAAGTTTCCAGAAGCCTTGTAGACGACGGTGGGAGGCTAACCCTAAATTTGCTTGAGCTGATCTAAAGAAGACTACCTCAAGTCTACAGCACTGTACGGTATATAATTGTAACGTTCAAGTTCTATGTTGTACAATTAACTACAGTAACAAACGTCTGTAAGCCATTTTTTATAGCTGTAGCAGTCAGCAGAGGTAAAAGAAAGTAATTACACAAACACCACCCTGTTTGCTTTAGATTGCCCACCTCCGAAACTTCTCCGGGTTCCTTCATTCCAGTTCAATCTACGGTATTTTCGCCAGCTTCGATCAGAGGTAGAGGGAAGCTTACCACCAATTATAATTACCCTGCCTGGATTATCGAGGCTGATGTTGTAGCATCTGTAATTGAATCTTTTGGGGTTATCTGCGCCTTGCTTATTCTTTTCCGCGACCTCCACCTGGAAAAGATCCCTCTTTATGCCATCTAGCTCTTATCCTCTCGCCATCTGCAGCTGTCCTCGTCGCTTATAGCTAAGGTCTTTTTCGAGCTTTGCTCATCGCCGGTCTCCGGTGAAAGGTTGCAGTCTGCGAAATCATCTGAACTCATGCTTTCAGAGTCTGACATGTTGTTCTTGTACGCAGTAGCACCCAACCAATCACGGCTTCTCTCCATGCGCACCTCCTCCTTTTATGTTTTCTCTTCGCTTCTTTACCCCCACCCCGGTATGTACATGTCCTCCTCCGCGTGGAAGGTCGCTCGTGCTCCCCCCTCTGCTTATCCGTCTCGGGATTGCGATATTCTCTGAGTCTACTCGCTGTGCGGTCTGGTCACGGTGTTCGGCCGACGTCGCATCCATCTTACATCCAAGCGGCCAATACGCTTTCACCCGCAAATACGGAGACAGTATGACTTGTCGACATCACTTACTTTGCAACGCTCTCGCCCGCTTCTCTAAGGAAGTTGTGATCGTCGCCTTTGTCGAGTCCAACGCATCATGCACTACTGCTGGCTTCCCACTAGCCCTGTGAGGTCGTACCAGATCTCAGCTTTATTTTAAGATTCTCTAATACACAGGCATGCATCCTCTAGTCTTTGGAAAATAGCCGTCCTGTATCCCTAACCAGTAAATCACCCTAATTTTCCCCCCTCGTCGAGCATCCGCTCTCCCGCTCCTCTGCCAGGTTCCCAATTTGTCTGGGCATTCGGAGTCCTTCGGGTTACGAACATGTATCTACTTTCCCACTGCTTGTGGGCTTCACAGTACTGATATCGCCGTTGACCTTACTGTTGCCCACTACTCCGTTCGCCGCCACATCTCGCAAAGTACTGTTACCACAGGCGGTGCCGCAACACTCGCAAATGTTTCACTTAATCAACAACTAGGAATCACTAGCTCTCAACTGTACAATTTAATACCCATTGCTGGACAAAGGGAAAAAACGGGGAATGGTTGGAAGATTTGGGTGTTTAACTCTTAGAAGATATGTCCGATCTTTCAAATGGTTTTCCAGACAACCAACGGGAAAGTCGACAAGGAAAAAAAATATAAGCCGTTCTGAGTAATGCTGACAGGATTCGCGCCAGCCATGTAGATGTAACACAGGAAATGGTTCTCCACGGGTGTAACACAGAAAATGGTCCTCCCCTCGTATAACACAGGACATGTTCCTGCCTAAGGGACAAGCAACTTACAACGATCCCTCCCCTGACTCCGCTTATCGTCCTTTCCAAATTTGTCTACCATCCTCCCCAGATACTTTAATACTGTATTCTTTCCTCTAAATCAGCGTTTTACGTCTTTTTATCTACCTTCTTCATCATATTTACTCCTTATGAAGAAATTTCCGCAAATGCGCTACTGAAATTTCGATTTTAACTCTTTGGTACCGACTCCAGTCCGCCTCTATGGTGTACTTTACCCAATTTTACCAAACTTTTTTGAAATCCACCAACGCCTACACACACTACCCTCCCTCTCACACCCTCTATCCTCCATCCACAATCGTCTCACTCCATTTACAACCAAAATGAACAACCTTCGCCACTCCGCCTCCATCACCGGATATCGCCACCCCCGCCACGTAAACTCCATTCGCCTACTCCCTTTCGGACCTATTGACCGTGATGACTACCTACGCCGACAAACAAAGAAAAAGGTGATCTAATTCCTGCGTCGCTTGTTCGTCGAGGGGAGGCGGAGAAGGTACCTGAGGGCAGGAGTGGGAAGTCGAGGAGGGAGCTGGGGAGACCTTCGAGGAGTGGGCAGCCCCGGAATTGGTCTACGAGGCTAACAATGAGGAGGATGAGGAGGACGGTGATGAGGAGGATGAGGACGAGGATGAGGACGAGGACGAGGAAGATGAGGGAAAGGGAGGCATGAGAAGTGTTGGAATGGTGGGGCCGGGTCTGGAAAGTATGGAACAAGTGCTGCCGACGCTGGAACCGGATGTGGATATCTTTAGTAGTTTAGATATCTCTCAGGAGGAAATAGAGAGCTATGAGCCGGTCGCAGATATTTATCGGGACTGTTTGAGCAGCATGGATATTTTGGAGGAGTTGTTTGTATCTGCTGTAGAGAGTGGGAAATAAGAGGACCATACGCATTGTTCGTTTCTGAAGTATCTTTTGTTTAGAATATATCATCCACACAAGTGTTTTTATGAATTTCCTGGTATCTTCTGTAGTCTTGTTTGGACTCTAGTGGTAGCCAAAAGTCTATATAAGATCTGTAAGCTGCTTCCCCTAGGAGAGGTCTAGCAAGTTGGCGGACAACTTCAAGTCAGGTCCCGAGTAGTAGGATGTTGAGAGTCAACTTCAGATCAAAGAAACATTATTCCTACGCTGGTCACAGACCATCGATGGTAGACCCTGCCCCTTCCATACTTGCTTGTAGCGTTCAGAGCTGCCTTCCTTAATGACTCCTTCTTGTTCACTCGAATATACCACGCTAGCACTTTTGTCGCTTGCAACACCTCCTTCTTTGGGTAAGTGGTTCTAAGTACTTCTTCCGTCGACTATTTACTCCTATCATTTGGTAACTACTAAAGATATCCTCATCCGGTTCCAGCATCTGCAGCACTTGTTCCATACTTTCCAGTCCCGGCCCCACCATTCCAACACTTCTCATGCCTCCCTTTCCCTCATCTTCCTCGTCCTCGTCCTCATCCTCGTCCTCATCCTCCTCATCACCGTCC
Source organism: Kappaphycus alvarezii (assembly GCA_002205965.3). Taxonomy (NCBI): domain Eukaryota; phylum Rhodophyta; class Florideophyceae; order Gigartinales; family Solieriaceae; genus Kappaphycus; species Kappaphycus alvarezii. The sequence goes on from NADL03000645.1 coordinate 372,173, forward strand.
TCCTCATCCTCCTCATTGTTAGCCTCGTAGACCAATTCCGGGGCTGCCCACTCCTCGAAGGTCTCCCCAGCTCCCTCCTCGACTTCCCACTCCTGCCCTCAGGTACCTTCTCCGCCTCCCCCTCGACGAACAAGCGACGCAGGAATTAGATCACCTTTTTCTTTGTTTGTCGGCGTAGGTAGTCATCACGGTCAATAGGTCCGAAAGGGAGTAGGCGAATGGAGTTTACGTGGCGGGGGTGGCGATATCCGGTGATGGAGGCGGAGTGGCGAAGGTTGTTCATTTTGGTTGTAAATGGAGTGAGACGATTGTGGATGGAGGATAGAGGGTGTGAGAGGGAGGGTAGTGTGTGTAGGCGTTGGTGGATTTCAAAAAAGTTTGGTAAAATTGGTTAAAGTACACCATAGAGGCGGACTGGAGTCGGTACCAAAGAGTTAAAATCGAAATTTCAGTAGCGCATTTGCGGAAATTTCTTCATAAGGAGTAAATATGATGAAGAAGGTAGATAAAAAGACGTAAAACGCTGATTTAGAGGAAAGAATACAGTATTAAAGTATCTGGGGAGGATGGTAGACAAATTTGGAAAGGACGATAAGCGGAGTCAGGGGAGGGATCGTTGTAAGTTGCTTGTCCCTTAGGGAGGACCATGTCCTGTGTTACACGAGAGGAGGACCATTTCTTGTGTTACAGTTGGCACTTGACTCACTTTTCCCATTATCATGATCATGTCTAGTATACACTGAGGGATAGCCGAACCGCATTTTTCAAAAATTTAAGAACCAAATCTATTCTGAGTAATCAGTTTTTGCTGGTTAACCTGTGCTCTAATGATTTTGTTCTACTCTCTCGTGACGATGAGATGACTCATTTGTGTTTCTGAGCCTTTGTGTAATGATGACCGTTGAATTCCCAAGAAAGGTGTAAACAGAGTGAGAGGGTGAGGCTCATCCTATTCCAATCTCCACCAAGGAGGATGGAATCCGGAAGCATTTTTCGTTGCACTGTAGCTGAGAAGATCTCTTGCGAATAGAGTCATGGAACATTTCCCGAAGACGGGATCAATTATTTTGCAACAGAACTCCTAGCAAGTGGTCTCCTCTAACACGGCCGGTTTGTCGTCCGGCCTCCCATCATCTTTCTAGAAAAATGGAGATGTTTGCTGTCTCTTTTGCTGCACAACGCTCGCTCACAAAATCCCTTAGTTCTCATCCTTCAGAGCTCTCACAATAAACACACACCTATTTTTCGCTGTCATAAAGGTAGACTTTTAGGGAGCCTAGTTCTTTCCCTATTAATGTGTTGGATACCTTCTTGAGTCGATTTCGGTTGTCTTGAAAACTTGGGATAGATCGGATATAACTCCCAAAAGTAAAACTCTCAGAAGTTTCCCCCGTTTCCCCACATTCATACTATTTTACCCATATGCAAACAGGCCCTCTGTAATTTTCATCGCGATCTCTTGACATACCAGTATAGCATTTATGAAAAAAAAGATTCGCAAGAATCCTTCCAACATGGACATGTTGCCTCTTTTCCACAGAAGAAATCGTTTTGTATTGTCAAAGATCAATTATACAGTAGGTGGTGTTTAGCTAGAGACAACAGGCGAGGCCTACTTTTCGTAGCGAGTGATATACCCTTAAAACGGAGGTTCGCTGGACCCAACTATCTGTTACATGAAGATTCGTAAACTAAGGTTGGTTTACTGCGAAATTTGTAAAGGCAGAGATCCCGAATGAGTGAGTCGTATGTGAGGGCCTTCAACCTGATATCCTCTCTGAATACGGCGCGAAATGTGATATGCAATAAACTTGCGCCCGCTGAAAAATATAGAAAAGAACCTGTTTCGGATTCAATATCTTAATATGCAAAATATTTTTACAATATCTGAATTTGGATGAGTGTGGCAAACTCGCGGGTTATTTTTTTATTTTATGACACGCTGTCATTAGTAGATGTCAGTACAGGCCAAGTTTCTGGATGATACCAACAGTGACTCTGAAAAATCTATATAATGGTAATATCAATCCCCACCACTGACCGATGGCCCGTGGGTATGGGTATGACACCTAGATACTTACCTTGAACAAATATCTTCAAAGAGAACTTCTCGTCCACTCGATTCAATTTAAATGTATTTTATGGTACTTAATGTGTTTGATTAAGACTCAATGGTTAACCAAAAAATCTATATAAGATTATAAAACTGCTATCTTTTGAAGAAGCGAAGAAATTTGGCGCACAACTTCAAGTAGAGTCCAAAGTAATTGGGAAGTAGAGAGCTAAATTCAAACCCACGAAAAGTTTTTTCTAGGCTATTCGAAGAGCATAGGTGATGGATCATACCCCTCTACACTTTTCTAGCCCTCTCAACCGTCATCTTTACCCACCTCTTTCTGTTCGCTCAGCCATATAACGTTACCAATTTTTCTCGCTTCCCAAACCTCCTTCGTGGGGTAATTTGTTCTCAGTATATCTTCACCCGAGGATTAATTCCGATCAAAAAGAAAAGCAAAGAAGTTATCTATCTTTTATTGCGAATTCCACCAGAGGTAGTCTTGTGCCTGTTCCGATCTCCACTCTTGGAAGCTTGCATCCGGACTCATCCGCAGTGCTACATGATATGGCAAAGAACGTAGACGTCACAATGCAGAATTACGGAATAGTTCGGAGGGGCTTTGATGCAGAGGAAGGTTGCAGCAGTCGTCATGTCCAATGCGGCCTGCTTAATGGCTGGTCTGAATATGGCCTTTTAGTGACTGTTGTGTCTTCCCCATTACTATGTCTACGTAACTTTTGTAGTCGATTATTTATGTGCGGAAAAGTTTAGGGTAGATCGAATACATCATTCAAGAGTAAAACCACCCAAAATTTTCGCCCTGCAACCTACTCGTCCACTATCTCCTCAGCAATCCATTGAGAAATCAGTCCTCCACCGTGAAATGTTACTCTTGTTCGGTAAAAAAGACATCCCCAAAGCAATACTCAAAAAAGTACCCGTCTATTTCTAATGAGGTTATAATGTTTTAATATTTTGTTCCAATGTTAGGTATTAGTTTTTAGATGTATCCAATTATGGTCCAACTTTATTGAGACCTGGCCAAATCAAATATTCAATCCTCAAAAAAATTCACAGTATTGACTTTTTGCAATCTCGGACAATTTTTTAAGATGATAGTCTCGCATCCTGTAAACTCACACCGACTCAGCTTAATCACTAATAGAACATGTGGCCGTCCTTAAGAAAATGAGAGTAATTTCCAAAAAGTAAATTACTCAAAATTTACCCACTTTTTGCAATCTAGGGAATCTGTCATTGATACAGGTTCAATTATCCACAGCAAGTTTTATTTTATCTACAGATAACATAAAACGGATTTCCATCTTTATTTCTAATAAATGGTCAAAAAACAGCAGTCTTAAAAAAGGTGCTCTTTGTATTACGAAATAAATTTTCTATCCGAGTAAAAGACTTTTTGAGTAAGAATATTCTTCAATTTAGATGGAATAGGTCGAATATAATCAGTCAAAAAATCAGTTAAGGACAAAAAAAATTCCAGTTCAAGTTGTTATTATGAGTATCTGTGACTAACCCTTTTCATTATAACGAAATAGCAGATTATTGCACATTCATGAAACCAAAAATTTACCGACTTTATCATAAGGGGTCCGAAGAATTGACAGAGAAGAGATGGTAAGATCTTCAAGAAGCCCACTTGACATGAAAAGATGGTCAAATTAATGTAATTTTTACAGACCGCATTTGTCGATTTCTTCAAGCGCGAACCTCAATTACGTTATAATCTCAGTCCAACCTCATTGAATAGCCATGAATGGATACTTAAAAATCTCATGAAAAGGAGAAATGATCATTTTTTTGATGCTATTCGAGAAAAATAATCGAGTAGAACAGTTACCCGAGCTAAACTTTCTTTCAAAAAACAGTTGGTAACAAAAAACACAAATTTACTTATAATATAGTTTTTATTCTATAAAAATTAAATTCAATATTTAGAGGACTTGAGAGCAGCTAAAAAAAGCAAATGTATCTTTATAAGATTCCTTTGCAACATTCTTGATAGCATGATTAACTAATAGATTGTCAGGAACCTACCAAGTGAGGAAAAATCGAGAATCTGGTCACAATAATAGAGTACCGCCTACCATCTCTGGATGACAAAACACCTTTTGGTAAAACGTATGCAGAAATCTATTTATAACTGAAGCAATTTAAACTAGTCACTTTCATGCATCATAACTTGTAAAACATTGCCCGACCCAATTTTTTAGTTTTACTAGGTCATGATTGGGATGCATCAACAGAGTTTACATATCTTTTAGTTTTTAACTCCCGTATTATATTAAGTTTTGAGGCAGCTGGAAAAAAATTTCGAATAGTTTTGAGCTGAAAGTCATGTCTCGTATCTTAGATATTTGAATTTGATTTTTAAATATTAATATAAATCCATACATTCCTTCGAAAATAATCTTATGTTATTTTCGGCTGTAAACTTCGCATGCCAGAAATAATAAACACCAACAACGGTCGCAATTGGAATATATTTGCATTGTTCTCAGTTTATTTCGTACCAATACTTGTTTGGTCTTCAAATATTTTCAAAGGGCATTGCTTACTAAGTAGCCATAAATTGAACACGTTTATTATTGTATGAATAATTTTTCTGCCAACTCGCTTAATGTCCATTCCACATTTCAATTTACTCATATTAGTAAAGCATTTGCGCTTATTTGATAATAAAGAGTATCTTTAGAAAAGACATCAGAAAATCTCGCGATTATTAAAAATCTATTCAATACATACATTATACGCATTTATCCAGTGTGAAATTTTCAATTCAAAACTCTGCCATATGTTGATTTAAGATGTAATCAATAGATTTAAAATGTCCAAAAGTACTAGAATTGAGGCTATATTATTCATCTGAGAGCCTTTTGGCCTTCTAACTCTGGAAATCGCACTCTCCTAACTGTTTCTCAAATTACGCATTGCCTAGACCTTAGATAACCATGTTTCCAATCACATTTCGAAATTGAATAATTCTAATATCCGAAATTGAGTAAAAGACTTGAATCATCATCACATATTTCATATATAATTCGAGGTAACCAACAACTTAACTGTCCACTTTCTATACTTTGGTAGCTGCAAATTGTTTTCCGAACTCATTCTGTAAATAAAGTGCACCGGTAGTCCTTTTTTCTCAATAGCTTTTCGGTTTTGATTCCAATTATGACTAAATTCCAAGTGCGATGAGTACTAATCTAAGAAAAATGAGAAATCGAGTAAAATATTTTCAAAAATATAGCCTGTACATTATAGGCTAAGTAATAAATGTGTAGTTAGAAAACTAGCTTTTGCCAGAATTTTTCTCTTAATACAAGGAACTGGTTGAATAAAGTTCTACTATTATATGTAAGTTTTGGTGAGTTAAGATGCTTCCAACATACGCATTTCCAGACGAAATTGAGCAAAAAGTCTTTCAGTTTGAGTGTGTGGCCCAACTTGATGTTCCTACAAATGAATGCTCATATATTACTAATACTGTCCTTAGCTATACCAGAAAAGGTTAATTAAGCAAGCGTACAAAAGTTCCACCGTTTTATCAATGTAACTCAGAATTTACGAATTCAGAGTGCATTAAGCCCATTCATATGGTTTTGTCCCGATCATTTAGTCTTACATTTTTCTATATCTTCTTCCAGGTTTGAATTCATTTCGAACTCTAAAGTTGGTGGAATTGAATTATTGCTCCGTCATGTAGTACTAGAAGCTCTCAAATGTTTCGCTTCGTCCCATTCGGAGGATCAATTGAAGAAGGTACTTGTTTATTGTAACAAAATTTCCATGAAAAGGCCATCCTCCATACTAAAACCAACTATATCGGTAGTTAAATATCAAATATTTGTATGAACTATTATGTTCTTGTCTTATTTATCCCTTATTAAAGGTGAAAAGAATAAGAATTTTATACAAAATATTAGGTTCTGCTGTAAAATAGAAAGACACGCCAAAACTGTTGATACTACATGAATACGCTAACCCGAAGGGTATAAAATCAAATTAGGAAGAAGCAGTAATATTTGCTTTAAATATGACTCTTTATAGTCTTCAGTAATATAATTCAGATATTTAATTCAAAATTTGGAATTGAAGCGAAAATATGAAAATGTAACTACATTTTTAAATGTTCGCCATCATATTACTTTATTCATTGCAAAGTACCCTTTGACATGTCAATTGGAGTAAATATGAGCTCAAAACGACATGGAAATTTAAAAAGTGGAAATTACAATGACGAAAAAAGGTAAAAAGTATTTAAACAACTCGTCGGGAATTAAGAAAAGTTACCTTCTAAGACTATAAAAAACACTTAAAATGTGAATAAAATAGGGTCATTTGCGAGATTTTCAGTTAGAACTTCTAACTCTTTCGTTGATTATTTTCTGATTATTTATTTAGAAATATGATGGCTAACTTGTCTTTCATTATTAAGTTCTTTCCTCTTAAATTGTGTTATGTATAAATAAATGTGATAGTAAAGCCAGAGCAACTTCGTTAGGAGTAATATAGGCATAAATCTATTCTGAAAATTCAGATTAAGGGCAATGAAGTTAAAGAAATGTCTGGGATACTGTAGCCACATTATATAATGCAAGAATGAGGTGGGTTATAGAGGTGGCTTACTAAACTTGCTATTTATTTAGATAAAGTACTGGGTGCTGAATTGGCTATGGCGCATACCTCATGTCATCAAAGTGTAAGGTAAGGTAAGAATACACAGTACAGATAATGCATTCTAATACGGACCATAATTTGGGCAATATTAGAATACTTTACATCCAGTACTAATAAATGATAAGATAGCTCATGACTATCTTAGCTATATTTCTTGTTCAAACATAGGAAATTTTTCTCTGAAATCAATGGATAGATAAGAAGTTGGAAACAAAGGATTTTAGTGAAGTCACCAAATTAATTTTCCGAAAACAGCAAAATATGCTTTAAAATTCTTGAATGTATTTGTTAGTGCAGGGAATCTCTAATATTCATTAGTCATCTGTCATTTTACAGTAATCATCCTTTTAATCGCGTAATATATACATGGGTCTAGTTTGCATGATTTAGGAGATGAATTTGTTCACAATTTTAACAACGGTCTGAGCAAGTCGGGGATATTCTCGATTTTTTTGTGAATATTATCATTTCAAAAGTGTAACACGCGTTCTCAATATGTTTTTGTAGAGTGAGATGAAAGCGGGCTTTTACCTCATAACTTATTTTCTGTACACAGTTTTGTTATTCACTTACATGTTCAAATTTGTTAACTTAGTGGCGCACAAAACGGCTTAAAATGATTTCAAAAATTTTAAAAACATATACGGCACAAATATTTAGTAGCTTTTGATGTTTCTGCAATCATAAAATTTTCCGGAAAATAGTACTTTTGTCTTGTTCAACGGTAATACAGCAGTGATATTTTGGAAAGAAAAACGTTTAGTTTATTTTAATTTCAACCTATCTTAGCTGATTTACGTTTTCCCAATTAGATATTATACATGAATATTTGCACTTTTAAGTAGTTATCGCACGTCCCTACAATTTGGGTCCTGATTTCTGGTTAAATTTTCCTTTGTATAGAACAACCAATTATGCAGAGCCCGTGCGTCATGCGAAGCTCTTATCATGATGATAATCTCGGATATATTTTCCAAGGGTAAAGCACCCAAATCTTTCCCTACACATTCTACAAGAATCTGTCAAATTTCACCATCTAAAATCTTTACCACCCTCTGAGAAACCCTTCAGCTTGAAAACACACTCATGCAAGACTTACTGAGAGAAAATTCTTACACGTGACAGCTAACCGTGGACATGAATGATTCGAGCTTCTGTTATGAGCTGGCGCGGAATGATGAATAATGATGGTGTATTTTCTTGATCCATAGTGGAGGATGACGATTTCGTTATGTACATATGCATTCTACTATGGAGAAGATAGCTGCGTTAAGCTATCGTAGCTGAGCCTGACATTAACTCTCTTTTTTTCTTAGTGAAGGTCGCTTAGAGTTGTCTGACCCAACTCTTTAGTAATAGTGTGAGGCTAGCCCTGTCCTCGGTATAGAAAAAGATAAATAAGGAAAAACTGATTCCTTTTGCCATCTTAAGAGGTTCTGGGCCCAGTTGCGAACCACTGACCACCGTGACGTATAGAAAGTTTTGGATTTGACTACACACGCTCTGAGACAAGTGATATTCCTTTTTCCTTTATAGCGAAGGACGAGAAGGATATTATGAACTTCCGCCTGGCCCTGTTGACAGCCAATAAATACTTTGCATGGTAAAACGACATGAAGGTAACATTAAGAGGGAAAGGTGTATGTAAATATGTTGGGAAAATTGATATTCATTGATACACAGGCAACAGGAACTGCTAATAGCAGGGATACTACAGATGAGGTAACCCGAGAGCACATCGGGGCAGAATTCATGAGTGATTCTGATGCCCAAAAGCGTGACTTGGCTCTTTCTCTACTACTGACGTCTATTGAAGGCTCTTGCAAGGCCATGGTGCGAAATATGCGGTGCCCGGGTTAGGTGTTGGCTACTCTACAGTGCACGTTTCAAGTAGTATCTGAGGCTTCCATCGACGCAAAGCTGATGAAGCTGCAAATCAATTCTCTTAAGAAAGGTGAGGGCATTCTTGAGTAGTCTAATCGCATTTTAGGGTTACTAGGTGAGCTCAAAACTGCTGTATAAGACGTTTCAAGAGTGAATCAAAGCTTGAATTGCTTCGTGGATTACCTAAGAAGTTTGACGTGACCCCAGAGATGATTATTAGCATGTAAGTGCGACTTCAACGAGGCAGTTGCAAAACTTATTGTTCGACAAGAGCGGTTAGAGGAGCTGGATACTGTAACAGAGCAGTTCTTGGTCACGAAGACCACAAAGAGTACAAGGACGTGCTTGATATGCGGCAAGAAGGGCCACATTTCCAGCCAATATCGGCAAAGGGGTAAGAATAGTATCAGAAACAAAGTTTAGAAGAAGAAACGCAACTGATTTAAATTTGTCCAGATGGGACACATTGCTAAAGACTGTAAGCTAAGGGAATCTAGTGACGGAAGAGATTCGTGCACGGCAATGCTGACATTTACATCGGCACTCACGGCAATGACAGACAAGAAGAATTACGAAAAATGGATGCTAGACTCTGCTTGAACCAGGCAAATTTCAAATAATTGCTCTTATTTTGCACCATACGAGCCTAGTGAGGTGTTCATACAAGTAGACAAGAACTAAATTATAAAGTAGTTTGGCTTTGGTTCTGTTTCGGCTGAGACATTTGTGCATGGCGAGAAGCACAAAGTGGAGTTGCAGGACGTATTTTACGCTCCGGAGATGGCGTATAACCTAATTTCTGTATCATGTCTACGAAAGAAGAACTTCCGGATGATTACATTGGTGGACGATAAAGACCCTCGGCGGGGTCAGGTGAAGATTTTTCAGTAGCCTACTCAAGTTGTGAAACTTACTGGGCAGAAGACTCAGGATAGTCTTTATGAGGCATTGATTTATGTTAAAATTCAAGAACGAGCGCATGTGTCGCGTGTGAATGAGGCAAATGCTTGGCATAAAAGGCTCGGTCACTTTAGTGACACTTTTTTGATAAACTCTATTCCCCACGACCGTGAATTAAAAGAAAAAGACGTGAAACGCACCAGGGAAGGCGATTCGTGCGAGCTTGGGAAGGCTGCTAGGGAACCACTCGAATCTGTTTTAATCAAGGGCGCAAAATCGTTGGAGCACGTTTATACCGACGTTTTCGGACCAATGCAACACAGGTCACTAGGGAGGGCAAAGTACTTCGCCACACTGTTGGACTCCTACAGCGACATTTCCCTAGTACGTTTCTTAGATCGCAAGAGTAAGGCGGGAGATGCTGTTATTAGTATGATTAGTGAGATAAAAGGGATGCTCAAGAGTAAGACCAAAATGCTGAGGTCAGCTGGGCGCAACACAGTGAAGTAATTGCGCTCAGATGGTGGCGGAGAGTATATCGACCATTATTTCACCGGGTGGTTAGACAGGCACGAGATTATGCATGAGAATACAATGGCTTACTCGCCGGAGTCCAATGGATGTGCTGAACGCCTGAACAGAACGATCCTCGACATGGCCCGTACAATGTTATTCAATATGAGAAATCCGCGCCATGAGCTCTGGGCGGAAGCGGTTAATACAGCATGCTTCATTCGTGAGCGCTTGATTAAAAGCAGCTGTAAGGAGAACAATAAGCCTTACGAAATCACTTGGGGACGGAAACCTAATGTGGGATTTACTAGATTTTTTGGCAGTCGGGCGTTTGTGTACAAGCCCACAGAGGAAAGGAACGGAAAGTTTGATACAAGTGCTGAGGAAGGCCCTCTAGTAGGCTTCTGCCGAGGTGACGCTTACCGCTTCATGATGCTGAGCGAAAAGAGCTTTGTGAAGAGCAAGGATGTAAGCTTCTATGAGACTTCGGATCCGACAAGCGTAAAAATAGATGGCGTCGTTGATTTTGACTTGCCAGACCCAAAAGTAATTTGTGATGACGATAAAATTGAAGGAAGGCAAAACTAGGTCACGGACCCGGAGAATTTACATGAAACAGAGGGAGGCATTTCCAATTTGAGGCAATCTGTGCCTGATTTGAATACTTGTGCGTCATATGGAGGCGTATAACATCATCAAGACTATGACATCTCAATTAATGATTTGACGTACTATCCTGCATTGCGTCGCAGTACACGTCATACCGCTGCAGAACCGCCAAGTAGGTTTGTGTACGAAGAACCTGAACATGCATTATTAGTGTTGGAATCTGGGCAAGGCTCGAATAAAATGCCGGCAACATATCAAAATGCAATGCAGAGACCGGACTCTGCAAAATGGAAGGAGGTTATGAACTTGGAATTAAAAACATTGACAGATATGGAGACTTGGCAGCTGGTTAAACTACCTCCTGAAAGGAAAGTGATCAAAACTAAAAGGATATTCAATATTAAAAAAAAGACGGGGAAGGGAATCTTTCCAGCTACAAGGCAACGTTAGTTGCCAAGGGCCTTTTGCCGGTTGCGGGTGTGGATTATGTGGAAGTTTTCTCTACTGAAAATAGGTATGCGACTGCTCGGTTCATGCTAGCATTGGCAGCATTTTTTTGGTGGAGGCGAATTTTGATTGACGTTAAGAATGCTTTTGTGAACGATCCGCTACAACAAGAAATCTATGTGGACCAGCCAAATGGATTTGTGCAGAATGGAAAAGAGAGCTTCGTACATATGCTAAAGAAAGCCCTGTACGATTTAAAGCAAGCATCAAGGGAGTAGAACAAGCATTTACATGAATTTTTGGTACAGTTTGGGTGCAAAAAATCGCACGCAGACCTGATTGACTACCTCTGAAAGAATAAGGGAAATTTCGTCATTTTAATTATCTATGTAGACGATATCTTGTTGCTGTCCGAAACTGATAAGTCTCTTCGTCACGTAACTGGGCATTTAAAAAGAAAGTTTAAGATTCGTTTGTCTAAGAATGTTGACAATCTCCTAGGGTTTTCAGTTCATTATATAGGAAACTGCATCATGCTACATAATGGTTCCATGGTGAAGCATCTTTTGGAACACTTTCAGATGATAAATTTTAAATCCACATCGAGTCCTCTGCCGCCATAACTATATTTGAGTGCTGATTAGAATGATGCGTTCAGTGATCAAATGCTTTACAGGAAACGACTTGGCGCATTGGTACAGTTATCTAATACAGTGAGACCAGACATTTCATATGCAGTCGGGTACTTGAGCAAGTTTATGCATAACCCAACAGAGCAGCTATGGGGGGCAGCGAATCAGGTTCTCCGCTACTTGGAGGGAACCCGTAACCTTAGGATTTGCTACTACTCAGGAGTAGAAAAGAATTTAGAGGCATTTTCTGATGAAGATTAGGGGCAAGAGAAGCCTGACAAAAATTCTATATGAGGCATAATTATAATGTTCTCTGGTAGTCCAATAAGTTGGCGTTCTAAAAGGCAGACCATTGTAGCCCAGAGCTCGAAAGAAACGGAATTTGTTGCTTTGCCGGGCTGTATTAGAGAAGTTTAATGGATGATCAATTATTGCCCCATGGGTGGCACAGATAGTTTACAAGGGGATAGTGAACGCTTTATTCGATATCAAGATTGGAGAGGATAACCAGGTGTGTATTGCTGGTGCTGAGAATCCTGTTTTGTCTGGACTCTCCAAACGTATTGATCTTAAGTATCAGTTTATCATTGATCATGTTCGAAAGGGTGATGTGAAGTTACGCTATGTATGTAGCTACGAAATGGTTGCTGACATATTAACGAAGAACTTAGGAGCTCAAAAATTCTCGCAGATGGTTCGTTTCACGAGTATGGTCAAATATAACCCTTAACATAGCGATGGACATGTCTCCTTGAGGGTGAGTTTTATGAGCTGGCGAGGAAGCGTGACGAATAATAGTGGTGCATTTTTCTTGCTCCGTAGTGGAGGATGACGACTGTGTTATGTACACATGAATTCTACTATGGAGAAGAAAGCTGCGTTAAGCCATCACAGCTTAGCTGGAGAGTAACTCTCTTTTTCTTCGTGAAGTTCGCTTAGAGTTGTCTGACCCAACTCTTTATTAAAAGTGTGAGGCTAGCTCTGTCCTCGGTATAGAAAAAGATAAGTAACGAAAAAATTATTCCTTTTGCCATCGTAAGAACTTCAAAACCCCATAAGGGCACAGACGATGATGGCTCAACACACACAAACCATTAACGCAAAACTACTATCCGGTTCATGATGAGGAGCATAGCAGAATATTTCCAGTACTACTCAATGGCACAAGGAGCCGTATTATACGGCACGCCCGGCATTGTAGCACAATTTCACCCCGAAACTCACCTCGTGGCCCTCTATGAATATGTACATGCCTAAAAGAACAGCATACTCCCATCTCATGACCATTGGCGTTGGAAAACTGACATATATAAAGCAAACTAAAACGTGTTAATCGAGTTAAACAGGATCAAAATAACTAAACAGGCAGTACCAGAAAGTCAAATCTGAAAATTAAACTAATCATAACCAGCGAAAAGCAATAATTACATGTAGCCGAAAAATATATGCACATTAGGCCACGCAAGGATCGAAAAGGCTACTCCTGCGTAATATTCCCTCCTCAAGAAATCGTCCTGAGATGCAAAGAAACGTAATTTAACTTAACCTGAACCAATATTAGCGGAGCTCATAATGGTTCGCAATGGACAATGAATAAGAGTATGAGGGAAAAAAGGGGGGTCTTTATTGAGATGTATAGATTGCCTGGAACCTATTCGGAGTTGCAAATCTGAATGTCATTTAAAATAAATGTACCGATGGTCGAAGCAATGTACAAATCATTGCTGTCGAATGCTAGCACTAGCAACAGTCTACAAGAAAGTCGATGGGATGCCAGCCAGCAGACAAGCAGCGTTATAAGTTACTGCCAACGCCGAGTGCCGTTGTGGAAGAATGCCTCGAACCTTCGAAAACCGTTCCATTGCCCGGCTGGTGACGTTTTTTGCAAGCTCCGTGACCACTGAAACCAACTATGGATGCCGTCCACAAAGAGTATAGATTAGCTCAAGAACTAGCCTACTTCTCTTCGGTAATTCCGCAAGAAAGCCTTGGTAATTCCCCGCTTTTCGGCGGTCGCTGCATTTAGACTGGTCATCGGGTTGAAAGTCTTGACTCTGGAATGGGAGAGAGCGAGTAGATTGACGAATTTTATGCCGAAATAGTCAGTTCCACCTGCGGCACCCATGGCTCTGATGTCAGGTCTTGTCCAATAACAATATTAATCCAAGGAACTTATAAAAAGTGTACGGTCAGCCCCGAATGTTCATAAATACTACAAAAGAGCGCACTCCACATCATAACGCACTGCCCTAACAAATGGTAGCAACATTACCGGACGCAGCAAGGACATAATTTTATCTAGCACAAACTCTCACTGCATACATACCGACAATATGGGCTCTGCGACTCTATCTACAAAAGAAACCCAACCAAGTATAGAGCCCTACGAAATTTCCATACCCTATTTGGCATGACCGCCCTGTAATGACACAAAAAACGCTTTTGGCCACATAAGAAAAGCTTACACACAGACGAATAGCATTAGATTACGCAAGCTAGATAAAACAACGACCCCAGTCCGACAAATTGGTCGTGGAACCAACAACGGCAACTGTTGAACAAGAGCTAGGAACGCAAAAATAAATCCCGTACGAGCCATAAATCTGGACCTGTACAGACAAGAAAGTGACCCGGATTAGTCAATTTTCATTCGATCTCCGACAGCAGTCAAGACTCAATTAAAAAATAGAATTCGTAACAGATAGATAGCATATGTAATCCAAAAAAACAGCGAAAGTTCTGCAATATCTCCAGAGGAGACAGTGAGACATTTACCACAACAAACAGCTCCAGAAGCTGGATGTTGGGGAGACCAGTAATTGGCTCTTAAAAAGAGATTTAGTACCAACATTAAAGTTCTTTCCACCATTTACAATATTTAGGTGCAAACATACACACAAGGGAGCTCTGTCAGAACGCAAAGCAGGAATATCGTCACGAGGCCAGAAAAAGTTCGCCAAGCTTCACTAAAACAAATAGCACTAGCTGGGAACACACTGCACAACGGACTGCAGTATGTATTCTACTGGTCGTTTAAGCAGCAATAGGACTGTAATTTGACCATTTCGATAGTGGTACGGCTTTCGTTCATAAAACTTGGAAGTTTGACAGGGTATTTTATATGAAGAAGTTCCCCAAGTCCGAATTCAGCCCCCACAGTTTGGCTAAACATGCTACATTATTTTAGAAGGTATTTATAGTAAGCAATACGGAGACAAGCAATACCCCCCGGAAGCGAAAGAATGCTTAACCGGTTCAGGATTCACAAAATCCAACAATGGTTCTTACCTTCCGCTACGTTCGAGGTAGCAGATGACTACATGTTCATCGCACACACGATCGATGAACTCCTGTATTCGACTAAATAAGCCTACAACCATTGTAAAAGAGACCAAAACTGTTATGAAATGGAAATTTCAAATGCATAGGCAGACTAATGTGTGCAAAATTCGCACACGGAAAAAATATCCAGAAGAGAACCAAATTCGGATACAGTATCGGAATTTGCAAGATATTTTTACAGTTTCTGAATTTGCAAGATATTTTTAATTTGGATGAGTATGGCAAGTTCATGAATTGATTTCTTTATTTTAAGACACGGTGTCATTAACATATATCATTACACGTCCAAGGTCGTCATATTTTTCGAAGATGTCGCAGCACTTAAAGGTCGTAATCGACGTCGTTGAGGAAACCCCCCGCCATCAACTACCTCATCGGCTCACCCCTTTTTTGGCCCTTAACATGACCAACCGCGGCCCTTCCCTCACCATTACGAAGTCATCCCGAGGCCGTCGTCCACTCAACGCTCTGGCCCTTTTGTCAACTGGTCCAACTGATTACGATGATTACTGTAGAAGATTGGACCGGGAACGCGCTCGGGGGTGGGTCCGCCGTAACTGATTCGAGCAGGCAGAAGAGGCAGAGGAAGAGGAGGAGGAAGAGGAGGAGGAAGAACAGGAAGAGGAGGAAGAGGAAGAAGAGGAAGGGGAGAAAGAGGAGGATGAAGAGGAGGAGGAGGAGGAGGAAAGAGGAGGACTGGGTGGACCCGTGGGAGCCACTAGTCTCCCCCTCGTTCTTCATGGGAGCCCCTCCACCGTTGTACACTAGTAGATCCCACGGGTCCACCCAGTCCTCCTCTTCATCGTCCTCATCGTCCTCTTCTTCTTCCTCCTCCTCCTCCTCCTCCTCCTCCTCCTTCTCTGCCTCTTCTGCCTGCTCGAAGCAGTTACGGCGGGCCCACTCCCGAACGCGTTCCCGGTCCGATCTTCTACAGCAATCATCGTAGTCGGTTGGACCATTTGCCATCCGGGCCAGAGCGTTGAGTGGACGACGGCCTCCGGATGACTTAGTAATGGTGAGGGAAGGGCGGAGGTTGGTCATGTTAAGGAACAAAAAAGGGGTGAGCTGATGGGGTAATTGATAGCGGGGAGTTGCCTCAGCGAGGTCGATTTCGGACTTTAAATAGGGCAACGTATTCGAAAAGTTTCACGGCCTTGGACGAAATAAAGAATTTGAAGCAATGTCACAGCTTTTAATTTGCATGCGATTAGAACAGTGAGTAAAAAATTGCTTGATAAAATATCGGAACTGAATTTGGAGGACGAAGCGGATCACGACTCGAAATATTCCTATTCTGAAAAAGGAGGACCAAAATGCTAATGGAATTTCACAGTGAATTTGGATTCATGGAAAAAACCGTTCCATGGTTTGTTCCTAAAATAAAATTGATTGGAAGAGTTGTTTTTGAAGAATCATGGAGAGGGAGAAGAAAGAAGTTTGTGGAGAGGACCACTCTCCTCCAGAAAGGACCGTTTCCGTACCAACATAGTTTATTAGTTCGACAAAATTCAATCCAGAAAGTTTAATCTTCTCAAAGGAACACGAAATGAAATGTTACATGTTGCAGTATGCGAACTCACTTCAAATAAGTCGTTGACAGATTACTTGTCGCTGTACAGCACATGTCTGTTTGCACACGGATTATTGCAATTGTTTGAAACGAAATTGATTAGTCTTGCGTGGTATATTGTTACTCACCACTGATGCGCTAAGATTCAAAATAGCTCGGGATAGTTTAGAGTGTTTGTATTGAGGAGTTTCTATAAAATACCTCAGGTTGTTTGAACAGTATTGTAGCAGAATATTTGTGTGTTTCAGAACTAAGTTGTATTGTGGTAGCTCTGACTTGAAAAATACATGAGAGGTGCATAGCCCATCGATGAACATTGTCACTTTTCCCACTCCATTAACAAGCTTCTGCAGCAGTTGGCGGCAATAAAAAGCAAGTTTCACAGTCACCATCAATTTCAATGCATATATACAGGTCGTCATACTATTTTTCGAGGGCGTCCCATCCAATGTCAGCGGTGGCTTGGGTCTACAGCGGGAATTGAACTGCCTAGGGCTATACACTGAGAAGCATAAAATGATTATATAGTTGTGAGGGCCGTTCACGAGCCGGCTTCATCATCATAGGATCGTGAGCTGATCGATCCGCAGCAAGGTTTTCTGGGAGGACAAAATAAAGTTAATTCATCGCTAGAAGCCATTTGTAACTTATTTGCTGATATGGGGAAAGGTTTGGGTGTTTTACTCTTGGAAGATATATCCGCTCTATCCCATTGTTTTCACGACAACCAAAATCGACTCAAAAACGGTATACCTACACAAGAATGGGGAAAGAACTACACTTCCTAAAAAGCCTCCTTCAGGCTAGCCATCAAGCAGGCCGCATTGGACATGACGGCTGCTGCAGCGTACCTTTGCGTCAAACCCCCCGAACCTTCCTATACGTCTCCAATGCCATCAAGGTCACGTTCCATGCCACGTCATTTAGCACTGCACATGCATCCAGGTGCCATCCTCCAGGAGTGGAGTCTGGGACAGGACAGGCAGGAGCCTAACTCTGGTAGAGGTCGCGATAAAAAATTTATACCTTGTCTGCTTTGCGTTTCGAGCCGCATTCAGAGAGGACGTCCGGTTGAAAGCCCTTATTCTCGTATTGGAGGGAGCGAGGGGATTCACGAAGATACGATCAAAAATGTCGGTCCCTCCGCTGGTTCCCATTGCCTTGATGTCGGGTCTCGTGTGGTAGAGAGTGATGTGCGCTAAATGTGCACCCGAAAAGAATCTAGAAGAGGACTAAATTCGGATAAATTGTCGGAATTTGTAAGTTTCTTTTACAATTTCTGAATTTGCAAGATATTTTTATAGTTTCTGAATCTACAAGATATTTGTACAGCTTCTGAATTTGCGAGATATTTTTAATTTGGAAGAGGGTGGCAAATTCACCGGTTGATTTTTTATTTAAAGACAAGGTGTAGTTAATAGAGGTCATTATAAGTCTAAGATCGTTAGAATTTTCGAAGACGTCACAGTATTTAAAGTTCGAAATCGACGTCGTTGAGGCAACCGCCCGCCATCAACTACCCCATCGGCTCACCCCTTTTTTTCCCCTTAACATGACCAACCTCCGCCCGTCTCTTACCACCGCCAAGTCATCCCGAGGTCGCTGTCCCCTAAATGCTCCGGCCCTGATGGCAAATGGTCCAGCCGACTACGATGACTACTGTAGAAGAATGGACCGGAACGTGTTCGGGAGTGGGTCCGCCGTAACTGCCCCGAACAGGCAGAAGAGGCAGAGGAGGAGGAAGAGGAAGAGGAGGTGGAGGAAGAGGGGGAGGAAGAGGAGGACTGGGTGGACCCATGAGGGCCACTAGTTTACAACGGTGGGGGAGCTCCCATGGAGAACGAAGGGGAGACTGAGGGAGTAATAGTGATCTCTGACTCTTCTGACAAGATGAAGAGAAGGGTAAAGAGGAGGAAGAGGAGAATGATGGGGAGGGAGAAATGGAAAGCGCCGGAATAGTAAGGAGGGCTCCGGAAAGTATGGACCAGGTGGTCCCGACTCTGGAACTGGATTGGAGCATCTTCGGTGGTCTAGATATTTTGCAGGAGGCAGCGGAGAATTCTAAGCCGTTCGCGGATATTTGTAAGGACTGCTTTGGTGGAATGGATATTTTTGGGAACTGTTTGGCTCTGATCTAAAAGACCAAGATATAAAGGATAAAATCTAGATGTTTATCCTGATAATATCTGATGTTAGTCTATTTCGTTCACACGATTCCATTTGATGCATTTTACGGTTCTTAATATGTTCCTTTGAGACTTTAGGCTTAGCCAAAAAGTCTATATAAGCTGAGAAATCTGCTTCCTCTTGTGGAGGTCAAGCAAGTTGGGAGACAACTTAAAGCCAAGTCCCGAGTAGTAGGAGGCTGAGAGTCAACTTCAGACCCAAGATCCATTTTTCCTACGCTGGTCACAGAGCGCCAGTGTTAGACTCTGCCCTTCTATACTTGCTTGTAGCCCTCTCAACTGTCTTTCTTACCTAACCCTTTTTGTTCGTTCAGTTATACCACGGTAGCACTTTTTTCGCTTGCATCACCTCTGTTTTCTGGGGTAATTGGCTCTTGGTATCTCTTCTCTCGACGATTTACCCCTAGCGGAGACCATGGCGTGGATCTATGGCAGGATGACGAGCAGCTATTGCTAGGACTTTTGCGGGAATGTTTACATGGCGATCATGTCGGTTGATCCTGTGGGCTCCATGCGAGCAGTTCATGATATGATCGCCGTGTACATCGAGTTTTTCCGGGAAATTACTTCTCGGGCGTGGCGTGCCAGGGTCAAAAAGTGGGACTTGACAGTAGTATTGACGCCACATCGAGAATTCTCGAGGTTCAATGCTCGTCTGTAGTTCGGGACATGGGGGACAATACACCCATTCTTTAGCTCCCGGGAGGGCCATAGATTCGCGAAACGCTTGCCTCCTCGAATCCCTAAGAGGAATTCGTTATTGCACTCCTTCATGGATTACATTGGTCAGCGTCTTTTGCGATGGTCTTTTTTGCGAGCAAATTACTCTGATCGGAATAATTATAGACGATAGGCAAGAGGTCGACCACCTCCGATGCCCGTCTGCAGCTGCCTCGTATGTTCCCAGCCCCTTAATGGAAGTTTGGAGCAAGGTCTTGCAAAACTTGCTAGGTGATGAGCTAGAAGCCAAGAACGCTGCAGCCGCAACGTTCTTCGCGAAGGTAAGTACGATCCCAAGATATAATTTTTTCTTGTCCTTTGATTTGACCGGCAGTTCGATTTCTCGGAATACTACTGAGTCCAGTAATACCCCTGCCAACTTTCGAACACAGTCCTCCATCATCCTGTTGAGCTATTCCGCTCCTTCTCTGGTGTAAGACGGGGGCACTACGCGCAACAAATAGCCTACTTTGCAAACGCCAAAACAGTTACGCAGTATCTGGAACGCCACTTGCCTATTCTAAAGGTCAGCAATGGTCTCGAGGAATGGTCCGAGAGATAAGAAATGGCTCGTAAAGGACCGTGTTGTGTATTCTTTAGTACTGATGGGGGCGTTCAGGACACAAGTACCCTCGCTGTGCAGGAGAAAATGAATGACTTCAATGACCTCATAAACGCTTTTGGTCAACTAGACTGTGCTCCAGCTTCAATAGTGAACAGAGTACAGTACTTTCGGGGTACATCTGGAGTGACAAAGGCAAGGAGATTACTTGCCAATACAAGGCCAACCAGTGAATGCCAAACAGGTTGGTGCGATGGTGCAAGGTCTTGGTTTGAAATTGGCACTACGGAAGTCAGTTTTTCGGACAGATCTACACATTCATAGGAGGGATATTTCCTTCCACATGATGGGAGAAATTAAAAACGGTGTGTGGTTGGTAAGGCTTGTGCGGACTTCGGAGCGGCAGTTTGACCATTGCGTCCTTGTCAACGGAAAAAGGGCGTCATTTTAGATTCAGCAGTAACATTTACAATCAGATCGTGTGCAGATATTTTGCGAATGTGCGGCGAATGTCCGAAATCACTCTCTCTCGAAATCCTTCTCTCGCGGCTGTCATGTGTGGCATTGTATGCTTTTCCGAGGTCCAAGACCCTTTTGAAATCACATTGGACAAGATTTTGCTGTCAGTGAACAATATAACGGGAACGGTTCTTCCTAGAATTGTAGCCATTTCCTCCGATAGTGCGACGGTCACATCAAACATATCACTGAACGTAATGAATCCACCGGACATTGCCGAACTTTTGATATGCCTTGACTTGTATGACCTAAATTTGATGGAAGCAGCCTTTCCACTTTCACCTGCGAGAAATACAATGTATCCCAACTGTGATGATAAATCGGCGGTATTGACAAACGAAGAATCTGAAGTACCGACGATCTTCAACGAGTGCTGGTCCAGCTTAGGAATTATAAGGTGGAATCTATGGTCGACAGCGCACTTGATGGCTCTATTAATCCTCCTTATAACGGCGCCCTTCTGATCCTCAAGCATGCTTTCAGTAATTTGGGCGAGTTGCGATATCTCAAAAAGGCAATCTGGACAGGAGTTAGATAACCATGAAACCTTCATGCGCATTGAACAGGGTTTCTCGAAGCTAACGTCTGCCTATATAAACTACAGCTTTCTGAGTTATGCTCTTGGGTACACAATGAAATCACCGTTCTTTTCTTGACTGAGAACAAATCCTGTGAAATCAGTGGGAAAGTGTATATCATCTGACATCTCGAAGCGTTGTTAGTTTGCTTCGAAACTTTCTTGGACTCACCATCCTCACAACCTAGCAAATCACCAATATTATTACCACTCATTCCCTTAAACACGCCATTTCTGAGGATATAATACAATGCCGGATCGGTCTCCAACGGTGTCATGCAAAGATCCTTTCGGTGATGCTTATCCAAAGTTACATGCCATAAATCACCGGCATCGCAAAGTCCATAAAGGTAGCAGAAGAGCTCGAGGCATTGCTTTTGATCAAGCTCGAACTCGGGAACCTTTTTCTCGATAATTGCCCTTCGGGCAAGCGGCTCGGTGAACTGCAAGAAGGATTATGTAATGTCGGCTGTCCAAAATTCCCAACCAAAAGCTGCCGCTAGACCAAGTAGAAATCGGAGAAATAGCGGTTGAAATGATGCTGATTTATGCACCGTGAAGTCTCTCAGTTTGTCCCTGTGTCCCCTGATGACGTACCGCGCGTTGTACTTTATCTTTCCATCGATGGTTGATTTTATGGCCAGCACAAAGCGGCCCGGCAGCACATTGCCGTCTGGAGGTATGTAATCCGTGAGTATCACCTTAAAGGACCCACGTTCCATGAGCCCGTGAATTTATTTCAGCTTGGCATCTTGCATTTCTGGGCTATGTGGCCGTTTTTCGGACCCTTCAATAACTTCAGTTACCATTAAGTCCATCTCGTCCGACGATCTGAATTGAGCTAATCCATTAAACAGATCAACTGTGAACGCATGTGACAGGCTCTCGGCGTTGTAGTACGGCTGAATCTGGACAACGTTGAAAGGTCGACTTGGACTTTGAGGTTGGTTGCGGACAAAAACCAGTTCCCGCTCATAGTCGACCCCCTCAACCTCGAAAGGGCCAAGCTATTCACCAAAGCGATTACCAAACTGCCTTTCGCGACACACAAGCACCTTATCTCCCGGCTGATAACTGCAGTCGCAAGGGGCGGCATCGCATAGCGTAGATCGTGAAGTAGTTCTAAGCTAGCGAGCCCGATTTCCATCTTCTTTCGACCTATCTGAGCAATATAGACCCGCTTGGCGAGAGTAAAACGGCCGGGGCTCGGTTCTGGAGGGAGGGATATCTGCGAAAATTCGCCAAATACTAGCGCGGAAGGGACAATTCCTTCCGGTCCCAGGGTATCTTTCATCGCCTTGATGGAACACGCAAGAGAAATCCTCCTTTCGATACCTGGCTGTAATGATTTGATTTAGCGAAAAGTAGTTCGCAGCGGCTCGTAGTATCTTTCACCTATCCTCAAGCTTGAATGGCCTTCTACTCCAGTTTGGCCAACAAAGACATCGGATACTCGTGCAAGTTGAAGATTATCTATCTAAATTATGTAAAAAGATAATGAGCCTGTGCTGAAGGTCACTGCGGAGTGAGCTCTTTGATATGTTCTACCAGCTTGGTGAGGAAAACAGATACATCCCTTACCTCCTTATAATGCATAAAGGACTTCAATCAAAGCGTCTTGAGGGATCCTTTCACTTTTATCTGCCTTGCATCGCTCAGATATTCACCAAACATTACTTTGACCATCTCCCCATAGTTCATGGAACTGTTGAAGTTATCCGAGAAAACATTTTTGCAGCTCCGTCGAGTATGTGCACGAGAAAGTCAGCCTTCTGGGTCGGAGAGAGCCTATACTGATGGGAACAAATTTCGTACACCTGAAGTGTCTCATAAATTTCTTGTCATATATATCCAGTGAATATGTTCTCCTTGAACATCTACTGGACATATTTAACCTTCCAAGAGTCATCTAGTCCATTATAGTGACGGATATTAACCTCTGTTGAGTTCTGATTGGGAAGCGAATGCATTTCAGTGAACTCCTCATCATAACGACTGTTTTCTGGGGGATCCCAGGAGTGTCTGGCCACAAATGGGGAGGCTTCACCAGCAAGAAGGCTGCCAAAAAAGCGACGAGGAAAACTATCGACTCCGTTGGAAGCTTTAGGCTGAAGATCCCCGATTGTGACTTGAGGTTCACGATCACTTCGATTGTTCATGGTGGGCTTAATTTGGTTGCTTTATCCATAGCTCTTGTCAAACTTCGCAGCAACGGCCTGCGTGAATTCGAGGGTGCAATTAAAGAGCCTGCAAATCCAAATATTGGTCCGAATTACTTTTCAATCTTGTTGCTTTCTGAAATCCTCACGCTTTCAATGAAATCATTTGGAATCTCCTGAAATAAATATAAATCTGCCACTTGAAACAGAACCTCGATTGGTAGCATCGACATTGAGAAAACTTTTTCAACAAAATATGCCGTGTCCTGCGGAAAGTCGGTCGGGCCATGTACTCAGCGATATCTTCTGAGTCGGGCAAGGCGAAGTTCACACCAGACCCAGTCCCAGACTGTGTGTCAGGGATGGTGAAGAATTAAAGAGTCTACTTAGCAGCATTGAGCAGTTTTGCAGGGAGACCATCCTGCAAGGATGAATTATATATCATTCTCAATATCTATTCACATTTACGCTTGAATTAGTTTCAAGAAAGCAGAGGCATTTGAGTCTGTATTGCGAACAATTTGACGACAAAGATATTTCTCTTGCGAATGCGAGATTAAGGTCTGACCTGTTTTGAGTAGCAAAACTTTGAACGTGGTCGGCACAGTAGATAGTGGGAAACGAATATAGACTTTCGTGCTAACAACTTTTAGAGGCTATTTTTGAAAGGTTGTACAATCGACCTTTGTTGTCAACGGCAAAATTGAGGGAGATAGTAAATGAATAAAATTTGTTTACTGAGGAGAAAAGCTGACGCTGTAGCGTGAGTGGTGCTACGGATTCTCAGGAATCAGACGTAGCGGTATTTCTCTTCTATGTTGATGCCCTTTAGGGCGGCGGCGTGTGGTAGCTTTTACGTATTTAACCTGCAAAGATGTGCCACACTGCATACAATGCAGTATGGACTTGGAGATTACAGTTTAATTGACAGTCCACCCATTCCCGAAACACAATCTTTGCAGGGCAGGTACAAAACACGGCAGCAGTGATGTCCAATGCATCATGCCTGCTGACAGGATTTGATCCAGTCATTTAGGCACACGAGTTATATTAGGAATTATCCTGAACACATCCAGCATACACCAGGGGATAGAAGAACCGCACCTTTCAAACATTAAAAATCAAATCTACCATCTAGTAAATTAAACGAAAAATTAAAATTAAAGTAAATTATAATTTCAAAGAAAAGGACAACAAGTGTATGGAAAAGGATTCGGTCTCATTCTGTCCTAGTTTCTAACACTGAAGTGTGGTAAAATACAATTTCTCTGAATTCTAAAAATATTTTTGACCTCGCGATCCCGTCATTTGGGGACGCTTTCTCATAGCACATACAAAAACATATTATAAGAAAGACAGGTCGACAGAAATTGAGAAACAGAATATTAGGATCAAAAAGTACTTCTACAGTCAAGGAGGCGGTTTTCTACGATTAAAACAATAATCAATTCAAATATTCGCTATAATGAGCTCAGGGTAAAATTTTCGAACAAATAAAGGGGTGCAGTGAGCGCAAACTAGTTAGTACGACTTCAATTAGATTTGCGCGCGAAAAATTAATAAAGCACCAAATCTGAGCAGAGTAGTGTGCATCTGACTCTGATCGTTTCGAAGAAATAATCTAAAAAATATTAGAAAACGGTTACCAGTGGAATAAATACCCACTTCCCACAACGAAGCTAATTTTAATAAACATTAAACACGTCAAAGTGATTTCTATTCACAACAAGTATGTATGCATGCCAAGATTATAAATTTTAATGCCCTAAAATAAATACAAATTCCATTTCATAGTTGTAATTCTAAATGAAATCACTCAGAGAATGAAAAAGGGGTAAATTTTAATTACTGCATGAACTTATCACAATAAAATCGGTATTTGTGTTTTAGGTGAAAACTACTCCTATCATACTTCCCGAAAGTAGGCCCACAGCAGAAAGATAATTAGTTTTGCGGAAACGGCAAATTGAAGTCAAGATCTTCAGAAATTGCGTCTCTGTCCAAGAAGTTACAATAAATGTATTTACTATAACTGAAAGAAAAGAGTAAAGTATACTATCTAAACTTTTTACTGTTACAGCTAAATAGGCTTATGAAAAAAAGGGTTTCGAGTCACGCGTTCTTCAATAATATATGCAAGGACATGCAATATTCAGTGTACAGTAATATCAGGTAGTTTCCAAAGCTCTGATCGTTTCAATCATATTTCTGGCTCCTAAATTTTCAATTCTGTTTAGTACACAATAAAAGAGCTTGGTTGTGATATATCATTTATTCACAACTCTTGAAAACTTCTGAACAAATACTTGAGTACAAAATAACTTGAAACGCGATAAAATTTGAAGCGCTGGACATTGCCTAATGAGAAATATAGAAAGTATTCAATCTTTGGCCTATTCATAAAGAAGTTCTTTGTAATTATAAATTCTAATTTCTGAATTGTTGCATATTTTAAGTCGTCTTGTACTTGTTAGCTTTTCTGATAGATTAAATTTAAATAACATAATAATCCAACACTATATTGAGCAAAAAAGCCCTAAATCAATTTGGAGACTAGAAAAATTCATGCGTTTTCTATTTCAATGTTGGGAAGAACCATTTTGGTCTTTAAATTCCACAGGAGAAGTAAAAAAGCAATGAAACTAAGCTTATATTTAGTACTTGAGCAGAGCACTTCAACTGAAAGGGACTTAGAAATAAGTAGAAGTAAGGTGAGAAGTCCAAAAGGCGGTAGAGTAATTTCAGGATGGGAAGTAAATAAAAAAATTTGTGGTTTATGCTGAAAAGCCTATGCTCTGATTCATTTATTTATTAAAATATTAAATAATTTCTGCTTGCCGTCTTAGAAGACGATAACAAAATGCTACTTGTATTTTTTTTACTATTTGTACAAATTTGGAGGGTATTTGCAACTACCAACTCCACCACCTCTCTTTTGAAATGAGTGCTCTATAAAAAATACGCTAAACAAATTTGCACTCAAACTAGTAGTACAGTCGGTCTACAACCCTCAAAACTATATCTCAGCATAAAAATTGATGCATATCCTTGAATAGATGCACGAAGCACTCAGAATATTTTCCACTGTATTCTGAGTGCACAATTCTTACTACACTATTTATCTTTTTCCCTACTTTTTTGTTGTTTAAATAAAATGGAATAATAATAAAATTTTTTTTGGAGGTGGAAACATGAGGTTTTCAGTTACTGTAACAAACAAGCTGGCTAGTGTCAGGTCCACTTGTATCATAATTTTCACGTTAGTAAAACGATGCAGCAATTGCGAGTAGCACACCACCCTTCCACCTCAAATGGTAGCATGTAGGACAGACAGGTTGTATCGGAGGTTACTACCCCTGGAGATTATCGCTGTAGAGAAACCGCTTCTTATTCAATACTGGTTCCGAAATATTTATCCATTTAAAAACTAAAATATTCTAGAATTTCTGATATATGAAATAGAACCACATATATATACTCTTCAATAAAACATTCTTTTTAGAATAAATTTCCGTTGAAGTCGTAATTTCCAAGTGACACAAACTTTTATTTTCGACATTAAATGGGTGTTGTAGCATAATTTTTACACCATGAACATAGATGAATTGTAATGTCAAGTATCTGGAAGGAAGAACTTTTCTGTAGCTTTTCAGTAGTTCTGCTATATCCTACTATACGTTAATTCTCAAGGACCACAAGGAAGATGTTAAAATAGACATAACACTAAATTAATAATTTTATCATTTGTTTATGTATATTTTTACAATATAGGTTGAGGAAAGTTTGAAATCTTTTCAGTGCCTATAAATAGAGGTGAGGTTGTTACATTTTTTCAAATAGAAGGAATACCCCATTGATTAGAATTAAAAGGCGAGGGGGAAGTCTTGGTGCAACTAATACCACCAAAAAATAAAAAATTGACTAACAATAAGAAAAAATACCACATCGATCGAATTATAGCTTATACAATTGTAAATTGTCGTATGAGATAGTTGCTGCTGTGCATATTCCTGCAATAACTTTTCTGAGGTTATCTGGTTATATTTAGGATATTCGAATCACTAAGTGTCGCTCGCTTCACACTTTAAATTCAAACCATCTTTTTGAAAGAACATCTCGCAGTGTATATGCATTTGCAGTTTAATTTTTTAACGTATACAACTAGTTTTTAATTTCAAAAGTAAAAAAGAAAACATTCGAAAGGATGGAAAGAGGTGATAAAAAGGCGAAAAGGACACAAAAGGAAGGTAAAATGGTATCTTACCCCATAGCAACTCTAGACAATGTAGCTGGTTCTCCTAATCATGGCGAAGATATCAAAGAAGAACTTATGAGAGCTTCGAAACGGATGAAAGAGTGCTTATCATCTACGGCACAATCTTCGAGCAGTAAACCCGGAGGTATTGAATGGGGAGGAAGCTGGGAAAAGAAAAAAGGCCACAAAAAGGCACGGAAATAACGAAAATGATCACTCTTAAGATATCTTGTCCATGTTTAGTATTTTAATAACCACTTAGGAAAAATAGATATAGTAGACTAATTTTTATTCTTCTACTTTACTGAGATTAAGAGTAGATATTGGGATGTAGCGAGTAGTACATGATAAAAACCAAGGGTAGATAAAGTTTTCCTGTTCCACCAGTTCAGAAAAGAGGCGAGTACCCTCTTCGAATACAATTCCTCGTGAATCCTTCATGGACCAGCGAGCAATTTTTGTTTTTCCAATAATAAACTTCGCTTTTATATGAATTTCATTTTATTGCTAGGTACAATTATTTTGTGCCATTTCCTGGCAGTGAAATTTTCATATCAATATTTCCCTACAGTTTCTGCTTCTCCTTCGTACTATTTTTTATGGTTTTAATCTCTGATAATGCAAGAGCTGTACTTTCTACACTGACAAATAGAATCCTCAGAGGCTATAGTTAAGTAAGGGTATTGAATATTAAATGATGAGTCTAGTAAGTTTTCACAGGGAATTCAGCTACCGACTAAATACTATGTCCGTTTCTGAAACTACACAGCTTTACTCCACCGGATCCCTAAGTAGTAAATTATCTGCATCATGCACTGTTTATACACAATCGTAAAGTGTCGTTTCATTTCTAAAAACGCCTAGACTTCAAATGGATTTAAAAGGTTGTCAAGAATCTTAGTAGAAACAAACTATATCCTTTAGTTCATATTACCGCAAACAATCTGTGCATTCCTTCTAATGACAGGAAAAAGTGGTCCAAAAGTAAAAGAACAAAAATAAATTGGATGCACAAATTTAGGTCTCTCAGGAGGATTAGAAATTGTGTTGTCCCAATCTTCAGAAAGGTAGGCCTTGGCCATCTGAGTGAGTTTTAAGACTCAAAAGAAGATTAGATATAGAGCGAAATGAAAGTACATAAGAAATTCACCCTTTAAAGAGAGGAGAAAAGTTTTTATCAAGTTTCAACACCTCGAAGTAGTGTGGGTTAATAAGTTCCTCTGCCTCTTCAATAAGAAAAAAAGATATAATTTTGTCTATGCACCAGCCGTAGACGCGTTAATCGCACGCTCGGTACTTTTTTACCTTTCTTGCACCCAGCAGTTCAAAACTTTTCAATAACTGTTATATTTCTAAAATCTGTGAAATACTGCCATAGGTGGTGCTGAACTCATTACGATTTCGTACAAAAGGATCTTTCTTAGCTACTTTAAGCCTATATTTATGAAAAAATTTAAACTTCGATATGCGTTTTCTGAACCTACAAATTGGTGTAAGAATGCTACTTATGTCTCTGTGAGAGACCTTATTCCAAAGACATGCGTTCTTTTCTTAAAGTTTTTGCACAACGAACAGAGTTGAAATGCATGAATTTCTCCATCATTGCTGGTGTACAAATTCGGAACTATAAAGATATCTCGTACCGAGTCTCTACGCTCCTTGCGATAGAACACAGATAAGTTCTCCAAGATCAAGTAGTTATCA
Organism: Kappaphycus alvarezii; assembly: GCA_002205965.3. Classification (NCBI taxonomy): domain Eukaryota; phylum Rhodophyta; class Florideophyceae; order Gigartinales; family Solieriaceae; genus Kappaphycus; species Kappaphycus alvarezii. The sequence continues at coordinate 401,509 of NADL03000645.1, forward strand.
TAATCTGTCACCAGCAGAGCCCTACACCAATACTATAAGGTGAGAGCAACTGTATTCTAACGTCACGCCGCGTTGTTACTACTTTCTGGGAATGCCATATTGCGTCGTTAATATCTCCACGTCATATTTGGATAGGGCTGCACGGTATCGGGTTACATTTTTCAGTCCCAATGGACAACATCACATGAGGCAAGAATTAAGGACTGTAGGGAGCACCGATGGGATAGAATTCTCCGACTTTAAATTACTTAATTTACTTGCTTCCTCAGACACAAGCTCCGGATGTTTCAGACACTTTAAATCTATGATGATCGGGAAATCTTTAAAGTTCAGACAGTATTTATCTTGAAGAAATTGCTTCTTTACGAATCTGTTTTTTCTACATCTCCGATTCTGTCAGCGAGTTCTATCAACCGAGGTACCAGCTACCCCCTATCATTTTTTTTTGAAAACTTAACCAGATCATTCTTCCCCTTTACGGACACAAAATTAACGACTCCTCTTTACTTTTATTTTTTGTTTGAATTTTTCTTTCGTACCCTTTTAAGAAAGAAATTTTCAATATTTGAACTAATGACCCTCAAGAATTACTTTAATCATATTTTCATCCCGACTATTACCTAATTAACAGGAATTGGAGAACATCGAAAAAATTACGGGATTTCATTTCTTACTGGACCGGATGATGAAAAAATGTCGAAGGAATGCTACTACTAATTTAGATATAGCAGCTTTGTGATCCCTAGCATAAATTTATCTCTTATCTAGTTTGCAAACCCTCTTAATTTTACATTGATGAAACTAATACACGCCCACGCTACACCATCAAAAAAATCGATTGCGGCGGGTCTCATCAACTTCCTAGCTTTGGTTACTAATGGGCCTACGGAATTCAAGAAATATCTCATGGAGTAGAAATAGTGGGCGCGTAAACGATTTTGTCCAGATTCAATTCGTTGTGAAGGTAGAGGAGGCAGATAAGGATAAGGGGGTTGAGGAAGGCTCTGAAGAGGGGAAGAGTGAGAGGAACGAAGATAGCTTTTGGTATAAAAAATTTAAATGTTTCTGTGTGTGATGAAGTAGAAAGTGGTAGTGAGGATTTCACTTTAATCTCTGACAGTTCTGTTGGGAATGCAAAGTAGTTTGAATATCGTGAAGAACCATTTTAAGATCTGAAAAGTGACTGAGGAGGCTATCTACGATCTTGAACTATTCCACGGAATTTGAAGAGATTTTCTTGGAGTTATGTAGTTTTTTCAATCGCAGTTTTTGCCTGCATTCGATGATTTATATTATAAGAAGTAAATCTAGATATTTATCTTGAAAGATCCACTGTTATTCTTGCTCGACCACAAGATTCCCTTGAATGCACTTTATTTTATTTGATATGTGCATTTGAGACTTTAAGAAAGTTTCGCATAAGATGAGGAGACCAGTTACTCTATGAAGGGTCAAGAAAGTTGGCAGCATCAAGTTGAGACGAAAATACTTTGGATTTAAAAATCAGCTTCAGGCCTAAGATTTTTTCGTTTATGTTTGCTACTTAGCATAAATGATGAACAGTGCTACTTCTATACACATTTTTAGCGCCTTGGGAATCCTTCCTCACCCACCTCTTCTACTGCCATAAGACTCGAAACTTTGCGAAACGATGCGTGCGAAATCCACACAGGAAGAATTGCTATGAGAATTTCAGTCGCTACGATCATCATGAAAGAAAATCCTGTAATAACATACGGGAAACTTGTTAGGGGTTAAAAAGCGAGGGTGGACCTGATATGAAAATATTACAAAAAGCAGTGTATTTTAAACTGAAGAAAGCTGGTAACATATATATCGGGGACGAAATATGCCTATTGAACGTGCAAAAAAGTAGTTCTGGCGGTAATTAGTTATTGGAAAACCCAACACTGGATCCTGAAACGCTTGACTAAATTCGCGGAACTATGTATTTCCGGAAAACAATATTCGATAAACTTTTATGGGGGAGAATTGCATGGGCAAGGAAAAAAATAAAATATAAAAAGGTGTCCCGAGAAATTGATTCAGATATGTGAAGAAATACCATTTAGTTGTCGAGCTTTCTTCGGCGCCAAATGGAATCAAGCTTGGTCAGCTATTAAGTGGAGACACATAATATGCGAGGAAAGAGCTTAAAAACACTATGGAGCCTTGTACGTAAACTAAAAGAAACAAAAGATTTGTTAAGTTAGCCTCCACCGCACTAAAGCGTCGAAGGTTAGCGTCAGTAAAGGTATTGGGTGCAAATAATCAAGCTTCATTCAGTTCGAATGGTTTCTAGATCTCCTTTAAAAAATTTTGATGACATATGTACGTGTCGAACTTGCTCCAACTTCACAGAATATAACTGTTGCAGATGGTACGGTTTGAAAATTGAGTATTACTATTGATAAATTTCAAAGTTTATCGGGAGCTAAGATATTGGTTCAAAATAGGTGTTCAGGTCCGAGCTATCTTCTTATGACATCATTGGCTATCAGAAAATTGAATAGATGGGGATATGTACTGATCTTGAAAACATAAGTGTCCCAGTCCAAATCGATGAGCCGTAAAGTTACCGTTGGTTATGTACAAAAGCACGGAGCTAGAAAAATTGAGAGATACTGTCAGCGCGTATTTCACTTCTAGATGTACCAGTGAAATACCAGAGTTAAAATGTTAAAAATGGAATTTTGAATGATATCCTTATATTGTACTGAGCCTTGCATGAAGTTATTACGATTCTGGGTAGGACTGAGATGATGACTGGGATTTGAAGCAAAATCTGGTCTTTAAATTTTCAGCAGTTTCCAGATCTTTAAATTCCAGACAAGATTACAAATTCGCAAGGTGAATATTCATCTAGAAAAACTGAGAATTTGGAAACGACAAACCCCGAAAATATATATGCAACGGGGGGGTGGCTCATAAAAATGTCTACAAGAAAGACTACTGACAATAATAGCTAAAGATCGCTAATGTTAATAAAAAGTTGGAATACCTCCCTTCCAAGGTGTTGAAGAGTATTACAGGAATACTAAAATTTTCCAAAGTCATGGCGTGGAATGTTTCTGGTTTAATGTAAGCAATTGTAGTGTCAATCCCTATATATAATCTAAAATAAACCAGCTTTTCTAAGTTATAGACGTTAAAAGCGAAATTACGGCAGCCATATTTCGGAAAGTGTTACAAATATGATAGAAATGACATTATTTCTCCACTCTTGTCATTGTATTCATTTCATGTCGAGTTTTCTCCTATAAAGAATATTAAACTACACTTTTGCGTTCAATACTGATAATCTAGTAAAAAATTATACAGTATCAGCTTCCGTTTCAGAAAATGGTTGAGATACTCGGGGATTTGAACTATGGAAGATATGTTACGTCAATTGACCTTTTAACTGGCTATCGGAAAAAACATTTCTATGAAAATGAAAATGAAGAAACAGATTTTACCAGAAAAAATGGTTCATTCAGATTGTATGTAGTGCCTTTCTTTCTCACGAATACACTAGATGCGTTGAAAAATATTATGAATGAGGTTCTGAAAATACTTCTATTCAGCGGTGTACTTCGACGATGTTGTGATATTATTTAACATTATAGATGACCATATGTCGGATCTCAAGACATTATTAGAGAAAATTTCTTCGTAAAGCTTGAAACAAGATTGAATGCATATTTGCAAAATAATCTATCATGACACTTGGTCACATCTTAGAGCGAGTGAAAATAAGATTAAATCTTAAAAGAACGTAAAATAGAGCTGATCCTAAAACCTGCTGCAAAAACTGAATTTCGCAGCTTGTTGGGTCTAGCCTTATATCACCGAAAGTTTATCGATGATTTTTCCATGAAATCTGCACCGCTACACCTTGGAACTATGAAAAATGGGAAGCTTTCTTGGAGCGAATAAATTAAAAATCCAGTCTTTGAACTCAAAAGGAGGCTATGATCCCCTCTATTATTTCTGTATTCGAATTTAAATAAGCAATTTATAGTGAAAAAGATAAATTTGGTCGATATTGGGAGTAGTTCTGCCCTAAACAAATGAGTGTGAGCGGCTAGAAACCGTTGATTTCGCAATTAATTCTTTAAATGATACAAGGAAAAGATACTCTATTCTTAAGAAGAAAGCTCTGGCTCTTTCTGTCTGTTTGATTAGTTTTGTGTTTATCTTTTATAATTCAGAAGTGTTTTATCACATTTTCCATCAGGAAATTAGGAAAGCAATCTAAGATGTTGCGCATCACTGACTAGTAAGGTGGGGCGACATTTGGCAGAAGACAGGGTTAGAATTGCGACTAGACTCACATGCAGTAGTCCCCAGGTCCTCAATTATCTCGATTTGGGAAATCCGTTAAGTCTGAGTACTTCTTACACTGAGGACGGAGTTGGAGATACCCAAATTCAAGAATTGTTTTACAAAATGTTTAAGAATGATTCAAGAGGACCCACTCAATTTTTCGAGGAGTAGGGAAATACAATGCGTCGAGCTAGGTCATAGAAAACCTGTTTCTAGGAACAAAATAGCCTTTAATATGTGTGAAGTAAAGCTTTTTTGACTTCTTGAAGGATTTTTTCAACTACTAGCCACTTTGGAAAGATAAAATAAAAATTTCCAGGTCATTAAGAAATGAAATAGAAAATGATATATCTAATAAAGAAATAAAGTCATTGGGTAAAAATTTCAGTGACCCAGTATGCAAACTTATGTCTGCATTTTTTTGGAAAAGCTGCGAAAATACTTAAAGGGTCACCATGATTCGCAAGTTTAAGGCTATATTACGCTTTATGGCTTAACGCCTTTTGAAAACTTCTCAGTGGAGCTCGCTTGCCCATTCAAAGAGAATAGTTCCGGGAAAAATATCTTCTTTAAGGAGTTTAACACACTACTTGCTTGCCAATGGAATTCCAAAATAAAAAAATTACAGCAGAAAGGGTCCTTAATTTCGTACAAAGAAAAATAATTGAGCTATTTATTCTCCCGAGAGCGATGATGTCATAGAATCCTTTTTTCGTTGTAATGATCATTCTGTAGTTTCCGAATGGATTCAATTGAGAACTTTTCTCGCTTACAATCCTACTATCGACGAAAAATACGGAGGAAGGTAGTATATATAAAGAATTTGATAGAGAAAACACATGAAGAAGCGATGGTGACCAGAGGAGTATTTGCTGATGGCCATAACACGCCATGAAGAGACTCAGGACGTCCAACGAGAACACCTTTTGCAGTGGTGGGTAAAGCGGCTAACAGAATTTAAGTTCCGCTGAGAGGAAACAGTATAGATTGGTTTATATCAATCTACATAATCATGGCCAAAATTCAGTGGAAAAGAGCGGGGTATCTTTAGGGCTTGGTGTTGTCTCCGAAGGCAAAAGGGACGCGTAAATTATTCTCTCTATCTTGATATGCATCTAAAATGCACATGAAATTAATGTTTGAGGGCGCCATCCGGACCACCTTCATCGTAAAAAGATTCATTCTTGTCAATGTGTGTCTCCTGTTATTTTGTACATTTATTTCTACAGAATCGTCTTGATGAGTTTGTTCGTATACCAAATATATTATTCGCTCTTACAAGGCTGGCAAAGGTTGGGAAAAATGAATATTTTTAAACTCATCATGATGTTACGACAGCTATTTTTGAAGCCATTGTACTAAATGAGGTAACAGTGGCGCTTTATTAATTTCTAGACCGTCATACAGGCAATCAACTGAAATATTACCGTTTTGGTACACTCGCAAACTCCTGAACCAGGGGACCTTGAGTTCTCAAAAATTCAAAATGTCATACCTTTGGCCACATGGAGATCCCCAAAAATCATCCCGTAATGAGCTTCACCGCTGATAAAGCAAACCACTTTCCCTTGATAGCTTGAAAAGTTCCGCAAATTCCACTGAAAACGTTTCGAACAAACCAGTAACGTGTTTTTAATACTCGTGTGGTAAGTCGGTAGACTTCAAGCGTTTTGGCAGCCTGCGCATGCCTTGACGTGTTCTGTCACATTCCGATAAACCCTAGGCCACCAAAACTGGTGTCTCACGGACTTTCTTGTAGAACCAACATCCCAATGACCGACATAATCGCGAAATGTTGTCAATATTTCAGCACGCTTCCCGATAGGCGGAACGACGCGCAGTCAATCCTTCTTCCGTCGGAACAGGGTTTCGTTCCAAGTCTTGAATCTCTTCGCTTTTCTTCGTATGGCGGTCTTCATCTTCAGATGCGTCTCCTGAACCCCTTTCCCGACCAGAAACCTCGTTATGTCCACGAGGTCAGGATTTAATCCAGATAACTTAGGGTCGTCTCACCGCATCGTCGCCACGAAGCTGTTCGTGTCGTTTTCTCCTCTTGAAGCCTCAAATTCCACGAAGGGTCTGCAAGAGAGATAATGGGCCACCAAATTGGCCTTTCCAGGCCTTAACTTAGTCACTGGGTCGTACTCAGCCATCAAATCCATCTGCCTCGCCAGTCTCTCATGCATATCCTTTATCTTGGAAGCAGTCTGCAGGGCCTGATGATCCTTATATACTACGAACGGCCTGTCGTACAACAGACACACACGGAACCTCTTGGCAGTGAACAAGACAGCGAGTGCTTCCTGTTCGCTGGTACTGTACCGAAGTTCTTGCTCCGTCATTGTCCGAAATGAGAACTGTACCAGATGCACTTTTCCATCCTCTTTACTCTGCAAGAGAACCGCTCCTAGTACATTCGAAGAAGAATCCGTCTCCATCACGAAAGTGGAGTCGAAATCCGGGAACACGAGTACTGGAGACGTCGTCAGATTCTCCTTCAATTACTCGAAAGCCATCTGCATTTCCATGGTTCACTCAAATGCCTTCTTAACGGAGGTTGCTAAGCTATCAGCTACGTTCCGTATAAAGCGTCGATAGTACCCTGCTAGCACGAGAAAACTCCTCAGTACAGTCATATTTTCCGGCACAGGGGCCTCGACAATATATTTGATCCTATCTGGATCCACCTTCACACGGCTCGACTTGACAATTTGGGGCCGAGAAGCTTCATTTCCGACTTAGCAAAGCTGCACTTGGTTACCTTCAGCTTCAACTTTGGTTCTTAGATCTTCTGAGACACCTCTCTGCAGTGAGCTATGTGTTCGTCCAACGTCTATGAGAATATTACAACATCTTCCACGTAAACCATGGAAAACAGTAACCTGCGGAGGACCTCGTCCAACATCCTTTGAAACGTCGCTGGAGCATTCATGAGTAAGGACGGAATCACCTCGGGCTTGGACATTCCATGTCAAGGGACGAACGTCGTCTTTTCCTTGTACGGTTCAGATATTCTGAACTGACATTATCCTGTGTAAAGTTCCAACGTCGTGAAGAACTACGCTCCAGGGAGTTCGTCGAAAATTTCTTCTATTTTTGGTAGCGGTCAGCGGTCTTGCTTTACCATCCTGTTCAACTGGCTATAATCAACGCAAAACCGGGGTATTCCGTATTTCTTAGTGGCGATCACTTCCGGAAAGTTCCGGCCCGACTTCGAAGGCGTGATGATTCCAGCGTCCAATAATTCATTCACTTCTTTCCTTACTACTTGGTTATGCCTCGGTGGCATTCGGCGGGCTTTCGAATGTATCGGATTCTCATCCTTCAACTCGAAATAATGTACCACCGGCACCCTAGCCGGCTCCAGATCATGTGCGTCCCACGCTATCACGTCCGTTTCCTTGAACGCAATCACCAACTTCTCCTGGTTCTCCTCCTCGTGATGATTCACCCTTGAGACCAGAAAAGCGGCGTGATCCGCTTTATCGTCTTCCTCGGTGGTCTCGTCCTCCATCATTAGGCCCTCTAGATCGGGCTCATATGGTTCCTTGTTTCAAATCGCCAGCACCAATTTAGGCTCGGTTTTCGACCCACCATCGATGACGCCTGACTCTGATGAAGACGATACAGGAAACTGCTCTCCATCAGACTCTCCAGGGGATGTGAAATACTCTCTATCAGTTCGCATCCCGTCAATTATCGGGGACTTATCGAGTAGGGGTAACAGCACCTTATTCCTCCCAACCGCCAGGGTGACTTGCTGCCTCCCGCTATCCACCTTTGTGTAGATTCTAATGCTAGACTGCCAATTATAGTGTCGAATGGCGCGTTTCGTACCACCAAGAAGCCCAGAGGCCCTACCAAGGTTCCAAAGGAGACTGGAACCTTCTGTACACACCCAATAACTTCAGGCACCGCTCTATCGGCGACGGTGACCTGAAGATCCGTAGCCATCGGAGCGAGTGCCAGTCTCTCGCAAAAGTCCCAGGACATCAGGTTTGGAACTGCACCCGTGTCAACAGGCCGTGCGTCTCCGTTCCATAAGCATTCACGGCCACGACCTTAAACCTACGAGAGAGTTCAGGGTGACTTTTTATGGACGACTGAGTCGTCGTGACAGCTTGCACACCAGACGCTTCAACTGCTTCCTTGCTTTATCCGCGTCTCCACGAAGAAGCTGCCCGATGTTCATTCCCGACGAGGTCTAAGCCATTTCCGCGGCCACCTTAAACTTCCCTCATGGTCCTGGAAGGCTCTTGATGCCTTCTTGTCCTTCGTAGCCTTAGGTTCCTTCTTCCTTGGCTCTGGCACGACCATCGGCGGGCGAACGAAAGGGGCCTTATCCATCAGCGCTTCTTTATCCATTAAATCGTCCCTGAATTGCTTCGGAAGTGCTTGATCGTCGGCATTCCTCTTTGCCGCGGCATCCATATCGCCCTTGCGAGAGTTTTGGACTTATTTTCGAAACGCTTAACGATTTGAGGCAGAGGAGATGAATCATCACCTTGTACTGAAGGAAGTCGACAAATACGAAATGGGAGTGAGCATCCACTACCGAGAGAGAACGTTTATCTCCATTCAATGATCGGGTCTCCGCAGATCTTTTAACTTCCTCACCTAAGTTGTGCTTCCAGCAAAACGTTCTCGGTATATTCCCTTGATACATTAGTCACAATCAATAAAGATGTTTAGTTTTTGGTGTGCATCGATACGTAACTGCTTCTTGATTGCTCTAAGAAGTGCTGCATTTTCGAGTTGAATGTGCCTTAGAGTCGAAGGTGCCCCAGAGACTCAAAATACTTCTGGCATGTTCTGTTTTTCTTCCTCAGAGCGGAACTTTCGTTGTAATTTTCAGATTCTAGCTCGCTGTCATCTGACAAGTCACCTACGCTTTCGCCTAAAATCCCTTTTCCAGATTCACTCGATAAATCTTAATCCTACGTGGAAGAAATTTCTTCGCATGATATGTACAAAGTCCCATTTGTCGAAGATTATCCATCACTTTCCAATTCCGTTTCATCCCTGGTAGACCCATCATTTTTGCTTGAAAGAAGTGCCCGCGTTTTCCGAATCTTGTTCGATTGTCGTAGAGGGAAAAGGGTTGCGCAAAATGGCCATCATGGACGTTTCACTACTGCCAGAGCGAGGCCATCGGTTTACTAGTGTGGTATTATTTCGGAGATGGCAGAGTTTAATGACCATTCTCGGTTATAGGATTGGCATTAAGCTAGGTGTAATCCGGATTTCCGGTAATCACTAACTAGTGTAGTCGACAGTGCAATTTAGCTAACTGTAATTTTGTAGATATTTATTAACTTACTGACAATAATCAGCTGGGGGCCAATACTCCGATGTCTGTCTATATATAAGACCGTATCCGACTCCACTTGCAACAAGTAATGGCAAGGCACTTTTACCCGCGAAACATTCCTTAACGATGACCCGTCCTAGCTTAACCGTCGTTCACGCATAGGTTTCCCCCTCTTCGCTCCCGTTTCGGTCGTTCCCACTGTTTACCGCTCGGTCACGCTTCTAAGACGGATTCCCCTCCATCCTAGGTTGTGTAGCCCTTCCTTTTCCCCTGCGTTCTCTCTGTTGAGACCGGTCATACTTCGGTATTTACGGTTAACTAACCTGCGCTACCGACACTTCCAGTGATCCCTCTACCAATTATCGCGAGCAGGATTCTATTCCAAATTATTGTCTCCCGACCTAGAACTATTTTTCGGTTTGCTCTATAGCAAACAGGTGTGGACAAAGAATGTAACCCATAAGAAAAACCGCTGTTTGAACACTCGCTTCTTCGTGCGAGTTTTGGTTGAATTCAGGAGATGGAACCTCAACCGCAACCGCCGCAGGTTACCGCCGACAACGGAGATACAAGCTCCCAACGAAGCCTCCGCAGTTCGGTTATTGGTGCTCCGCCATGTTTGAAAAATCCCGAATCATTCCTTCGGACAAGTCAAACCAGGTCTTCTAGTCCGCTGACTTCACAGGATACAAGCAAGGCAGCTTCCTTTACGCAGGAAGTCCTAAACGATCCGCAACTCGGAAATACCGCCAACCGATCTCGAGTTTTGATGGAACACGTCATGCCCCGCCTCATCCAGTGGGTGGATGAAAATCTGGGTCCCCGTGTTGATTCGGTGCTAGCGCAGTCCGTCAGTGCGGTGGTCGAACGCCTGATGCATGAGAAAGATCAGCAACGTATCCCCGAGTTAACGGATGCTGTGACGAAGCACGTCCTTGACCACTCCCTGGATCCCGCTGTGCCCGATAGCCCGATTTCCGTTGTAGTGCGTCGCATCGTCCTGAAATTTTTTGCAGAAGAGAATCGAGATCCCGCAGAAGTCGGAGTAATGAATCCAGAAACGCGAGAAGTTCCTCTGTGACCCCAAAACAATAATCCCGATTTTCGGATGTCAAGATAGCAGGTACTGAACCCGCAACACCCCCCTCACGGCAGGATTACATGGATGACGGAGTGAAGATCTTGTATCTCCCTGCCGTCCATGACAGTGGTAAGGACCCCGATAAGGAGGACTAGTCCGACTCAGAAGATGACGGCGACCGACGCCGGAGGAACCGCCGAGGTAAGCGGGATTCGAAGCGCGGCCGTAGTCGTAGACATAATCGCGAAGGCCGCGAGTGGCGATTCCGCCACTGGAAGATGGAGTATTACTCGTCATCAATCGACGACTCGGGGTTGATGCAGTCGAGCGAATCAGACGTTGGGCACAGCTCGGATGACTCCGAAATTCGGTATTGACGTTCGCACATAAACCACAAATTGGAAGTGATACCGCCTATGCACGTAATCTTCAAGAAAACTGTTGATTACAGGTCATACCATTTGTGGAACCATAGCCAGAAGTACACAGAGGAGATTGGTCGCAGCCTTGGAAAAACGCAGAAGAGTTTGTCCGTTCAGATGAGAGACCGGATTTTCTCAGGTAGCGATCCGATCACGGTGTTAGGATTCCTCGAAAGAAGCAATATTTAAGGATGATTACGACACGAACGATGCAACAGAGGGAGCTGCCGTATGTTTTATGTAGTATTTATTCACCGGGCAAGCCGCAGCGATGGTGCAGAACCGATTGTCGAGAGCAACGATGCTAATCCACGACGGCCGAGAGGAGATGGTGACCTCTTGCAAGGAGTAGGTCAACTTCCTCCTCAGGACATTTGCAACCAATGATGCAACGGCGGAAGCCTTGTCGGAAGTTGAACGGGGCCTACAGATTACTGCAATGACGGAACAAGACTTCCCCAATGAGTTGTGGAAGAAGGCATTGCGCTGCGGTACCGTTTCCTCCGGGGAAAGAATGAAGGGTTACTTCGTAGAAGTTTTTCTAACGTCCATTCGGAAACAACTGCGCAATATATGCGACAGATCATCCTAGAGCTGACTATGAGTCGATAGTCAGTTATGCCCGAGGACTCGGATCATCGCATTGCGCACTACGCCGGGTTAGTGTACTCGTTTCATTCTGACATATTCGGAATGTAAGGAGGGTTACGTCGCAGAGGACTACTGCATTTACCGTTGAATTAGATAGAGATTCAGGCCCGCATGAAGTTGCAGACGTTGAATTTGACATCCCCGCACTGTCCTACCAGGTAGGTAGTCCGCCGAAAACGGCCAGGAGCTCTACCACGTCGACATGTCCCCGGATATTGTTTGCCGAATGTTCTTCCAATACCGGTTCCGACCCTAGTTTCTGCGAATTATCAACGTCTCGCCGTTCTCGGTGTGATTCCCTTAACTGTAGGTGTCGGTCAATTAAAGGTGCACGTCCCCTTTCTGGTCGTCGCAAATCTTTCAACTGACGTGATACTCGGAACGCCCTTCATTGAACTCCACGTCAAGGCAATCCTCCCAGGACACCGGAAGGTGATGTTTTACAACTCGCCATCCGTGTGCATTGTCGGGTCGACTCAGGCACAGAGAAGGAACTTGGGAACCTATTTCTCGGGAAAAGATCTCAGGCCAGTCTCTCCAACCACACCGAATAACACGGTGTCGAACAAGGCCCGCCTTGGGCGGCGCGTCGTGATTCCGCCCATGAGTCAAATTCATGCGGACGTGACAACCGAAGTCGGTGGTTTCCGGTTCTTACAGAACCACCCTAAGTTGGTTCTTCGGAACATTACCATGATCTCTAACGGCGTCATGAAAATAATGCCAGACAAACCGTTCACGTTACTATTGTCGAACTTCTCCGATCGCGCCTTGAAGCTACCGAAGCGTATGGTAATCGCTCTGGCCATCCAAGCCCTCGCTGGAGTACTTACCGTACTTCGGGCGTTAACTCCCCTAACCCTTCTAATTCACTATCACCCGGTCTGGAGAAACATCAATCTAAGGAAGGCGAGGGACATGCCAAGAATTTTATTGAAACCAGAAAATCGGAAGAAGGTTGGTAACAATCCGTCCAGATCAGTTTCGAAGATGAGTCCATTCGTTCGCAGGTCTATCGCCTGTTATCGGAATTCCGATCTACGTGGTCCGGTGACCTCGGATGTATCGCCGCGGCAAAAAACCGACTCGAATTAGAACCGGGTGCAAAGCCGGTGTACCAGGCGCCATACAGAGCAGGTCACCAGGGTCGGGAATTTCAGCAGAAAGGGATCGAGCGAATGACCGCCGACAAAGTCATCGAGTCCGCACAGTCGGAGTGGGCGAGTCCTGTCGTCCTAATCCCGAAGAAAGACGGAAAATGCGCTTCTGTGTTGACTATCGCCGACTCAATGCGGTCAATTGTCGCGACACTTAGCCGATTCCGCGGATGGACGAGTGCATAGGCTCACTCGGCGACGTGAGCGTTTTCAGTACGTTAGACTGTAAATAGGGATATTGGCAAGTTGAGGCCGCCGAGGAATATCGTGATAAGACGACGTTCCTTACGCACTGTGGAACTTACTGATTTCGTCGGATGTCCTTTGGGTTCAAAAACGCCCCCGCAACTTTCCAACGGGCAGTGGATATCATCCCTTCCCGAGTGAAATAGCGGTTCGCGCTCGTCTACCTGGGCTACGTGATAATATAGTCTAACAACCTGGAGAATCACTTCCGACATGTGCGGGAAGTTCTTCAATTGGTAATCGATCCCTGAGTCACGCTGCGCCTCGAGAAGTGTTCGTTCTTCAATTTCGAAGTGTAGTACCTCGGTCACACGATCAAGTCCGGGTGACTCGAGGTAGAAAACAAGAACACCGACGCGATTCGGAACGCGCGGCCTCCAACGAACATAACGGAGCTCCGATCATAACTCGGTTGCAAAACCTACCGCCGCTTTGTCCCCAATTTCGCTCTAGTACCGGCACCGCTTACTCGGAAAACAAGGAAATAGAAACCAACCGAGTGGGAGACCTTTGACGAAGAAGAATATTTCGCTTTCTCGGAGTTGAAGCAGCGTCTAGTCTCCCCTCTGAACCTCGCTTTGCAGCGTTCCGGTTTCCAATATTCCTTGGAAACTGACGCTTGCGATTATCAAGTAGTTTATTGCCTGCTACAAGAACAACCGGATGGAGAAAGACTCCCTGTCGGGTACTGAATTCGCAGTTTAACCGACGCAGAACGTAATAACACTGCTTCGGAACGGGAGTGCCTCGCCATGGTATGGGCTTTGCTTCATCTTCCCTCATACCTGCACCGTGATCGCTTCATCCTGCGAACGGATCATAACGCGCCCCGCGGGATCCCGAATTTGTCCGAAGCGTCGGTAAGGCTTGCGCGCTGGCGTCTTCGTCTTGCGGAATTCGATTACGAAGTACACTACCGTCCCAACGTCAAGCATCACCTTGCTGCTGGCATTTTCCGCCTTCGGACCGACGCGGACCCGGAACTGCTAGACGATGAGATCCCGTGTTACGTCATCGACGCGTATTTCGATGACGGTAAGGAAGAATTGCTTGTTGGTTGCTGGGAGAAAGAACCGGTTTCGGATGAAGTACTACGATCGTTTGGCAAAAGAGTGAAAAGATCACATATATTTGCCACCGAAATTTACGGAAAACTCGGAAAACACTACAAGCCATTTGCGGCCAACGGAGGGGATTTCGGAGGACAAAAACGTTACTCTGATAACGGTGCAAGAAGTTTTGGAAGCCCAAGGCACCGCACCGCTTTGCCGGAAACGCTCGGAAGATGGTGGAACTCCCAAGAGCCAGTACGCCTACGACAGGTACGTCTTCCTAGTGCGGCGCTCCTGACTCGAAGCTGCACTGCAAAGTGTGTTTCCCAAGTCCCTTCGCGCGCGAGTCCTGTATCTGGCGCGTGACCCACGCCTCAGTGGTCCGCCCGGTGCAGCTTGTATGTACCACACGCTGCCCCGCGACTACTACTGGCCCCACATGGCCCTGGACGCATACAAAACCGACGTTCGGTTTCGCAGTTGTATCCGTTCCCCGGGAACACAGTACAAGCATCGAAAGTAATTGAAGCTTTTCCCAGCGTTTGGACCGCTCGAATTTGTCGAGTTAGACATCCTCGGCACGTTATCGACGACTCCCCGCAGATATCGGTTCATCCTAATCATCACGTACAGGTACTTTAAGCTCACGCGTACCGTCGTCCTACGAAAAACTACAGTTGCCGATGTCGGAAAAGCATTTCTTGAACACTGGGTTTACACTTTCGGTGGACCGAATTACTTTCTTACGTACAACGGAAGGAAGTTCGTCGCCAAGTTCTTCGATAGCGTTTGCGGAATGCTGGAGATCAAGCACTACCTCACTGCCGTATATCACCTACAAACGAACAGACAAGCCGAACTTCTCAACCGCACCCTCGTACGCGCCCTCCAGAGTTACGTCGCGGAACACAAGACGAACTGGGACGAGTTCGTTGAACCGCTTATGTACTGGTATAACATGCAAGTACACCGCACAACGGGAACGACACCTCTCGACTTGGTGCTAACCTGACACCCTCGGAACATCATCTTGCGAGACGTCTCGACACCCTCGGACGACGGCCCGGCTGGCGTCACCCCGACCCAGCTCAAACGCGAAGAAATCTGCAAACTCCGAGTACGGTTGAACGCCGCGACCGCCAAAATGACAGAGCTCAGCGCCGGTACAAACACAATTTTAACCGAAAAGTTCGGATCCATCCCAACATTCAACCGGTACATGACGTCTTTGGCGACCGCCCGGCTCAGACCTTGACTGTCAAAGAACGGTAAGAGGCGACTACCTATGCCGACAAGGTGGTACACAAGCTTCTGCCTCACGGGCAAGGCCTTTTTCGCCTAGACCGAGTCACGGATGCGAGGGTTATGATCTAGAAGTACGGCGTGCTTTTGAACTTCTCGATTGACCGCTATACACCAGTTCCTCGCACCGCGCCATGGAATATTACGGACACCCCTACCGAACCGCCGGAGGAACCCATGAACCCAGAGGCAGATGAAGAAACCGAGTACCGGATTGATGCGCTGGTCCAGCACGAGGAGCGCGGGGATGGGATGTGGTACAAAGTCCGCTGGCACGGTTACAGTCCCTCGCGCGACACTTGGGAGCCGGGTTTCGATATTCCAAAAAAATTCATAACCACTTACTGGCGCCAATATGCCCGTCTCCATCGGTCCTGTGGCCCGCGAACTAACGATTGACAGCTTTCCGATTGCCAGTTTATACCCGTGCTTAAGGAGGGGGGTTTTGAACGTATCGTATGTTCAGTATCATCAGCATTCCGATATCGGTTATATCTGCCGCTCTAGTTGAAGGCCTCTGTCTGGCGCTGTCCGCTCTCGGTATGTTCTCTCGTTAATTTGGATTGCGCGTGTCGCGGACACCCCCGTCGCTCGGTCAATGGAGACTTTTTTCCGAGGAAACGGGAGGCCGATGTGGAATTGGTCCTAGAGAACGGTCGTAGGTGCGACGGGTGTTGCGTCACCGATTGGCGGTTAACGAAAGGACAATGAAAAACAGGGATGGATGTTTTTATGGATTTTAAATGCCCTGCCGCTGTCGGTGGGTGTTGGCTGCTGTCTGGAGAGTTTACCGGTCGTCGTTTATTCGAATCTCCACGGTCTGGTTGCATGGTTGCGATGGTAGGGGTGGTTGAAAAAAAAGGGTGTTGACGCGAAAAGTCCGAAACACGGGGACATGTTCCAATCAAAGGAGGGAGAGATTGTAGTATTATTGCGGAGATGGCAGAGTGTGATGAACTTTCTCTTTTATGCGATTGGGGTTTAGCTAGGTGTAATCCGTATTTCCCGTAATCACTAAACAGTGTTATTTAGCTAACTGTAATTGTGTAGATATTTCTAAGCTTACTAAAGATAATTATCTTGGGCCAAAAACCCCGGGATCGATCTGTATATAAGGCCATAGTCGACCCCACTTGCCAACAGTAAAGTCAAGGTACTTTTAACTGTGAAATATTCCTTAACGGTGAACCGTCCCAGGTTAACCGTCGTTCACGCATAGGTTTCCCTCTCGTCGCTCCCGTTTTCAGTCATTCCCACTGTCTACCGCTCGGTCACGCGTGAAAGACGGATTCTTCTCCACCCTGGTTTGATCCGCCCTTCCTTTTCCCCTGCGTTCCTTCTGTTGAGCCTGGTCATACTTCTGTATTTACGGTTTACTAACCTGCGCTACCGACGCTTTTGGTGATCTTTCTACCAATTACCGCGGACAGGGTTCTGTCCCACAGCCAGAATGAAATATAGATCTTTTGAAATGTATAACAGCTCATATAAGTCCTGATTTGTGCAATAATTTACGGTTAACGTCCTTTCGAGATCGATGGGGAGTTTATTTTCTGGTATGACAAGTACACTCACCAGTGCCGGAAAGTAAAACTAGGCTGATTGACATTTACAGGGCAACAAATATTTCCGGCAGATTCACCTGCGTAATTTCGACATTATTTTTCCAATTGGCTGTAATTTTCCCCTTTCC
Organism: Kappaphycus alvarezii; assembly: GCA_002205965.3. Lineage (NCBI taxonomy): Eukaryota > Rhodophyta > Florideophyceae > Gigartinales > Solieriaceae > Kappaphycus > Kappaphycus alvarezii. The sequence continues at coordinate 418,732 of NADL03000645.1, forward strand.
AACTGCGGTTACAGTGGAGTCTCCAGCCAGCGAAATAGATACATGTTGTGATTTTTTTACACTCTCCCACCATGGCTTGGCGATCAAGTTCGACGATGCTCAACTATCGAATGGCACCATATTCAGTTGCCTGTTGGGTTTTTATGTTCGTCATTGCATGTAGCTGTCCTCATTTCCCTTTACCGTCCCTTCTCATTGCTTTTTCCCATCTTTTTGTCCAATTTCGTGTCTTCGTCGGCTGTATTTGATACGTTAACAATTTTTCTCGCCAATTAATACTATTTCGAGGGTTAGTGGGGTTTATTCAGTAGTCCCATGTTTTAAAATCGTATTTCGACAAGTTCTCGATCAAACGACCATTAACCTCTTTCAATGACCCGTTTTCATAGAGTTTCATGACTGCCCCCGCTAACATTTGGAGTTTATTGGCATCAATATACGCCGAAAGTATACCAATACCCAGGATGTCGTCTACATCGTTACCCATTAGGCGTATTTACTCGACCAATGCTGTTATTTCGGCTATGTGCTTGGCTATATTCAGTCGGAGGTTTGAATACCAAATCGAAACAATTTCTGAAATTTTTGATAGGGTGTGCTCAGTAGTTTTAGAATAATGCCTCATATCGAGCTTAGAAATCTTCTCCTTGGGCTTCCCAATAACGGACTGAACAATCCAAATCGGCTGGTCAGCAAGTACTGAAATGATTATGATTCTTGCCTGATTGTCTTGTTATGCATTCTTTCCAGCATTGAGATCGCCACTCCGAAAGTCCTTATTTTCATGGGGTCCTTTGTAAAAGATTGCCGCTTAAACAAAAGATCCTCCATGGTAAGAAGTCTTATTTTCTTGTCGAGAGCTTAAATTAGTGCCTTGTCGTAGAATTTTGACATTTTGATTCAATTGATTAGTTTTTGTACACCTACAATACGTGAATGGTGTTGAAATAAATTCCTCAAACTGAAAGAAAGATAGTTCTGAAAAGGAGGAGTTTTTACGCAGAGTTATTCGAGAAAATCTGTGTCCATCACCTATCAATTTTTGTAGTCGTTATGGTCCGAGGCGGGAAGCAAACATTGCTCATAGAGGATATTCTGTTGTTTGTTCCTGGCTTTTCCCATTTTGCCGATCGGCGAACTCATTTTATTTCTTATAAGACTTATCAGTCTACGTTTGAATCAATTCCTAGGTTGAACCTCTACTGTACTTGATTTCATCCGAATTTTGTCTAGGAGTTTGTCTACAATGGCGTTATTCTGAATAAAGTCTCCATCAGTAAAGAAAAGCAGAGCAGAATTGTTAAGTAATTCGTGGAAAATCAGCAAGAGCATTAGCTCCGTCTCAATGGCTTGCGACACAAAAAAAAGAGCAATTTTCTTCGCCAGAGTTCTTCGTAACCAAAAAACTGTCCATACTAGTTTTAGTTTCGATGAATAAAAGGGAGTGGAATTTCTCATTGTTTCTTGACATAATCTTGAATACCCGCCGGTTATTATCAGCTGTAAGCTCACATTCATTTCATATACTTCAGCAGTCACGGGATTTAGTTAATTTCAGAGTATCGCTTCTGGGTTTACGTTTAAAGTGATGTTATAGAGCCAAAATTGAGTTGTTGGAAAATATTTATTAGGTTAAGCAGTTAATTTTTTCTCCTTTAAGAACCAAAAATCACCTTGCGTTCTTCTTTCTATTTCACGTTTTAATATTGTTTTGTAACAAGAATTATTGTAACATCAGTATCTTTCTGTATAGGCCGGTACTTTTAGGGCCAAATACGGGAACAGAAGTAATAGATGATATTAATTCTTAATAAAACTCCCTATCGATCATGGAAAATGCCGAGAAAATTAACTACCCTATTCACGCTCTTTTAATAATTTTTACAGCTATTTTTCCTCAATAAAATAGGGCAAAAGAAATTTTACGCAAATTCTTCTTTTCAAGCTCATAAAAAGACTATTTTTACTTTTTTGCTTCTAACATTTTCCTCGGGGCTTCTAAAGTTGATTTAACTTCTGAGTAGTTTTTTATGATGACCTCAATTTTTTGAGAATATCTAGATGCATCTTTCCTGAAAACTTGATGATTTATGAAGTTATTTTGTGAATTGAGTTGTATTGCAGGTATTGGAAGATTAAGTGACCGCAACTATAAATTTTTTCTATAATTTTTAGGATAATTAACATTTACCATACCAGACTACATGAAAAATCAAACACATAAACTACTACATATCATAGGCTACTCTAAAATTGTCAATAATCTTGCCTGTGACGAGAAATGTATAATTGCTACTGTATTATATCTCTCATTTCATAAAAAGGGACACATGAAAGCTCAAAAATAAAAATCAAAGGATAACATCATTTTCTGAAAATTTTTCTACAGTTGACCATACTATTTGGACGCTATGTATATAAATAAACTCATTTCCCTGTAAAACCGGACCGAAATCTTGCGAAATATGAGCAGTTGCAAAAATGATTGCTCTAAAGTTTTGCGGCAAATTCAGTACAAACAGTTGACTTTCTTCTTTGCTCTTATTTAATCGAGTAAATGGTAGTCTCAGTACAGAATCGCAAGAGGTACTACGGGTTTCTGATGGAGAGAAAGTTTCGGCTTTTTTACTCTAGCAATATTCATTGGATCTATCATTAAGATTTCCAGACAACCGTAATTGACTCAAAAAGAGATGCCGACACATTAACGGGGGAGAAATTGCGCTCTCTAAATGGCCACTGATAGGATAAAAATGACATCAAAGGAAAAGGGAACCAAAAAATACCCGAGATGAGATTCATCGCGCCTGAAGTGCTACAGTGCACGTTAACGTGCACTGGAGAGGGTGGCCGTGAAAGATGAGTGGCTGCTTTAGTAGCCAAGCCTAAAGGAACAGGCTCTACCAACCATGTTAAGTAACTGGAGTAAGAAAAACCTTTTTTTGGTCTGAAGTTGACTCTCCACTCCCTAAATATTTGGCAGAAGATACCTGAAAGAAACTAAATGAATCTACTCCTTAAAATCTTCATCTTCTAGATCAGAACCTAGCAATTTCCTTTAGACATCATGAGTAGCGATGTACTCCCCACATATTCCTGTGAATGGTCCGCAATTTTCTGCACCTTGCTTCAAATAATAAAGCCTACCTGGATCCTCTCCAACGAGGTCCGTGGCCGGGACCACCTTGTTCAACCATCCCATTCCTTCCCATCCCATATGAACCGGTTCGAGACCTCTTTTTTCATCTGCAGAATCCTTATCTTCCGTTCCTTCCTTCCCGGCCCCCTCTTCATATTCTTCCTCTCTGGACTATTCCTTGGCCTCCCCTCATTCCATCCAGTAGACTAGCTCGAGGACCACTTAGTCTTCGTGGCATTCCCCTACGTTACTATCCTCCTCCTCGAGTCTCCCCAGCCGATTCCAGTGATTCGATCTCTACCAGGTGACGAGCAACGCGCTCCGTCAAACGTTTCCTAGTCTGACGATGGAGGTAGCCGTCGATATCGTTTGGGCCCGAAGGGAATAAAGGAGAGACGGTGATGGGGCGAGGGTGACGGGTTGTGGCAAGGTTGCGAGCAGGAGGTAGTCATTGCATTATTGCTGTCCAGGGGGGTGAATTGTCTATTCTTTGTTGTTTTAAGGACATAGTTTGGTTTTAGGCGACGCCCAACGTGTTTAAATAGCGCTAAACGGTTCAGATTAAAATGATATAGTCGAAAATTGGTCGCATAGTGGGCTTTAGTAAAAACCTCCTTAAAACGGTGATTTCTGACGAAAATCATGTGCACAATTATTGATTTAGGAAAAATATTTTAAGGGCGAAGAGAATCAAATAAACGGACAAGACTAAAAGAATTACCATCGAAAGACAGGGCAATTGCTCATGAAAAGAGAAAACAGAAAAAAAAGATTATAAAGAAATTTAAAATTCGCGGCACCAAAAAGGAAAGTTGAGGGAGAAACAAGGAAAAAAGGAGTGAGGGGAGAAACGTAAAGGGAGATAATTTCGGCGCGTAAAGACATCACCTCCAGTTTCTCGCTTAACAGTCACCTCAAAGCCAGCCATAAAGCAAATCGCATGGAGCATGACGGCTGCTGCAGCGTGCCTATCCATCAAAGCTCCCCAAACTTTTACGTACTTCTCCATTTCTCTGATGGTCACGTTCCATTCCACATCATTTAGCACTGTGCGTGGATCCGAATGCCAGCCTTCAACAGTGAAGATTGGCATATAAACGTGTCTATCTCTGTTGAAGGTTGGGATGAAGGATTGATATCTTCAATTCTTTGAATTTCGCACCGCATTCGGACAGAACATCAGGGCCTCACTCTCCTAATAGAGGGAGGCAGTGGTTTGACGAAGGCAAAACCAAAACATTGAGTGCCTTTGCTGCTTTCCATAGCTTATATGTCCGGTCTGGTGAGTTGGGTGCCACTGAAGTACTCTACGACAGGATGACGAGCAGATTTTACGAAGTATTTGGCGAGAATTTTGGTCTTTCAATCATGTTTTTTGATGCTGTGGGCTCTGCTATCATCCAAACTGGCGAACAAAAAAATTATTACAGCGCTGGCTGAGCTGGCATGCTGTGCTGGGTCATTTGGCACGCTGTTTTCGTTGCGCTGGTATTTAATAAGCAAAATTATTTTCAAACACTTTTAGAGGGATACTGTGAACTTTACAGTAGCGGTGATACGCAGGCATAGGTACTACCCAGGTGCGACAGATTTCAGAAGTTTGAAACTGTATATAAGAAAGTAAGAGTGGATGCCCATAGACACCGGTTATGGAGATGGGTGAGGATAATTTTAGTGATCTAGATATTGCAGCGGCTGTGACCACTCGAAGTATTATTTTTGGACTGGGGAAAATGGGGGGTTAATTTAGTGTGGTAGATATGTGGGTTGGTACCCACTAAATTTGTACCGGAGCGTAGATACCGTATAATGGCCAAGCCAATTTTGAAACCGTAAAATGCGGCGAAAACTGTAGATGGCACTCCAATCTACCAGAAGGTGGAAGGGAGACCAGCCAGCAAACAAGCTGCATTGGAGGTTACCGTCAATGTGGAGTGGACTGCATTGGAATTATGGATATTTTGGAGGAATTGTTTGGCTTTGATCTAGAGGACTAAGATTTGGACGAATAAATCTTGACATTTATCCGTATAGTTTATCCTGCTAGTCTTTCTCGTTCACACAATTCCATTTGATCCATTTTGTGGTACTTAGTATGTGCAAGAGAGTATTTTTGCTAGCGATGTCTTGGCAACCGTTTAGTCGCCCTGAATTTCAGACATCCGTTTATTTAAAGAGTTCATGATCAATCCTGAACTCTTGCTTATTTCTCACTAGTATTTAAGCTTCTTTTTGTTTCTCATCGTAGTAAAAGAGAGGACCATCTTTTTTGTCATCATCGACACAGAGTTCCCGCATATGTTACAATTGGTAGCATCGCTTTTGATTTAAGAACAACACACGTCAACCATGCGTCGTCCATCTCGAAACCACGAACCCGAAGGGCCTGCTCCAAAGACTGAACCTTCCTTGGCGCAGTTACAGAAGCAAATTAAAACGTTACAAGAAACAGTACAGCAACTAGCAGAGTTTATTCAAACGTTACAAAACGCTAACAAGCAAAACAACACTACTCATACAGTTCAAACACCCTCTCTCTCAGTTCCAGCTTCAAAGCTCCGCCGGTTCCTATGTTTACGGGGAAACCGTCTGACCAAACTTCTGAAAAGTTTCGAAGCTTTCTCTGTTCTATTAGCAAGTATGCAACACTTTGCAATTATTCGCCTGAGAAAATGATGGCATTGGCAGAGTGTCATCTTCAAGATCGTGCAGTTACTTGGATCACGCGTCTCGAGCAGGATGACAAGAAGCCTCAAACCTTGGAAGAACTTCGTGCAGCTATAACTGATGAATTCGTTCCTGCAAACAAGATTGATCAAGCTCGCGTTCAACTGATGGAGATGAAACGCGATGACTTCAAGAAACTGGGAGATTTCATATCTAAATTCGAGTATTTAGTAATGATCCGTGGAATGCCGATTAATGAGGCATACATATGTTTTGTCAACAGCCTTCCGCGTTCTACGAAGGGAAAATTTACAGACAAGTTTACAACATCGCAGTGGCTGAACAAGTATGGAAATCCCAATATGAAGGCAGCACTTGATTACGCTAGAACTCTTAAGCTCTCCATGAAAATTTCTGGGATGTCGCAGAAATATCAGCAAGGCAACAAACGTTTTGGAGGTGGACGACGTAACGGAAGCGCAAATGCAAACGGAGAGAATAATTCCGAGAATTCTGAGATGCCAAGCAAAGACAAAGATCCAGACGCTGTCTCTTTGGGTCCGGAAAAGAAGAGCGAAGGACGCCTGTACCGTTCCAGTGACCGCTGTTGCATATGCGGTAAGAAACCATTCAGCGATCCGAATCATCCTTGCCATAAGGACATCGAGAAGCGCAGACAGAACCGAAATTCAAAAAACTGACTCAGCCGCACGCTAGTGTGGCTACTCGAGATGGCTATGAAACGTCGTCTCCTTCACTCCTCGCCATAAATCTGGAGGAGAGCAAAGAGTAGTTGTATGACGCAACGCTCGCAGGACGCCCAGTCGATAAAGTGATCGATTCATTTGCATCTCACAATTTCATGGCTTACAATGACGCCATGGAACTGGGAATAGACATCGAGACTGTAAAAGATCTGGAGGTTGAGCTTGGTAATGGCTCAAAGCGGAAGTTATTGGAGAAATCTCCTCAGTTCTGAACATTGAAGGGCACCTCTCGACGGAAGACATTTACGTCATCCACATGCATGAAGACAATTTAAACCCCCTTCTGATTCTTGAGAGGACGTGACTCGAGAAGAACAATCCTTCCATTGACCGGAAATCAAATACGCTCACATTTACTCGGCCAGATGGGACGAGACACACGATCAAGGCTAAGATAGCCAAAGAGAAAACTAGCACTACTTGTTACAAAATGATGTCTTTCCTGGAACTACTAAAGGCCATCAGGAGTGGAAAATGTGAGCTCTACGCAGTCCAATTAACCGAGACAATTGCCGATAGTGGGAAGGACGTTTATCGTGCGCCTCCATTTCGTGAACTTCTTTCGGAATTTCATGATATATTTCGTGAAGAACTTCCTCAGGATCTCCGACCTACGCATGGAATGGCTTTTGAGATTAATCTCAAACCAGGGGAATCCCCACCGGTCAGATCAGTGATCCGACTATCTACGTCTGAACGCAAGGAACTCAAGAAGCAACTACGGAAGCTCTTAGGCAAAGGGCTGATACGTCCTTCGAACTTACCATATGGAGCTCCCGTTTTCTTCGTCCAGAAGAAGAACGGAGACTTGAGAATGGTATGTGACTACCGTGCTTTGAATAAAATCACCATATTAGACGCCAACCCAATTCCCCTCATTAACGAAACTCTTGACCAGATTTCAGGAGCACCTGTATTTTCTCAAATCGATCTCATTTGGGGATACCACCAGATGCGAATTAAGGAAGAGAATTGTCACAAAACAGCAATCAGGACACCATTTGGCTCGTTTGAATGGATATTTTTATGTTTTGGCCTTCGAAATGCGTCCACAGCTTTTACGAGACTTCTTTCTCATCTCCTTCAAGAATTGTATGGAGATTGTATGGTCTTATTTATTGATGATATCCTGATCTACAGTCAATCCATCGAGGCTCACAAACGCCATCTGCGAAAGCTTTTTAAAATTTTGCGGAGAAACAAAATATATTTCAGGCCTAGCAGATGCAAGTTCAGGGCATCAGAAGTTGTATACTTAGGGTACATCTTCAATGCAGAAGGATTTTCAACACAAGGAAGGCTAGTCAAGGCAATTATTGAGTGGCCGACACCAAAGTCAGTGAAAGAAGTACAACGTTTTTTAGGTCTTTCAAACTTTTACCGACGGTTCATTAAGGAATACGCCGCCATTATCCGTCCAGTATCCGAATTGGTTCGCCAAACAGCTTATCAATGGAACCGAGACCAATAAGATTCATTTGAAGCTCTCAAGAAGGCAATGACCACTTCACCTGTACTACATCATCCAAAACACGACTTTGAGTTTGCGGTCACTACAGACGCCTCTAAATATGCCTTAGGAGCTACAATTGAACAGAATGGACATCCTGCGGCGTTTTTATCACATAGACTATCAGATACTTAATCCTGTTGGGATACTGGAGACCAAGAACTTCTCGCCGCAATGATCGCTCTACGGGATAGGCTGTTTATCTCAGAGAAACAAGGTTCACTCTCAGAACGAACCAATAACCAATCAGATACCTGCAATAGAAGGAGAAGCTATCTGGTCGACAAACGCGTTGGTTTGACTTTAAGTTTGAACACATCCGAGGCTCGAAGATTTCTTCCGCAGACGTAATCAGTCGTTATGTCCAAAAACCACAGCTCAAATCTCTATGTTTGAAAGAAGTTTCTCTCTTAAGAGAAATTCAGATGGTATATGACAAGGATGAATGGGTTCAAAATCTCTTGACTGTTTTGAAACACAATCAGCCCCCTCCAAACCGCAAGACAGCCATTTTCTCTCGCAAATATATCCTGGAAAGAGACACACTGTACTGGATTGACAATAATGTGAAACGACTCTATGTCCCGGACAACTTAATACTCAGAACACGAGCGATCAACACAGTTCACGATCCGGCACACTTTGCCACTGAGAAGACGTACTATGTTTGCCCGCAATACTGTTTTTGGAAAGGAATGTACAAGGAAATTGAGAAATTTGTTGGAGCTTGTTCAGAATGTCAGAAGAACAAAGACAAACACACTGCACGAAAAGGATTGGTACACCCACATGAGATTCCTGAAAATTGTTGGTATTTCATTACTGCAGATTTCGTTTCTGAGTTCCCGAAGACGCGGAAAGGAAACGAAGCTGTCCTTGTCATTGTCTAGAAGTTTTCCAAACGTGCAATGTTTATTCCGAAAACGAAGACAATCACTACACCTGAGGTTGTGCAGCTATTCACCGACAACGTCTTTTCGGAGAACGGCACACCAGAGAAGTTGGTTCTTGATCGTGATAAGTCCTTTAAGTCGAAGTACTTTCGAGGCTTTAATGATCTTTTCAGAATTACGCTCAATATCGCGAAGAAGGATCATCCTCTGACAGACGGGCAATCAGAGAATATGATCAGAACTTTGGTCCGCGTGTTTCGAAACTCCATCCAAGAGAATGCTACAAACTGGAAAAACATGCTATGTGAGCTTGAGCTCGCCTATAACTCTTCCCGAAACAAAAGCACTGAGCTAACGCCATTTGAAGTTGATCTAGGTCGTACTCCAGACTCCAGTCTTTCTCGTAGATTGAACACTTGCAAAATCCAGTTTCAGGAGCAGCTAAGACGCAGACAAACGAAGGGCTTTTCGACAGTTGGCTCGTGATAATCTTTCAAACGCCATAACAGCTCAAGCCTTTTACGTTAATAGAACCCGAATAGACACTGAATTCCAAACAAACGATTTGTTCATGCTAAAGATCGAAGGCACTGGCGTTTCATCTCGCCCTGATCTACCGAAGAAGCGCTAGCCGAGATTTATGGAACCTTTCAGAGTGTTAGAAGTGTTCGGACCTGTAACGTATCGAATCGAATTACCACCTTCGATGAAAAAGGCACACAATGTATTGCATGTGTCCAAATTGAAGAAGTTTATTCGTGATGAAAATGACAAATCATATCTTTCTGTGGTTATTTATGCCGAAGGAAACGTCGAACAATAAGTTATTGCTATACTTGACAAGAAGAAAGTGAAACGTCGAGTATACTACTTAGTACAATTCGAGGGCGACAGTTTAGAAGAAGCTATTTGGATGCCAATCTCCGAACTCAAACACTTCCAGGAGCTAATTCAAAAAGTCAAAGATTCTTCGAGGTCGTCGCAATCAAAAGGAGGGTGATTGCAAGAGAGTATTATTGCTAGCGATGTCTTGGAAACCGTTTATTCACCCCGCATTTCAGACATTCATTTATTTCAAGAGTTCATGAACAATCCTGAACTCTTGCTTTTCTCTCAGTAGTATTTAAGCTTGTCTCTCTTTCTCATCATAGTAAAAGAGAGGACCATCCTTTTTGCCATCATCGAAACAGAGTTCCCGCATACTTTTACAGTATGTTTGTTTGAGACTTTAGGGTTAGCCAAAAAGTCTATAAGCTGAGTAAACTGCGTCCTCTTGTGGAGGTCAAGCAAGTTGCCTGAAAACTTCAAGTCAAGTCCAGAGTAGTAGGAAGTTGAAAGTCAACTTCAGACCCAAGAACCATCTTTTCTTACGCTGGTCACAGAGCATCAGTGGTAGCCCTTGCCCCTTTCATACTCTATTGAAACCCTCTCAAATGTCGCCCGTTCCCCCCTCTTTCTGTTTGCTCAACTTTACCACGGTAGCCCTTTTGTCGCTTGCACCATCTCCTTCTTGGGGTAATTGGTTCTGACTATCTCTTCTCGCGACGATTTACTCCTATAAATATACTGGGCCCAACCGACCACATCTTTCAAACATTAAGGCACCCAAACATTCCCCCCTTCTTGGATCCAAGCGACCATCACGCGTTGACCTGCAAATACGAAGACTACATGCCTCGTCGATATCACGTCCTCTGCAACGTTCTCGCCCCCTTCTGTAAGGAAGTTGCGATCGTCGCCCTCCTCGAGCGTCCGCTCCTCCACCAGGTTCCCAATTCGTCTGAGCATTGAGAGTCCCCGGCGTTTCCAACGGATATCTATATTCCCGCTGCCTTTGGGCTTCACAGTGCTATCGCCGTCGACGTTACTGTTGCTCACTCCTCCGCTCGCCGCCATATCTCGCCAGGTGCGGTTACCGCAGGCGCTGCCGCGACACTCGCAGAGCGCGACAAACATCGTCAGTACGGCGATTAATGCGACCAAAACGATATCCTCCTCTCCCCTGTCGTGTTTGACATCTATGGCGCCTTGGGCGACGACTGCCAGGATTTCTTCCGCCGCTTTGCTTCCTTCGCTGCGTCCGGTCGCGGTTCCTCCCCTCAACCGGAGCTTCGCGACTTCGTTACCCGTTTTGCGTTTAGTCTCCAAGTTTTGCAGGCGCGACAAGTTTCCTCCCGCCGCCTGCATTCATAGTTAATTTGTGAATACCCTCCACGCTTCTGTGCCATACTGTGCAACTCGTAAAGATCTACCGCCACGCTGGTATCATGAGGTTAAAAGGTAACTTTCCCCATACTCTGCATTATGGTTTTCAGTGTAATCAGCTAAGCATGCATGCGCGTACACGTTCAAAACTTCGAATATATCTTCCAGTAGTAAAAACACCCAAAACTTCCCCGTACAAAACTCGGACCATTCTTTTCACGCAACAAACGTTCTTACGATTTCCCCCATACCGTAGGTACAGTGGTCGGCCCGACTGCACTTTTAAATGCATCAAAGTTCCCGGGATAGATTCGAATACGGTCTATATTTCAAGAGTAAAACACCCAAACCTTTCCCCTAAGATCCCAAGCCCACAATCCTATACTCTTCCATTTCTAGTAAGTTACAAATTCGTTGGGGAGGCCATCGAGTCATCTTCTGGACAAGTCCCCTATCCCAACACTCGTACAAATCCACATTCCCATCTCCCACCATTCACCAACACCTCCCCAAACCGAAACCCCGACACTGCGAACCAGCCGCACTCACCGAGCATTCATCGTCATCCCCCAAATCCTCATATTCCCCACGCACTGCCGTCAACCCGGCTGCGCCATAACCTACCGCACCAAACGAATACCCACTCCACCTTTGTTGACTGCCGATGAACCCATCATAAATCTCGTTCTCTTTCCCACCCCACCCTCCTCTCCCCTCAACCACCCCCTCATCCCTCCAAACCCGAAACCACGTCTCCTCCTCTACCCCAACCTCCACAGGCGATCTATCCAAATTTGCCCCCACTTCACGCTTCACAAAGAGCCCCGCGATATCCGCTGTATTCGCAGGCCTCAACCACATCCTCAAAACCCCCAACACAGCCATCGCAACCGCGAGCACAATACAAACCGACAGCCAATTCAGCACCCTGGTCACCTCCCCCCACACCACCGCCTCTGCCCCAACCACTCGTCCCTCATCCACCACAAAGTCGCTCACATCCCCTTCTCGAACCACCAACGCCGCTGCGCCTCCAAACACATTCCTAGCCGCATGAAACGCCGCCGTGCACACCGGAAATTCCCCAACCACCACCGTCCGATATGTCCGTGCCATCTCCCTCGCCGCCAACCCATCCAACACCGACACCTCGCTATCCCACAAACGTCCGAACCGCACACCAAGCCCATTCAACAGTCCCAACGTCACCCGACCATCCCTTGTCTCCCTTACATACGCACTAAACACATAAGCCACTACAAGCTTATGCAACACCCCCACAATCCCCTCCTCCCCCTCAACCGCCTCCTCCGCCGCCATAACCCGCTCCCGTCCATCCCCAAGCGCGAAGAAGGCGCGCGTGCGATACACGCGTGTCAAATTGCCAACCCGAATCTCATGGTCCGCGCCATATCGATGCAATCTAGTTGTCATTTCCACTGTCACACCGGTGGCCATCGGCTCAAACATGACCGGGGTTAAGCCGTCAATATTAGAGGTGATGCAGACGTTGATACGTGTGTCGCGCTGTTTGACTAACAAGAGTCTGCCGGAACGGCAGGGACGGTTCCATGAGGCGCGATAATGATGTGAGACCTTGTCCCACTTTGGGAGGACGGGTTGCATGACGCGGATGGTTGCTTTGGAGTTGCGGATTGAGGTGATGCGTGGGGAAGTGAGGAAGAGGATGGCGGTCTCGAGAAGAAAGGACGAGAAAAAGACGAGAAAGGCGACGAGGAGGAGCCGAAGGTTGAGTTTGAGGGGACGCACGGTGCGGGGGGAGGCGATGATGGCGTGGAATTGAAAGTCGCGGGCGAGTTCGACGGCTTGTTTGACGGAGAAGCCAAAGGTGGTGCAGCGGTTGTGACGGTCGGTGCGGAGGAGGAGGGAGGCGATTAGGGCGTCGATGGTGAAGAGGAGGGGGAGGGAGAGGAAGGAGATGAGAATGTCGTCGGAGGAGGAGGTTAGGTCTGTGGAGAAGGGATTGGAAGCGAGTGGGGTGACTGGGAGGACGGGACGAAGGAACGTGTTGACGTTGAAGTAGCCCATGAGGGAGATGTTGCGGGCGGAGGAGGCAGGGATTGGGACGGAGAAAAAGGGCCTGGAGCGGGTGTCGTGGCAGAGGAGGAAAGTGGAGAGGGGAAGTGGGGTGGTTGTGTTAGCCCCACAGTGGACTTGCATGATTTGGTTTGGCTAGGGTAAACAAGGACATGGTATGGTGTCATGAAGAGATGAAGAGGGAAGCGGAGATTGTAAAGAAGGATGGAGGTGGAGGGTAATGGGAATGGGTGATGGCGATGGCGACTGCTGGTGTTGTACAGCAATGGACTGTGGTGCTTTACTGTACTTTACTGTATGCTTGATCCTCAGGTTATCTCCCCACACCCTTCGTGCCTTAGAAACTCGTAAAAAAATTTCTGTTCCATGTTATTTCGGCTGTTGCTTCGAGCCGCATTGACCTTGATAGATTCTATGCCAGGTTTCTACGGCAAGGCTAGTTGTGTTGCCCACCCATTCCCCGAGAATAAAGAATACTATGCTATCCCAACTGTGAGCAATCATTCCCACTACCTACCCTTCCAAGACAAGGTCTGGGATCAATAAGTTTGAATGAATAAATATCATCCGAACCACAACCATACTTTCCTGCAACGCCTCTCCTCCTGCACTACAACGTGGAATCCTTGTCGACCAGAGGCGAGGGAGCGCCGCTGTGTCCAATCATTGGACTCCAATGCCGCATTGTACCGCGGCCATTTCACCACGGTATATGTCCTCTTCTACGTGGAAAGTCGCTCTGGCTCTCCGTCTGGGCATCGCACTATTCCCTGGATCTACTCGCTGTCCGGTATGCTCCCGGCGCTCGGCCGACATCGCACCCGTCTTAGATCCAAGTGGATCCTCCGCAACGTTCTTGCCCGCTACTGTAAGGAAGTTGGGATCGTCGCCCTCCTCGAGCACCCGCTCCTCTACCAGGTTCCTAACTCGTGTGGGCATTCGGAGTCCCCGCGCTACGAATGTACTTTTACATACCCGCTGCATACGGGCTTCACAGTACCGATATCGCCGTCGACGTTACTGTTGCCCACCCCTCCGCACGCCGCCACATTTCGCCAACTACGGTTACTGCAGGCGCTGCCGCAACACTCGCAGAGCACGAGAAACATCGTCATTACGGCACTTAATGTAACCAAAACGATATCCTCCTCTCCCCCGTCGGGATTGATATCTATGGCGCCTTGGGCGACGACGACAAGGGTTTTTTCCGCCGCCTTGATTCCTTCGCTGCTTCCCGTCGCGGTTCCTCCCTTCAGCAGGAGCTCCGCGACTTCGTTACCCGTTTTGCATTTAGTCTCCAAATAATGCAGGCGCGACAGGTTTCTACCCGCCGCCCGCATCCGTAGTTAATTTATGAATACCCTCCGCACGCCTCTGTGACATTGTACAACCCATAAAGATTTACCACACACACGTAGCCTGCAACATGCAGAGGTTTGCCTCCCGCTCCAAAGCTAGTCAATTATATAGGCCCTTTGCAAGTATTGAAGAAAATTAATGAGTAAACCTCCACAAATTCCTTTGGCATTAGCCACTCCAACGGTTGCAATCATCTCTGAAGCCGTGCATTGCACCACTTTAATCCGCAGCTGTCAACTTGGGATTGGCGGCACACGTAAAAATCACGTGAGAGGGCGATCTCGAGCTGTTGCAACAGCTACACAGCACTGCCAGATGTAATGCACGGTGCATTGAGCATGGAGCGCTCGCTGATTGGCATGCAGCACAAATGCTCACGTGAGTAGACTACATTCTCTCGCCGTGTGCCGTTACCCTCTAGGATATTGCGGGCCACAACCGACCATATCTTTCAAACATTAACGCACCCGACATTCCTCCATTGTCACACTTGTGTGCTACAGTGCTTTTACAGGATGCTCGTTTAAGTTTTATGTATGCTTTGAGGTAACGACGGTTTTGACAAGGAACGTTTTGTTGGTTCTGGTTTCGCCAGTCGTGACGACGTGGAAAATAATGCTGGAATCTGGCCTGCTTGTAAAGACCTAGCGCACTTTGCGCTTTTGATAGGTTGATTATTGACGAAGAGTACTTGTTTTAGTTTCGTTCTTTACATGCAGCTGAGTTTAGGGAGATCGTTCCAATCAAACCATTTCGTCCAAGGTACTAAACTTTGTATACCGGACGTTGAGAACCTCGTTGACTCCCTGTGGTCAGAAGCGAGATCCCTTATGGCTTACTTGGAAAGTTTTGAGCAGCAGAGAAAACAAGTGCGCCGACGACATGCCCTACCTGAAGCGCATTTGGATTCTGTGGCAGTCCTGTCTAGTACTTTTTCTTGGTAGAAATGCTCCGTTATTCATACTGCAGATCCTGAATCACGATTTGAAACGTAATTTCATGGGTGTGGAATCTTTACCAAAAGGGACGGAAGCAGGCTGCAGAACATTCGTGGGATTTCACAAAGTGCTAATCAGAAATGCGTCTTGTGACAATCTGGCGCACCTGCATTCTTTTCATACAGAAAACAAGATGAGTGGCGCGGATGTTGAGCTCCTGTTAGGGAGGTACCGCGACGGTCACCAACAAAAGTAGGTAAACGGCGGAAGAAAGTGGAGGCTTCAGTGTCCAGAGCACCGAACACGTCAGTATCCGCAGGAAGATACGATATCGTAATGCGTACTAGCGTTCTCAGGCAGTGAGGCTGCCACGCCGCCGATACGGGCACAATGGGAAACCCGTAAGCGGGCATGCGGATGGGCGGCAGGGGGAAATTTGGAGTGCTTTACTGATTATAGATGTAGGACGGCTATTTTCCGAGATTAAAGGGGGCGAGTCTGAGTATTGCAGTCTGAAAGGGAGGCAGAGTTAGGCGGGACGACCTCACAAGACTGGTGTGAGGCCAGCCGTAAGGTATGCTGCGTTGGACGAAACCGTCTCCGCAGCGTTTCTCTGCATAAGAACAGATCGCCCCCGCCCGAAGGTCTCCATGTCTCGTACAGCGACGTGCCTAGCCAAGTCTGTCAGCACCGCGAATGCGTCGGCGAATGCGTCCGGGCACCATCAGCCAAGAGCGGATATCGGCACTGGGATCAGTCCGGATCTGGGATGCGTGGTGATGAAGTCTTGATACCTCTTGAACTTTGACGCTTTCGCGGCGTTCAGAGATGTCAAGGGGAAACGTTTGGGTGTTTTACTGTTGGAAGATATTTCCGACCTATCCCATGGTTTTCCAGACAACCGCAATCGACTCAAAAAGGGTATACCTACAGCGTAATGGGGAAGGAACTACGCTTCCTAAAATGCTACCTTCAGGCCAGCCATCAAGCAGGCCGCATTGGACATGACGGCTGCTGCAGCGTGCCTTTGCATCAAACCCCCCGAACCTTTCCGTACGTCTCCAGTGCCCTCACAGCCACGTTTCTTGCCACGTCATTTAGCACTGCACATGCATCCGGGTGCCAACCTCCAAGAGTGGAGATTGGCACAGGCACGAGCCTGCCTCTGGTGGAGGTCGCGATAAAGGATTGATATCTTCTCTGCTTTGCATTTCGCGCCGCATTCAGAGAGGACATTGGGTTGAAGGCCCTTACTCTTCTGTTGGAGGGAGCGAGGGGATTCACGAAGGTAACATCAAAAAAGTCGGTCCCTCCGCTGCTTCCCATTGCCTGGATGTCTGGTCTCGTGCGGTGGAGACCATGGCGTGGCTCTACAACAGGATGACGAGCAGCTCTTGCCAGGTCTTTCGCGAGAAGGGTTACTTGGCGATCGTGTCGGTTGATCCTTTGGGCTCCATGCAAGCAGTGCATCAGATGATCGCCATGTACATCGAGTGTGTCCGGGCAATTCCTTCTCGGGCATGGCGTGCCAGGGTGAAAAAGTGGGACTTGACAGTAGTATTGAAGCCACACCGAGAATTCTCGAGGGTCAATGCTTGTCTGTAGTCCGGGGCATGGGGGACAATACACCCATTCCTTGGCTCCCGGGAGGGCCATAGACGCGCGAAACGCCTGCCTCCTCGAATCCCCAAGAGGAATTCGTTTTTGCACTGCTTCATGGATTGCGTCCGTCAGCGTCTTTTGCGATGGTGTTTTTTGCGAGCAAATTACGCTGAACGGGATAATCCTAGACGGCAGGCAAGAGGTCGACCATCTCCGATGGGCATCTGCAGCTGCTTCGTATGTTCCTAGTTCCTTAATAGGCGTTGGGAGCAAGGTCTTGCAAAGCTTGCTAGATGATGAGCTAGAAGCCAAGAACGCCGCAGCCGCGATGTTCTTCGCGGAGGTGAGTCCGATCCCAAGAGATGGTTTTTTCTTGTCCTTTGGTGTGACCGGCAGCTGGAGTTCTCGGAATACTTCCGAATCCAGTACTCCCCCTGCCAATTTTCGAACACAGTCCTCCATTATCCTGTCGAACTCTTCCGCTCCTTCTCCAGTGCAAGACGGGGGCACTACCCGCAACAAATAGCCTACTTTGCAAACGCCAAAACAGTTGCGCAGTAGCTGGAATGCCACTTGCCTATTCTCAAGGTCAGCAATGGTCTCGAGGAATGGTCTGAGGGATGAGACATGGTTCGTAAAGGACCGTGTGGTGTATTCCTTAGTACCGACGGGGGCGTTCAGGACGGAAGTACCCTCGCTGTACTCTTGCTTAATCCCGTCTGGGTAGAGACTCTGTGCTGACCCTGGAGGGGCTGTAGGCCACCAGACGGTGCACTTCGGCAGCGACAAGTGCAGTCCTCGGCTTTCAGCATCCACGGAGCGAAGTACTTCGATGGCTTTGACGAGTTGGTCGTGGCGCCCGATAATGTACCCGTCATCGTGGTACCACAGTTGGAGTAACAACTTTGCCAAGTCTCTGTTCTCCCCTTCCTCTGAACTGAAGAGTTCTTGTATTTTGAGGATAATAGGGTGCAGCACCAAGTCGAAGAGGAGGCCTCCAAGATTGTCTCCCTGTTGGGTCCCGCAGACGCTTCTTATTGTGTGACTACCTATCCACAGGAATGCGGGCTCGTTTGCATAGCAATATGAGACCCAAGGATGTAACTCTGGGAACAGCTGTCTCACCGCGGTCAGAAAAGCGGGTCTGCTGCACATATTAAAAGCGTTCTTGAGATCGACAGTCAATAACCCATATGCTGGGTTACTGCCGTACTCCTGGACGACTCGTCGGATTCCGTGCACGACTGTGTCGGTACCCGACTTTGTGGCGATACCCACTTGGAGAGGTTGGAGGTAGTCTGCCGCCTTCTCGGACACTCGCTTCATTAAGCAACTACCGACTAACCTGCGCAGCGTCTCCCCAACGGCGATTGGCCTGGGCGACATGTCCTTCTTCGCCAACGGGGTAAGTGGAGCACCAGCGATCCAAGGAGCGAGAACGGCTGGTGCTTTTCCAGTTGCTAGAACATTAACAAGTCTCGTAAGAGCTGCCAAAAAGCCTGAATTCCCCGATGAGGATGGACATCTTAGCAATTCTACCAGGTGGCAAGGCTTTAGACCTGAGCCTCCGGGAGAGGATCCTGGTTTAAAAGCCCTGATAGCGCCAAGGACTTCGTCTTCAGTGAGCCGTTGGAAACTGTAGTTGGTAGAAGATGTTCCCCTGACTGGAGTTGTTTCATCGGGGGCCTGCTGGGGATGTTTATCGATAAGGGCATCGATTACATCACTGGTAGCTGGTAGAACACCTAGCGAGCGCAAAGCTTGTGCAGCCTTTCCGTATGCACCTTCTTTGGCCAGTTTTGTCGCCCGTTTTACATTGGCCTGTTGCTGGTCCGAAGTGGACCGAGCTCGTGCGGTGCGGTGTTTGGGCTGGTCGAGTGCTTGCGCCCATAGTGTTCTGAAGTGCCCCGCGTTCCATAAATCTATTCTTTCCCTCATTTTGTCCGTAATAGAGTGCCACCGGTATTCACTGGAGCAGGAATCTGACGAGTGAATGTTCGTGAGCATTACTGCTGGGAACAGAAATATTTTTGTGAGCGCCTGAGTTGCTCGTGAATTATCAGCAAGACAAGCGTTCACTGCATCGTCCATCGACTTTGCATACGTCTCTGCTAGACAGCCACGGAACTTGGTCGGTATATGCGACATGACTGGGGTGTGAGTTGTGAAGATCTCTTTCAGAGATGGCAGAGACTGTTCAGAAAGATCGGGGGTTTGAGACGCGATGTCGGGCCTCTGGTTTGGAGGTGCGGGAGCTGGGTCATCTGAAACCGGTACCGGTGTAATGAAGTCGACCTCCTCCAAAGGAATGTGCTCCAGGACAACGTGATCCATGCCAGCGATTAAAAACTGTTCCTCCGCCAACTTTCCGCGATTAATTGCTGCTTTTCCTCTCTGATCGGGCTGCGAATGACTATACCTCCTAACCAGACAGCCAGCCGACCGTCTTCGTTATTATAGTCCGCAATGACCCTCCAGTGCCAACAAACAGCCTCTGAGCCGCGGGTTCGTTAAACGAGTATTCTTATAATGGGGAAGCAGTCTCCAATCGACGATTTGGTGCCAGCAATGTTACGGCGAACGGTTATCTCAGCCAAAAATTTCAAAATTTTAATGATCTCCTGGGAGATCACGCCGGTACGAATCGATCACGATTTGAGCTGGAGGTAGGGCAGCGTGACCAAGGTGTGGGAACGGGCCGATCCGGGTGAGAAATCCCTCGAGAGCTGTGGCAAGGCTCCGACGGGGGGTGGATAGACAGAGTGGTAGAGAACTTCCGTACCTCGGCTGGAGATAGAGGTAATGAGCGTGATGCGTGCCCAAAGGAATTGCTAGGAAGGAAGTATGTCAGTAAGAAACGGCGGAGACCCCAACGCGGGCCGCGCGCACACGGTCCGCGCCGCGAGCTGTGCCGTGCGCGCTGAAGCAGCTCAGGTGGGGAGAGGGAGGGAAGGGCCGTTTTTCAATAAGTAACGCCTAAATTTCTCTCTCTTGGTGTGACTAATTCTGCTAATATCCTTCCCACTCCAGGGTGTCAAGCGAAGCAACGACCCCGTGTGTTGGAGGGAGAAAGGGGAAAGGTTTGGGGGTTTTACTCTTGGAAGATATATCGATCTATCCCATGGTTTTCCAGACAACCACAATCGACACAAAAAGTGTATACCGACACAGTGATTGGGAAGGAACTACGCTCCCTCAAAAGCTACCTTCAGGGAAAGTGGATTGACGAATGTAACGTTTAAAAAGCCTTTCCCTAAGGTGCTCCCTGTAGCCTTGATGTTTGGCCTTGTGCGATGTTGGCCAATGGGACGGGGCTCCATGACTAGGGGCCGCGCGGCCTTTGCTATGTCCGACTTTAGGACCGTAACCCGGCGGTCGTGACGATCGATTAACTCTCGGCCATGCAAGCAGTGCATGAGGTGGTCACCGAAGATGTGCAGAGTTTCAAGGCAGTTGCGCCTGGGGCACGGATGTTAGAGGCGAAGAACGGTTCTCGGCAAATAATATTGGAGCCAGACGGAGAACGCTTTGGGAGCGATGTGTGTCTTGAGGCCTGTACGCGATCCAGATTTCGAAGCACACCCTGTGTTAAATGAGAAACTGGAGACATTATCCTTACGAACAGAAATTCCCTCCCTTTTTGTTCCCCTCTTCATTCCCTTTCCTTTAGTTCTCCCTCCACATATTTACATTTCTTCATACTCTTTTCTTTTTCTCATCTCTCTTTTTATAAGCGATTGCCTTTTCCTCTGGTGGTAATGCTTTTAGTCTTCTCCATTTATTTGATCTTTTCGCCCCCCAAATATGTTTATTTCATAATTAATATTTGTACATACGATTTCGCCATAAAAACCCCTTTTTAAAAGCGGTTTTCAATACATCACACTTTAAGATCGATTTACGCCTACTCTTTTGATTCAAATACAGAGGACTCTCAACCGTTCCATTACTCGCAGTAAACTAAACCAATTTTCCCCCTCTTTTGATTCAGCATGTCTGTCAATCTGAACCTCCTTGCGCTATTTAAACGCATCTGGCACCGCCTACATTTTATCCACGTCCCCAAACGACGGAATCTCGACAATTCACACCCCTTGATAGCTGTCATGCACGGAATACACCACCCTCGCCCCATTTCCACAACTTGTCATCCTTTCCCGACCACCATCTTTCCTTTATTCTCTTCGGTACCAACCGCGTCGAGGACTACCTCCCTCGTCAAATCAGGAAATGTTTATTCGGAGCTCGTTGCTCGTCACCTGGTGGGATCGAAGCACAGGAATCGGTGGAAAGTGACTTGGGAGAGGAGGGCGGTAAGGTATGGGAGTGTTTCGGGGACTGGGTGGCCCCGAGCCGGTCTATGAGATGAGATAAAAGAGAGCCGAGGATGATTACGGGGAGGAAATAGAAGAGGAGGAGTCCGCGGAGTCCGAAGGATGAGTTTTCTTAACTATAACGGGTGAGAACAGAATTTTTTTTTAATTCTTCAGTGGTGGTGAATCCCTAGCATTAAATTCGTTTACTGCAAATTTCATATACTTTTCATACGTCCTTGTGATATAACCGCGGAAATGTTTCGGTCTATGCGATATGAAAGGGACGTGGGTTGTAAGGATCTCGATTAGATGTGGCACAAACTGTTCAACATGATCGAAATTGCTTGATGCAAGTATGTTCATCTGGTGTAGTGCTGGGGGAACAGGGTAATATAAAACTAGTCCGGTTGTATTATGGTAGACTACTTTTGAAGAGAAATTGGGGTTTTGTTTATTGTTGGAGCTCAGTAGACTGAGAACTGGAACAGGTTTTGAAGAAGAATTCGAGTAACGAGGAAGATATGATAGATTTTTGGCAATTAATAAAAACTTTACTTCTCTGATTTGCTTGCGAATGACTATACATCCTAACCACACAGCCGGCCGATCTTTTCATCTGCTACAGTCAGAAATGAACCTCCGATGCCAATAAACAGTCTCTGAAGCCAGTTTTTGTATACTTATATTGAAGGAAGTAGTTCCCAATTGAAGACTTTTAACTAGCATTTTTACCCGAATATATCTTCCAACAGTAAAAACAACCAAAAAATCCCTCCTTTTTACCAGGACGGGGGACGATTTGGTTAGTTTAATGCGAGTGTAACATAGGCTGAGATTACCATTAGCCTCTGCAGTGTGGTGGTAGCTGAGAAACCACTGCGCTGAAATGGGCGTGCTATGGAGTGGCGACTAAAACTTTGCTGCAAGCCCAATTTTGAAATTCTAGTTGCAGTAAATATTACTTGATAGGCAAAATTAAGTTCTCCAATGGTTATTGTTGGTAGGAAACTGGGTCTTTCTGCATATTTCTGTTTTCTTCATCCCAAGAGCCATCCATGATCTATTATTTTTAAAAACAATCTCCTTGCCTTTTATTTTAAAAAATCCTATAATCCTATTACTTGATGAGTTAAGATCCACTGTACAATCCAGTTTCTATTCTAATTTGAATATTTATCCTACCTTCTCGAAGATTAACATTTCTAATCTTGACCCGCATTATACTCGAATTTCAGTTCCGATATTTTATGTAGCAGTATTTATCCTAACAATTCAAGCAAATTCACCTACGCAGTATTGCCCCACTTATTTTTTGCTTCCACGAAAGCCGTGAAAATATTTGTATATTTTCCTCTCTTTAAAATGTAGTAGCAACTTCATTGATGCGTAACCCCTACCAGCAATAAATCCATCAGCCCAACCAATCAACAGCTTAATTTTAGATCAACAGGACTCACTTTCGTCGGGCAATTATCATCTGGGAATAAAGCAGAGCATCGCATAACATTAACGGCCTACCCTTGATGGCAAGTGGATCAACAGACCACTAGTAATAACTGCGGGGTATGGAACAGGAAAGCGTTTAAGAGTGGATTTATCATCAATTTATGGGAAAGGGAGAGATAAGAGGGAAAAAAGAGGAGGCAGGGAAGCAGAGGATAAGTAAATGGAGGAGGTGGTGGAGGAGGAGCGGCTCAAGTGGATGTGTAGTGATACGAAAATGTGGAGAACTAGTTGTACTCGTGGGAAGTATTGATGTGCAACTGTGGGGAGCTGCTGCGGGAGACATAGAGGAGAATATGACTGTGAACTTTATCTCGGCCTCTTTAGTTGGGGATGGAGAGGAGTTTGAGAATCATGAATAAGGATTGGAACATCTAAAAACTTCTGAGGGGCCTTTCAGCGATCTTTGGCGTTCGAGCAAATTTGTAGGGACAGTATTGGAGATATGTTTTTTTCAGTAATTTTCTGGTTCTGACCTTAAGGATGATGATTTTTTAGATATATTCCGAAAGTATCTGCTATTAGTCTTTCTTGTCCACAAGACTCAATTAACATCATTTTATAATGTTTAGTACGTATTTCTGAGCTTTCCGGCTTATTTTAAAGTCTTTATAGCCTGGGTTAAACATTTCCTCTAAAGGAGCGCGAGCACGTTGGGAAAAAAATTAGAGAGAAGACCCAAATATTTGAGAAGTTTTAAGTCAATTATGACCTAAGAATCATTTATTTTACGTTATTCACTTAGCACAAGTGGCAGGTCTTGCCCCTTCTAGACACATTTGTAGCACCTTGAACCCTTTTACCCATCTACCTCTTCGCGTTCCTACAAATATAATTTGGCAGCAATTTTGTAACTTGAGAAACATTTTATTCTAGGATAGTTGGCCCTGAGAGTCTCGTACTCGTTTATTTTTCGGAATCATTTGGTACTATTGTATAGGGTGTTGCACCCGAGGTATTCGAGTTTTGAAGTATTAGGTTCAGGTGCGGTCGATATATTTTTCCTGCAAACATGTATCTTAATGCTGCTATTATATCGTTCGAAGTAAGCAATAGTGAAGATGTTGAAAAGTATATTTACACATTTTTAAACGTCTTAATGTGGAAAAGGGAAGATGTATTGGAGGACAAGAGTAACTTTGGCAATCTTTTTGTTGATAAAAGGATCAAACATAAAGTAAAGTTCATCGATAAGTTGTCCCTGAAGCGCAAATATAATGCAAAGTTCATTTTTTGGGTGTTCTCCGACTCAAATGAGAACAAGTTGGCTGAGGTTTGTGAATAATCCACCGTGGAAAATGAATCAAACGGGATGGTCTGGACCCCCACAGAGGCCCGCTTTGATTTCAAAAAGTTGTGAAGCTCACTGCTTTGCTTGTGTGATCTCTAGAAAAAGGCTGGGTCCAACGGTCAAGGAGAGTACAGAATGCTGCGTAAGGCGGCAATTGAGGATAGGAGGCTCTTCGATTTACTACTTATCAAAGTTCTTTATAAATTTAATGATCTGAAGTGGCCTGTTGTGTAGTTCGATAAGAATTTCGAGAAATTTCAGTCACTTGGTGATTTGCCAAAGGAATATAATATTTCCACGTCCCTTGTGCACCTTTAGAAGAATAAAAACGCCTAGAAAAATTAGCTCAGAGCCAGTGGAAGCCGTGAGAAGCGGTGTTAGAAACTTGAAAGAGCGATTGGAGACACGTTTCGACAATGTACTGTAAATAATAACCTCATAATTGAAGAGTGCCACCCTGACTATCAGAAAAGACCAGTCTCGTATTCCGAAAGCGACAAGAAGCAGCCTTTACAATCGTAAAGCAGTAAAATTTTCAAATATATGTATAAAATATTTTACACCGTAATTCGTTTTGTAGGAATTGCGGTCTCTGCGGTCATCATGAAATAGACTACTGCGCTGAAGGTAACCAAATTTGAGCTATATCGGAGACCTGAAGCCATTGTGTACCTTAGAAGAAGTTTTAACAAAAAAGATGTATTATAATCCGAAATTGCTATTAACGTATCGATCGCTGAATAAATAGGACAAATAAATGTGAAAAGGTATGCAGAAGGTAATTTGTTATCGAAGAAGCTAATATTGGATCATTAAACGATCTAACCCTATCTTTTTGAGCATACTTCAGCACTTTTGTCCTTTATGACGAATAGAGTCGATCAAATTGTGAAGCAAAGCAAATGAAACAGAACGAAATGGCCAAGATTAACCCAAAGGATTAATTAGCTCATTTAATCCTACAGAAAGTAGAAATCTCTACTATGTTTCACTTGCAGCCAAATAGAAGCGGTTATTTAGAGATACCTCTCGGAACGAAAAAGATCCTCTTCGCATATTGAAATCCATTCTTGACCAATCGTCCTACCTTTTTCTTTCCAAAACAAAATTCTAAATATCTTTTTCCTTTATGAATCCAAATTCACTGTACGCCTCCATTTTCTATTTTATGTTTGAAGATTTAGTCCTCTTTCTTCAAAGAGATGCCTTTCAACTCGTGGTCACTTCGCCTTCCAAATTCAGTGCCGATATTTTATCACGCAGATTTTTATGATGTCCCCGAATTCATGCAAATTCAAGGCCGCAGTATCGCCTCGCATTTTTTTTGACCAAGACCGTGATGATTACCGAAGACCTGCTCCTATTTAAAGTGCTATAGCATTGTCACTGAAGCATCACTCCTACCGTCAACAATTCGATAAGCTGATTACCCTTTTTGTCAACATTCGCAAGCCCGCTCACCCCTTTTCCAGAAATATGACGTCAAATCGCCCCTCTGTCTTTATCTTCAAAACCTGCCCTTCCCTTTCCATCAATGGCCTCCGTCTCGCCGCCTACGGGCCAACCGATGCCGACGACTACCTCCGGCGGCAAGCTAAGGAGAAGATCATCGAGTTCGTTCGCCGCCTCTTTATAGAAGAAGAGGCGAGGGAGGTAAGTGAGGATGAGGCTGAGAAAGTCGAGGAGGAGAGCGGGGACTCCTTCGAGGAATGGGTAGGCCCTGAGCTGGTTTACGAGACTCAGGAGAAGGATGAGGAGAACGAGTACGGATGGAAGATCGGTCCATGGGGGAGGAGGTGGAAGTGCAGGAATTGGACCGGAGCTCCCAGAACTTTGGGACGGGAGCTAGAAATGGAGGACCAGGTGGTACCGGTCATGGAAGTGGATAAATACATCTTCAGTGGTCTAGAAATTTCAGGAGAGGCCACAGGAGGCTGCGAACCGCTCGAAGGGATATGTGTGGACTTTATGGTAGCATGGATATTTTGCAGGAGCCGCTCGGTTCTATCCTTTAGAATAAAGATTGTGAGGAGTATATGTATATATTTACTGGAAGTATACTATTGCTAGTCTCTATTGTCCATATGATTTGTTTTGGTGCATTTTATGTTATTAGTATGCGTTCTTGAGACTTTAGGATTAGCCGAAAAGTCCATATAAGCTGAGTAAACTGCTTCCACTTTGAGAGGTCAAGCAAGTTGGCAGACAACTTCAAGCCCAGTCCCAAATAGTTAGGAAGTTGAGAGTCAACTTCAAACCCAAGAAGAATTTATTTTACTCTAGTCACTGAGCATAGGCGGTCGACCCTGCCCTTTTATACTCAGTCATTGCCCTTGAACTGTAGTCCTCATCCACCTCCTTTGATTCTCACAACTATACCACGGTAGCACTTTTGTTGCTTGCAACCCCTCCTTCTTGGGTAATGGGCTCTGAGGATCTCTTCCCCCGGCGATTTATCCTTATCAATTGCTGCGACCAAAACGATATCCTTCTCTTCCCTGTCGGGATTGATATCTATGATGCCTTGGGACACAACGGCCAGGGTTTCTTCCGCCGACTTGCTTCCTTCGCTGCGGTTCCTCCTTTCAACAGGAGGTTCGCGACTTCGTTACCCGTTTTGCGTTTAGTCTCCAAGTGATGCAGGCGCAGCAGGATTCCATCCGCCGCCTGCATTCGTAGATAATTTCTGAAAACCCTCCGCACGCTTCTGTGACATACTTTACAACTCGTAGAGATCTACCACCACTAAGATGAGGGTTAAAGTACTGGAATACTGGGGTATTACAATTCTCCAAGGTGGAGGCGATTCTACTGCAAAGACACACTGCGTTCACACTCATTTCCATCGCTGCCTTCTTGTTGGACTGCGATACCAGCTAATGTTTGTTGAAGTAGTCGGAGAGCGAATTCATTCTCCACGCAATGGCCATGAAAATGAATCAGGTGGATGCCACGTAATTATTGCGAGTGCACTTATTTTAGTCTCTGTTCATCATTGACTCGTTTGATTATCAGATGGCTCAGAGAGTGAGCACAGTGTGAGGTAAGACATAGTATTCTATCGTGCAATATATAAGCGAAAGATGTGAGCACAGACAATGAAGAAAGGTGAATATAGCCTCGTCATCCCTATAATCGTTCTACAGGTCATGGGCCTAGAACGCTAAACAGCTACCCTGACTTCAGTATATCTATCTATTCCTAAAATCCCTTTTCTACTAACGACTTCTTTTTTTATTGTCCTGTAGCACTATGGATGACAATGTCGAAGCCGTTTTTATGCGGATTCAGCATTTGAATATCGATAACTACTACATTTGGGAAAATGAAATGGAAATATTCCTCCGTGGAAAGGGAATTTGGGAATACGTGGATGGTACTGTGGAATCTAGGAGAAATGCTGATCCCGGCCAAAGCGTTGATAGGGCTGATATGCGGAAGAGGGACATGACCCTCTCATACATTATGATGACAATTAGCCGGAGTTGTAAGGCTGCAGTATTGACAATGCGGGATCCAAAGTCTGTTCGGGATAAGTTGAAGTCAACCTACCAAATATTTTCAGAGGCCTCTATTTATGCTAAGTTGTCAGCCCTTCAAGATATCATCATGGAATCATCCTAATCTGTGGTAGAATTTTCGAATCGAATCGAATCGCTGGTGAACGAATTGTCAGGAACAGGACATACAGTGTCTGATTTCGAAAAGAAACGGGCGTTACTTCGTGGGCTGACATCTGATTTTGCCGTGACAGCTCAAGTAATTCGATCTACCGGTAAGAAGTACGGTCAAGCCGTTTCTGAACTAATTATCGCCGAACAGGCAATAGAGCGTGGTTCATCCAGCAAGGCACTCCTGACTAGAGGCAATCAAGAAAAGCAAGGAAAGGCAAAGTGCACGCATTGTGGACGAGATGGACAATCTGCTGACAAATGCTTCCACAACACCAACAGTGACAGTTATAAGAAGAAGTTTTCCACAAGAAGGAATAAGAAAGGATACTTATCTCATCCTGAAAGGCCAGAGAATGGGAAGGGAACTGCAGTGGTTGTGATTGGTGGTGAAGACCTTAAGGGCGATCATGTCGCAAAACAGTCAGAACTCGCTGTCAGAAACGGTGAGATCAAATCACAGAAATGGATGATGGACTTTGCCTGCACTGTTCACCTGACGAAAAATTTGTCAAATTTTACAGAATAAAGGGCAAAGAAAAGTTCAGTGCTGGTTGGAAACAAGGAATTTCTTGAGACTGAGGGTGTTGGGACAGTAGAAGCGATTTAAGTTGTCGGTGGGCAACATCATAAGCATATATTTCAAGAGGTTCTATACACCCCCAATGTGTTGTACAACCTAATCTCGGAGTCCATTATTCGAAAGAAAGTATTTACAGTTAATTTCGAAGATGACGAGCGGAAACTCGAAGGAGGTCTTTGTATTGTGAAGCAGAATGATAATGGCATCGTAAATCCGGCATTGCTTATAGTGAACAAGAACAACAAGACCCCAAATAGCGCAAATGTCGTAAATCCTGGTTCGGACAGGGAATTATGGAATAGAAGACTGGGCCATGTAGGCGACAATACAATCAGTCGCTCTATTGGATTATGTAGTGGCATACCGTTTCAAAAATGGGATCGATCGGATGAGCATTGTCGTGACTGCATTGTCGCAGAATCATGTAGACATGCCCGCAAATCAAAGGACGAAGAACATAAAACTAAGAATGTTCTTGACAGAGTGTACTCGGATGTAGTGGGACCCGTTAGGGTTCGATCGTTTTCATCATTTCAGTACTTTGTCACACTAATTGATGAGCACAGTGGTTTCTTATTGGGTCGATTCAATCGTCGAAAGAGTCAAGTGCAAGACGCACTTCGGGATATGATTAAGGAAATGGAAACTATATTTGAACGTAAAATCACGAAACTGATCGTGATGAACCGGAAAAAGATTAGATGGTTGCGTTCCGATGGTGGCGGTGAATATTTTTGTACTGTACTGAGGGTATGGTTCAAGGAGAATGGTATCATACATGAAATTACAACGCCTTATTCTCGTGAATCAAATGGAAAGGCAGATCGTTTGAACCGCACCCTTCTAGATATGGCAAGGACAATGTTGATGAGAATATCCGGAAGGGATCGAGATAGATATTGGGCTGAGGCTATTAACTGTGCTAACTATCTGCGGAAAGATTATATATACGAAGTTGCAGGGATAATATGACCCCCTACGAAGCAGCCTATGGAACAAAGCCATCTCTCTCACACATCCGTGTTTCCGGATGTCGCGCATTTGTCCATGTCCCGAAGGCAAAACTTCGAGGCAAGTTTGAACCACGTGCAAAGAAAGGGATCTTTATTGGATATGATAGAGGCAATGCATTCCGTGTACTTGATCCGAAGACTGGTACAGTCACAGTTTCTCGGGATGTGGAATTCACAGAGGAGCAAACTAAGGAAGCAAACCGCTCTGCTTCAGCAGAAATCATTCGTATTGATATGCCTGATGTGGACTACATACACCTGAATGGAGAAACTGAGAGAGATAATGGGCAACGTTCAACTGAATCACAAGCAGTTGATACGAGTTTGGACCAGAACTCTGAAGTATATGAGCAACAAGAAAACGATATAGAGTCATTAGAACATATATCTGAGGCAATGAGATCTGTCCGGGCCAACGCTAGTATACCACCAAAGCGACTGCGATTCCACCAAGATTTTCTAGTGACTGACTCTACGTTAAATGTGGACCGTTTGGGTACCATTTACATACAAAGAGGCTCTGGGTCGTCTCGATGCTGTACAATGGAGAGACGCTATGAATGAAGAGATGAAATCATTGGAGACATTGAAGATATGGGAACTAGTTGAATTACCAAAAGGGCGCAAATGCGTGAAGAATAAATGGGTCTTCGACAAGAAGACTGATTCGAATAGCAAACTTGAGCGGTACAAAGACCGACTGGTTGCTCGGAGATTTACTCAGAAGCAGGGTATAGACCACTTCGAAGTGTTTTCACCACTTTTGAAATACTCCACAGTTCGGCTGTTAATGGCTTTCGCAACAAAAAAGGGCTGGCACAGAGTCATTCTTGATGTTAAAAAAGCCTTCCTAAACGCAAAGTTACAAGAGGAATTATACATGGAACAGCCCGATGGTTACGTTAAAGCAGGGCATTCTGACAAAGTGTGTCAACTCTTGAAAGCTATTTATGGTTTGAAAAAAGCTTCGAGAGCCTGGTGAGAGGTACTTCGCGATTTCTTGCTCAGCCTTGACTTTAAGGAATCTCATGCGGATCCGAGTCTTTACATATGTTGTATGAATGGGTCAGTTTTGCTTCTACTAGTATACGTAGACGACATACAGATCACAGGCGATGACTACCAAAGAATTAACATGGTGGTGCAACAGATTGGCTCTAAATTCACAATTAGAGCCATGGAAAACGCAGAAAAGTTTCTTGAAATGCCTATTGATACTACTCCAGAGTTCGTGAAATTACATAGTTGTTCCTTAATCAATCGCATGTTGATGTTTTTCAGAATGGAAGATTGCTCTCCAGCACATGTACCTTTGCCCCAGGGTACTGATTTGAGCTTGTCGGGAACTGCTCGTGAGGGGGGTCTGAGGAGGTAGAGACAACACCGTATCAGCAGATGATTGGTTGCTTACTTCACCTTTCGAATACCACGCGCGCCGACATCACATATGCGACGGGATATTTATCTCGTTTTATGAACAAGCCTACTGTTGCCACTTGGAAAGCGGCAAACACGTATTGAGATACTTGAAGGCGACTAACACGTATTGAGATACTTGAAGGCGACTAAGAAGCTAAGAGTTGTCTACTACAGTACAAATAAGAGTATCTCCGGAAATATTGTTGGTTACAGCGACTCAGATTGGGGTCAAGAGAAACCAAGCCGCAAGTCAGTAAGTGTATATGTATTCATGCTTTCCGGTGGCCCAATCAGTTGGCGTAGCAAGCAGCAAACCTGCGTCGCTCAGAACTCTGCAGAGGCAGAGTATGTGGCGTTGGCCTATGCTATAATGGAGGCTTTATGGTGGCAGCAGTTTGAGCCATTGTTTGAATTTAGACCTTCTGCCAGTATGGTTATCAGAGAGGATAATAATGGTTGCATCAAGCTCGCAGAGAATGGCATTGTCAACGGTAGATCGAAGCATATCGATCTCAAGTATCAAATGATCATCGATAACGCTAAGAAGGGTGCCATTCGCTTACAATACACACCCACTTCTGAAATGATAGCAGATTTGATGACCAAACCGTTAGCTCGGAATCTGTTTGCGTCTTTTGTCAAGAAACTTGGCATGCTCTAACTCAGTGGAATTGATTTCGAGGGGAGTGTTGAATTAGTCGGAGAGCGAATTCATTCTCCACGCAATGGCCATGAAAATGACTCAAGTGGATGCCACCTAATTATTGCGAGTGCATTTATTTTAGTCTCTGTTCATCATTGACTCGTTTGATTATCAGATGGCTCAGAGAGTGAGCACAGTGTGAGGGAACACATAGTATTCTTCGTGCAATATATAAGCGAAAGATGTGAGCATAGACAATAAAGAAAGGTGAATATAGCCTCATCATCCCTATAATCGTTCTACACTTTTTAGAACCATACATGCAAGGATGTGACGGCAGCGGCCAGTACTGGTAACTAGATCTTTAGATCGAAGGACAACCATGGTCGTGATTAGCTACTAGAAGCCTCAACGGTATGATTTCAACTGGTTAGCGCATCTTGACTTTATCTGATACATGAGTGCCACCGTGGCCATTATGTCCAATACAGTCTCCATGTGAGCTTTCCTCGGCATATTCCTCTAGTGGATTAAGCCTGTTTCTTTAAATTACTCGAAGCTTCCCCGTTTTCCAATTAATTCAAAATTGATTCTATAGAGATAAATGGTTTCTAGCCATATTGGCAATCGAGAAGAAGCTCCCTGTCCACTTCCGCATGATTGAGATACCCTCTGTAATAGCTGCAATACTTATTACAGAAGCATCGCATAAGTTTCCAAACCCGCTAATTATTAACCTCTCCGCGACTAACGCCGTCAGCCTGGATACGGAGAAACGTGAAGATTCATAGTCAACACTTAAGCTAGTTAATGTCACACGAGCACCCCCAGGAATCATTATAGAAACAACCGACCAATCGAAAGAGCTCCTTAAACGGGACACAGGAACAATTTTCTCAGAACACTCACCGTTTTGGTTGCAAAACTCGGCATACGTCAATAACTCGCACTGATCTTTGCTGTGGCATTTGCGAAGAAGATGTCCCTTCGTGCCGCACGGAATACCTTCATGGCAGAGAACGAGAGAGGGACCGTGCTCATGTAAAATTCCTTCGTTAAGGCCATGATTTTTTAACCACCCAGTCTCAATGCATTTTTGTGGAGAAGGAGATGGTGTTGGGGATCTCGTTAAGGGAGGGGGTAGGAGTGTTTGAGTTTGTGGAATTTCCGAGTCCCCTGGTACAGGAGGTCGTGAAGAATCAGGTGTTTTGGTCTCCAGTCCGGTCGCTTGATCCACCGCCACGCATATCGGAAAATTTTCAGAGCCATCTTCAAATATAATAATAAGACATTCTTCCTCACCATCGCAATCAACAGTTGATGAACAGCTCACGTACTCATATTCGGAAGGGTAGCAAAGGCAGTCTGCGCCAACTGGACAAGTAGTAGTCCGAGTTCCTCACAGTTACGCGTGCCTACGCAATCCTGGTCGGACGCACAGGAGCTCAGTGTATACCCAGAGGATGGGTCTTGGGGGATTGTAGATTCAACAGGTGTCATGTCCAGCCCTGTCGCCTGATCCGCCGCCACGCAGATGGGACCATTATCTGAGCCATTTTCGGTTGGAACAGCGACGCAAACTTCCCCGCTTTCGCATTCATCACTTGACGAGCAGTTCACATACTCATATTCAGAGGGGTAGCAAAGGCAGTCTGCGCCAACAGGACAAGTCGTGCTCT
Source organism: Kappaphycus alvarezii (assembly GCA_002205965.3). Taxonomy (NCBI): domain Eukaryota; phylum Rhodophyta; class Florideophyceae; order Gigartinales; family Solieriaceae; genus Kappaphycus; species Kappaphycus alvarezii. The sequence continues at coordinate 451,988 of NADL03000645.1, forward strand.
CGAGTTCCTCACAGTTTCGAGTGCCTTGGCAGTCTTGATCGGAATCACAGGAGCTTAACGTATATCCCGAGGAGGTAGGTGATATCTCCGGCAGCTCTAGAAGATCGGCCATACTTGCGGAGATACAAAAGGGCTCCTCAAAAATAGATTCGCTAAATGCGCAGATTTCCAACGGAGCGCATTCATCCGAACTGTCGCAGAGGGGAAGAGTGGCAGGTGAGCAGAGACAGTCACCAGAACCATTGCATGGATCGAGATTTCCGGGTTCAAGGCATTCCCGATCACCAACACACCCCTCTGATGAGCTGCAGATGTCAAAGTTGAGACCTTGCCTGGAGGATGTGGAGCTGTTGGCCATCTTTTCTTCAAGAGACCTGTGCAGAGCGGAACTGAGTTGAGCCTGCTCAGCCGGTCCATATCTGGTTGAGTTGCCAGTGTTTCCACTTGCCTTACTGATGCCAACTATTTTTCCATTTTTCCAGTGAGGACCAACAGTTCCGCTCTTTCCCTTCCTGGCGATTCCAATCTTTCCATTCTCATAGAGGGACCCAAAGGTAAGAGAGAACAGAAACGCTAGTGGTGCAATCGCGAGGAACCGCATTTTTACCTGCTCCTAGAGGAGTTGCAAGAAGTTGTACGGAAAGATAGCCGGGTTGACGTCCTATTTATGTCGCATGATCGTCATTCACTATGATACACTGAGGCTCTGAGAGAATAAATACTCATGAAGTGCGCGTAATTCTGTTAACGGCCTTCATCTTAATTATTATTCCTGGGTTTCTAAACAACACTGCAAATTAAAGTTCTGAATTGATTCAGTTACACGTTATGAAAAGCAGAGACTGGCGTATAAAGGAAACCTTCTTTCGGGTCGCCCAAGGCAGTCTTGTTGTACTGTACAGTTGCATATGCAGCACTGTACTGCACACTGCACAGTTCAGGGGGAAAATGTGGGGTGATTTAATATTTGAAAAATATGGTCGGTTGTGGCCCGAAAATCCTACAGGGTGCCCAGTAATACCTCTGAAATTACCCTAAAAAGCCTGCTCGAGGCCTCCCACCAGACAAGCTGCGTTGGACATTACGGCCGCGGCAGCAGAGTTCAGTAATTTACGTAACATTGCAAGGCCCTCAAGGTAAATAAAAGCAGGAAATTTGGGGTGTTTCTAATCAATAAATAAAAGTCACTCGCAGATGGAAATTTACGAGCACAACTTTTACCTCGGAAGCGCATTATTTCGGACATGAATGCTACTGTACTTTAAAAGACCAACATTGACGCCCGTGAGTTCTCAGTGTGGCTCCAGTACTACCTCCAAGTCCCGCTCTTCGCCCCAGACACGCCGTGCCCACGCCCAAACTGCCCAGAGGTCCTCGACTGCCACGGGGATCACCTCACGCACTGCCTGCATGGTGGGCACCGCACCCGACGACACGACCGTCAAGTCGTCCTCCTCGCCCAAGACCTGCAGAAGGCAGCCCGTCATCCGGCTATAGAGCGGCGACAGGGGCTTCACCGCATAAGGCCGGATATCGAGGCAATGGGTAGCAACGGAGGAACGGACTTTTTTGACTTCACGTTCGTCAATCCTCTTGCGCCCTCCAATAGGAGAGCGCGCACTTTCAACCCACTCACCTCCCTCAACGCAGCCATCTCCGCCAAACGTAGAAGGTATGAACCACTGCTCGCGACTGCTACTAGAGGGAGGTTTGTGCCTATCCCAATATCCACCCTCGGAGGCTGGCACCCAGACGCGTACGCGGTGCTAACCGATGTCGCGCGGAACGTGGCCGTTCGAGCGATGGAGACCTATGGGATGGTTAGAGCGGTGCTTACCCAAAGGCACGCTGCTGCGGCCGTCATGTCCGACGCGGCATGCCTGCTCGCCGGCATTGAGCCGGCCCTATAAGCATGGCCATTTACTGTAGTATTACCAATCAGCGACGACTTCTCCCGCATAACGTATTATCGTCGTGGATATAACCGACCACATCTTCCATGCATTAAAATAACCCCAAAATTCCCCCTTTATAAGCTACAGCACGGCATGGTTTGGCCGCAGTTGGCGCACGAATGACAATGTACAGTACAGTACTGCTGTACAGTACATTTATATTGCTACAACCGACCATATCTTTGAAATATTAAATCACCCCAGTTTTCCCTATTTATATTGTACAGTGTAATGTGCAATGTGTGTGTACAGTACACTACTGTGTGCGTAAATCTTTTACAAGAAACCAGAGCCCCGTAAGGCAAGCATTAGGGAACAATCTCAAATACGAAACCAACTTCCCGCCAACCCTTTATATTGTAAGCCTTTACCATCACGACATCCCTTAGGGAACAGCTGACCATATTTTTCATGCATTAAAACACCCCAAATTTCCCCCCTCAACATTGCTGTCTGCACTTCTACATCTACATTTTTTCAAGTAATAATTTATTTACGTGTGTGTAATCTTTACGGGATGTGGAAAGAGCATGTGGGAGAACATGCTGAGGGGGATTACAGAGAAATTAACATGCATAGGGGGATGAGAGAGAAACTAATCGGAAATGCATCTGGTAAGAATTTGACGAGCTTGTAACCCATGCAAGCAGAACACAAAGCGCGTGATTAGGAGGTGCAGCTCCCATTGGGGAGTGGTGCCTCGACGGGCAGCAGCGAACGTAGAAAGGCGCCGGAAGAAAGTCGCACCGTCGGCCCCAAGGGCACCGAACACATCAATACCAACAGGAAGAAGCCGTATATCGTTCGTGTGGCAGACTAGACCGTAGTGCGTGTGTTTCGCACGTTCAGCCATTGAGGCAGCTGCGCCGCCAGATAGGGCACACTGGGAAACGCGAGAAGTGACCTGTGGATGGGCCACTGTGACATCCAAAGCAATATCCTTCGGGTCGAGGCCATATGCAGCAGGGATATAAAGATCTATGCGAAGGGCGGACGAGGAAGAGGACGAAGGGGAAGGGGAGGAAGCAGATGTTCAAGAGAGGCAGAAATTCCAAGCTCCTTACAGTAGCGATGGAGAGCGTTACGCAAGACATTGTGGCGACGAGTCTGCCCATCGTTGTACTTACAGGTGAGGGCATGTTTGCCCAGGGGATCGAGCACCGGGGCGATGTCGTTGGAACGGCGAGCACATACCGGACATCGATCATGACCAGAGAAAATCGCGCGGCCGAGGCGTAGAGATACAGCGACTATCCAAGCTTGCGAGGACAGATAGGTGCCGCGGTGAGGGTGCGGTAAAGTAGAGAAAGCTGAACAGGCGGACGACTCACGGACAGATAGGAGGCGAGATCTGTCGCGGTCAGAGGATGATCGGAAGATCCGATCAAACGTCGAACTGTGAAGCTCAGACGAGATAGCAGACTGGAGCCGTTCGTCTGGGACCGGCGTTTGACACCTCTGAAACAGGGAAGTGGGCGACAGGGAAGCCGAAAGGTCTGGATAACGGGTAGATAATAAAGAAATCGCGGCCCGAGGCACTTCCTCCAGGTGTAGGTCTCCCGAGAAGGAGAGCAGATCTGAGAAACGGCGGAAAACATCAATCATCGAAGCCGCATAAGCGGACTCAGGGATTGACGAAGCGAGAAGAATGCCGAGGCCCCCGTAGGAAATAGGAAGGCAGGCTTGCTCCCATTCGGAGTCGGTGCAAGGACCATGAATCTGTGCGAAAGCCTCCCGCTGCTTCCGGTCGAAGCTGACGGCCAAAGCCGTAGATTGGTGGGGGGAGAGAGTCCGCAGCAGATAAACAACCTTACAGGCGCTCGCACAGAAACGGTGCAAGTGGTAGGCCATCTGGGCGTCATCGAAGGACTGAAGACAGGAAAAGATGCGATCTACTTCAGCTTGACGGGTATGAAATGCGGCGCTGACGAAGGTATCGGAACCAATGGGAGAGCCGAGAACGGTAAAGCCATCGGGCGTGGAGAAGGGGCAGGGAAGAGTGAGGGGAGAGGGATTATAGGAGAGGCCGTATACGTGAGTTTTGGTCATATTCAGTGCGAACCCGATGGCTGGTCCCTGACTCTGGAAGAATTGCAAAGCCTCGAGGGCCTGCGAGCGGGGAACGACCAAGTTCCCATCGTCTGCATACCAAGCGTTGAGCGGGGGCCGGAATCGCTCCTGGAACTTGAGAACGAGAGGATGGAGAGCGAGAGCGAAAAGCAGAGCCCCCAAAGGATCCCCTGTTGAGTGCCATCGGCGCTTAGTATGGAGAATGAACCGAATGAGAGAAAAGAGGTATCCCCATAACAGTAGTGAACCCATCGCGCGATGCCAGGTGCAAAGTCCAGAACCGCATCAAGAATGCGTTGTCGACAAATGCTGTTGAAAGCATTGTGGGCATCGACTTGGATCAATACGTAAAAATTGACAACGTTACTAATTCACTCCAATTATCAAGTACCTTGGGAAATACACAGGCCTTCAGGGCCTCAATGAGTCTCCCAGGTGCCAAGGAATGGGTCCATTGCCCTCCCACAACAGGCTTGAAAACCGCAATAGGCACACGACATTTCTCGGTGTGGCTCAAATACTATGGCCAAGCCCCGCTCTTCGAGCAAGGAACCCCATGTCCAAGAGTCGGTTGCCCGGAAACAGTGGACGTCCACGGCGACCACTTGATCCACTGCAGGTACGGAGCGCAACGGATCGTCCGCCACGATGACCAGGTCACCCTACTAAGTAACGACCTGAGCCTTGGCGCAAGGCATCCTGCCGTCGAGCCCCGGTCGCACGGGGAACACAAAACAAGGCCGGACATCAGGGCAACGGGCGCCACTGGCGGCACCGATTACTTCGATGTGACCTTCGTGAACCCGCTGGCCCCTTCTCACCTCAGAATGAGAACATTCAACCCCCTTACCAGCTTGAACGCAGCCTACGCGGACAAGCTCCGAAAATACCAGGGATTCTTAGCCAGCTTACCTGGCAGGAACAGACTCGTGCCCGTTCCTATCTCCACACTCGGGGGGTGGCATCCCGAAGCGTTCCGCCACATCACGGAGGTAGCCCGAGCAGTCGCCAACCGAGCCCTGGACCAATACTCCAGGGTGAGGACAATTCTCCTCCAACGACACGCGGCGTTGATGGTCACTTCTAACGCAGCCTGCTTGTCAACCGGTCTACCAGCTACTTTCTAGCTGGTACACACGCTCAAGCACTTGCAATGTAGGTCCCGCCAATGGTTTGATTACAAATACAGAGGACTCTCAACCGTTCCATTACTCGCAGTAAACTAAACCAATTTTCCCTCCCTTGGGAAATCAACGTCCCCCTAATTCTAATGAAAATCTTAAAAACCTATGTTCAGTCCAAACAGTTACTGTATGGTCCTTGCACCGACTCCGAATGGGAGCAAGCCTGCCTTCCTATTTCCTACGGGGGTCTCGGCATTCCTCTCGCTTCTTCAATCCCTGAGTCCGCTTATGCGGCTTCGATGATTGATGTTTTCAGTCGTTTCTCAGATCTGCTTTCGTTCTCGGGAGACCTACATCTGGAGGAAGTGCCTCGGGCCGCGATCTCTTTATTATCTACCCGTTATCCAGATCTTTCGGCTTCCCTGTCGCCCACTTCTCTGTTTCAGCGATGTCAAACGCCGGTCCCCGGCGAACGGCTCCAGTCTTCCATCTCGTCTGAGCTTCACAGTTGGACGTTTGATCGGATCTTCCGTTCATCCTCTGACCACGACAGATGTCGCCTTCTTTCCGTCCTTGAGTCGTCCTCCTGTTCCGCTTTCTCAACTTTACCGCACCCTCACCGCGGCACCTATCTGTCCTCGCAAGTCTGGATAGTCGCTGTCTCTCTAGACATCCAGGCAATGGGAAGCAGCGGAGGGACCGACTTTTTTTGATGTTACCTTCGTGAATCCCCTCGCTCCCTCCAACAGAAGAGTGAGGGCCTTCAACCCGATGTCCTCTCTGAATGCGGCGCGAAATGCAAAGCAGAGAAGATATCAATCCTTTATCGCGACCTCCACCAGAGGTAGGCTCGTGCCTGTGCCAATCTCCACTCTCGGAGGTTGGCACCCGGATGCATGAGCAGTGCTAAATGACGTGGCAAGGAACGTGGCTGTGAGGGCACTGGAGACGTACGGAAAGGTTCGGGGGGTTTTGATGCAAAGGCACGCTGCAGCAGCCGTCATGTTCAATGCGGCCTGCTTGATGGCTGGCCTGAAGGTAGCATTTTAGGGAGCGTAGTTCCTTCCCCATTACTGTGTCGGTATACCCATTTTTAGTCGATTGTGGTTGTCTGGAAAACCATGGGATAGATCGGATATATCTTCCAAGAGTAAAACACCCAAACGTTCCCCCTGTCTCTCTACGCCCCGGCCGCGCGATTTTGTCTGGTCATGATCGATGTCCGGTATGTGGCCGCCGTTCCAACGACATCGCCCAGTTGTTTGATCCCCTGGGCAAACATGCCCTCACCTGTAAGTACGACGATGGGCAGACTCGTCGCCACAATGTCCTGCGTAACGCTCTCCATCGTTACTGTAAGGAGCTTGGAATTTCTGCCTTTCTTGAACATCTGCTTCCTCCCCTTCCCCCTTCGTCCTCTCCCTCGTCCGCCCTTCGCATAGATCTTTATATCCCTGCTGCATATGGCCTCGACCTGAAGGATATCGCTTTGTATGTTACAGTGGCCCATCCACAGGTCACTTCTCGCGTTTCCCAGTGTGCCCTATCTGGCGGCGCTGCTGCCTCAATGGCTGAACGTGCGAAACACACGCACTACGGTCTAGTCTGCCACACGAACGATATACGGCTTCTTCCTGTTGGTATTGATGTGTTCCGTGCGTTGCGAAACAGGATCGATGATCACTGACTTTTCAACATATCGAAGTATGCCTGATGCCTGCTGCTTCTATTTTTCACAACCCACAAAGCCATTTTGTACGCGACAGCTCGGCTAACGTACCCAAAACGGTGAAAACAATAAAGCTACAGATATCTTCGCGCCGTACTGTTGCGGTGGCAATAGGACATATAGGTACAGTATTGGTGCTACGGATTGTGAGGATTGAAAACTCCATAGAAGGGGCCGGAAAATATGGACCAGGTGTTCCCGACTCTGGAACTGGATTGGGGCGTCCTCAGTGGCTTAGATATTTCGCAGGATGCAATGGAGAATTCTAAGCCGTTCGCAGATATTTGTGTGGACTGCCTGGGTGGAATGGATATTTTCGGGGAACTGTTCGGCTCTGATATAGAGGACTAAGATATTAAGGAAAGAATCTAAATATTTATTCTGATAGTATCTGCTGTGAGTCTGTCTCGTTCAAACGATTCCATTTGATGCATTTTATGGTTCGTAGTATGCTTCTTTGAGACTGTAGGGTTAGCCAAAAATTATATATAAGCTGAGTAAACTGCTTCCTCTTGTGGAGGTCAAGCAAGTTGGCAGACAACTTCAAGTCAAGTCCCAAGTAGTAGGAAGTTGGGAGTCAGCTTCAGACTCAAGAAAAAATTTTCGCACGCTGCTCATAGAGCACCAGTGGTGGACCCCGCCCCTTCCATACTTGCTTGCAGCCTTCTCAACTGTCTTTCTTACCCACCCCTTTTTGTTGGTTCAACCATACCACGGTAGCACTATTGTCGCTTGCAACACCTCCTTCTCGGGGTAGTTGGTTCTGGGTATCTCTTCTCCCGATGATTTACCCATATCACAATCAAAACGTCGTCCAAAATACCTGCAACCATCTTTCCAAGGAGAAATGAAACAAAATTCAACATACAGGTAATTGATGTAGTCAATTAGATCACATCCTGCAAGAGGATGAATCCAAATATTTCATACCGAAAAAAATATTGGACGACCACGAGGAACATTTGAATTGATATTCCAGCGCCCCTTCTTATCAATTCAGAAGAGCGACCTCGTTCACGGCAATTCATTCTCGTTGAGCAGAGAAGAGTTCACGTGCAAGAGATTTCGTGAACATATCAGCAACCATTTGGATAGAGGGCCAGTGATCGATAGTAAAGACGTTACCATCAACCTGTTCCTTGACATAGATCCGCATCGCAAAGTCAGCCTAGTACTGAACCGTCCGGTTCTTTTGACATTCTGAGCCTAAACCTAATCTTACCCTTCAAGTAACGTAATACACTTTTGCATGCAGACCAATGTACTTTAGCAGGTGCAGAAGAGTACCGGCAAAGGATGCCAACAGCCGCAGTTACATCCGGTCTGGTGTGAGTAGAAAGGTACAGGAGACTTCCAACTAACTCTTGATACTTGGTTCGATCAACAGAAGGACTTTCACCGGCGAAGCATTCATGAGCATTCATCACCATCGGGGTGGATACCGGGTTACAATCAGTCATATCATATCGCGCAAGGAGCTGTCTCACAAAATGGTCCTGCGACAACCAAGCGGCGTCACCTTCACGCAAGAATTGAATCCCCAGAAAGTGTGGCTGAGTAACCCCAGGTCCTTGATCTCAACGTGTTCGCTGAGTTCCTTCTTAACTTTGCTCACCAAAACTTCCGATGATGACATTAAGATAATGTCGTCCACATACAATAGAATCCAGATCAAACCTTCACTTTCTCGACCGTTTCTAAGGAAGAGGAAGTCGTCAGATCTGCATGACTCAAATCGTAACCTCCGCATCACATTCATCCATTTCTTTTACCACAGACGCGGGGCTTGCTTCAGTCCATAGAGCCCCTTTAGGAGTTTCATCACCTGATCATCCCGACAAATACCAGTACCGGGAGGAGGCTTCACGTAAACCTCCGCATCCATTTCCCCTTGTACGAACGCGGATTTCACATCGATCTGGTGCAGAACATACCCCTTCTGAATTCCAACATATAGTAGTACACGAACCACTGTAAAATCTACCACTGGCGCATAAGTGTTTGGCACAGCACCTTGCCAAAACCCCTGCACAACAAGTCTTGCCTTGAAACGGTTCACTGTTCCAACCGCCTTGTACTTGCGCCGAAAGATAAATTTGGTCGGCAACGCTTTGCAACCATGGGGCAAAGCACATCGCTCCCATGTGGCATAATGGTCGAGATAGGGGAACTCATCATCGATTGTCTGTTTCCAATTTTCAGAATCCTCGCTGGACAGAGCCTCTTCCACAGAGCTGGGTTCAGGCGGCATCATGGTCGTCATCGTGTTAGCCCTACTGTCAGGAGTCCAGAACTGCGTCTGGCTCCGCTCTCGAGGCAGATATCTCCTGCTCAGAGGTTCTGTCTCGCTTTCCTCATTTTGAGGATCCTCAGCAGAACCAGCTACAACATCGTACTCATGACCGCAATAACCAGCACTTGATGCTGCATCACCATGATTGGGCGCAGGGTGATAAGGGAGTGCGTCTTCGTTTGACTCTTCACCGCCGCCGTCACCCTCGTCAAGTTGCTTTCCTTGAAAGTCCTCCGCAACAAGCTCATCCTCATTGCCAACCGGTGAGTGAACTGGCATACTGCCTGTATCAACCACATCTTCGCCGCTCTTCACAATGTGCGGCACTTCCGCAGAGGATCCGCGCTCCTTATCATCACTAGAGTCATCTGTCTCACTTTCCTTAGCAAGAAATCTGTCCTCGAAGAACCTCGCGTGCTTGACCAGAACAGCAATGCCACGATCAACGATCCAAACCTTGTAAAACCCGTTATCCTGGCATCCCAGTAGTATACCGCGTTCCGACTTGTTCTCCAGTTTTTTACGCTTCTCCTTTGGGACGTGCGCCCAAGCCAAACAACCAAATACACTTAGATGGTCTACTCTCGGCTTGGTCCCAGACGCCATTTCGAAGGACGTCTGATTAGTTGATCGCGGACCGAAGAACATATTCCTAACGTCCACCATATGGACGACTACCTCAGCCCAGAAACTACACTGCAGTCCTGCGTGACTGAGTATCGAGAGCGCTCCTTCAACAATCGTACGATTTAAGCCCTCTGCAATACTGTTCTGGTACGGTCAGTAAGCAGGCGCGAAGCTCTGCTCAATACTCTTCTCCTCCAGAAAGGTCTTCATTACCACATATTCATCACTTTGATCACTGTGAAGCTTGTCAATAGTGCATCCAAATCGCCGCTCAAACCACGACAGAAACAGTTTGAATGTGCTCAACACATCACTTTTCTTAGCTACTGGATATATAGGAGTATACCCACTGTACTCTTCAATGTACGACGCGTAGTACAGGGAGCCTCCAATTGAGGCTGTAGACATCGGTCCACAAACATCCGAATGGATGATACGACCACTTAACGTTCTCTATGTGAGTTGTCGTGACTGGTAAGCCTAGCTTGATTCCCTTTGATACAATCGGCACAAATATGCTCCATCCGCTCACCAGGACCAATCTTTAGTCCCTCAGTAGCCCCTACTTGATGCAACCGCCGAATACTTTTGATATCCATGCACAAGTCGGTTGTGCCACAAAAGCTCATCCTTCGACATGGCAACACTTGCCCTGGCCTGATCATGCCCATCATTACCATCTTCAGTGTCAGAGTCATCGGACCCTGACTCATTAGATGACTCTCGATCTGGCCTATCATTAACCCTCAGATGCCTATTGATGTAGTACACCCCAGCAGAACTGCGACATTCAAGGCGAATGGATCCTTCTCTGGTAGCATTACATCTCCTTGATCTAGATCTGAACCGCACAGTGTAGTCTTACTCATGAAATCTTGTGATAGATACCAAGTCTGTCTCCAGATCGGGCACATACAGAGCGTCCTTCAGCCAGTTGAAGCGTCTCCATCGTTGGCTCCCATAACTGATATAAGCGCACAGCAATACATCTCCCATCATAGTAGCCGTGACAGATTCTCCATTACCCAATAATCGTTCAAACGATTCCATTTGATGCATTTTATGGTTCGTAGTATGCTTCTTTGAGACTGTAGGGTTAGCCAAAAATTATATATAAGCTGAGTAAACTGCTTCCTCTTGTGGAGGTCAAGCAAGTTGGCAGACAACTTCAAGTCAAGTCCCAAGTAGTAGGAAGTTGGGAGTCAGCTTCAGACTCAAGAAAAAATTTTCGCACGCTGCTCATAGAGCACCAGTGGTGGACCCCGCCCCTTCCATACTTGCTTGCAGCCTTCTCAACTGTCTTTCTTACCCACCCCTTTTGTTGGTTCAACCATACCACGGTAGCACTATTGTCGCTTGCAACACCTCCTTCTCGGGGTAGTTGGTTCTGAGTATCTCTTCTCCCGATGATTTACCCATATCACAATCAAAACGTCGTCCAAAATACCTGCAACCATCTTTCCAAGGGGAAATGTAACAAAATTCAACACACAGGTAATTGATGTGGTCAACTACATCACTTTCTGCAAGAGAATGAATCCAAATATTTCATACCGAAACAAATATCTACGACTACGAGGAACATTTGAATTTATATTCCCAATGAGGTGCCCTTGGGGCCGACGGTGCGACTTTCTTCCGGCGCCTTTCTACGTTCGCTGCTGCCCGTCGAGGCACCACTCCCCAATGGGAGCTGCACCTCCTAATCACGCGCTTTGTGTTCTGCTTGCATCGGTTGCAAGCGCATCAAGTTCTTACCAGATGCATTTCTGATTAGTTTCTCTCTCATCCCCTCCGCATGTTAGTTTCTCTTTAATCCCCCTCAGCATGTTCTTCCACATGCTTTTTCCACATCTCGTAAAGATTACACACACTGTACAGCATTTTAGTGGTTCTTGACCGCATGTGCAGGGAATGAGTCAAATTTAGAGTAAGTGGAGTTTTTAGAGGGGGAACATCGGGTTAGTTTACTGTGAGAATTCGTAGGGCTGATATCCGATGGAATTTTACAGTCCAAGGGAGTTGAAACTACGATATGTATGTTGTACCTGACATGAATTCACATTTAACAACAACCGATACGCACCAATAACACCTAGCTATCCTGTTACAGACCTAAGTAAAACTTCTCCTGGTCCAACTCGTCTGGGAGAGCAACGCCGTGGTCGACATCGCCGTCACCAGAGTTGAGATCAAACCAGTCCATCCAGGAAACCGGTACCCACAGGTGTTCGGTTCCGTACGGTCCCTTCAGCTCTAGGCTGGTGGCTACCTCCACGCCGACAGCGACTTCCGAATGAAGCAGGTTGGATGAAAGTTCCACGCTCGTAATTGTCTCACCTTCGCGCCCATAATACGTCTGCCCATAGACGCTTTTGGGGTTTTGTGGTGCAATGGGGGTTTCCATGGAGGAAGAATTTGGCTGCGCGTCACTGATAAGTGATGGGCTTGAGACTTTCGGTAGTCGTGGAATGACTGCCGCCCTGTTCGTTCGGGAGACGGAGGCCGAGAGGTCCAGGACCAAGCGTAGGCCATCATAGACGGCAAACAGAAGGGCCCGGAGGGAGCGATTGAGACGACGGCAGAGGGCCTTGGACGCTTTCACATGGGAAAGGAGGTCGGACAGAGTCGCTTTCACTACGTGACAGGGGCCGTAATCCCGTGAAAGCCCGTCCGGTGCATGTGGACGAACCGCATTAGTTCGATCACAAGTTGTCGGACATGAGACGGCAGGTCTGTCAGGTTGGGTTCAGGTTCTTGGATTTCAAGCTGCAGCGCCTTCGCCATAGTCGGGATCCGACTCTGTTCCACAATCACCCATTGTCCTTAGTAAGGCGAAGTCGGTATTCAAGTGTTTACAGTACTTTACTTACACCGGGGGATAGCCAAACCGCACTTATCAAACATTAAAGAACCAAATCGATTCTCACTTATTGTAAGCGATTACTGGTACTGTACATGGTCTTGTATAATAGCGACCAGATTTTAGTCGGGTTGCTTGGGCTTGTGGCAGTGCAGGCAGATGACAGGCAGGATTTTGAAGTATATAGGTAGGCTGACGTGCCTTTGGGCACCTCATTACGGGCCATTGTCTGTCGGGGTGCCGGAGGGAGGAGGCGGGGTGTACATCAAGGAAGGCCGCATTGATACTAGGTTGGAAGGCTTGGCCCCAAAAGCAAAGCAGGATGTCTTCCATCTTATTCTGGCAAAGGGTAGGACTGGCCTCGCAGTCCACGTCATGGCAATGGAGACGGACCCACGTGTTTTGCTGCACCCTCTTTACTGTCACCATTTCCCACGACTGCCATCTGGAAGATATCCCTCAGTCAGCCATCTCGCTCTTATCCTCCCACCATCCACAGCTGTCAGTTGGAAGTATTGCGTTCTGCTGGTTGTTACACATTTGTTAATCAGGAGTCGGCTGTGTGATGGTCCTTCCTGAGATGCTGAGTCAACATCCATGGGATCGGTTATGGCTTTCATACTGCTTGACAGTATGTACTAGCCCGCACTTCAGTGGTGTCAGAAAGGATTGCCTTGAAGACTATCTACTGTGTACCTATTCGCTAAGAACATGGTTTACGGTGATCATAATGATTTACAGATGCATTTATTAGATTTTACCCTCCCGTGCATCTATTGCTTTATTCTTCTGTGATGCCATATCAGATAGCTTTAGAGGACAGGAATTTTGCTGATGTCAGCTGCGGTCAACAGCAACTCTTTAGAACTTTGAAGTGCATATTAAAGTGTTGGCTGCTACGAGGAGACTCAACTCGAAGCGGTAAGCCAGAGTCATCCCGTAACTTCAACTGGTTATGGGGCCAGTTGACGTTTCCGCTGTGGTCGCGGGTTCGAACCCTGCTGGGTGCACTGAGTTGGATATTTGTCCTGAGCGTTACTGTAATGCTCTGTGTAAGCCCTGAACCCCTCGACAAGCATCTTGTGGTAGTGCGTCTGAGCGAGGGGGGTGTTGATATATATATGTTGTGGTCCGCTCAGTGGCACAAGAGAGCCAGCGCATGTGGCTCAGAGGTTAACGTTTTTTCAACAAGTTATGGGCCCAGAAAGTCGGCTTGTATTCTGTTTTATTCTACCTTCTCTATAACTTTCATTTCATTGACATTATCGGACATCTATTCCCATTCTTTCGCTTGCAATCAGCAATCGTGTTATTTGTTGTTCGTGCTTAACAGTCTAAGCTGGGTTGCTGCCGTTTCCGGAAGTCCGAATGGAAGACCCCAAGAGAGTAAACAAATTTTATGGCAAGTGTGGTGAAGAATTACAGTTGTGGGTCGCCAGGACGGATTCTGCACTTGAATCAAGGAATGTAATGGAGGTTGTGTCGGAGGATATTCTGAAGGAAGATGGTAAGGAGAAGCAGGATCTGGATGAGAGTGTGCGTAGGAAAGTTGCAACTGCCCGAGGTATCATCATCCAGGGACTTGGGAGTAGGCCATTGAGACTCTGTCTGGCAGTGAAGCATAATCCGTATAAAATGTGGTCTAGGCTTCGGGATCGCTACTCGGTTTCAAGCATTGATACGCTGGTTCAGTTGCAGTCAAAACTTTCGAGAATGGTCTATCGGAGCGAGACTATGCAGGACTATGTGGATAACTTCGAAGAGGTATTTAATAGACTGGCTGCAATCGGCAGCAGTGTAGGCGAGGATTTACAAGTCGCAATGTTTCTCGCGTCCTTTTGAGACAAGAATAAGTCACTGTTCGGTCCAACTATTGCATCCTTGCAGACGCGCAAGGATGGTGTGGACTGGGAAACGGTCACTTCAACATTGCTTCAGGAGTATGATGACCAGGCTTCAAGAAAGAATAATGGTACGAGACTTGGATCAACTCGCGACAACGGGCAGGCGCTGACGGCCAACTTTCGGAATCGAGGCCAGCGTGGTAGACAGTTTGGACGCTCCCAAGTAGAGAGGCGCCGCTGCTACAAGTGTAACCAGGTCGGACACCTGGCGAGGAATTGCTACAGTAAGAAGCCGATTCCGGCGAAACCATAGAATGGTGGAGTAGCCCAACCAAGTAATGAAATGGGTGCTCAGCATGCACAATTGTTGGTCGCTTGCAATTATAATGGGTTTCAGTCATCACCTACTGATTATGATGATTTCTGTTATGAATTTTATTGCAACGGTGAAAGTAAGCATATGGATCAGGATGCCTGTAGCAATGATTGTCAGCCTGGCACAGCGATGCCAGAGCCGAGCGAATGCTTAACTACAGTTGAGGATAATCTCGTTGAGTATGCAGCAACAACAGAGGATGATGACATACACCTGAGTAATTTCCTGCTCGACTCCGGGGAATCTGATCATATGGTACAGAAAAGGGATTGGCTACAGAATGTAATGGAAATCCCTCGTCGTGGAATTGTGCTCGGTGATGGAAAGCGAGTTTATGCCACACATACAGGATCAACTACCCTGCGAGCAGTGGTGCGGAGCCGAAATGAAAGTTTCAGCCGCATGTTTGTCCTGCAGAACGTACTGCTGGTGCCGGATCTTAAGATGTCTTTGATAAGCTGTTCCAAGCTTTTTCAAAGTGGATATGATGTAAATTTCGGACGAAAGGGATGCAGTGGACTAAGGAACGGTGTGTTACAGTTCCGAGGACAAGTTTTTCGCGGTTTATATCACATTAATGTTACCCTAGTTACATCTAGAGGGGGCTTAGCTGCTACTGCTTCTGGAGAAGGAGATGGGGATAAAGATTATGACCTGGACCTATGGCACCAACGAATGGGTCACGCGAACATACCCAGTGTTAGGGAACTGTTTCAATCTGAGGCGGTAGTGGTGAAACACCCACCCCCGGAATGTGGGCAGAGGGAGATGTGATAACTGCTTGAAGGGCAAGCAGACAAAGAAAATAGCACGCACGAATATGATTCGCTTCCTACGAAAGGGTGAAGTCGCACATTCAGACATTTGTGGGCCGATTTCCGTCGAATCTTTCTCTCATTGTCGGTACTACGTGTCCTTTATTGATGAGTTTTCTGGTTTCGTTCGGATTCATCCAATCGTAAGGAAGAGTGATGAGCTCAGTTAGTTTAAGCTGCATCTTGCCTGGCTGGAAAGGAAGTTTGATTGCACTATCAAACGGTTGCACACTGACAACGGTGGTGAATATGTTGCATTTAAGGTGTTTCTCTCTGAAAGGGGAATTGAGCACAGTACCGTTCCCGCACACACAAAGAACCAAAATGGGCTGGCGAAACGGATGAACAGGACTATAGTCGAAAGTGCCAGGACAACGCTACAACATGGGGGTTTACCCAAAGTGTTTTGGGCTGAAGCCGTGGTACATGCGGCACACATCAGAAATCATTTCATTGCGCCACGTGATGCTTCGCATACATCTATTGAGTTGATAAGCGGTAAGAAGCCTGATGTCTCATTCTTTAGGGTATTTGGTTCACTTGCATGGCACCATATACCGAAAGAACTCCGGAGGAAATTGGACATGAAGTCTGAACTTGGAGTAGTAATTGGCTGTACCCCTAGCAGTCAGTACAAAGTCTGGATTGCATCCCGTCGTATGGCACTGATGACAAGAGACGTGACAATTGAGGAAAACAGATTTCCATTTAGGGATGGTATGATAACTATGGAATCAGACTACGATATTGATAGCGCATTTGTGAAAGACGAAGCCGGCCATCCACCTGCTGAGGAAGAGAGTATGAGGCTGGAACTATCGATGAAGAAAAACCACCGCAAGAGCAGGTGCCGTTGGGGAAGCTACCTTCCTTGAGCAGTGAAATAATTGAGTCAGGTATTAATTTACTAGAACACAGGCCAATTGATGATGATGGAGAGGCGTGTATTTCTTCCTTAGACGCAAAATCACTTGCCCTAGTGTCGGCTGTTGCACCAGACCCGCTCTCGATGGAAGAGCCACTGTCATTGCCAGATGCCAACCAATGGCAAACAGCTATTGACTCCTAAATCAATTCGCTCTTTCAACATGGTACTTGGGAAGCAGTCAGAAAGCCTGTTGGAGTGAAGCCTATCTCGACTAATTTTAGTTTTATTCGCAAGTATGATGAGAATGGAATTGTTAATCGTCATAAGGCGCGCCTTGTTGCGCGGGCTTTCTGCAGAGAAACGTTGATAATACATTTGCACCAGTGGTAGACTTCAGCACTGTTCGTGTCTTTCTTACAGTGGGTGTTCAACTAGGATATTGCATCCATCAGATGGATGTAAGAACAGCGTTCTAGCATGGGGAGGTAGACAATGACATCTTTGTCATTGAACCAAAAGGAGTCAAGCTACATGGAGAGAACGAATTATTGAACCTTCGCCGCGGATTCTACGGGCTGAAACAAGCGCCGAGGCTTTGGCGTGACAAGTGGCACTCCGTGATGAGTACTATAGGATTTAAACAGCTTGACTCAGATGAATGCGTTTATCGTCGTGGCAGAGTTTGGCTCTTGATATACGTGGAAGACATTGTTCTTATGGGTGCTCTGGGTGAGGAAATTATGGCTGTCAAAGATGAGCTTGCAGCTCACATTGATGTGAAGGACATGGGGGAACTGAGATTATTCCTAGGTATAGTGTTTCTCCCAGTGAGAGGGGGTGCTTGTTTTTCTCAAAAGCACTATATTAGACAGCTACTTGATCGTTTCAGAATGAAAGAATGCAAGCCATCCTCGATACCGATGTGTGAAGGTGTTTATCATACTTTATCAGATGGCAATAGCCCACCTGCTAACCGGACACTGTACCAGGAGCTTGCTGGCTGTTTGCTGTTCCTAGCGACTAGGAACAGGCCAGATATATGTTTCGCCGTTTCCCTTCTCTGTCGCTACTCCGCGGACCCAAGGCAAAGCCACTGGACTTCCATGAAACGTATTTTACGTTACCTTCAAGGGACAGTAGACTATGCCTTATGGACTGACGGAAAAGGTGATGGCATGCTGGTGGGATATATTGATGCTGACTGGGGCGGTGATTACTCCGACAGGAAGTCTACGTCTGGTACCTTCTTGCAGCTTGGTGGAGCTACGGTTACTTGGAAAACGCGGAAGCAGACTATTCTGGTCCTACCTTCGACAGAGGCTGAATATGTGTCCCTTAGTGAGGTCACTAAGCTCATTATATGGATTCGCAGCATGTTAGAGGAAATTGATGTTCCGCAGACCAGAGCCGTCCCAATTTTTGAGGATAACCAATGCGCATTATCATGGAGCTCAGCTGGTGTGCGAAACGTAAAACATGTTGCAATACGGAAGAGTTTTGTCAAGGAAAATGTCGACGCCAACATCGTTTCAATACAGTACTGCCCGACGTTTCAAATGATAGCAGATATTTTCACGAAGTCGTTGCCTCGCATTCCATTCGAGCGGCATCGTGATGGACTTGGCGTTAAGGATTTGTCTACGTAACAAAAAAAGCAGATCACAAGAGGGGGAGTTGTAAGTAGTGCGTTCTGCTGGTTGTTACACATTTGTTAATCAGGAGTCGGCTGTGTGATGGTCCTTCCTGAGATGCTGAGTCAATATCCATGGGATCGGTTATGGCTTTCATACTGCTTGACAGTATGTACTAGCCCGCACTTCAGTGGTGTCAGAAAGGATTGCCTTGAAGACTATCTACTGTGTACCTATTCGCTAAGAACATGGTGTACGGTGATCATAATGATTTACAGATGCATTTATTAGATTTTACCCTCCCGTGCATCCATTGCTTTATTCTTCTGTGATGCCATATCAGATAGCTTTAGAGGACAGGAATTTTGCTGATGTCAGCTGCGGTCAACAGCAACTCTTTAGAACTTTGAAGTGCATATTAAAGTGTTGGCTGCTACGAGGAGACTCAACTCGAAGCGGTAAGCCAGAGTCATCCCGTAACTTCAACTGGTTATGGGGCCAGTTGACGTTTCCGCTGTGGTCGCGGGTTCGAACCCTGCTGGGTGCACTGAGTTGGATATTTGTCCTGAGCGTTACTGTAATGCTCTGTGTAAGCCCTGAACCCCTCGACAAGCATCTTGTGGTAGTGCGTCTGAGCGAGGGGGGTGTTGATATATATATGTTGTGGTCCGCTCAGTGGCACAAGAGAGCCAGCGCATTTGGCTCAGTGGTTAACGTTTTTTCAACATCGTCGTTTACAGCTACGGCCCTTTTCGAGCGTTGTTCCGCGCCGAACCCTGGTGAAAGACTCCAGTCTGCAATCAAATCTGAACCCATGCTTTCGAAGTCTGATAGGTTGTTCCTGTCTACAGTAGCACCCGACCGCGCACGGCTCCTCTCCTTGCGCACATCCTCCCCTTCTGTTTTCTCTTCGCTTCCTCACTCCCACCGCGGCACGTACATGTCTTCCTTTGCGTGGAAGGCCGCTCTGGCACTTCATCCCAGCATCGCGCCACTCCCTGGATCTACTCGCTGCGCAGTCAGCTCCCGGCGCTGGCCCGACTTCGCCCCTGTCTTAGAACAAATCGGCCAACACGCTCTGAACTTCAAATACGAATACGGAGGAAAAGTTTGGTTGTTTTACTCTTGGAAAATATATCCGATCTATCCCATGGTTTTCCAAACAACCATAATCGACTATAAAAGTGTATACCTACACAGTAATGGGGAGGGAACTACGCTGCCTAAATACGAATACTGCATGACTCATCGATACCACGTCCTCTGCAACGTTCTCGCCCGCTTCTGTAAGGAAGTTAGGATCCTCGCTCTCGTCGAGCATCCGCGTCTGTACTAGTTTCCCAGTTCTTCCGCGCATTCGGAGTCCCCTACGTTACGAATTTACATCTACATTTGCGATATCTATTGGTTTCACAGCACTGATATTGCCGTCAACTTTACTTTTTCCCACCCCTCCCCTAATACACGCCTGTGCCTCTCAGTATTGGCATCAGCAATACTGACCAGGGTGGTCCTCAGCCTGCAAAAATTCTGACGATCAGGCTCTGGCAACCGATACCACTTCGCATGCATGTTTGTTAAACAAAGACTGAACTTAAAGAATAAATTGATTCTACCCAGCGCCATTTTTAAGAAAGCAACACCCACTGGCCACAGAGTCGGCCGAAATAATTTTCAGCAATCATGCGGTCCCTGCTAACTTTGAGGTTATACTGCTCGTTGTTCAGGGATAGTACCCGAGCTGTGGTTCCTTCTAAAGATACATGGCGCGAGCTATTTTCAGGGTCCCTTGCTAGCCCTTGTTGACTAAACCCCCAAGCTTTTGAGTACATTCCGGAGTGTAACCCGGAATCAGACCAGCTTCTCTTTTCCTGTGTTTTATTCAGCTCTCATTCATGCCAGGCGCGCCTCCTTTGAAAATTTTCGAAATATGATACTGAACCTGGAAGGTAGTTGCTACACCCAATACAAAGCCCGTTCGGCAAGACTTAAAACTTAAATATTAGGACATATATTTTTGGTTTATAGCTGAAATGGATTTTCCCCTTAACCCTACGGCTGGGCCAAAAAGACTGCTGAAATGTTACGTCAGGACATTACGAGCCTCCGAGAAATTTTCGAACACCTACCGGTATTCTTTAAGCCTGTTCATACGATGCAACTTCCTTACTTTTGGAGTGAGTTATTCGTATGAAAAATCTGCCATTTAAATCATAAACTTTATAATTAATCGCTCAAACGTATGGGCTTTCATGCTGAAGACCTTGGCCAAAATTTTTCATTGAAATCCATGCTTGAGAACAGTTAATAACATAAAAAACGTCCTTACCTGTAATAGTAGACGTGAGCCCTCTCCCAACGTTATAGGTCTGCATAATAATTTTTTGGCAGTGATTCCACAGAGTTTCGAACTCATTCGGGGTAAAGTGGATCATGCTACTTATGCCATTAAATCCGCCCTCGTCGTAAAATGTGTTCACTATAGTAATGGGGGAGTGTGCATAACAATCGGACTCATCTCAGTCCAATACGGAGTTGTACGGACTAGTCTAATTTCTCGCGAAATTGTTGTGTTAGCTAGAAGGCGGAGGGAGGGCGCAGCGTTGTCATGGGTAACAAATGTGTGGCTTGCTGACAATATGGGTAAAATAATTGCAGTGTCAGGAGGTTGCGTTTCTGACATGTTCGAGAAGAGTAGTGCTTTCGATTTTGGTGGCGACGAGGCGTAGTAGTTGCACGAATTGATTGTAGTGAGACTGGTGTCTGGGAGTGGTGACGGCGAACTGGGGAGGTGGTCACGTGTGGTTGTAGTGACGTGTGGCGGTGATCAGTGATTGTTAGGTGTAGTATGGGCGAGTACTGGTGGTACAAAGGCTAAATGATGCCGAGGGCTAGTTGTAGCGAAGCTTGGTGGTGCCGAGGCCTGGTGCTGTCAAAGGTTTGCAGTAGAGAAGCGTAGTGGTTCAGAGGTGTGCTGGTGCCTAGGCTTGGTGCCCAAAAAGTCTGCTGGTGGTGAGGCATGGATTTGGAAACTAGTCGCGGTGGCGAGGCGTGAATGTGTAGGCGGTTTTGATATGACTTTCATATAGGCTGGTCTGTGTTATGGAGTGTTAAAGGTAGCTTATATTTCACAATAGTGCTGTGCGCTACCCATGTTAGCGTTCTTGATTTGCTGATCGTCTAAGTTCCGACGGTTACAAGATATTACTGTATGTATTCGTTTTTAACCGAGAGCCTTCTGAAAATGCTCACTGTATTCAGACTTACTGTATTCTAGTATTCTTACAAGGTAAACGCTTTCTTTTCATCGCATGAAGCAAATACTGTTTTCTCAAAAGTTTGTAATGTATTTACTACCCTGCACATGTCTAGCGTACACAAGGGGATAGCAGAACCGCACTTTCCAAAAATTAAAGAACCAAATCAGGCGATGTAATGTATTTGTGCAGTTTGTATGTTTCTTCATATTTACCGCCTAAGCTCTACAATTGAATTGGATCTGTCTTGTGTGCCCACTTATATAACTGAATTCCCTTTTAGGGGGAAATACTACACAGTACAGTACAGTGGAGTCATTCAATGTTTGCAGATCTGGCTCTACGGGTGCTAGTGAACGATTCTGCAGTGCAGAGGGTTCAATTTTCAAAACACCTATTTTCTCAGAAATGAGTTTAACGTCAGATCCAAGGAAACCAAAAATGTGGCCGTCCTAGGATCTCATCTCTACAGGACTCATCAACCTTACTCTATTTGTTGCACCGACACATCACCCCTCCGCTACCGCTAACAAAATCACTCTACCCCAGAGGTCCCGAAACTTCACCGCAAACCTTCCATTTCCTAACACCCCTCTCCCATCCCTTTCCCATCTGTCTCTCAATATCCGCCACTCAACACGTCACCCTCCCCAACCTACCCGCTCCCTCAAATTCCTCAACCCCGCTCATATGGCGCAAATCCGTACAGGCCCCAACTCCACCACCCGCCCCTTGGCTCCGAAATTTTCACCCGCACTCCCCCCGCCTCTGACTTTTCCAAAAGAAGTACCTTCACAGCTCTGCCACTGGATACAAGCTACCTAGACTGCTTCCCCATCCTTTCCCCCCTTCGGATTCTTCCCCGAAACATTACCCCAGCTTATGCACCCCGCACCCCTTTTCCGTCCTCTTCACAGGAAAACTCCCCCAAACTCGGCCTCTGCACGCACTCCTCAGCTCCGCCTCCACACAGCGCCCCTTTATTACGCCATATCCTTCAAGTCCGCCACCCCGCCAGTCCGTTCGAGATTCTCTAACTCGCCCCTCTTCCTCAATTTCCGGCAATAAATGCAGAAGCTATCTATATTTATTTTTCTAGTTTCACTAATTGATTTAAGAATGCGGAATAAAGTTTTTATGAGGCAAATAGCCCGCAGACTCAATAAAATTTGAAGAATATGCAGTCAACATCGGTCTGGATATTTCGACGTCAGTACTGGAAACGGAGTAGTATAAGCAGGAATCAAGAAGGAATATAGAAAGTGGCGGAAAAAGGTACTGTCCGCAGCAGTTTGAAGTTGGAGGGTGGTGAGAATGACTTATTGGGGAAAGGATCTGGTGCCTTGGAAATTGGGGAGGGCCTTAATGGAACTACTCTTGGTATATTGCGGAAGCGGTACTAATGATTTTTTCTTTTGTTTTTCTTTTGTTTTTCTTCTCTTTTCTTTTCTTCTTTTTACTTTTCTTTTTTCTTTTCTTTTCTTTTCTTTTCTTTTTTCTTTTCTTTTCATTGTTTCTCTCTGGTTCCTTTTAATTACTCAAATACATACTCAAAACATCTAATAGAGCATGTAGCCCTAGAATAATAAGGGCCAATTCTTCTGAACCCCTCTGTAGGCCAAGTTTCTGCGTTGCTTTCGACTCACGAGGTTTTGGTCGAGGTCTATTTCTGATGCACCTCTTCTTCTCTTGATATATCTTTGCTTCGGCTAATAGAAGAGTCAGTCATGGCGTCGACCTCTTTACAGGATTGCCTTGACGCCGGGGAGGTTGCCTGGTGTGCAGCGGGTCTTTTGTGCCTAGCTTAGGCGACAAGGGAATGGCGACTGAAGGCAGAGAACGACGACGAGTGGGATCAGCGAAATGTAGCATTTTGATTCACCTCCTTCCCACCATTTTCCTTCTTTTTATCTCTTTTCCTCCTCCTTTCCCTTCCTCCTCTTTACTCTCCAACCTCTTCTTTGCCACTACGGTGGAGTTTCTCCTACGTTTGCTCACTAATCTAAGCACGAGAAGTGTCTTGCTGTCTGTCGCGAGGAATTGTAGCGGATTAAACTCTCAATACTGCCAGATGACGCCTTTGCATACACGAAAGCAACGCCGCCCGACGAGGGACCCCAAGCGGGTAATGATTGTCAGAATTGGTGTTAGTAGTTGCAATTGTTGTACGGTTGCTTGGGCTGGAGAGTTTTTGGGTCCGCCCCCTTTCTATCTACTCATTAACCTTTAAACAGCTCTCATTTTCCTGTGTAAGAAATGGCGGGTAAAAGTACGATTACACATACATTAAATTCTGCAATTTAAATGCAATTGTACTGCAATTGTACTGTAATGAAATCTGTAAGGATATTTTCCCTTTTAGTGAAGGTTATTGCAGAAATACAATTAAAACTGATCAAAAACTGCAATTCTGTGGGTATTAGTGTATCTACAGTACACTAATACCCGTACCTCTTTGTGCAGTAAACTATCATTCCCTTTTGCCCATCTTAACCCAAATCAACCGTATGGGGAGCAATCGCCAGCGAGATGAGACAAATTCAGTCAGAAATCAGCGTATGAAGAGGTGCTTAAATCTAGTTTTTCTCTTCACTTACTGCAAGAGTGTAGGTGGCGGTAATTTGAACCTACCTCCAACAGTATTGCGCCATTACCTTTTGGCAAGCAAGGATTTCAAAATCAATATAATTAAGGAATTTTTATACGGGAAACTAACTTTGTGGTTAGATTAAACGCCATGAATGAGGCGGAAAGCATTTTCCAATTCCGTTTTAGGCGCGAGCACATCTAAGGAAACATTCCAGTAATTAGCTTGGCAGAAGAGAAGACAAGCAATTCCCACAATAGATACGCAACTTCTTTTCCACTTTCTGTTTGTGCATTATTGAAACGTGTGTCAACTCCACAGCGATGGAAGGAAATAGAGGATATCTTTTTAAAATAAACTGGCCATTTGTGAGAGATACTCTGGGAAACGGAAGAGTTATTCCTGGCTTAAAGATTAAACTTTCTGACTAAAGAACTTAAACAGTACTACTTTGAAGGTAAGAACGAATCATATGCGTCAACCTTTTTGTTTGATTGTTTTGTTTTTTTGAGGCATAAACGAACTACGCTGGTTCCATAGATGGTACAGTAATTTGAATCGCAAGGCCAAGAAATAAAAATCTCCAAATAGTTGTCCATAACAGTCATAAAAAAGTATGCCCGTAGGTTTCAGGCACGCTCTATTTTGTATGGAATATTCGCTCATTTTTTGGGAACAATAGAAGGTAGAAGCCACGATTGTTCTTCGTAAGTGAGGTCTGTGTTAGAAAAATAAATTAGAAACTGCTTTGGTTGTTTAATTTAAGCAGTACTGCATCTACTGGACCAGCAAATACAACTGGAGACCCTTTCATGACATAATGTTTCAGGGGGATTCTCTTAGTGAAGCCGGGGAGCATTTCAATTAGACGATTTACAACTGCTAAGTGACATTGAGATAGAAGTCTAAGGAGTTTAAGCTATACTGGACAATGGTAGTTTTCAAAATAAGC
Source organism: Kappaphycus alvarezii (assembly GCA_002205965.3). NCBI lineage: Eukaryota > Rhodophyta > Florideophyceae > Gigartinales > Solieriaceae > Kappaphycus > Kappaphycus alvarezii. The sequence goes on from NADL03000645.1 coordinate 476,979, forward strand.
TTTGAATTGGGGAGTCACCTTTTGCAGCTCTGTACTATAATTAAATGCTACTTTTCAACATACTAAACTGTCTCTATCCTTATCAGACTTCACAGTATCTCAATTGCAGGCCCAATACATTGGACGAGCTCTTTGATTCTAAGTAAACTATTATGTTCAATTCTTAGTTTTATAGCGCACCGAGAGAAAGCAAACTTTGGTCCTTAATTTAGCTTCTTTTCTCTCGCGAGGGCGCAAAAGAAAATTATTGAGGAACGAACCAGTGGATAATTCAAGTACTGAGGCTTAAACGACAACACACTGTTTCACTCATATATTTCTGTTTGAATAATTCCATCATAAACTTAAACTTCTATAGCTAGATATTTGCTTTTTATCTTTCTAACGCTTTATCCTCTGTCCGATTCATAATTGTTTTTAAATGCTATTCAAGTTGTGCACGATTTAATTCTATTTTTCCTTCTTTGCTGCAATTATTGCTTCATCAGAGGACTTTAGCTCTGTTACGAACATTTCTATGTCTCCTGCGAAAGGGTTGTGTGCACCATCGCACATTACACGCTTCTGAGGAGGAAAACAATCCTCCGAAGGCTAAACGCTTCCGTCCGTGTTCGAGTCCGACACATTCCGTTTAATCGTGCGAGCGCAATTTGGAGTTCCAAGCTTTTCCTTTTCAGCTTCTTTTTCCTCCGCCACCTTTCGCTGCGCACTCTTCTTGAAACTGAAATCGTCATGCTGGTCCTTAACTCTGCTTAGAAGCTCCTCAAGCTTCCCAAACTCATCACCTGTTCCGCTCACCTTGCTGTCAATATTATCGAGATCATTTAATCCCTGCTGAAAGCTCTTGTACCTGTCCTGCATGTAATTCCAATTCACATTGCAGGACAGTTTCTGAGCGAAATTCGCTCGCTTAGCGGCCACACCAAACTTATTCTTCTTTGCTACGTTTTGTTGCACATGTGCTTGTGCCGCCGCAACTTCTCACGCGATTATCAAATCGCCGTTAGCTGTAAACTTTGATCTACGGCCAACAAGAATGTTGGGAGCTACTTAACAGTTTTCATCGCTATTTGAAGGGGACTGGGTGCTCGCAATGAGAGTTGCATGCTTTTCAATTTGGCTTGCAGCCGCATCGGCGAGGTTCTGAAGGGGAGTCATATTGGGACGGATATACGAGGGGTAAGAGACTGGGATTGTTGAAGGTGGAAGCAACGAGGTTCGTACGTATGTCCCACAGCATTCGGTATTTCAGGGGTGGAAAGCACCAATTTTCCAAAAACTGGTACACGAATTACGGTTTATTTGCAGTTTTCACTTCCCGAAAGGTTACAATTCTGCAATAATTTTTTCACATTGTTACGCAATTAGATTTTTCTGCAGTTTAATTGCAGTCTTTTGGTTGCATTCACTCTCTAATAATTTTTAGTTACAGGAAAACTTTTAATGTACATTTCTCCGTCGGATCTATCCAGTTGGCCCTGGGTCTGGATCTTTTTAGTTTAATTTCAGTGTCATATCTACACTCGATTTACAGCTGAGAAAATTGAATAAATTAAGTATACGATACCGACGGTTCACAAACTCCTTATGTAGCAGATCCATTCCCAAGCTACCACGTAAGGTCGAATACCCCCGAGCGCGCTATAACATGCATCGCATGTGAGAATCGGCTTTTCTAGTCGAGTATGCCCTTCAGCTCGCCGACTTGACAGACACTCGTCCCTCTACCGTGGTATTCGACCCATTGCAGCGGTCGTTCCTCGCGGAACTTCACGATGTACAGTTCTCAGCCAAAGCATGGTCCCACGCAACCCTTCTCTAATGACTTGATGGTCTTGGCTTCACACTTATCGCATATTTATTTCAGGGTGCTGTTGCTGGTGGTCACATGGGCAAGACACTAGAACCGTTCAGGACCGGGTCATGTATAGGAATCCGCTCTACTGACCTCCGGCACCATATTCCGCCATGATACGCCCTTCTTCGTACGCCAAGCCGCTATCCCCATGCACGGGTTTGTGCACCGCATCCCTGGCCATCCTTACTACGTCTACTTGGTCTCCTACGATCGCATCTTCCTCTTTATAGATCCCCCACGTCCAAAAATACCTAAATTAAGTGTAGCAGCAAGCGTGGACCAAGAAAAATTGGGACCATGCAGTATATAATCGATCCCAGAGTCCCCTTGACCACACTGCCGCCGCATTGAGGCGCCGGATACACGGCATTTCATTAAGACAAGGCCTAGGTGGCTCATTTCTCTTTGCATATCCCTTCGCAGACACAGAATTGTCTTTGGTGCACCCGAAGATTATGATGCGACGCTACCTTTGCCCGTTTACAATGACTCGCTTACTAGGAATTTCGAGCATTTTAAAGGCCCGGATGGCAGTTTAGAGTACCGTTCAGGGAATCTGACACCTCCCGAGCTCGATCGCAAACACCGGCATGACTATCTCTGCAACTCAATTCCCGGTCCTATCACCAGTGCAGCAGGGTGATAGAAATAAATCTGCGCCGATAAGATTGGCAGAACAAATTATTCTTGAAAAGAGGTGTTGCAAGCGAAAAAATTCTTATTGAAGTATAGCTGTGGAAACAAGAAAATGGTAGCAATATGGCAAAGGAATACAAATGAGAACGGAAGTGGTAGGAACTATCACCTATAAGCGAAACGTTTCGTAAGTAAAAGTGTGGCTTCCAACTTCTGAACTATTTGTGTCTACACTTGATTTTTTTATACAATATCTTGCCATCTCCTAGAAAAAACTGTTGACTCAGTTTAAATGATCTTCTCTTCCATCCCTGAATTCTCAAAAAAAATACATTCCACAAATGAATTAAAAGGATTTTTTGGACGTGAAAAATAAAAGTAGATATTATCAGAGTAAATAGATAGATATACCCCTCAAAATATTCGTTCTAGAGAGTGTAGCCAAACAACTCTTCCGAAATATCTATACCCTCAATGAAGTCTCTAAAACTTCTTCTGAACGGCTCGAAATGATAAATAGTCCCCTCTAACGTATTAAAATCCTCAAGTCCTTCCTCAAGTTCCCCAGAATCCGCTCCGTTCCGAACAGAGAAGTCCTACACTACTATTTCGCCCTCATTTTACATTATAATCTCCTCAGATACTCTCTCACGGCTGTACCAAGAAGTTGGACATCAAAATTGTAGTATACTATCCCCATCAAAACGCACGGATCCGGAGCTTCAACCCTTGATATATTACAATACCGCGAAAGCATATAATTTCAGAAGTTTTCGGGATCTCATCACTATAAAGTCTTGGAGGGTGTAACCCCGACGCATTCAACTCTTTTTCAGAATTTGCGAGACATTTGGCAGTAGGAGCGACAGAGACCCTCGGCCGGGTGTAATACATACTCATACAAATATATGCTGGGTGACTTTCTTCCCTCGCAGAATGCCTTACGTATGGCCTAGCATCAGTTGTATAAGGTAGTCTACATCACGAAGTCTACAATTCTCAGATCCGCTCACAACTGATTCGGGAAGTAGTCGAACAGCGACTTTAATCAAAAAATACCCAAAATTTCCCCCATCCCTTAAGTTTCGTAAAAACGAAACTCCCTTGCTTAAGTATTATTTAAAGTAGAGCAAAATGTTTATGTACAGCTTTATACGCAAAAATCGGTAAGAATGAGACAATCGGGACCACCTATACCAAAATGAAGGTACTGGAAGCGACAAAAGTGCTGCCGGAGTTTATTATGGTAATACAAGGAGATAGGTACGAAAATATCGTCAAAAATCTACAAATAGGTGTATATGGGGCGGTGTATCTCCTCGATCTACTATATTTAGCTTAATCGAGATTTGTTTGGGTCTGAAGTTGGATTTGAACCTCTCAACTATTTAGGACTGCATTTGAACTTTTCTACAACTGGCTTGGTTTCTCAGACAGAAAGCCATTTCCGCTCATATAGACATTTTGGATAGCATCATAGCCTCAAAAGCATGGAACATACCAAGGAATATAGTAAGTCAATTTATGCGAAAAGTAAATACTAAAGATAAGATCTGTTCAAGGTATCATCTATTTCTAACCTTCAAAATTTCTGTATTCGAAATAACAACCAAAAATCTCTCAAGGAAACATTTCTACAATGTAGTCCCTTCAAATACCTTTTACCTAACAACGATGATAGACATCCTGTTCGAATATATGTAATTCATCTATTCCACTCCCAGTCTCCTCAACATTCATTTTTCACCTTTTAATATCAAAATAACACACTACTCATCTTAACTTTCTACTGCACTAGGTGCATAGGACCCGAAGAAACCACTTCGCTACAATTCTGTAGTGTCTACCACAGTCTTTCCCAAAACGCCTTTTTCTTTGACAATTTAGGCCTCGTCAATTTTAATTTTTCTCTAGTCCTCCTCAGTCTCCTATGTCTCTTCTAAAAAGTTCCAAAGATTTTTCCATCGAACGGATACTTGGTCCGTTTGTCGGCGGAAGTCATAAAATATCGTCGTTTCGTGCTGAACCAAGGCCAGGTCGTTGACGCAACCTGCACACAGGCTTTACTTCTGGATAATAGAGTAAGGGTTGATTTTTGCCATATTGTTAAGAGGATTAGCGGATCTAATAATTTTTCCTGTCCTACCGATAATAAAATTTGCTCGTTACCCAATGGGTCTAATTAATGCAAATAAAACTAATTTTCTAGTTCTAGTTACTTAAATAAGTAAAAATTAGCATAAATTGAGAATCCTAGTAAAGATCGGTAGTTTTGTGTTACTATGAATACGGACTGAAAATTTTCGTTTCGCATAGTTTACAATATGCACGAACAACCACAAAATACAGAAACACGCCGAAATTTTGTCAATTTCGAGTTCAGACGATTTACCTCCTACTTATTGCTAGGCGATAATTAATTAAATATACCACTAAGGATAATCCACAATCAGACGGCGTTAGAAATGACCATAAAACCGCGTGCCCCAGATGGAGAGTAGATTCCGCCATGTGGTATAGTTCTATGGCTCGGAAAGAATGAAATATTTGCTCGGCTCTGAGAATGAACACATTAACGCACTTTGTATATTTTCATGGAAAATATTGGTAACATACCGTGGATGACTTATAATTAGACCAAACGGAAAAGCGGAGGGTATATATCTGACGGTGTCAAAAGCTTTTAAATCAGCAAAAAAACCTGATAATGAAGTGGCGGAATTTATGTTGTGGAAACGAACATAAGCGAGTGGCTCCGAAAAAACGAGGTAACGAAAGAAGTGAACTTTGGGTTGATAAAAACGCTAAAAGCAGCAGAATAAGTGTTTGGAATTCATAGAGGTAGTGTAAGTGTTTTTTGGCGAAATCACGGGATTTGCAACTCCTCTGCTAGATGGAGTAGTAGTAGTGAATAAGCATGAGGATGTAGGAAAGTTAGTTCCAAAGTTTTTCGTCGGAATGAAAGCTGATTGAGCCCGAGATGAACTGTTCAATGCGGCAGGAGGAAGTAGTAGCGGAGGATGTAAGAATATAGAAGCTGAACTCGATCTGAACAGGAATGCCGAGTTCCTTGCATCACTGGTGGTCAGGATTACGAATTGTATTGTTTCGACTCGTTTGGTCGTATCAGTATTCAATATTGAAAGGAACATTCTAGCCCCAGCTCAGTAAAGAAGCAACGTAGACAGAAAGAAGTGAACATATCGTGCAGGGATCCTGACCAGAAAATGGGGCAAGAACAAGAAAAAGGGAGATGGATATGATATAGACGGGACGAAAGTTATTTGCCGCGTTGTGGGCGAGAGAGACTAGAGCAGATTGCAAAAGAAGAATTTGCGTTGCCATGGAGAGGTTAAAAGCATACTGGAGCGTTATCATCGTGAAATTAAAGGTAGTACGGAAGAACTGGGACTTCGCTGGTCATTTACAGCTATTCAATCGTCAAGCGAGACGTATTTCAAATTAATATATGCGGGAGTAGACTGAGGCGGTTTCACAACTGCGAGCATATGAATTTTGTGCTCTGTTAGTGCGTGTAATGAGTGAAAATCATTCTGTGACTGGGACCGCTATATCCAGATATTAAATTTTTCCGTTCAACACTGCTTCAGGAGGGGAAGGATACGGTGACATCTTAGTGGCGAAAAATAAAATTATTATATAGTGATATAAAAGACATCAGAATATACATGGCGCAGAGCTTCAGAGGGGAATATTTCCAGTTGTAATTGGAAAGAGATTGAACCAAGGTAGGATATTTTCGCATAGTACTGTAAATAACTCGAGGAGTTGGGCACTTTCCAGATTGGACAATTTATTTGTAAGGGATAAAACTCCGGGGAAGGTCTTAGACGTGATAAAATGTCCACGAAAGCTACCGAAACAAGTCAATGTCTGGATAGAGAGTCAATGTAAAGCGATCTGTTTTATATACAACGAAAAAATTCGGAGTTTACAGTCTAATGATTGCGGAAGAACCGAAGAATCTACCGTAGGAGAGGGCAAAACAAGGGCTCTCAATTGTTAGTTATGCAGAAGCAATGAAGGTTGCTAAGCCTTTCGGATCTCACCGAAAAGGAAGCATATAGCACAATGGACATTCTCACCAAGCATATGAGAAATACGAACATGAGAAAATATAGGTGTGACCAATGATACTTATTTGGAATTTTGCGTCAAAGACAAAAGCAACTTCAAACTAGAAGGGATAAAAGTTGTTGGAAGCGACAAAAGTGATACAGTAGAAGTTAATTGACAAGGAAGAGGAGTGTTAATGAAAGAATAGTTATCCTTCTAGTAACAAACTGTGAAACAGTAAGCTCTACCACCCTACTAAGAGTCTAAGGAGCTGATTAAATGGTTTATGTTCGACTTTGCCTCCCAAAATGCTCCCCGTCCCAGAGAAGAAGCAATTTACCTAGCTTATGAAGAATTTTTTCACAAACTAAAATCTCAATAGAACTACTAAAACTACCAGAAAACGCAGGATAAGGCTTTATGTATATGCGGTGTATTTGACAAAAGATACTTGAAAGAACAAAATTAATCTACTCCTCAAAATACTCATCCTCTTGGTCAGATCCTAGCGCTTCCCTTTGGACATCATAAGTACCCATGAAGTCCGGTCATATATCCGTGGATAGCCTACGACTGAATACCTTTCCCTGAAACAAATATGTATCATGTGACGCTCCTTCAACCAAGTCCGTGGTTTGGACCACATGGTCCAACCAATTCATTCCTTCCCCTCCCATATGACCCGGATCAACACCCTCTTCTTCATCTAGACTCCTTAGCTTCCTCACCTTCCACCCATGACTCTTCCCAGTCCTCCTCTTCTCTTTCCCCCGGATCTTCGTCACTCTCCTCTCCTTCCATCCCATAGACCAATTCCAGGACAAACCACTACTCGAGGCATTCACGTATGTTACCATCCTCCTCTTCCGAGTTCCCCCTACCGCGTCTTGTACTTCAATCTTCACCATATGAAGATCAAAAAGCTCCTTCAGGGGCTTCATGGTTTGGGGGCGGAGGTATTCCTCTACTTTTTTGAATCTGAAGTGAATAAAGGGGAGATGTTGATGTAGCGAGAATTGCGAGATTTAGAAATGGTGTGAGAATGGGGTAGTCCGTGCATGATAGCTGCCAAGGAAGGGCTGCAAATTGCCATTGAGTGCTATTGCACGGTCTTTGATGAATTTTGTGCAATATTGTGGGCTTTTAATAACTTCAAAAAGGTCAGATCGTCCGGACCGCTGATTCTAAGAAGAGGCCCAAATTCTATTACTGAAGTACACTCATAAACGATGATTTGTGCGTAAAAATAAGTGCAATAATCTAGTAAGGACAAAAATGATATGTAGATTCGAAAAAGGAAAAAAGAAAAGGATAATTAAAAGAAATTGTTGGCAAAGATGAAGTTAATTGTACGTAAAAAGAGAAAGAAAGAAAAGAAACGAATGCAAACAAATATAAATATAGTCGCGTGAAAAAGAAGGAAGGTGGAAGGGGATAAAAGAAAAGGAAATGTACATAGAACATAGTAGGAGTTAATTTCTGCACGTAGATAGGATGCCTTCAGTTTCTCTCTTGACAAATACTATAGCGAAAATCCTCCGTCTACAAATTGAATATGATTTTCAGTTCTCTACATATGTTAGGTTAGAATAATAATGTTGATTGCACATCGAATCTTTCAACAAAATACTGATTCATTTGTCATTCAAGCCATCTTTAGCGACCCATTTACAGAAACATTTTACCCTCCCAACCTATTTTATATTCACGCAATCTTGAAATACCTTTCATTAATGAATGTCTCAAGAGTCTAGCCACAACTTTTAAAATAACAAACCTTTCAACTGGTGATTCACTTCGACATTCATATTCCGTTCTGATATTTCAATGAGTAGATTTTTATACCGTGATTTCAAAAAGGAAAGGTTCCCAATTTCATCCAACTACCGTAAAATTTTGGTCTGTTGATTTTATGAAAAATATCTGGAACAGTAAAGGTCTTAAGAAAAAAAGCAATTTCGAGAGTGAAGCGGGACTTGACGAACAACTTCAGCATATTGAGACGTTTCCGTAAATACAGAGGATAGCGCTAAAGTACTTTCCTGGAACCGTCCGATATCACAAAATTAAAATACATATACGATAGAACACCGTGAGAATGCTTCTGAGAGCCAATGCGACCTCTACTTATGTATACCTTTGTCACATCCTCGATCGATCTCCATGCTTCTGTACGACCTACCCAATATTCAAACCATGAGGCGCCTCGCGCAACAACATCTCCGATTACCTGACTCAAAAACATGGCACAACTTATCGAGCCCAGAAGTACCGTTGGCGAAAACGCCTCCCGAAGCGCTGGCGTCGATTCCAGACTCCCACCCCGATATGCAGACCGCTCCCGCAGATAAGCCTCCAGTGCTTTCCTTCATCTTCCCGGCTAAGACGCAAATTACCGCTGCCCGATGGCGTTTTGAGTGAAAGTAAAAAGAATTGCGCTTGTCTGCATGCCACTAAGTACTATTTATTGCTTCAGGTAGAGTTTTTGGGACGCAATCCCGTGGATCAATATGAGAAAACGTGCAGGCGGTTCAATTAGGCGGCACTGACATTCCGAGAAGCTCGTAGGAGTGCATTTGGGGACATTTCGACCCTTCAACGAAAACGATCCGTGACTTCTCACGACAGTCATCGAGAAACGTAAATCTGAGGTCATACAGAGGGCGACTGCGTCGGAAATAGTGGATTAAAATGGGGGTATGAAGAAGCTTTTGAACGATATGATTTTTGACATGGAGAAAATGAAGCAGGCCGAAGAAATTAAGTGGGCTGGGAAGAAAATGCAGCTGGTCCAGGCTGGGGAGAAAGTTAGGAAGATACATTTGAATTGTTTGAAAGAATAGGGTAAGTAGGACCAGTAAACCCTCGCAAAGGGGTGTGCCTTGAACGAAATGGAAGGGAAAATAACAGGGTTGACCTCTTCCGCACGCAAAAGGCGGCGCAAACGTAGCTCCATAAGCTCAGGTTGTGATCTCAAGAAGCTTTATTTCTTTGCCGACGAAATGAACCGATACGAGAAGGCAGAAAAAAAGAATGAAGTTTGAGGAAAATATGCTTGATATTGATAAGATTCGCCGCCCGGGAGAATGCGAATTTCAAAAGTTCGATGGAGGATGGGTAATTGTAGGGAAGAAAGTTCAACAAACTGGAGAGGAGAAACATCTATAAATTTACGCATTAAACTACTGAATGGAAGTACAAGAGTGAACAGCTGCTATAGAGAAGCTGAAATACATGACCGGCGTCCTTTTCGCTCTGGCTTAGAAGCGGCACTAGTTGGATGGGGCTTATGGGCCTAGTTTCGCGGCCCGTGAACTAGCAGAGGATGCTCTACGGACTTCATTCTAGCCCATTCGCTCACCCCTTCTTATTTATTTACTTTTTGTTGATGTACTCTTGCAAAGATTGCGGTTGACACAAAAACTTAGGGCCGACCTGTCCTTCATCGTTCAGGCATGTTTTGAAGTTGTTTATCAACTCGCTCTCCTGTATATCCAACCGAGTTCGTACCTTGCAAATGCGTATAAATTGCTTAATATCCTGCAATGACCAAATATGCTTGAGGTCCTTGCACCACGAATCCACTGCTTCCCGAACTGTGCTCAGTAATGCGTTTATTTCCACCCCCGCTGCAGTAGCGTTGACTCTTTGCGAGTTGAATTCAAATCACGGCCACAGAATATATCCAGCATCGCCGTACAACGCGTGCTGCTTTCCGTTCATATGCATGCTGGCTGATAGGACGCCGGGCAAACCCGCTCTCGTGAAGAGTGTCACATCATCCCTAAGCCTATCATTCATCCCAAGAATATTGAAAATCAGCCATCCCTGGTGATATTATACTGATATGATAAGCACTAATACCCCTTATGGTCGGAGCATCACGCGCGCTTAAGCGCTGAATGTCATCCAGGACGGCATAATCTGCACTTTTGTGCAATATGTGAAGCCAACGACAATTATCGTGTTGTATTCTACATATTTAACTTCCTTTGTGAGGTGTTACTTCACAGGCCATACAGCTTTACACTAATTTACTGCATATAGTGTACTGTACATTAAAAACACCGGTAACCTTACAACAAGGGCCATTAGGCACTTTGTTGTCATTATACTTTCCCTTGCAGTTCTTGAAACAACGTGTTACCCAATTGGTACCTTTGGAACTATTACGGGCGAGTTGCACACTGGGATGATTTATCACTGCTTTGCCAATCAAAGGTTGCCGCGCTATCCCATGCCACCTGGACCAATGTACGCCTTTCATCTTGTCGGAGTATGTCACTCGTGTCGACTATAATTCCGAAAGCGCTACTTACGATACCTTCACGTGTTATTTTACGGGAAAACCTTTGCATTCGATACTGTTAGACTAAATTTCCCTTCGACAATAAGCTGTCCAAAGTTCTATATAAACCCCGGTTCGGGGTAGTCTACTTAATGTATCCATCCCCAACCCAAGTGCCAACCACAGCGCAATCTAAATTTTCTCTTTTTGCATAATACCCCAAAATCAGGTGGTCACCCTTTTCTCATATAGCTTTTGCGTGTATTTATGTCCTCTAAGCCATCAGGTCTGATCGAAATTCAACTAGATACCCCATATAAGACAAAAGTATTATTTTGGAAGATCTATCAGAAAGAATTAACGTGCAATCCAATCGTAACTCTCATTATTGAATAGCGCGTTAGAGATGTAAGGCGCCAGCATAGCGCAGTATGACATAATGGGGATACTGCCATCCACATTGCGCGTCGTTCTGTAGTTGCCACAATTTATCAATCTATCAACTGTGTAAATTTCTGTAACGTGTAAAAGGCACGAACCGAAGGGCATCTTAGTTACTTAAGCAGTTTAATTAAAGGAAACCGAGATGACATGCATATATTAAATATGAAATTTCCGCACAAGCTTCTGCGCCTACGTAATATTATTGCTAAGACGCCCACACAGCTTGATTGTGGTCCTGATAAGCACCTTAATAGGGGTAAATAGTCGGAAGAAGTGATACCCAGAACTAATTATCCAAGAAGGAGGTGTTGCGTGCAAAAAAGTGCTACTGTAGTATAGTTGAACGAACAAGAAGGGTAGGTTAAGGAAGACAGTTGAGAGGGCTACGAGCAAGTAATGAAGGAGCAGTGTCTACCACTGATGCTCTGCGACCAGCGTAGGAAAAATGTTTCTTGGGTCTGAAATTAAGTCTCAACTTCCTGCTGCTTAGGACTTGACTTGAACTTTCCTGCCATATTGCTTGACCTCTCCATGAGGAAGCAGCTCACTCAGCTCATATAGACTTTTCGCTACCCCTAGAGTTCGAACATAACTACATAAGATACTAGTAAATGCATAAAAACACGTTGTATGGATGATATATTCTAAACAAAGATACTTAAGAAACAAACAATCTATCTTGTCCTCTTATTTCCCATTCTCTAGATCAGACCCAAACAGCTCCTCCAAAATATCCATGCTGCCCAAGCAGTCCCCACAAATATCTGCATTGCTCATAACTCTCTATTTCCTCCTGGAAGATATATAAACTACTAAAGATTCCCCATCCGGTTCCAGAGTCGGGACTACTTGGTCCATACTGTCCAGCCCGGCCCCACAATTCCAACACTTTCCATGTCTCCCTCCCCCTCATCCTCCTCCTCCTCTTCTTCATCCTCCTGGTCATACTCCTTCTCGTAGACCAATTCCGATGCTGCCCACTCCTCGAAGGCATCCGCAGCTCCCTCCTCTACTTCCCACTCGTGCTCCTCAGCTAACTCCTCCGCCTCATCCTCGACAAACAAGCGACGCATGAATTCGATCACCTTCTTTTGGTTTGTCGGGTAGATAGTCATCACGGTCAATAGGCCCGAAAAGGAGTACGGGAATGGCGCTTAGGGGGATACGGTGGCGAGTTTTGGAAATGACTTTCGAGGTGCATAGGTTGTCCGTTTTGGTGGGCTTCAGGGATTGATAGGCAATTGAGGGAGTTTTGGATGGGTAGGGGGAGAGAGTGGTGAGTACAATGATCAGGGGCGTTCAAAACTTAGAATAAAGGGGTTTAAATAGGCTCTCGAGGGCGCATTTTATAGATTTGTAATGGGTAAAATAAATCTACAACGGAATTTGTAGTAGTGCATTTGCGTTTTTTTGTCAAAAAAATGAATTTGAAGGACATAAGCGAAAAGGGGAAAAGAACTTTATTCGGGATCGATTTAGAGTGGTAGATACAGTGTAAAATTATCTAGATAAGATGGAAGTGAATATGGAGAGGACGGCGGTAAGGATATGGAAGGGTCAGGGAGGGCGAGAAAGGAGCCGAAATACAAGCAAAATTGGACAAGAGGAGGTAGTACAGTAAATTAAAAGTCGGTAGATGACGGCGACAAAAAAATTCGTTCCGATCCGCGCGCGTCTAAGAGTTTCCTTTTTAGGACCGTAGTTCCTCCCTAATTACTTTGTCGACACACCGTTGTGAGGAGGAATGTTTAGGTGCTTTAATGTTTGAAACATGTAGTCGGTTGGGCCCGAAATGTGTTAAAGGATTACTGGTTCTTCTTTGTGAGTCGCTTGTGGTTGTCTGGAAAACTTTAGGATAGGTCGAATATATCTTCCAAGAGTAAAATCTCTCAAAACTTCACCCCAGGTGAAATAATGAACTATGCTCGGTACTATGTTTAATCATTTATTCAGTTATGTATACCTCTACGTATTTCTACAATGATACATGATTTTCAGCCATATTGGCGACCGATGAGAAGTTGCCAATCCATGTTGCTATGTTACCAATGCTCTTCCTAGCGGCTATTAAACTAATCACAATAGCATCACAGACAATCCCATATCCGTTGATGATTAATCTCTCCGCAACAGCTGCCGTTAGCCTTGAGAAAGAAAAGGTTGAAGAATCGTGATCAACACTCAAGCTGGTCAATTCAACACGATCACCACCCGATGACTTCAAACCAACAGCTGACCAATCGAACGAGCTCCTGAGACGGGATACAAGCGCAATTTTCTCAGAGCATTCGCCATTACGTTGACAATAGTCAGCGTAAGTCAGTAACTCACATTGCTCTTCTGTGCGGCATTGACGAAGAAGGTGGCCTTTCGTGCCACAGGGAAGACCATCAGGGCAGAGAGTAAGAGCAGATCCATGCTCATGTAAGATACCCTGTCCGAGACCATGTGCCTTCAACCATTCAGTCTCAACGCATGGGGCTGGAGATGGAGATGGGCTTTCGGACACTGGGAGGATTGTGATAGGGTTGGTGTCACGGGTATTTCCGCAATGGGGCTTCCTGAAGGGCTTGCGACTGAGCTCACGGTTGGGCTTGGAGGTGGGCTTGCGGGTGCTGTAGACTCAACCGGTCTCGTTAATAATCCAGTAGCTTGATCCTCCCCCATGCAGAAGGGTGTGTTTTCGTAGCCATCCTCGAAAATGATAATAAGGCAAGATTCTCCTCCTTCGCAATCATCATTTGATGCGCAATCTACATACAAGTACTCATCCGGATAGCACATGCATTCTGCGCCCACGGGCAAAAGGTGCTCTCCAGATCCTCGCAGCTACGAGCTCCCATGCAGTCCTGGTCGGAGGTGCAAGGGCTCAATGTATAGCCAGAGGTTGAAACTGGTCCACTCACAGGTCCCTCAACTGGTACATACTCTGGAATTTCCATTACCTCGGCCATAGTTGCGGAGATGCATAGAGGTTCTTCAAAGAAAAATCCATCAAATCCGCAGATTTCCAAAGAATCGCATTCATCTGAATTGCTACAGTACGGTGGCCGCGTAGGAAAACAGCTGCACTCGCTACTGGAGCTCTGGCAAAACTCAAGGTCGAATGTATCTACGCAATCTCTGTCACCGTCGCATCCATCTGCCGAGGTACAGAAGTCAAAGTTTTGCCCTTGCTTTGAAGCGGCGGAGTTACCGTTCATCTTTCCTTCCAGATATTTGTGCAAAGAGGAGCCGAGTTCAGCCCTCTCAGCCGGTCCATATTCCTTTGGCATTCCAGAATTCTTTCCATCTTTGCCATTTATGCTTGTAATTTTGCCATCCTTCCAGTACGGACTACCACTTCCGTTCTTTCCCTCCTCAGCGGAAGAACAAATAGAGAAAGTGAGAAAAAGTGCTACTGATACAAAAGATGTGATTCGCATATTGGCTACCACCTCAAGTTGCAGATTGTTAAGATGGGCTGTTATCTGTGGAGGCAAGAATGGCGTCCCTTATATATCCCGATGGTCACCAATCAGTCCAATTTTGTGCTTCATTGATTCTAAAACATTTCCTGGGGTACGCGCAATCGTGTTCAGGCCTTATTTCGTTATCTTTCTTCAAATTTTGATGCACTGCCATCTAATTACACGGCGAATTGGAATTTAAGTGATGCCTTTACTGGTTTGGACGGACATTCGAGTTGCTCCTGTGGAAACTTTATTTCGGGCCTGCGAAAGTAGGCTTCTACAGTGTGCAAATCTTTTAAAAGAAACAAAAGCGCGAAAGGCATCCATTAGGGGGAAAACCAATTACTGCTACTCAGTCACACGGCAGATATTGACTTGACGGGCACAGTTCATACTGTACTGCACTGTACAGTACAATACTTTATTGAAAATAACGTGTTAGGTGCAGAAACCTAATGGTTTCATATATTATCTGATTGCAGTTTTTTGTGGTTAGAAAAAAGGGAAGCATTTGTTATACCGTGCAGTACGTACTGTACAGTTTTTGGCACAATTACGGAAAATTGCCAATGTACCGTAGAGTACAGCTAACCATGTCTTTTTAATATTAAAACACCCCAACCTTTTCCGCTGTCCAGTAATGTGTATCAACACGACGGATAAAAGCCACAACATCTTTCAGAATTAAGCCACCCACATTTTCCCACTGTCCAGTGCAACACTGTTGTACTTAAGAATTGCGCACATGAGACGCTCTGTCAATGGGCACCAACGTAGTCACTACAATTACCCTCAGCCCTGTGAGGTCGTCCCGCCGAACTCTGCTTTATTTTCAGACCCTCTAATACACAGACCTCCCCCTTGTCTTCGGAAAATAGCCGTCCTACATCTCTAATCAGTAAGCACCCAATTCTTCCCCTACAATTAATTTTTGAATCCAAGTTCATACGACCTAACCTTACCGCCACTCGCCGTATTTCCCTATGCCGACTACTAATTACTTGATGCAGTTGAGGACACCTAGTTTCTCCCCCATTACTATGTAGGAATGCCGTTTTGAGTCTCCGAAGACTGGTAAAAGTCGAAACATATACAAGCTCCTCTACTTGCTGGTAGAGTTCTGTCCTATCAGCGCCCGCCGCAACATTTCACGTACTTGCACACTACCGAACAAGGGGTAAATGGGTTTGGTTTATTTCCAATCGTGAGAAGCATATGAGTCCCACGAATTTGCATTCAAACTATGCGGCAGGATCTGCAAATGATCCTCTGTCAGCCTATCTGTTGCAGTAAATGAACCCCCGGTGTTCTCCCCCAATACGATGCATGGTAATTTAACCTGTTGATGATGAATCATTCTACTGCCACCACACCAATGCGGCCTGCTTGATGGCTGACCTTAAGGTGACCTTGCAGCTCCTCCGCTATGTCGGAATGATCATTTGAGTCGATTGTGCTTGTATGGAGTACTTTGGTATGCAGTCTAAATCTTCTAAGAATAAAACACCCACTCCTTTCCCCATCCAAAGCATTCCCCGTAACGGGGATATTGGTTACGAAACTCTTCTTTACAAGTATCGAAGGCTGTTTCTTAGAGGTATATGCACAATTTAAGGGGCAAAGATTTGGGTGTTTTACTCTTGGAGGATATATTAGATCTCCTCCTAACGGGGGATATTGGTTGGGTACCTTGTTCTTTAGAAGTATTGAAGGCTGTTTCCTAGAGGGATATGTATATTTTACGGGGGAAAAGCTTCGCGTGTTTTACCCTTGAAAGATATATTCGATCTCAACATAAGTATGCTACATGAACTGACTAACCAGTTTTGGGCCCTTAGTTCCTGCATACGCTTTGCCGCTGAAGTGAAGCCATAGCTGTACAAGGTGAAGTTTGGGTGTCTTACTCTTTGAAGATACAATCGACCTATCCAATGGTTTTCCAGACAACCACAATCGACTCAAAAAGGTATACCGACACACTAATGGGGAAGGAACTACGCTCCCTAAAATGCTACCTTCAGGCCAGCCATCAAGCAGGCCGCATTGGACTGCTGTACAGTACCTCCACTCAGGGTGGGAGATTCGGGATGGTTATTGAGAAGTTTGGTTGCGATACGGGGAAAACGTAGAGTTCGGTTCACTGCAATGGCAGAATAGGTTAAGGTCCTTGGAAGCTATGGTACGGCGATGTCGAGAGATTGACTCTAAAACGAGGATGAAGGTGCTATGGAGCGGCAAATTAAAAGCAGTTGCTTTATTGCTTAAATGCATTGACGGTTGTTACCAGGTGGGAAGTAGTGAAAACGAGCAGAGAGGGACTCTCTTGTAAGCGTAGCTTCAGGCCAGCTATTGCGATGGAGTAAGCTGCACCAGCTTCAATACAGTTGCGTGGTACCTTTACTCTGTTTCCGTTTTGAGCATACTAAATAACCAAGGGCTCGTAATAGAAGTTTCAGTTCCGTTCACCTGGACTTCACTAACTGTCTACAGTAAATCGCTTATTCAAGGTACATTATTAGTCGGTCTCCAGGGGCAGTTTGTAACACAAAGAGTTAACTTGAACAGTGAGGAAAAGGTTTTAACTTCCTTTGCCAGGGTTCATTGCCTAATGGAAAGATGTATGCAATTGACTGAAGGATGCCACCAAGGTGAGGCTCAGTAAAGCCTTAGATACCCGTAATCGTAAAACGAATCTACCCATATCCCTAAGTGCGAAGGAACCTTTAGTTCCGTTTCCAGTTCTGCCTCTTTATCAAGGGCACAGCCTCAAAACTGGTTCTGTAAGAGTGGCACAAACTGGCCATCCGAAAATTGGGGCATTCAATTGAGCCATCAAACTTATGGAAAAGCACATCCTGGACCATGTCCACAACCTGGAACCTCTTATCAATGCCATCATGGAGCTAAAAGACTGCCAAGTTTCGTTCCAATTACTTCGAAACTGTTTTGAGGTCTGCAAGTTGGGGTAAGTTCTTCGAATCGTTCCGCCTTCCTGTACAAGGAAAGGGGCCGAGTATTTTGACGGCCTACTCGAAAACTGTGTCCGAAAGTTGGCAGGTGGATTGCTTGATAGTACCATATTTAAGGAATTACAACTGCCCATCAAGCCGATCCAGGACAAAAAGCCGACTTTGGGAATTGGCTTGACTTCAGCGAAAGACGTTGGCGCTGCTTCATTCCTTGCCTCCAGTGCCGCCTCGAACAAGCTCTGCGCCAAATTCTTAACGGCTTCCACTAAAGACCTGTCCCAGTATGATGATCCCCTCGAAGATTTTGACATATGGAATTCCTCCTGTCGATCTTCGGATAGACTTCCGTTTCGCAATTTCTGCTCAAACAACCCACCACCATAGAAGAAGCTTACAGACGCAGTCCACACAGCGGCGCAGGAAGCGTTACTGCCTGGCAATACCCGTACCCGTGCTTTCCGCGCCTCCATGCCACTACCTGGAGCTAAGGGATGGGCCCACTGTGCGCTTTGCGCGGGGTTTAGGACACACATCAGGAGCAAGGATTTCTTGGTGTGGCTGCAGTACTTCTTCCAAACTACGTTTTTCGCCCCCAGCACTTCTTATCCGAGGCCTGGGTGCCCCGAGACATTAGACATCCATGGGGACCATTTGCTGCACTATCGCTATGGATGCCAGCGCAACAATCGCCACAACAATCAGGTTGCCTTGCTAGGCAATGATCTTGGACGGGCAGCCCGGCGCCCTTTCATCGAACCGCGTGTGCATCTTCAACACCGGACAAGACCAGACATCAGAGCCATGGGTGCCGCAGGTGGAACTGACTATTTCCACATAACATTCGTCAATTCACTCGCTCCCTCCCATTACAGAGTCGGGACTGTCAACCCGATGACCAGTCTCATTGCAGCTAGCACGGAAAAGCGGCAGAAGTACCAAGGCTTTCTTCCGTAATTACCGGAGAGAAGGCTAGTTCCCGTTCCAATCTCTACTCTTGGCGGATAGCATCCAGAGGCGTTTTCAGTGGTCAAGGGGCTTGCAAGAACCGTCGCCAGCCACGCAATGGAAAGGTTTTCGAAGGTTAGAGGCATTCTTCTTCAGCGACACTCGGGGTTGGCAGTAACTTCTAACGCTGCTTGTCTGCTAGCTGACATCCCATCGACTTTCTGGTAAACTGTTGTTGGTGCTAGCATTCGACGGCAATGATTTGTACATTGCTTCGACCATCGGTACGTGTATTTAATGTGACATTCAGGTTTACAACTCCAAACGGCTTCCAGCCAATCCGTACATCTCAGTAAAGAAACCCCTCTTTTCCCTCCATTATACAAAACTTTTCGCAAAACATCAGTTCCCACTTTCCAAACAGTGTAATCACATGCTCACAATATTTCCTGAAGAGAATTTTATTACTGTAGGTAACTAAGAAGCGTAGGACTCTTTGCTGGTCCAGTAGTTCTATCTAACCAAATCATCTCTATACCTTAAGTATTCCCTCCCAATGTTCCACTGAGAGACGCAAGCACGTTGCCTACATTTCTCCATGAACATACACGCCATTCTTCGATGGCAAGATGGTACGCCTCCAACCCTCGGCACACACGTGACACTCTCTTCCATAACGTACCATCCCTACCTACCACACTTGCTCACCTCCTCCCCCCACGGCTGTCATCACTGGCGACGTCGATACTCTTGGCGACGGCGTAACTGTCGCTGATAGAATCAAGGTTTGTGGCGATTCCACCGTCATGGTAACCGTTGGAGATTCTGAGGGTGTGACAGTGCCCATTTCGGAGTCAGTCATTGATGTTGCGTCATCACGTTCTTCACGATTCTCATCATCTACGATTAAACTTTCCAAAGGTTTCGCTGATGGCGTAACAGTTGGTGATCTGTCATTCTCATCGCTATTATTGTCCCTGTCTTCCCCGTTGCCTCCTCCGATTGCCACATCCGTGCAAGTCCAAAACTCCTCCGGAACTCTGTTTCCTCCACATTCCGCCATATTTGGGCGATACGCTCCTCTGCCACCACCATCTGACTCACATTCACTTCCGAACGGGTTATTGAACCTCTCGAAGTAGTCCAGAAATCCTCTCGGGGCACAACTGTTCCCGGTTACATAGTACCATTGGAGGACACACCATTCACATCTCAATCCTTGCGGCAGTCGGTATCGCATTGTACCTGATGGTCCCCCTACCAGTCGAGTTCCCGCCGGTCCAGTCTTACGACAAGGCACGTACCATCTCCCGGATACTGCGGATCAATTGGGCCACATTCTTGGTACGTCTGGGGGCCCGGGTTCTCACACATATCATTCCTTACGCGTTCCAGACGGTAGCAATGCCCCTCTTCAAAGCACTTCTTGGAAATATCCGTCGAACCACATGTATCCATGTTGCAAAGGAAGAATTCATAGAAGCCATTGTGATTGGTATCAATCTGCGAGACAAAATCGACAGTAGCGCCTACCTCCCATCTCTGCACAATCGGGGCCCTTTCAAACGGCATAAACCTGCCCCCAATCATATGCTCATTGTTTCCCTTTGCGTCACCGCAAATTCCGGCTCGATCTGAGCTTTCAAAGTCTGAAATAGGGTCATAAACAGACCAGCCGGAGGGAGGAAGATTGGCAGCTACCGTACCGACGCCATCTCCGTTAAGGCAATGGGGACAGAAGTCTATAACGGCGTTCTCAGGGGCGGGGACAGCTGAATTGCAACGTGAGATTTCGGAATAGGCGGCTCTTTGCCGAGGTGTGCACATCATGGCATGGGAAGATACTAGGGGGACGAGGGAGAAGAGGACCCCGGAGAGGAGGAGAATAGCATAGTCGCGCATGGTAGTCTCTCGTTGTTGAAACCTGCTGAGTTTAGGATGCGAGTGAGGGCGGTCTCTTGAAATTGGTTGTAGTTTCGGCTTGCTTGACGTATTCATGGCAATCGAACGATGTCGAGCGACATATATATACCGAAGTGCTAGGCGGGAGGAGGTGAGCATTTGACTCAAAGTTGTCGATATTGCAGTGCGTATGAATGCGCATTGTTGATCATTGTTCAAAGTGCCTGCACTGCGAGGAACTATTTAGCAATAGACACACTTTCCAGAAATTGATAGTGTCAGTTTCAACCGTAGCACATGAGGAGTGCCGGCCGTTGTCCCGCTGGAGTTTAACACCACGTGGTGAAAGGGGATAAGTCGGCAGCTATTTTCGGCCGACGCACGTGTAGTAAAAAGATCGCTTTTTCCATTAGGAAAAGAATTTGGCCGGTGATTGCTTTTTGAGAATTCGAAAGTTGGTCAGGAAGTCGGGGAAAGGGAAGAAAGAGAGTTGAACAATAGTACTGGGGAAGAAAGAATGGGGAGGACAGGGAGGTGCAATCAAAGAAAAGAGGACCATAACCAGAGTAGTATAATTTGGTAACACGTTTGATTAGTCTTGCTAGCGGCGTTCAAAGACCGCTTAATATGTTTGCTGCCACGTGACGGGTTGGTAATGTTGGTTATATGCGAGCATGCTAAAGTAGTCAGAAGATGAAGCAGAGAGACAAGGCTTAAATTGGCTGGGATTGATAAGATGCTAAACTGGTAGATGAAAAAAGATGTACTGTACAAGTGCCGGGAAGGAAGCGGTTAGTGGATGGAGAGAATCGATTGGTTGCGCCTGGACTTTGACGATGAATGCTTTGAAGCTGATTGGTAATATGTGTTCATCTCATAGACGCCCTCGCGTAGGTTGGGTTACCCTTTCCGTATCGGCTCAAAGTCCTTCGCGAGACTTGCGCATATTGCACGTCAGGGTTGTCCCAAAGGTACATATGTTGCGCTCTCTGCGCGTATCTCATGTTAGAGCATGTACGCGAAGGTTAAAAATTGATCAGGTATAAGAGTACGTAACGCATGGTATCAATGCACTTCTCAAAGGTCAGCAGAGGAGCTCAGCACCGTTTTGTCGCCAAAACTATTGCATCCTGTGCGTATGTCTGCAGTTTGGCCACACACCTGTCGGTATGAGTCGTTCAATTGATCTTTTTTTCTCTGGAAAGCAAATGACAGAGGCTTTTCTAAATTACTGTACAGTACATAACATTTTTATGCGCTCATCTGTCATTTCGACATGCCCTATTGAGAGAATCTTTTACTCTTTTTACTTATCTTGAGTGTCAACACTAAGTTTAGTCAGTGCACTCACCCATGAAATCGTCGAAATAAAATAAATAATAGCATTCTCCGAGAACGTCATTACGTGGCACAAGAATGTCATTGCTCTACATCTTAATTGGCTGCAGTATCTATCACGAAACTGACTCAATGGGAGCCATCAAAGCATTAAAGGTGGCTTATTTGCTCCGCGTGTACCTTGATTGGAGTGAAGCCCCTTTGTAATTTGCTTGAGCTGTCATGTAAGATGCAACTGAGCCAACTGCTCCTAGGACGGCGTACGCGTCAAGCAAAGAGCCATCTCTCCAGTAGCTTTTGGTTGAGCTACGTCAGCGCTGAGCTCATCACCAATCCAGTCATTTGGTTCAGCACTTTCCCACATACAACAAATTTTATTCCAAGCGCTGTACCTATATCAGGCAACTATTCAGGCAAAAGGAATCGACCATTCTTTCAAAATTATAAGCATCAAACTGAACCTCTATTATTATACTGCTTATTTTCTGCTTGACATTCATCACGAGGAGAAATCTTACTAGTCAACATGATATGCTTTTCGAAGGAATGATTTTGGCACCGGGTCTAGTTGCCGTTGATATCTATTTTGAGCACAAATCTCAATGCAAGATGCTTTGATTTTTGGCAACTTCAGCCAGATTGTGGGGAGGCTACAGCAAAACCATGTACAAATCAAGTGCACTTGTACTTGCGAAAAGAGTCTTTTATGTTAGCCACTCATAGTCGCTTGTATTTTTCGACGCACGGCAGTATGGTGTGCTTTTACGACAGTGGGGGAAACCTGCGGTTGGTTTACTGCGATCGCAAAGTTGGTGCACTACAATGTGCTTTGTCTTTACGACGGCATCGACACCATTCTATGGCCATGGACATTTACGTCTATCAATGAAGGTTTCAAGTTTGTAGTCCATCAAGTTGTGGTTTTTCTCGTCGCAAAAAGAGGCACTAGTCTATCTTCCGGAAAGAACCGCCTTCTTCGAGTCCTACCTCACTCGTGGCCCAATACGTTGCAGCCTGCACCAACCGCAGGCAGTTCGGTAAGGCCTAACTCCGTTTAGATTCCCCCCGCTAGAAGTGTCAGACGACGAAGTAAATTACCCCATCATCCCCCCTTGTTTATGGTCCTCTCCCTGGTTGGTTCCGCTTAGTCCCACAGCCAGGCGCCCAGCACTGTGCGTTCTTTTGTTAAATCCGTAAAAACAAGGCGATATTTTCGCATTCTCGCTGTTTTGGTGGGTTTAACTGGCTTTCAGTTATAACCACACTGATTCCTTGGATTGTTATTGTTTTTGCACAAGGGGGCTAATGGGGTTAATTGGGTTTGCTCAATTTTCCTGATGACGACATTAGCAAAGACTTAATTTGTGTAGCAACCGATATACCCAAAGAACGGAGGTTCTTTGGAACACACGCACGTACTTGCAGGTTGTGACACTAAGAGTCGCTCAAAACGTGGTTAATTAAACAATGTAGGGTCAAATGGGGTGGTTTACTTAATTTTCCTAATAAAAGCAATCGCTGACGAGGCCCAATATGGATGGCCACTAACATACCCTAAGAATAGAGTTTATCTGGGATATATTCACTTTCAAGCTGTGACCTTAAGTGCCTTTCAAGCTGTGGCCTTAAGTGCCTTTCAAGTTGTGGCCTTAAGAGGGAAATGTTTGGGTGTTTTACTCTTGAAAGATATATCCGATGGCCTTAAGTGTCGCTCAAAACTCCTTCCAACAAACAACTGGCTTTATTCTGGACGAGTCTCGCCGCGTGGCGAGCGAACAATGTTTGCTTCGCATCAGCATTCGGAACGGCTGCCCGTGCGGCAATGCCAGTCGCAACCTGGTTGGAAAAGTCCTGAATAGTCGTGTGCCAGCCCCCCAACGTGGAGAGTGGAAGGGATAATAGGGTGATGGGTTTTTACTTCAATGGGTTCGTATACTTAATTTTCCTTTCAAGAGCAATCGCGGACAAGGACTACTGGAAGTAGGGTAACCACTTAATAGGGTGTTTTTGGTGTTCATTTGAATGGGTTGGTATAGGGTGGTTTACATTTGAAAGATACTTTCGCCTGATGGATTCGTCTAAGGAAGAGGAACTCATGGTTGGTATAGGGTTTACTTGAATGGGTTTGTATACTTGGGTAAATTGGGTCAATGCTTAGAATGCCTAAAACAAGGGTACTGCAATAACCTTGGTAAATCCAATCCTACTCGATCTTACGCTTACTCGTCACCGTTCTCCTTCTCACATCCCTCCTCTCCCTCTGCGTCAGCAATCTCATCATCGATGTCATTACCTTCTTCAGGGTTCAAATCGTTCCAATCCATCTAACTTACCGGCACCCACAACCGCTCGGTTCCGCACGGTCCCCAAAGTTCCAATCCCGTTCCCTTCTCGGTGCTCGTACTGGCTGGTTGGTATAGGGTTAAATTGGGTTTATTTGAATGGGTTGGTATAGGGTTTTTTGGGTTTACTTGAATCTGGCTATTGGTTGGTATAGGGTTTTTGGGTTTACTTGAATCTGGCTATTGGTTGGTATAGGGTTGGTTTACTGCGAGTGGTGCAAAGGTTATGATTTCTATGAACTTGCATTCAAGCCACGTGGCAGGATCTACAATACAAATATTGGAGCTTCTCCACCAACTACAAAGGAGCAAGCTGGCTTTCGAGAGAGGGTAGACTCCGAAATTACTATGTCGGAATGCTCTTTCAATTGAGGTTGTCTGGTGGGGACAAGTGTAAGATGGTTTAATATTAAAAGGTAATCGTGACTAATCATCAGGAGTCTTAGAGTGCAGGGGGCAATTGTGTGCTGTCTGGAGAGCTTCGAGATATAGTCGAATACATCTTCCAAGAATGAAACAGCCTAACTCATCCCATGTCAGCAATCTCAGGTGTTGGAAATGTAATGTCAATTACAGCCGGCTGCCGCGCCCCTAAAACCACGTGGGACAAGTACGACAAAACAGAATTGTGCACTTGTTTTGTGTAATATCGATATTCCAATAGATACTCAATGAAGTAAAGTTTCTCAGTATGGTTAGAATGTAAGTTTGCCGGATTCGATCATCTAGAGTATTCTGCAGGCAGCAAACCAACCCAATTTCCTTCACTATTCTGAGCTCCATTGACAGAATTCATTCACGTGGATCAATGGCACGTAATTTCTTATGTACCAACGAATGGTCTGAAGCTTTTCGCGGTCATCGAATGGTATCTTCCATTGCAAATGAAGTAAACATTTTATTGGCACGTACAATACAAACGCAATACAATGGCTAACCGGTGCACCCACAGGTCGACACTGAACTTCAAATGTCAGGAGTTCCGTCGCTTATTTCTACCATGCTCTGGCTTTCCTCATCCCACGTCAACTGGATAACGGCTCAGATGCTTTTACTCACTCACAAACCGTTTACCCTCAGCATTGTATAGAGTCTGTCTAAATTCTCCTGGATCCCTGGACCAGTACTTGAGAGTGAGGGCCATTCTTCTTTAAGGACAGGCCGCGTTGATGGTCACCCCTGTGCGGTTTGCGTGTTAACCTGGCTATCAGCTAGGATTTGGTTGGTAGAAATGCTCCTTTATTCGTACTGTGGATCCTGAA
Organism: Kappaphycus alvarezii; assembly: GCA_002205965.3. Classification (NCBI taxonomy): domain Eukaryota; phylum Rhodophyta; class Florideophyceae; order Gigartinales; family Solieriaceae; genus Kappaphycus; species Kappaphycus alvarezii. The sequence continues at coordinate 502,492 of NADL03000645.1, forward strand.
TTATGATTTGACCGCAAATTCAGAGTGCTCCCGATCTTTGTACCTCTCACACTAAACCAACCCCACTTGCCTCTTCTGCGATTGCTTTTGTTAGGAAAATTAAATAAACCCTCCCATTTGACCCCACTCACCCCATTCTACTGGGTAGAGGAACAGCTCGAAAACGAAACATTAGTATGAACTCTCTCGGGGGTGCCACTCGCGGAAAAGCAGGGAAACAAGGGAGCTTAATTTACTGCAACAGATCAGCTTTCCGATACCGTACCTTGCACGGTAATTGAATAAGACAGCATTTGATCGAATTTAATCTTTCAGTAATTAAAACTTGAGTTTGCCGGTAATTTGAAGCCCATAGTCATTTAGAAGGAAGTAAACTTCCTTAAATGCATTCAGTATCTACATCTCTGGACGAGTTGCAAACTTCGAACCAATAAGCAAACCAACTAGCCAGTCTAAAAGTGCTTGAATGGTCATCGACATGAAGACTGCAGGTAGCTTTCTTGATGACGAAGCGAATTTCCCACTACTACTGTAATAATATTCTCCAAACCGTTTTATGCCTTGCTGTACGGTATAGTACAGTACTTCGAGAACAGTAATCTAGGAGCCCTAGACTAGGATTGGTGGTACCTTGAGCCTACTTCAGTACTTTCTTACGCATTTATTTCTTTGAGGGGTGGTCGTCAAACAATGTCATACAATACCTCCGTACGAGGGATTAAGGGTTACTCAGGTTGAGAAGGACCCCGCCGTGTACTGCGTGTACAGAATACTGTAGTACTTTACAGTACTCTCTATGACATCATGCGCAGTATGGGGGAAGGGATAATCGAGCACGTGGCATCCGAGCACCTCAGGAAAGGCTTCGGTGTTTTACTCTTCGATCGGAACAACTTGTCACTTTTCTTTAGTGGTAATTTGCAGAAATTTAGCATGGCTTTATGCGGTTGATCCCTTGACGATAAGTAATGCGTTTGTCTATTTTCCAACATGGAGTTGCGTGGAAATGGTTAAATAAAAAAACTGCAATTTTTGTGAGAATTTCAGTCATGAATAACACCTGTCACCTGCACCAATAAAGTCTTATATACCACTACAGAGAATGATTGAAGAGCATTTTAGAATGTTGCCATCGCCCCAATGGCAAGGGCAGAGGGGTCGCGATGCAAAGGGACGCTGTCCTTATGTCCAACTCGGGTTGTTTTATGGCTGATCTTAAAGTGGCCTTTTAGGGGGGAGAAGGTTTCGGTTTTCGACGCCGGGCAGAGGCAGGCCGCAGCAGCAGTCATGTCCAATGCGGCCTGCTTGATGGCTGGTCTGAAGGTAGCATTTTAGGGAGCGTAGTTCCTTCCCTATTACTGTGTCGGTATATCCTTTTTGAGTCGATTGTGGTTGTCTGGAGTACTTAGACGCTGCGCAGGTTGGTCGGTAGCTGCTAAATGAAGCGAGTGTCCTAGAAGGCGGCAGACTACCTCCAACCTCTCCAAGTGGGTATCGCCACCAAGTCGGGTACCGACACAGTCGTGCACGGAATCCGACGAGTCGTTCAGGAGTACGGCAGTGACCCAGCATATGGGTTATTGAATGTCGATCTAAAGAACGCCTTTAATATGTGCAGCAGACCCGCTTTTCTAACCGCGGTGAGACAGCTGTTCCCAGAGTTACAGCCTTGGGTCTCATATTGCTATGCAAACGAGCCCGCATTCCTGTGGATAGGTAGTCACACAATAAGAAGCGTCTGCGGGACCCAACAGGGAGACAATCTTGGAGGCCTCCTCTTCGACCTGGTGCTGCACCCTATTTTCCTCAAAATACAAGAACTCTTCAGTTCAGAGGAAGGGGAGAACAGAGATTTGGCAAAGTTGTTACTTCAACTGTGGTACCACGATGACGGGTACATTATCGGGCGCCACGACCAACTCGTCAAAGCCATCGAAGTACTTCGCTCCGTGGATGCTGAAAGCCGAGGACTGCACTTGTCGCTGCCGAAGTGCACCTTCTGGTGGCCTACAGCCCCTCCAGGGTCAGCACAGAGTCTCTACCCAGACGGGATTAAGCAAGAGTACAGCGAGGGTACTTCCGTCCTGAACGCCCCCGTCGGTACTAAGGAATACACCACACGGTCCTTTACGAACCATGTCTCATCTCTCAGACCATTCCTTGAGACCATTGCTGACCTTGAGAATAGGCAAGTGGCATTCCAGCTATTGCGTAACTGTTTTGGCGTTTGCAAAGTAGGCTATTTGTTGCGGGTAGTGCCCCCGTCTTGCACTGGAGAAGGAGCGGAAGAGTTCGACAGGATGATGGAGGACTGTGTTCGAAAATTGGCAGGGGGAGTACTGGATTCGGAAGTATTCCGAGAACTCCAGCTGCCGGTCACACCAAAGGACAAGAAAAAACCATCTCTTGGGATCGGACTCACCTCCGCGAAGAACATCGCCGCTGCGGCGTTCTTGGCTTCTAGCTCATCATCTAACAAGCTTTGCAAGACATTGCTCCCAACTCCTATGAAGGAGCTGGGAACATACGAAGCAGCTGCAGATGCCCATCGGAGGTGGTCGACCTCTTGCCTGCCGTCTAGGATTATCCCGTTCAGTGTAATTTGCTCGCAAAAGACACTGATAGGGGTAAATCGTCGGGAGAAGAGATACTTAGAACCAACTACCCCAAGACGGAGGTGTTGCGAGCGACAAAAGTGCTACCGTGGTATAGTTGAACAAATAAAAAGCAGTGTATATGGGAGAGAGTTGAGAGGGCTACAAGCAAGTATAAAAGGGGCAGCGTCTACCACTGATTCTCTGAGACTTGCTTAGGAAAAAGTTTTCTTGGGTTTGAAGTTGACTCTCAACTTCCTACTACTCGGAGCTTGACCTGAAGTTGTCTGCCAACTTCCTTTATGCTTTGTGTTTGACTTAACTTGTTGAGCGCCCCGCTCGGGTATGCTGGCTCCCAAGTAGTCCTACCATTTCATGCAAACAGCCCCTTATATAGAGTTTTCAACCCTCACATTCTGTAGCACCTATACAGTACCTATGTGCCAAATCTGCACCGCCACAGTACAGTGCAAAGCATCCCTCTAAAAATAATTAAAAATATAATTGTAAGTACAGTGCCAACTCAGCCAGCGCAGCATGCCAACTCGGCCAGCGCAGCATGCCAACTCGGCCAGCGCAGCATGCCAACTCAGCCAGCGCAGCATGCCAACTGAGCCAGCGCAGCCAGCTCAGCCAGCGCAGCATGCCAAGGAATATCTACAATTTTCATTATATCACGCCCCCTCGCTCAAGACGAACGTCCCGACTCGTCATCATTCTTCTTCTGTTTCTATTATTGTAAGTTGCCTTATTGTTAAAACATGAGGCCTTTCAAACGAATAGGGATGCAGTTGATTACCTATAAAATATTCCAAAAAGTAGGTGCACGTTTGATAGTTCCAATCATCTTTTTGGCTTTCCCGTTTGACATAAGAGCGTAGTCTAGAACTGTCTTGAGCTGAATCCCTTTCTCTTCCAAGAAACGAAGCAGTGAAGTTGCAGTAAAACAAAGGGCGTTATCCGAGATGATCCTTTTTGGAAGGCCAAACGGTTCAATTATTTCTTTTTCGATGAATTTCAGTACCACCTCAGCATTTGCCTCCTCAACTGCAACTGCTATTGGCCATCCAGTAAGATGTTCCACCCCTATAAGGAGATATTTGTTTCCGGAAGATGTTTCCTTGAACGGGCCGGCAAAGTCAATTGAAAAGGTTTCAAAGAGACCGGAAACTGGAAAACTTAGAGTTGTCTTATACTTCCGTATTGGAGTGAATTTTTGTCAGTTGTCGCAGCTTTTCACGAAATTATAGACGTCCTTATGGATACCGGGCCACCAGAATCTCTCCGTAATGAAGTTCTTGGTTGTTGCGAGATCCCAATGCCCTAACTTGTCATGAAAAGTCCTCAAGATCTTCATCCTTTCTTTCAAATGGGCCACTAGACGAGGACTCGCTTTAGTGTGACGGAATAGTTTCCCATTCCACAATGTAAAAGCCTTTTGATTCCTGCGTACCGAATTTCTGTGTTCAAGATCAACCTTTCTCATTTCTAGTCCATCGAGGAATTTGATCAGTCCGTGAATATTAGCTTCGTACTGGTTATCGTTCGGCAACTGCAACTCGGCGACTCCGACGATGTCCTCCGAAGCTTTTTCATTTGCAATCAGTGCGTCCCTCAAGCGGGATAGGTAATCGGCAGGCTGATTATTGCGTCCGGGCCTATACACAATTTCAAATCGATATTCTGCGAAAATGTCGAGCCATCGGGCCAAGCGGTGATGTACATCTTTCTTTTGGAATGCTGTCTTAAGTGCCTGGTGATCAGTTATCAAGACAAATTTCTCGAGTGATAAAAGGTATACGCGAAACTTTTTCAGCGCAAAGACGACAGCTAGCGCTTCTTTCTCGCAGACTGGGTATCTCTTTTCCGCATCATTCAGAGTTCGGCTTGCGAATTGAACAGGGTGTAGTCTTCCGTTTCATCTTTTTGGGACAAAACGGCACCCAAAGACCGTTCTGAGGCATCTGTCTCCACAACAAATGTTCTCTTGAAATCTGGATACATGAGCACTGGGGGGACACATAGCTTATCTTTAAGCTCTTCAAATGCGGTTTGCATTTCCTTGTTCCATAAAATTTTCCGTTCTTTGTTGTGCTGGCATGTAACGGTGCTGCAGTCTTGGCGAAATCTTTGATAAATCTCCTGTAATATGAGGCCAGTCCTAAGAAGCTTCGAACCTCCGTTTTTGAGGCGGGCCTTGGTGCCAATTTGATTTTTTTCGTTTTCTCTGGATCTACTCTAATTCCCTCTTGATCGACGATATGGCCGAGTAATTGGATAGAAGTTTTCGCAAAGAAGCATTTGCTTAACTTAATTTTCAGGCTATATTCCGATATCCTCTCCACAACTGTCTTGACGTGCGAGATGTGCTGATCCAATGTTTCTGAGAATATGACGACATCATTGATATAGACTCTTGCGAATGGAAGTCCTTTCAAAACCTCGTTCATCATTCTTTGGAATGTAGCTGGTGCATTCATGAGACCAAAAGGCATCACTTCGAACCTGAACGTACCAACTTTGCTGGTAAAGGTTGTTTTTCCTTACATTTTTCATCCAATGGAATCTGCCAATAACCAGTGTAAAGATCAATTGAGGTGAAGTATCTCCCGTCCTTCAAGTCCTCGAGGATCTCCTCCATGTTCGGAATCGGAAATCGATCGGGTATCATTCTCTGGTTCAGTTGTCGGTAATCGACGCAAAAACGCAGCTTTCCATCCTTCTTTGGTGCGACCACAACTGGAAATGACCATGGGGATGAAACTGGTCGAATAATATCATTTTTCAGCATACTTGTAACATTTTCTGAGATAAATTGGTCATATTTTGGCGGTTGACGTCTGGGCTTGTGGTAAATCGGTTGAGTGTCGGTAAGTTCGAACAAGTGGGTAACCGGTACACTTGCTTGTCTTAAATATGATACACTCCATGCAATTACTTCGGAAGGTGTTGACATGTCGGATATTTTCAGTGAGGCGGCGGCGGGAAGGTGCTGCACTTTTCCTTGGATTTCTGCCATTTGGCGCCCTTTTTCTTCTTGATTCTCAACCTCAATATTTTGAAGGACCTCTTCCGTCGTGCTCACATCTTCATATATGGAATTAGACGTATTCTTATTTTCTTTGCAAAGGTAATCTTCTTTCATGCACCGAATTCTGTCCTTTGATTCGATATCATCGCAAAAAGAAACATATTCGGGTTTCAAACTTATCCTAGAATTCCAGTCGTCATCTGTTTCAAACCCAGAATCATAATCGTCCCATGCCATGTTCATTACCCCCAAGGGTACCCTTCTCCACTTCCGAAAGTGTTAGTTGGTTCGAAATCTTCGCTGTCATAGCTAGAAGTGAAATCTTCACTGTCCGTTTCTTTCAAATCTATCGGATGTGTGCTTTTGTCGAAATCCAGGGGCATCTTCACGGTTCTGCCGTCAACATTAACTGAAACGATTTGGTTGCCCAAGTCAATGCAGGTCCCTAGTCTTTCCATGGTAGGGCAGCCAATGATTGCATCGAAAGGGAGATCAGGCATGACAAGAAAGTCTAAATCAACTTTAGAGTCCCCAAAGAACACGGAAACCTTGTCAACAGTGCCCATGCATTTTGATACGGTTCCATCCGCCACAGTTATTCTTCGAGTAGTTGGAATAATTTCAAGACCTAGATCTGTCACCAAAGTTTCTGAAATAAGGTTTGGAACAGCGCCCGAATCGAAAAGAGCTTGGGTTTGCATTCCCAATACTTTGACTGGTACTAGTTTAAGACGTCTTGGTGCTGTCGAGGCCGATTGAAGAAACAGTTTCTTACCCTTAGCGGACTTATTAGACCTGATAATTTTTTTGAGTTCTTTCTCGCGTCCTCTCCGTCGCCCCTCAAAAGTTGACCAAACGTTATCCCAGTTGGGGCTGATGCAAGCTCAGCCACCAAATTGTACTTCTTCACATATTCTAGTACGTCCTTTGGATATTCTTAAATTTCTTACTCTTTTTCGTCTTCTTGGCCGGAGTGACTCCCACTCCTGGAACAACTTGATCAGACCTCTTGGTTCGAGGAGGTACAGGTGCTGGGATATGTTCTAGCATTCCATAATCAGCCTAGGTTTTTTCGATAAAATGTTCCCTTCCCCATCCCTTTTTGTCACATTGACTTGACTGATTTCTTCAGCGATGGATACGTTACCGGCATCCGTCAACTTGTGATCCTTTCTGTTTTGTAAGATTTTCATCTCTGGTCCTGACTCGCTCCTTGCGTCCGATAAATTTGCTTTTCTGTTTTCTTTAGACCAGCAGTTACTTTCATGATGCCCATATCGACCGCACTTTCCACAACGAGTGTTTCTATGTGGATTATCAGGACACCTATTTGCAAAGTGTCCAGGCTTGTGACAGTAGGAACAGACTTCTGCGGCCTTGGGGCCCCAGACTGGTTCTTCTTAATGGTAAGAGTAAGGCTTTCCAACTGCGAGGTTATCATGTCAAGTCGATTATCAAATCGGGTTTCCAGCCGTTCTTTCAAGTTTTTGACATCGCTCCTGACAGATTCTAGTGCCGCTGCACTAGTAGCCAGCCTTTGATAATTCTTCAGATTGTACGATAGGCATCGATGTATGGGTTTTCGTCGGCATTTCACTTAGTGACTGAAACGTCTCCGAATTTTTGACAAATTCTACTATGGTACCCTTCAGTTCATTAAAAGTGTGAGGGCCCTTGATGAGGAGGAAATCGGAGAGCCGCTTATCCCCCATCGCCGCCTTACGCAGCACTCCGTACTTGGCTTGGGCGTTGAACCCAGCCTTTTCATAGAGATCACACAAGTATACCAATGAGCTTAACAAATCGTCGAAGTTGAGCCGGGCCTCTATGGCGGTACGAATCATCTCATCTGGTTCTACCTCCTTAGCATATTCTTTCACGAGCCACTCACATACCTCACCGAAGTTACGCCCATTCCCGTTAAGAGACCACCCGTTGATAAACTTGGCCTTATATTTGTGCTTTGCGTCACCATGAAGATAGGCGAAGATACTTTCGGCCTTCTCTTCATCGCTCTTCTCACGCATCACAACGTTGACATATGTATAGAGAAACTCCTCAACGTCTTCATTCTTGCCCCCTGTGAACGTTATACGAGCAGCGTTGAGATCCATGATTACAGAAAAGAAATCCCCTCGAATGGTTCCCTAAGACTGCTCAACTCGAATACCTCGGTTGCAACCCCTCCACAAGAGTACCAAATGATAGGGGTAAATCGTCGGGAGAAGAGATACTTAGAACCAACTACCCCAAGACGGAGGTGTTGCGAGCGACAAAAGTGCTACCGTGGTATAGTTGAACAAATAAAAAGTGTATATGGGAGAGAGTTGAGAGGGCTACAAGCAAGTATAAAAGGGGCAGCGTCTACCACTGATTCTCTGAGACTTGCTTAGGAAAAAGTTTTCTTGGGTTTGAAGTTGACTCTCAACTTCCTACTACTCGGAGCTTGACCTGAAGTTGTCTGCCAACTTCCTTTATGCTTTGTGTTTGACTTAACTTGTTGAGCGCCCCGCTCGGGTATGCTGGCTCCCAAGTAGTCCTACCATTTCATGCAAACAGCCCCTTATATAGAGTTTTCAACCCTCACATTCTGTAGCACCTATACAGTACCTATGTGCCAAATCTGCACCGCCACAGTACAGTGCAAAGCATCCCTCTAAAAATAATTAAAAATATAATTGTAAGTACAGTGCCAACTCAGCCAGCGCAGCATGCCAACTCGGCCAGCGCAGCATGCCAACTCGGCCAGCGCAGCATGCCAACTCAGCCAGCGCAGCATGCCAACTGAGCCAGCGCAGCCAGCTCAGCCAGCGCAGCATGCCAAGGAATATCTACAATTTTCATTATATCAGACACCATCGCAAAAGACGCTGACGGACGCAATCCATGAAGAAGTGCAAGAACGAATTCCTCTTGGGGATTCGAGGAGGCAGGCGTTTCGCGCGTCTATGGCCCTCCCGGGAGCCAAGGAATGGGTGTATTGTCCCCCATGCCCCGGACTACAGACAAGCATTGACCCTCGAGAATTCTCGGTGTGGCTTCAATACTACTGTCAAGTCCCACTTTTTCACCCTGGCACGCCATGCCCGAGAACGAATTGCCCGGACACACTCGATGTACATGGCGATCATCTCATGCACTGCTTGCATGGAGCCCAAAGGATCAACCGACACGATCGCCAAGTAACCCTTCTCGCGAAAGACCTGGCAAGAGCTGCTCGTCATCCTGTTGTAGAGCCACGCCATGGTCTCCACCGCACGAGACCAGACATCCAGGCAATGGGAAGCAGCGGAGGGACCGACTTTTTTGATGTTACCTTCGTGAATCCCCTCGCTCCCTCCAACAGAAGAGTGAGGGCCTTCAACCCGATGTCCTCTCTGAATGCGGCGCGAAATGCAAAGCAGAGAAGATATCAATCATTTATCGCGACCTCCACCAGAGGTAGGCTCGTGCCTGTGCCAATCTCCACTCTCGGAGGTTGGCACCCGGATGCATGTGCAGTGCTAAATGACGTGGCAAGGAACGTGGCTGTGAGGGCACTGGAGACGTACGGAAAGGTTCGCGGGGTTTTGATGCAAAGGCACGCTGCAGCAGCCGTCATGTCCAATGCGGCCTGCTTGATGGCTGGCCTGAAGGTAGCATTTTAGGGAGCGTAGTTCCTTCCCCATTACTGTGTCGGTATACCCATTTTTAGTCGATTGTGGTTTTCTGGAAAACCATGGGATAGATCGGATATGTCTTCCAAGAGTAAAACACCCAAACGTTCCCCCCTGGAGTACTTTGGACCTGGGATCGACTCGAATATAAATTCCAAGAGTTCAACTCTCAAAACTTCCCCCTAAAAGTAGAGAACTTCTACAGAATGACAGAACAAATAATGAGCACGCTGGCAGCAGGTGTCCATGACACTGTCGTGTTTAAGGAGTTAAAACTCCTGCTCCAACCGACTGAAGACAAAAATCATCCCTCGGGAACAGTCTTACCTAAGCCAAGGACATCGGCTAAGCGGCACTTCTTCCTTCTAGCTCCTTAACAAGCAAGCAAACAAATAAGCCATTTGAGTGATGCCTCTTGGCTACAATGAACGGTTTGGCAGCATATCAGTAGGCCAAACAGCATTCACCGTATATACCGCATCTTACGGCCCCATCGAAAAGACTTTCAGTACTTCTTGCTCTAATCCACCCTCGCAAAAGGTACCAACTGATGCAGCTTATCCCGCAAAAAATGAATAGCTTCCCTTCGGAGACTGCCGCACTAGAGCCCTCCGAGCCTCAGTGAATCTTTCGCCAGCAAAATAGGACCTCTGTTCCGAAACAGCACGTTTAAAGATTTCCATCCATAACCAATATTCCTCGGCAGGGTTGAAATGCTTTTTTCAGGCCCTATCATTTGAACAGTGAATCCTGGAAGGATTACACAGGCGCAGATGAGATACTGAGAACCAAATAATCCAAAAAGGAGTTGCTGCGAGCGGCTATCTTGCAACCATAGTCTAGTCGGGGGAACAAAAGGAGGCGGGAGGCGGAAAAGGATGACAGAACAAGATTCTAAAGGCTAAAAAGGATCAAGTTCTTCCATCTATTTTCAATGGAAAAACGTAGTTGAAACGCGTATAGGTCTGAAGTTGACTCTCAGCTTCCGCACTTGAACATATATACCTTGAATTCCCTTAAGGAAAGAACTATACTAAACTTGTAGCCTTTGGACTAGCTTGAAAGTTTCAATTACACATAATTAATACTTTCAAATACATTCAAATGAATCTTAAGGATAAGAAAGATGAACACTGGATTTTTTCAAGACAAATATATGTATAAACTTGTCTCAATCACTATACGTAATATCATAACCCGAAAAACTTTAAAAATGAATTTAGATTCAAAGGAGGACTTCAGTATGTTTTTTTGAAAGGGAGCCAATTATGTTGGATTTTGCAAAGGAATACGTTCAGCGAGAATCTGAAGGTATTATCTTCACGCACAGAAAGCCACACACTTTTAAGTTTCTCTCCTCATTCCCTTTTCCTTTGTGTCTACATTTACTTTCATTTTATTTTGCGTTGCTAATTTCATATTTCTATAAACTCTTTCCTTTTTCTCGCTTTCGTTTTTATGAGCTAATACCTCCCCTTTGATGGAAATTCCCTCAGTCTTCTCCTCCCTTTATTTGACCTTCTAAGCCACTTCGTATCTTTTTCATTAATCAAAAATTCTACACATGATTTTTTGCCATAAATCACCCTTTTAAGGTGGTTTTCACTGAATCCCACTACAGGGCCAATTTTTTGCCTACGTTTTTGATTTGGCAGACCTGTTAATCTGAACCGCTTGCCGCTATTTAAACACGTTGGAAGCCTATTAAAAATTTTATTCGTCCTTACAACAAAAAAGAATCGACAAGTAACACCCTCCCTTGACAGTCATCATGCATCGACTTCCTTCCTCTCGTCACATTGCCAGAACCTATCACTTTTGCTCCATCACCGTCTTTACTCTATTCCATTCGGACCCAACGGATGTCGAAAACGACCTCCGCCGCCAAACCAGAAAACGTTTGGCGGAGTCCGTTGCTCATCATCTGGTGGAGATCGAAGCACAGGAATAGACAGGGTGGACTCTAAGGAGGGGGATGGTGAGACAGTGGAGTGCTTCGAGGAATGAGTGGCCCCCGAGCTAGTCTACGGGATGGAATCAGGGACGTCGAGGACGAGTCAGGAGAGGAGAAAGAAGAACTGGAATCCGTGGAGGAAGGAGAGGAAAATGAGGACTCCGGAGACGAAAAAAGAGGCTCTAAATCGGTTAATGTGGGAGGGGAAGGAATGAACTGGCTGGACCAGGTAGTCCCGTCCATGGACCCGGTTGGGAGGGACTCAGGTGAGCTTTATTCTTTGCAGGGTGGGGCAGACAATTGTGGACCATCCATGGGTATATGTGGGGAGCACATGGGTATTTATAATTTCATAAGGGAAGCGCTAGGTTCTGATCAAAAGGATGATAGTTTTGAGGAGTATAATCATTTAGGTTCTTGCTAGTATCTTTTGTCAAGATCTTTGCGTCAACAAGAAGTCTTTTGTTACTCTCCCTAGTGTTGGAAGTAGTTCTATCTATATTTTAATTTGGGAAAAATGTCTATATAAGCTAAGTAAATCGCTTTCTCTGTGAGACAGAAAGTAAGTTGGAATGCAAATTCAAGTCCAATCCCAAATAAAGAACTTGAGAGTCAACTTCAGACCCAAGAAGTGTTTTCCTTACGCCAGTCAGAGAGCATAGGCGGTTGAGCCTGTCCCTTTTGAGTTGGCTACTAGAGTAGTCATTCGGCTTTCACGCTCACTCCTCTCCATCGCCCGTTACCGTTTACCGAAGCACTTTAGTTGCTCGCAACGAATCTCATCTCGGGTAGTTGGTGGTTCCCTTTTCCGTTGGCGCCATTTTCACCCTATCAGAATACCGAGATGATGGCTGTATGGATTAAGAATACATAAATTTAGAGAAATGGCTGATTTCCTATCAATAAACTTAAAGGTCAAGGGTATGATGTCGGAAAAACTTGGATGTCCACGTGTACTATTCATTCACTGCAACACAGCTCTCACTGGATAGCCGCAACGATGGAAAGGATAATTTAATGAGTGACGATTTCAGCATTGAAGCAAAGCATTACGCCATCCAGCGCCGTTCCCACGAGGCATATTAGAAGAGCTAGAAATCAGAGAAACAAGCAAGGCCGGCACCATAGACCACTTTCATGTTCCTTTCGAGAGCCTATTGGACATTTATCAACTCCGGATGAGAACCTGAAACCCTGTTATGAGCTTGAACCCATCCATATCTCACAAATTGTAAAAATACCAGAAAGCCACAGCCGTGCTAAATTACAGGAACAGGCCCATTCCGGTTTCCATCTAAAATATCGAAGTTTGACACCTCTACGCGTTATTCACCGTCAATTAGGTGTAAATATTGGTCTCTAGCTAGTACACAGAGAAATAATCCAGGAAGAGGCCCATTTTTCTTCAATGAAACGCCACGGTAATGTTCGCATCCAACAATTCCTACTTATCGATGGGCCGCAAACTATTTTTCAGTTGGTAAATATGTGACTTTATTCATACTGCAGATCGCAAATCGTGGTTGTAATGAGATCCCATAGTATTCCCAATTTTTACACTACTCACATTATAAGAAGGGTACTTACCCCATTATAGGAGAAGATGTGATGATGTAAGATTGCTATGGATTGCTACGGATAAAAATCACTATTTTATTTTTTTCCGGAGATGAACTGCATAAAATGACCAGAGTAAACATATTCGAAAGAAAATGTTAGCTCTATTCGTTCGGCAACAAAAGTGATACAAAAATAAATTTCTACCACAGCATGTCGTTCTTAGGAAGACCAAGGAGACAGGGGCACGAATCCCCACCTTTTTGGCTGAAGCAGGGAAAGATTTTCAGTAATCAACTGAGCTACAATTTTTTCTGGAACGAAAAAGGACTCCAAACTTCTTTTCTACTCAAAAATGACCCCGACTTTGTTGCCCAATTCCGCTCTCCGTTGAATCTGTACAATAATTTTCTTCCAAATATCCTGACTTTTTTGGAGTAATTATTTCACTCAGCTTGTATTGTTAAGGCGCTTTAATAACTTTAAGGTTACAATTACAGTCACCTGAGGCCATTAAATGCTATTGAATGAATCGTGGATATGTGAAGATCGTTAAAGATGACACTTTCTAGAGAATTTGTCGGAGAGAGGCGCAGAAAGGCGAATCTTGGATTCATTAGTTAGGCGCTCTGTCTGATCTCAAACAGGTTCACATAGGCAATTGGGGTTGGTTTCCGTCGAGAGAAAAATAGAAATTAGTACTCTAATATGAACCATTACAGACTGAAAATACTTAAATGTAATGGAAGCTGGAATATGGACAAAATTGGTTAAATGGAAAATTTTAAACTAAAGTATGATTATGAATTACCAAGAGCTTCTCAGTATTCCACGGGCGAAAATAGAAACTATGCTAAATTTCAAAGAAGATAAATAAACTGTAAACCATATACCCAAGCGAATAGCATGAAATGTCTATAAGGAAAATTACGTGGAATAAGAGCCGTAATAGTATTCAGATTTACTGCTTATAGTTAAAAGTTTCCAAATTAAAGCACTAAATACTGATATGAAAATACTGATATGCAGTTTAAAAGTAAAATAGCAAACATATTTTTCTCCTTTCCTAACACAACCCAAGAAATATAGGTAAAAACTTCTGGATTCATTTCAATTTATTTTATTTTCATGAATTTATTTAAAATAAGTACCATTTTGACTCAATATAATCACATTTTCGTTTTTTATTTTTCAATATGAGGTAAATATTAAATCTGTCACTGTCACTGTCATTAAACTATCTAGAGTACACATTTTACATGCTTAAGCATGACGTGACTGAGATATGAAGATTATTTCCAATAAACTTAGTGTAAGAACTATCAAAGGGGAATATATTTTCTCCCTGTATGTTTTCAAAGCTACATACTACTTCTTTTCTCAGTTGTAAACAGTATTCGCTTCTACCTAAAATTATAGCTAGAGGCACTCAATACTTCAGTTAATATCTCATTCTACATGATTTTGCGGTAATATCAGTAAACGCTGTCCTGATGTTTTACCCGAGATGAAAAAAGCCATGAATTTTAGTACTGCTTCATAAATCAAAATTACTGAATCAAAAAATCAAAAAATCACGCGAGTTAAGTTTTGGTTTGTAGTTCATTTTTATGGAAGGCTCACTTTCTGACAAGTGCCATTATCTAGATGAGGTTATCAGTAGCAACAATATTCACTTGAAATAAGGAACGCAGCTCTAAGACATAGAGGCTCAGGGGATAATTTTATAACTTAACAATGCTTTTTTGGAATGAGGGAAATTTCTGTAAAATTAATTGCTTCTCCATACGTCTTTATCTGACCTTCAAAATCATCCTTATTAATTGAACATGTTTAATTTCGTGAGAGATGTAAAAGTGGACATCTCTAGAAGCTTGTTACTAAATGTAGAAGCTTTCTGTGTATCACAATTTTGAGGATACAAGCACCAAGAGATAATGCATTAAATACTCTCATTTCGTAATCATTATTTTTATCAATTAATGGTTTTATGTCATAAGCAGTTGTAGAGTCGGAGAAAATATGGTTTTTGACAGCCTTTAGGAAAAGGGTTACGATCAAATAAATATTTACTTCGTTTAATTCAGCTTGTGAAAGCAAAATACATTATTGTTAAAGAAAAAAAGTTTAGGAGAACTAAGAAGGTCTAATTGTATTGGAACAATGACAGAAGCAATATGAACTGCAAATAACTTTTGCAGCAGTGCAATTAAGAGAAGAGTTATCCCTTTATGCATATATATATATTTTTGCTTGTCTTATTTCATTCTTTCTCTCTTTTACCAACTCATGGGCCTACGTTCTATCCATCTGATTAAAATAGCTTCTCAAATTTCTTGACCAACGAATTTTCAGGGATCTAGCCAGGGAGGATGTTTTTATCCGATATTTTTCTCCCATAATTGCATCTGTGACATCTATAAACTGAGTACCTAATTCGATAGTAATAATATTCTTTGCAAACAATAAAGTTCTAATTTTTAACTGTGAAATGATAAGATTTACGTTCTTGAGGAATATATTGAACAAGAAATGGAATATTGATTAGAATCCTTTTTATGTCATTTCATCAGCTTCTGCTTGTCTTTGGGTTAGGATTTCTTGTGTTTTTACTGCCTTTGTGTTGCTGTCTTAAAAGGTGCTTTTCAAGAGCTGGCAAGAAATCTACAGTTAGAACGTATTACAATTAATTTTAAACGTATCTTGCCAACAGTTTAGTGAGCATTGTGTAGACTTCCAACCAAATTATATTGGCTGAGTTAATGGCGAGGCAAATTGGACATACATCTAATACCAACCCGCACGAATATGACCAGTAGTTTATCTTGCTTAACAGACATGATGCAATATAGGCAGAAATTTTTCCTGTATGAAAAGAAACTAAAATTCCTTCGTTGATTGAAGAGTTGGTAAAAATATAAAAATGGAAAAACATTCGTTCAAAATATGTGAATGTTTTACTTTACATTGATTTTTAAAAAATAAGAAGGGGAAGTGTTCCGATTTGTCTCACATTTTAATGGCAGTTTGGGAATCGGCCGAATATTATGTATAAGATAAAATAATTCTAGACAAACCAATTCTGAATTAGGGACTAGTATAATTGAGACATGTTAGTATGGTAATATCTGGACGTCACCTACATAGTTTCCATTATTAGCACTCAACGAGACGCAATAGACGAAAAAATATTATGAAAAGTCTTTATTTGGGCTCATTTTATAACTAATATATTCTTGTTTTCTAGAAAATGTACGAATCATTCGAAGGTCATCATACCCTGCTAAAGACTCCGTATTGATATATATTTATTACTTAACTTCATTTTTATTGTGAAACAATACACATTTTCACTTTCTATGTTGCATTAAAGCTGTTGTGGACAATTTACAGTGTATTTGTAACGAAATACCTTCAGAAACATTTCAAAGTACTAAAACATTTACGTAGAACCATTTCAGCTCAAGTCTTCTTTTCCAATATATATATCAGAAAGTTCGGCAAATAAAAGTCCAACGACATACAACTTCAATGTCTTTTTTTAATTATTCGATGTTAACCTTTCAGTATAACCAAATTTCAGGAGCGGTGAAAAAAAATTGATTTGATTTGCGAAAATACCTTCAATTATATTAGGAAAATCCTTTCTTCCTCCCCTTTATTAAAAAATAAGGTAAGTTGTAGTAGTTGAAAGTTTTTATGAGAATAAATTCATAAAGAAATTTATTATTTGTACAGAAGGTATGCAGCAAACAGAAAAAATAATGACTAATAAGATTGATTACCATAAAAGTTTTGCTCCTAGAAAGCTTTTCAACTCTAAGAAATTACCACAGAATGGAGGAAGGGATCGCAAGAGATATAGGAACAAATGGAATGTAAACGTGAATTAGAATAGCGAGGCTAGGACAGAGAAAGGGATCATACAAAGGAATGATATTGGAGAAGAGCAATCGGAAAAGTATTTTTTTATTAGAATAAATTTCGATGTAGCATCAGGGCATTTACAAAGTGATATTTTGATATCAATTCGCCCTCTATATATATCAGTATCTTTACAGAGAATTACATATGGAAATCAGAGGGTGAATCTAAAAGAAGCGAATAGCTCTGACAAAGATAGGCTATTGGAGGCGAATTGGTTACAAAATGGGTTAAATTTATTCCGAGGGAGTCTTCTTAGTTTGATGTAGAAATAATAGGAATACAGAAGCAAAATTATATAAAATTCCCCTTGTATTTGGTATAAATTTTTGCTCTCAACTATAGATCTATGTTCTGTCTGCATTATTTATTGTCAAAGAACACGCCTTTGCAGTAGTTTTTAAGGAATGCTGTGAATTTTTCGCAATGTGTGATAATTTTGCGAAGAAATTGTAAAGTCGAACTCCAATTTTTGTTTCTGACTAGAGACGAACAAAGTAGGGCATTAAGGGGAAACTCTTCAGATGAAATATGGATTGTTGACTATTGATTGGGTAGAGTCCCGTGCGGTTATTTATTCTTTAATACAATTCCATTACTCGGAGCTGATACCACACCAAGAAAATATAGATGCCACAAAAAGAATTGTATGAAAGTTATCATCCAAATATTTGAATATGTTTCGAGGCTCAGAACAACCTCGATATTCATCGAAAATTAAGTAACAAGATATGAATATTCTTTCTGTATTGATTTCCCAATTTTTACGAGCATTGATCTGGGAATCTCTTTAATTAAAAAACCTCCATATACCCATGATGTATCTCCCTGATTCCTTCCCAAAAAATATGACCAAATGAATAGCAATCGGTAGTAATGTTTGGTAGACTAAAGGTGTTCTCTTGTTAAAGGAATGTTCATGACAGTTTTTCCTGTAAATTATTGAGGTTACTCGACTTAGCACATGAAAATCCGAAATAATGCTTCAGAATGGAATGTATTAGGCAGTTACTCCTGATGAAGTTTGAAGCGGATCAGGTTTAGGATTATTTAATTTATCCTCTGGGCTGTTTGAATACTTTTTTGATGAATTTAAGTCCCGTTGGTCTGGTTATTGATAACAGATAAAGTTTTCATGATTTAATTCTATAACTGTGTAGAACTGCACTTTTTTCAATTCGTTACAAAGAAACTTAAGAAGAAAATTATTTTCAGGGAAATTTATTGAGTAGTGAAACTAGTATAGTTAAGTAGACCAAACATTTTTGCTTATGTGATTCCATGCAAATACAATTGAAGTTTAGAAATAAATCTATAAACTCTCATATACTTATCTTCCTGTAATATTCTGAAGTTCCATAGCACCCCTAGAAAATTATTTTTAATTAATTTTCGGAAATCTGAATAACAGAACTCTAGAAGCATTATTTCACAAAAATGTCCTCTCTTGGAAAGGGGTGAAATGATTTTTTAGATTAATAAGGCTTCGCTAATGTTTTGTCTTTTGTATTTGGATAATGTATTGATTTACATGCAACACGTCCCACAATTATATTAAAATTTGGAGAAATTGAAGTCAAGTAACAACTAATAAAAAATTTGGACAGATGTCGTTCGACAGGTTAAGAGTTTTCTGATAGTATTTCTGAGTGCTACAGCGTTAATAAAGAATTCAAAAGGAGTCATAATCAATGTATATGGATTAATAAAGCTCTATATTCATATTGATCTGAGTCTCAATTTAAAATTTTACAATAAATTACAATGCGATTAGCTGATTATGGGTGGCTTTTATGTGTATTTAATTCCTTGTTACGCATTAAACGGCTCTACGGTTCCATACAAGTCTCAAATGATGTTTCTGGAACACCTATTAGGTCCATTGAATCAAAAATGTTAACATTTAGAGAGATTGAACTGTTTAACGCTTGAGTAAGTATCTTCAAAAACTGAAAATCCCATGTTTTTTGTCGTTTCAGAATCCTGTATGGTACTGTAAGAGATTCTTCCGCTGTGCCTTAATTTTATGATATGGCAGAATATTCAGTTAAACTGATTCTATAGCACTTTTTATTAAGCAGTTGCTAGCGACAAAGATCATATTGGAAGGCCCTAAGAGACATTTACAAATTCTATAATGGATACATACTGATTCCAGACAGTTGTAGTTCAGTGAAAATGTTTCGAAAATCAAAAAGGGATCTTCTTGAGCTACCTTAATCTTTCGTTTCAAGACCAACAAAAAAAATTACAAAAGAAATATGCGGGCTATCCAGAGCCGGAAAATGAAAAACAGTTTCAATACTGATTCTTCCATTGAAAAACCTGATTGGTTACCCAAAGAAGAAAAAACTGCACCAAACCGTAGTAATTTTTAATGATACAGCACCTTAAAGCTACGGATGGCGTCAAATTATGTATGTGTGACATAACAGCTCATTCATTCCCTTTATTTTTTCCATAGTCTACAAGAAATCTCAATGTTTTCTACTTTCAAATAACTTTTCAACATATCGAAGTAGAACATAAGCATGAAATTGAGAGATTAGGGCTCCAAAAAAATACGACAGCATAACTGCTCAAAAAAGTTTAGAAAAATATATCTATAAATACAAAGAATGTAAGACTAACTGAAAAAAATAACTTGAGTATTGACAGAAAATGAGGTACCAAAGCAAATATTTGAAAGAACAGAAAATGGAAGGAAACTTACCGAGATCGAAATGATATTAAGAGAAAATGCTTTACAGAGATTGAGGATGGTCTGCCGAAGCTCCGTATACTTGTTTTATATTTTCTGCAGTTGTAGGAGTGATATGCAGGGGTTGTTCTAGGCCGTTTTAGCGGGTCTAAAATGGACCAGCTCAAGTAATTTTATTGTTCAAGGTCTAGTACCGAACCGAATAGTACGAAAAAGTTTTAAAAATCTGTAAAATAGCACTCTTCTTCACAGTAAAGACGAAATAAAAAATTACATTCCAAAGACTTTGGTATTTTCCAGAGGATATTGTAATTACATTAATGATTTTTCCTTTGGTTAAATATTTTTATTGATGTGAAGTACGAAAATGATATAACAGAACAGTATCCGTTATATCATAAGCCTATCTTTGAAATATATTCAAAAAGCTGATGCCTATCTACATTATTTTATCTTTAAATGAAATGATCGCATTAGTTCCATGTTATTCTTGATTTTTATAAATTTACAACTATAAAAGATACCTAGAACTTATTCACTGAATAATAAGTCACTCTAGAGAACAGAAAGAAAGGTTGTGAATGACTAAAGCTTTGTCTTATCCAAATTATATCTACTATGTGTATAAAATAAAAAGATATGATAGTTTTTCAGTATACAGAAATGAAAAATGTTCAATTCAGCCCGAACATATTAACTTATATAAACCTCTCTAAACTATTAAATTTCATGACAGAAAAAACTTTCCAAGAAGCTCTATTCACGTTTCTTATTTCACTTGTCTCGTTCAAAGCATATTATAACTACTCATTATACTAATGATGAATATTGCAGACAGCAAAATCATATCGAAAAAAATTGAAACCGTAAATAACTGTTTTTGTAGAATTGAGATGTGAAAAAACATTACAGAATGGCTATGGATTATATTACCTTCTTCAACATTTTAGCAGTATCCATTATCTTTTATGAGATTTTCGCATTTTTTCGTGTAATTTGCCCTAATTATCAATTTTATTTTACATAAATTAAGAAGAGAATTCTATGAAGCTAAGAGTACAGTTAAGAACCATTTTCGATCTTTCTGCGAAAATAGATTCGAAAATATTTTACGTGTGCTATAACAAAAATTCTTATAGTAATAATGCTCCATAAATTCTCGGTTTAGTCAATATTATGGCCTGATACAGATTTTTAAATCTGAATTAAGAACCATACTTTAACTTCAGGTTGTAATTTAAGCCAAGTATTTAAACAAGACTATTCAATATTATTCTCAAACTTTATATTTACGATTCGATGAGTCTTTTCACTATCTTTGCTTTTATCTACAACTAATTTAATACTTTTTCTGATTTATTATTACACTACTTACTAACTAATAAGGTTATGAATGTCTTAAAACATATCTCATTGTTCCATAGTTTCGCAAGCTTAAAAATAATTTTAGTAATTAAGTAGTAAAAAACTCCTGTTAAAAGCACGAAGAAGTCGATCGAGCAGTTCGCAACCTGAAAAAAACTCGTTTCACTTTTTCCAGTCCAAGCTATGAAGTATCATAGTTTCGTAGAACAGATATAAAGAAGACTCATTCGGCGCCTAATGGGAAGTAAAATAGTCTTTTCTAGGTTGTTATTGTTTTTTCCTGCCATTAACCCTCGTTTACATTTCCATCGTCATCAACTCTTAGCAACACTCCTAAACATTTTATGCCCTCTGCCCATACCTGATTAATTTTATTGGTGATCTTCGATTGAATGTCAGATTTCCAGTAGTCTGAAGTGTTTAACTGAAAACACAATGATATTCTTTCCTAAGTATAATTAGGGGGTGGAGTGATTTAATATTTGAAAGATATGGTCTGTTGTGGCCCGGGATGTCCTATTAGGTGACCAGTAGTACCTCTTATCTTTACTTAAGAGGCAGGTTCAAGGCCGGCTAGCAGTCAATCTGCGTTGGACATTATGTCTGCGGCCGCGTTCCTTTGGGTAAACACCGCTCCAATCTTGGCATAGGTCTCCATCGCCCTAGCGGCGACGTTCCGCACGAATTCAGTTAGCACCTTATATGTGTCTGAGTGCAAACCTCCGAGAGTGGATATAGGGATAGGCACGAGCCTAACTCTCACGTAGTTCAGTGTGTCTTACATAACATTTTGTAACAATTTACATTGAAAAATCTAGCTTCACAGTTTAGAAAGAACCAAGTTCCTCACCTCTGCTACAATTGATGGGCATTCAATTAGTCCATAGAAGACATTATGTGACAACAAGATTCTTTTTCCTTCGACGAAATTCAAGAAAAAATCTGCCATAAAAGTGCTCGAAATCCTGCTTCGGAAAATTTTTAATCAGTTGGAGGTGATGATCTCCGATTCTGCCTAGATATTCGGCCAGTGACTACCAGGGGCAGATTAGAGGCACATTTGCCAACTCAAATGTGTTGAAACGCATTGCTTATTGGTTGTTCATGTCAATTTTTCTATTTCAAAAGAATTTTGTAAGAATCGCACAATTTAGTATATCTAAATCCTGAAAAGAGTTTAAATTTTCCATGTACATGTTTTTTGTTGAATATTAAATCCGGTTACAGTTTAACTTTTCCTAACTTTTTCAAACTTTTCTGTTTATTTAGAGATTACGACAATTTATTACTTTAAAGTCCAGAAATAAGTAGTTGTCGGAGGTATAGATTATTCCAGATATTGGTTTGACTGTATATGTTCCCTCAGGTTTTAGGGCTGGACTACGACCGGTGAAATGCTAGGACCTTGACAGCAATGGAATACTTAAAAAGTTTTGGTACCTAGATTTATCTGAAAACACGGAGATGAATCTTCTGCCTTATCTACAATTCGATTAAAATTAGTTTTTTTGTATATGGAAGAATACCAGTTCTAAAGTTTTTTCATGAAAATTACACATTTTGATACTTCATATGATAAACAAAACTTAGAAGATATTCCGAAATTTCAATTTTCAAGAAATAAGAAACTAATTTACATGAAATCATCTTATAATTTTACGTGTTTATTTGAGTCAACACGATGAGTATTGGTGAGGCTGAAACAATTTTTACAGGGTATAATTTAGTTTTCAGCAATTGGAAATGATAGCTAATTTTTTATTTCATGAACTGCCAATACTTTCCATCGTTATATATTTTAGCAGAACATGACTATTCGACTCACTTAAATTTCATTTTGTATATTTGATCATATTCTTTAAAATAATAAAATTATATATCACCACTGGAGTATATAATTTCCAGATACACATGCGCATTTCTGTAAGAACATACGTATTGAAGTAATGACGTAGTTTCCGTTTTGTTTTATTTTCTATTTCTCTGTTTATCTTTCGATAAAATAATTTCATGAAAAATTACAAAATATAATGAATTGACAAAAATAAATACTAAAACAATATCTTTTCATGAATTGAAAATATTAGTTGGTGGAAATGGTAAATTTCACCCCGAAGGAAATTTATATTTTTGAAGTATGTATTTCACACCCTAACGCTTTTTGGTGGTTAAAATCTGCGTATTTTAACTTAGTATTATACTTAAACCTCACAACAAAGCTTTTTACAGTTTGATATATTCTCTCTGAATGGTCATTGTTGCAGTTTTTTCAAGTATATTTCAAGAAAAATACTTTAAAACTTTTTGAAAATCACTCTTACGTCGTAAAAAAGTTGCCTAAATATTTCCTTTCACAAAACAAACGACAGAAAAAGAAATTATGCGTAACAGAGGCGAGTTTTACACATAATACTATCATGAACTATGATATTGTCATAATAAATCGCGCGGAATATTTTCTGAGCTAATGCACCTTATAAAATATAAGTTTGGGAATCCTACGGTGCGGAGGAGTATTTCTGGCAATATTGAAGTTCAGTAATATTGTCGTAATTGAAACGGATGCCTGTAAGGTAGTTTTAGATCGGAAAAGCAGCTATATTTTTTTATTGGGTGCTCTCCCTACAAGAAAACTAGTTCTCTTTTTAAATCTTTTCACTATTTCGATATAGATAAATTGATATTTCGTACTTCGAAAAATTCTTTTAACCTACTGTAGATCTTTTTATTGTCGATTTTTAATTTCTCATCTAGATCCTTAACTTGCGTAATTGGAAGAAAGCATTATTTTTATCAAAAGAAATTTACATAAGCTTTACTTCCAAAGTAATGAATCAGGAGCGATTAGCAATTTTGGATGCCTCTTTGGAATGATCAAGCCATTGATCTGCAGCTAAATTGATTAATATATATGTATTTATTGATATCCAGATATTATTGGGCAAGGGGTTACAGAAATGTTCCTATAGATATGAAATAATAATTTCATGTAGCTGGTACTTAGAAATGTATTGAAATATTATAGAGAGAAAAGTGAAAGTTCAGCGCGAGAGCTCAGCTACAAATTCGGAAGTCAGCGTTGAAGTTCACTTACCTGATTATATAAGGTTTGGAAAATGGAATGAAAAGATTAAAATAGCATTGATTTTCCGAGTTACCTACTAAATACTTCTATGGAGGTATTTTGAGAATGTTATCAAACTTATTATACATATAAGCATGCACTTTTTGGCATTGTTTCTCCCCCTTCAATTCATTCGTTAATTTCTCAAGTTTTTATAGTTTGTTCGGTATGAAGCTTTACAAAAAGAATTAGGGGTGGTCAAAGTATTTAAAGACAAACAAGAGCCGCGTTGACTGCAATTTTTAGCTTTTTAATCAGCTCGCATAATTTCTGGATACCTAATACTTCTCATGATAGTGTGATCATTATTTTATATAATCTCTCATTGAGCCCAAACCATACAGATTCTGTTTTTCATTTAAGATATGTCGCCAAAAGAATCATCAGTATATTTTGTATAGGTGCTAATAAACAATGCGGTTGAACCTTTATTCAACTTCCCCTCGAAAAAAATGTTATTCAATAGCATTTATCGCTGGTCATCGCACGAATCGAGATGAGACGCTTGTAGAAGATCTTCCAAATACCGTAAATTATATTTTGCTACAAACTATAGACGTAAAAATTAGTATTCGAAAAACAATTTACGTAATTATTTAAAAATACCTTATTCTTTACTGAAGAGTAATGTTTGGTACCATTTTGTAAGAATTTATTATTTTTTATCTTGTCTGCCGTTTTCAGGATTATTTCTGGCAAACAAAAGAATAACTGATTTTCATTCAATCATTGAAAAGTTCTAAAACTTATTGAGAGGTATACATATACTTCGAACAGTAAGTTGATTATAGTACTTGAGCTGTGAGCTATACGAAATTTTACGATCGAAGAAGAACAGAAAAACATTTCGCTTGCACCAAGATTAGTCGCACAAGTTATCTAATATAAAACCTTTCATAACAGAACTCGCAAAGTGTTAATAGTAAATTTTACAATAATAGTGATTCATAGGTTACAGCCCAGCCAGTTATGCACAGTGGAAAAAGGATTGATTGATGTAAAAAATTTTCTAAATATTCCTTTTATTATTTAGGTACATTCGAGTATGTCGTAGGCGCTGCCTTTAGTTTATTTGTCAGATCTTTGTAGTGGAACTATACAAAACGTAGAAGCCGAAAAATGGTGGCTGATGTAGAATGAAATCATTTGATATTCAGAGCGATGGAATTATCTCTTCGCCTGCGTTTAACATTATTGAGAATCATTGCAGGCACTATTCCTCACAGACCTGAGGTGTATTATTGGACCTTCATATAGAATATATTTAATCAAGTTGCATTTTTTCAGTGCAATATCGTTGATTGCGCAGTCCGATACACCTCTGCCTTTTCAATAGGCTCTTTCTTGTGTGATGCTCTCTTACTGAACAATAAGACATCAGTATGGACACCAGAAAATCTGGCCACACGGACCTCCACTATGTTTTGTATACTTTCACCAACTTTAGAGTCTTCAGATTCCCAAATCATAGTTACTATCACGGCAACTGGAAAGATTACCGCCCCCGACCAAAACTTTCCTCTAATCCTATATCCACCGCTTGGCCCTAGCCGGATTCTTCAATGCTTCCGATAATCTCGCCCCCTGGATTGTCCCCCTTCTGATGCCACCCATTTCCCACATTCTTTCAACAGTCAACCCTCAGCAATGGAATAAATTTACACAAATCAAACTTTTTTGCTCAACAGAGTAATATTTCCGATCTGTGGCCCATAGTTTCTAAATCTTCTCGCTAATACACTTTTCTTGTGGTACTCCTGCCCTTTCCTGTGGACTGTTAGCCTCCTGTCAAAATCGGGCCTGCTAGCAGAGGTAATGAATCAATGTCCCTATCTCCGCTCTTGATATTTTACCAGCCAATTCCAACTATCCTTTGCTTATTATCCACCATTTTCACTTCCGTAGTCTCCAAATTCCTTTCTACTAGGTTGTCGAATTTATAAGAGAAATTCTGCTATACTAAAGTTTGCTTTCAGGAGCAATAATTTTCTTACTCTAACCAGGAACCAACGTTTATTGTCGATTAAATGTCTAAAAATAATTAATTGCTTCATCGATGCAGTTCATGGAATCCCAAAGTCACAACGACAGCTTCTAATCAATTTTCTTATATCATCGGTCAGATTTTTATTACTATTGAGATGAAAGAGAGCAATCAACAAGTTCTCCAGTGCTCTGTCAGTAGCAGCAAAAATATGTTCATCTGTTTCATCACCATCACTCTATTTGCATCAAATATCCCCCGTTTTCCTGCTACTTTGAAAGTAAATTCCTACATTGTGAAAATTTAAGTGCCTTTACCCTCCGTTGCTAGGCCCCCAAATATTTTCAAGTCCGATAATGTTTAATTGCACTACATATTCAGTTGTGTCACGCTAGTTACTGTCTTTTCTATTTTTTGATCACTGAATTCATGATTCAAGCCTCTTACTTCATTACTCACATTTATATCATGCTTGAGTCCTTGATTACAGAAATATTGTATAAATGTACTAGGGAAGAATATTTCTTTCCTATTTTTCAATTTCATTGCCAAAAGAACATAAAAACTAAAAAGACAAGCCACTGTTTTTTATATTATCGAAAAATCGTAACAACAACTTGCGAACTAATTCTGCCTCCACCCTGCGACTAATCAAAATTTAAAGACATTTCTTCGTTTATGGTATTAGTTGGGTGAATCAAACTCTTAAAGGTACTTAAGGAGTCAATGAGAACTTTTTGTCATTCAGGTAACTTTTATGCGCAAATATGGATATCTCATGGCTTCCTGTTCGTCCATCGTACTATTATATCCTATGTGATCATCCGGAAACCCATTTTTTGTCATTATTGCTTTATACTTGGAGTATTAATCAAAATAAAGCATATTTTCGTTTTTCGGAAATTTTTAAGTTCATGGCCGAAAGTGATTATCGTTAACTTTTTCTAGAACATTCTGACCTAAAAGGTGCCAATATATTGATGAATATTTTTTTCTTTTGTAACAAGCAAATAATTCGGTTTGTATTTGCCAGCTGGTTCGTTGCGGAAAGAACAACCCGAACCCTTCAGCGTTTCAAATATTCCAATTTTTCAACAACATCATGATTCGACAAAGTTTCCGAATTTAGTTTCGACATACCCGCAAATCTGGCTATGAATTTCGCTATGATTGGATCTAAAACAGAGCCAGAAGCGCCTTCTTTTTGGTTTCCTATCTCTACAAAATACTTAGCTCAATTTGCCTGTCCTATTGAAACATTCAGTTACGGGGAACACGAGGGTATACATACCGGATGATTTCCAGTCATTTGTAAAGTATGCACGTGAATTTTTGCGGTAGTTTTTGGTGCAACTTCATTCTAGAAGCAAGTGTAGGCGATGCCAGTTACCAAACAATCCGCATGGGAGGTTTCTGCCAATGCAGGGTGTCGCTGTAAAATAATATATTGCACCTTCGAAACCCGTTCTATCACGCGACTGGGTGATGTTTCTCGCAGTTTCCGTGAAGATGGCGAACGATTACGTCGAAATATTAAGCCACTTTCCGTGTGCAGGAGAGCAGCACATCTCGCAGAGATTATCTCCCTTTGCAGAGCTTAAAAAATTATGAAGTAATTGTAATGAAGTCTGTGCGTCTTCAATCTAAACAACCGCGTATGGGAAAGGATCGAAGGATATAAAGGGTCGAATTAATGTACATTGTCCAGGAGAAGCTGGTCTATGAACGCCTCAGAGCCGGTCGGCGCGTTTGAAACAATAGTTCCCAGTCCCTAAGTTTAAAATTTAATTTGTTTTACTGTTCACTTTTTTCATGGGTGAAGTAAGCACGCTAATAGCCTATTACTTTTTAATTTTACACCTAGCCTCAATTAGTAGTAGCGAATGCCGATATAAAACAATAAGTGATAAATTTAGAGATTAGATTAGTTTGTTGAACTGTTGGTTGGTTAGTTTGTTGGTTCTGTTGGTTGGGTGAGAAAACATGATAGATTATATTTCTCTCTTGATTAAGTCCCAGTCTCTGAACTTTTATTAATTAAAAATTAATGCGAGATTGAATCTAGAGAACCTTGGCTACTAGTGATGCTTTTATAACCGTGTCCGAAAATGACCACTAAAAATAGTAAATATTA
Source organism: Kappaphycus alvarezii (assembly GCA_002205965.3). Taxonomy (NCBI): domain Eukaryota; phylum Rhodophyta; class Florideophyceae; order Gigartinales; family Solieriaceae; genus Kappaphycus; species Kappaphycus alvarezii. Next base: position 530,516 of record NADL03000645.1, read on the forward strand.
ATATTTTCTAAAATAAGACTCTCCATGAGAGTGTGTGTAAAAGCAGAACACGGTAGCTTATACTATCCTTATGTCTAGAGAATGTTCCAAGTAAAACTGAATAGAACTCGATGCGTCGACTGTTGTTTCACTTACAACTGTGAGAAAAATAGACACAGCAAACTATAATGTCTAATGGATGTAACTCACCAGATTTATTAGTGACTTGGTTATTTTCCAGGGGAATGAATTAGAGCACGGACCACCTTTTGCGCTCATAATATCAAAGTTAATGTGCTAAGGTGCAGTACAATGTAACGAATTATGAGCACGTGACATACATTGCGCTAGAGGTGAGGACGTTACAGTCCCTAATAGTGATGGAGATAATGTTGAATTCCTGACATTTTTCTTTTACTTGTTCACACTAATGGAATATGCGGCTTCACTTCAGGATATTACATTAGTTTCCAAATACTCCACTGCCCGAAATTTCTCCCATTTCTGAGGTTATTTCACTGATTTAAGGTTTAAAAACATTTCAAATATAATAATGTAACACATCAGTTTTCTATGGACCCCTGCTAGTAATCACTGCGCTTCGAAGTTTTTCACATGTTTCATGTCCATGTTTCTTCTCATGAATAAATCCAGTATCATGTTGCTCATTAAATAACTCAACAGATTGCGTATTTATAAGGCACCTGCTTTATCCTGGGAGACTCTGTGGCTCATTTGGTTTGGAGCCTTCTGAATCAGTTTAAACCTTCGTCGCTTCTCTTGCGAAAGCGTCAAATATATCTCTAAGAATAAAACAAACAATAAATCTCCTCTTTTGATCATAATAATCTACTTTAGCTTTCATCTGGTGTCTCCGAAAAGTCTCAAGAGCTGTCATCGTTAGGAGAGGAAATGGTTCTGTTATTTGTCTCGTATATGTTATTTTAGGATGAGCTAGTTGGGTGTTCAATGTTTTTTGTGATATAGTTGAGTCACACAAAAGCACCAAGGGGTCGAAAGTTTTGAGTTTTTGCTTTCTAATGTCAGTAGTTATGCATTTTGAAATAAGCTTGATTGATATTCGAAGAAAACTTCAGATAACTCCCAACCTTCCCAATACTACCATTAAAACAGCCCCACTTACCCTTTTTCTCAAGCTTAATAGATTTTCTTGAAACCTTAGAGGGCTGAAACCGAGAAATTTTCGAGGTAAGCATATTGCGCTGGAGAATATATTAGATCACCTACGCTTATGCAGAAAGATGGGGAGATAGGACACAGGACAGACGAGAGCTGAAAATATAAATTTAAGAACAACGTCAAAAGCATTGTGCAATTAGTGTGTGGACGGAAATGTAACGTGGTTTAATTTTGAAATTTATCCTGGCACTTATCCGACATCGGAGACTTAATGGATTTGGTGTACAGAATGCGATGGTTACAAAGGTTATGATACGTATGAATTTGCAGTCAAATCATGTGGTAGGATCTGAAATACAAATAATGGAGCGTATCCACCAAGTAGACAGTAGCTGATAGCATAGTGAATTAGCAGCCCGCGTTTAAGGTGACCATGATATTTTTGCCTATAATTCTGATCGAAGTTGTAAGAAGCGTGGCGGTAAGGGTTATAGAATCATACGGGAAGATTCGCGGAACGATGCGGCCGCCACTTTGTCCAGGGAGCCTGACCCAAGCTGGCCCGAGTCAGCCTTGTAGTTATTTTATACCGTTCTGATTCTACTTCACTACTGCTCAATGCTTATTAGTAAGGGAAATTTTAGGTCTTTTGTTCCTCAAGTATTGATTCTCCTTTATCCTGAGTTACTTTAGACAGACAATTTAGAATAAAAGGTAATTTAGACACAGTAATAGGAGATAAGCTACGATACATATCAATTTACTTCGGAATACAACGAGCCTTTCGAATCAATTAATACAACGAGCCTTTCGAATCAATTATCTAGCCATCCCAAGTTTTCACCTTTTATGCATAATGCTTGATTGGTACCTCACTGTAATTGGGGAGGTAAGTTTTGATGTTTTATTCTTAGATTATATATTATACTATGCCTGTAATTTGACGTAGGTGTACAAGTTGAGTAAAGCGCACCTACAAAATGAGTAAAATGACCCATTTTGTAATTTGTGGTCCCCGGTATATCAATCATCACAATATATTAGGTGTAAGATATGGAAAGAGTTTGTATTAATTTGTGCTAGAACAGGAACAAATTTGAAGTATTTCTTTACTGTAGTGTAAAGGAAATTTTGGCTAATACCAGCTGAATGAGCATCAAGGCTACGTATTCCAGAAATTACGTAAACTTTATAGGGTAAAACTGGCATGAACGGAAAATTTGGTGGTCAATTAAGCGAAGCGAGATTTTTGCAGCGATTGGCAGAAAATAAAAAAATCTAATCCTCGAACGCTTCTCTCCGGAGATCAGACAATAGCCTTCTTTCAATACATCATAAGTAAATATCCAATCTCCACTAATACTTTTGAACGGTTCATGATTTTACACCCCTTCTTAAAACAAATCCAGCTGACTCAATATCCCTCCAACTGTATCCGGGGACGGGACTACCCGTTTAGACCAATTTATTCCTTATCCTCCAGTGCAAAATAGTTTGATCAACTCCTATTCATCCCTGAACTCCTCGTTCCCCTGTTCCTCATCATCGGTCTCCTCCTTACTCTCATCTTCTTCATCTTATTCGTAGACAATTTCTGAGGAGACCCGCTCCCGAAGCACTCTCTAGCCTCCCTATCCTTCTGATCCAAGGTCCCTTTTCCCACCCATTGTGCTTCGATCTCCACTGGGTGTCAAGCGATTAGCTCTGTGAATCTTTTCCTTGCATGAAGACGGAGGTATCACCTTTTTTCGGTTGAGACAAGCGGAAATAACGGCGAGAATGTGGGTTTTCAAGGGTTGCAAGACTTGGAAATGGGACGAGAAGGGAGCAGTCCGTGTACGGTGGTTTGAAAAGAGGGTATAAATTGTCGCGTTGTTGTTAGAGTCTGTGGCTAAGCTCTTTTTGGTACCTTAGCTGTTAAAAAAGCCACAAATATCAGATTGAAAGACTTGTTCCGCTTAAGATTGGTATTGGAGCGGAAATTAATGAAAACCGCCTTTACAGTGCTAATATTGTTCACAAAAATCACATGTAAGAATATTGGTCGTAAGTAGAGGTATCTAGGATCGAAAACGATCAAATAAACCGAGAAGACTGAACGAATTACTAAGAAAGAAGAAGGCAATTGTATTTAAAGAAAAAAGGAAAACAGTCAGGAGAAACGGAAATATCGTCGCATAAAAATATATAGAGAGAAACAGAAGGAGAAAATAATCTGTGCGTAAATAAATGCCCCGGTTCCTCTCTCGAAAGGAAGATAATACGATCGGCAATCTATACTAGAATGGAAATAAGGGGACAGTCAGTATACAGTTTACGTTAGATTTTATTACCAACGCCGAGTTTCGATGCAGGCGAAGGACTATTTCCATTGCTCGCAAAGCAAAAGATGTGGCGGTAATGAAGGGTGCTTTAATGTTTGATAGATATGGTTGGATGTGTCCCGGAATATCCTACAGAATGACCAGAAAAACCTCTTAATTTTCCCTAAAAAGCCGGCTCAAGGCCGACCAACTGGCTTGCTGCGTTGGAAACTACAGCTACAGGAGCGCCCATTCAGGTAAGCACCTTGATATGCACTAAACTTGCACCCGCAAAAAATCTAGAAGAGGACCTATTTCGGATACATTATTTGAATTTGCAAGATATTTTTCCAGTATCTGAATTTGAGAGATACTTTTAATTTGGATGAGTGTGGCAAATTCATGCTTGATTTTTTATTTCATGGCACGCTGGCAATAGTACATGTCAGTACACGCCAAGGTTCTGGTGATACCAAGAGTGACTCTGAAAATTCTACACATTGGCTGCATCAGTTGCCACCCTGGCCAATGAATGTTGGTCATGGGTATGGCACCTAGACAGTTACCTTAAAGATATATATCCTACTAGTCTCCCTTATTGAAGCGAGTCACTTTAATGAATTTTGTGGTACTTTGTATGTATGTTTGAGACTTTAGTGCTAACTAAAAATTTTATGTAAGCTGAGTGAACTGCTTCCTCTTATGAGGCTCATGCAAGCTGGCATACAACTTCAAGTCAAGTTCCAAGTAGTAAGGAAGTTGAGAGTCAACTTCATACCAAGGAGCCGTTTTTCTTACGCTGGTTACATTGCAAAAGTGGTAGGCCCTGTCCCTGCTATACACGATTGTAGTCATCTCAACTGTCGTCCTTATCCACCTCTTTCTGCTCGCTCAGCTATACCACGGTAGCACTTTTGTCGCTTGCAACACCTCCGTCCTGGGGTAGTTGGTTCTGAGTATCTCTTCTCCCGACGATTTACCCCTATCACCTTGCTTACATAGAAGTTGATCCTCGTCTGTAACTAGTCTCCTGGACTCTACCAGAATTGATGCCCAGAATCCTCCACACGACTTGGTTTTTCTCCTATCGACGCCAATTAAACGACCTTAGCTGCCAATGAAGTGGGAAGTTCTGGGTGTTTTTACAGTTTGAATATCCAGTGAAGTTACCTTTGGCTTCTTTGTTGCTATCACGGACACCTTATCATTACTTGAAGACCTAACACGGTATACAGAGTATCTGGTTGTTGAAGACACTCTTATCGACATGATTACTGAGAGGTTCACACTGAACGCACTTGAGACGGCTATGAATTAGGACGGGGACTCAATCACGTGCAAGGCTGAACGTAGAGTAGCAACCATTCCACTCGAGCCTGAATTGCGGGCAACCGAGGAAAAAGTCTCGCATGGAAAAGACAACGGACATGAGAGGAGTATTTTGCTTCCGACTTGAGGTCTTTCACCAAATCAATATTTTCAGAAGATCTGTTTATCTTTTTTTGTCTTCTGGCCCGTTGCTTCAACCCCTTGATATTTCTGAACGCCGGGAGATCGTCAAATTTCATGAGGGATCAGCGACGACTTATCCCGCACAACGTATTAGCCGCGTGGATATAACCGACCACATCTTCCATGCATTAAAATATCTCAAAAATTCCCCTCTAGACTTTATCACCACGCATGTCAGGTCCCGACTGATCCCAGTGCCGATATCTACTCTTGGCGGGTGGCACCCGGACGCATTCGCGGTGCCGACAGACGTGGCTAGGTACGCCGCCGTACGAGCCATGGAGACCTTCGGGTGGGGGCGATCTGTCCTTATGCAAAGAAACGCTACAGTGACGGTTTCGTCCAACGCAGCATGCCTTACGGCTGGCCTCACACCAGCCCTGTGAAATCATCCCGCCTGACTCTGCCTCATTTTCAGACGCTCTAATACACAGGCCTCCCCCCTTGTCTTCGGAAAATAGCCACCCTACATCTCTAATCAGTAAAGCACCCCAACTCCCCCTCTTTGTCCTCTAGTTTCGCAACTGAGGAAAAAGTTTCGAGAACCCTTACTGCGAAATATACAGAACTGCACACCACAACGCCTGATAGCAACGACGATATTTTTCAAAATTAAACTACTCCGTATTTTTCCCTGTACGGCCATGACAGTCACTGGAGCTGCAGTGGTTGAATGGGGTCAAATGGGGTGGCTTACTTAATTTTCCTGATAGTTGAATGGGGTAAATTGGGTGTTTACTTGAATGGGTTGGTATACTAAATTCTCCTGCTAAGAGCAATGGGGTAATTGGTTCTTGGGTTTACTTGAATGGGTGGGCTGGGTTCAATTGGGTTCAATTGAAGGGGTTGGTATACTTCATTTTCCTGCCAGGAGCAATCACAGACTAGGACTACTGTAAGTAGGGTAACCACTTACTGTACATACCCTCAGAACGGAGGTTCTCTGGAATACACTGTATACACAATTTCAAGTTGTGGCCTAAGTGTCGCTCAAAACTCCTTCCAACAAACAACTGGCGTTATTCTTGACGAGTCTCGCCGCGTGACGAGCGAACAATGTTTGCTGCGCATCAGCAATCGGAACGGCTGTCCGTGCGGCAATGCAATTCGCAACCCGGTTGGCGAAGTCCGAGCGGAAGGGTGCCAGCCCCCCAACGTGCAGAGTGGAAGGGCAATGAAACGGTGCCCAGGACCCTTGGAACGTATCAACTCGGCAAAGCGAGTGTCCTTGCCTAGGCGAGCATGGTTAAGGGGCTTGAGTGGGCATCGCGCCAGGGAGGGAAGGCGGGCGGGGGTCAGGGATGGATAACGGTTACATCGTAATAGTCCGTGCCCCCGTTCTCTCCAAGCGCCTTGATGTCCGCAATGGGGTAAAATTGGTTTACGGGGTGGGGTTGGTTTACTGCGAGTGGTACGAAGGTTAGAAGTCTTATAGACTTCCAAACCATGTGTCAGGATCTGCAGTGCGAATAGCGGAGCATTTCCGCCAACTAAAAAAAGGGGGAACGCGAGGGATTCATTTACTGTAAAAGGTAAGCTGGCTGATATCGAGTCAACTTTTGGGATACATGAAGTCTTGCGGCCGGCGCTTATGGCACTTCAGTCTACCAGTATCGGATATATCTTTCAAAAATAAAACACCCAAACCTTTCTCCGCTCTACCAGCAAGTAGAGGGGAAGTAGTCTTTAAGCTGAAGTTAGCAGCGTGCGTTGAAGTGCAAACTCGTTGAAATAAAAGAGTATACTGTAAAGGCTCCTTGCATTCTGTGCGGTGGTGATAGATCTTTACGAGTCCTGAGGCACGACAGTGTACGGAGAGTATTCAGGAGATCAACTCTGCAGCTAGCAGCGGGTGGCAACCTGTCGCGCCTGCATTCGTTCGTGCGGTAGGAGCACTTGCGCATTCTTTGCCCCGCCTTTTTCAACCCGGGCAGTATTTGAAACCGAAATAATTCTTTGGAAAAATGCTCCAAAATGCAATGGAACTGTTTGATTGGCTGCATCCGGAACCTCCTGCAACTAAATTAGTTGATCGGCCTTCGAACTCGTAAAGATTTACCACCAGGACCTTTAACTGGCTAAAACTGCGTTACAGAAAACGTGTACAAAACAGTCCACCGCCAATGGGACATAAAATATTGGCACCCTATAATCCCCACCCAATCAACCATCAAACCTTCCAAGAGCAACAGCCGGGCCTGCGGCCCACGCGTACTGTACTGTAGACCCCGCACCACTAACACATCTTGGAGGCTCCCCATTCGCGCCTCCACTGCCACCACGCCACAGCCCAACGTTCGACACCTGCATCACCGGGACATTTGCCACTTCAACCGCGCGCAAAAGCCGCATCCGGCCTGCATAAAACGGCCCCTGCAACCCTCCCCAGCCCCGCTCCAACCCCCACCTACAACATGACCGCCCCAAATTTCCTCGTCATCGGCGCCTCAGGCCGCACCGGCCGGTGCCTCATCCATGCCCTCGCCTCCCATCCCTCCCGCCCCGCCTTTCACGCCTTTGTCCGTACGCCATCCAAACTCACCTCCTCTGTCTCTACGCTGTGCCAGTCTGTACAACAGGGCGATGCCACAGACGGCGATCACTTGCAAGCTGCTTTACGCGCCACTGAGGCCAATGTAGTCATTGTATCCCTGGGTATTGCGAATAGCACTCAAAAGACCGATGTTCGCAGTCGCAATGCCAGAGCGCTTGAGAGTGTATTAATCAAGCCGGAATTTGAGCATGTGCGGGTAGTGGTGGTTAGTATGGTTGGTGCGGGGGGATCGCGGATTGAGTTTGGTTGGGGGGTGGGTATGGTGACGGAGTGGATGTTGCGTGATTTGATTGTGGATCATAACCAACAGGAGGCGGTGTTGGGTGGCTTGGGGAGGAGGACCATGATTGTGAGGCCGATGGGCTTGGGCGATGGTAAGCAAGGTGTGGGCGTGCAGGCGTTTGAGGGACGGGCGATGCGCTTAATGGTGCAGAGGATGGACCTTGCTGAGTGGATTGTGGAGAGGGTTGTGCGAGATGAGGGATGGGGAGAGGGTGTTAATGTTACTGGCAAGGGCGGCGGGGAGGGTATCGTGGGGTATGTTTGGCGGGAAGTTGTTACAAAGCAGGTTTAGTTTAGCTTTGTGTGTGAGTACAGTACTGGAGTGCGGTGGTTCCCATTTTCTGCGTGGATGTGGTAATGTTGTGGTCAAGGCTGTTTTTTTTGAGCAAACGGGGAACATCTATTCTGTATTTATCATATATTCATTCCGTACGTGGTGGCACCTTTCGCAAATGAATCAATTTTTGACATTGCTACATGAAGCAGTCGCGGATTGGTCGATGGGAATGTATGTTTTTGCAGTACTGCATGGAACGCACCATATTCCTTAGAAGCCTGGCTCGAGCCCACCCAGGAAGCAAGCGCGTTAGAAACGGCAGCGGCCGCAGCATGCCTTTGAATCAATGTCACTGGCCCCTTTCCGAACGTTCCAAGGCTCTGACTTACAGTAAATTACAGTATACTAGCTGTAAATTTCCACGTGTACTATTTAGTTCAGGAAACCAACAATTAGCTGGAAGTGAGTGGTTTCCTGCGCCTTTCGGCCTGCCGAAAGGTATCTTCGGACGATTTGTTGGCCACAAAAACCGACTCCAGTGCGATTTCTTCGACAAAGTCATCCCAGTTAGAATATACACGCTTTAAGACTGGGGGAATAATTGGGGTGTTTTAATGATTGAAAAATAGGTTAGCCTATGTTCCAAAACCCATCAAATAATTGGTACAAGTGGTCGGCATGGGGGAATACTTTAAGACTGGGGGAACGTTTTGGTATTTTACTCTTGGAAGATATATCCGATCTATCCATGGTTTTCCAGAAAACCACAATCGACTAAAAATGGGTATACCGACACAGTAATGGGGAAGGAACTACGCTCCCTAAAATGCTACCTTCAGGCCAGCCATCAAGCAGGCCGCATTGGACATGACGGCTGCTGCAGCGTGCCTTTGCATCAAAACCCCCTGAACCTTTCCGTACGTCTCCAGTGCCCTTTAAGACTGGTGAAGACAAGCTCATTGCCGAGGTATCCATCAATCTGCAACGCAGGTTAACGTTTTCTAGTGAACGCTAAAGTATTCACCCACTACCATTGGGGTACTAAAACTAAACCTGCTGCATATAGATATCGATTAGCATGATAGTCTGGCACAGAATCTATTAATAACTAAGATAGACTAACAACAAGAAGTGGATCATGCGCGAATTCCTTTTTGCGCCTAATACAAGGATCTGCCAGGCTGCTGCCATTTCAGACAATTTACACACTAAAGGCACGGTGACTGCTATTCAGGATGTGACAAGGATGTACTACATAATCAATGCTATATCCCTAATGCCAGGCATTAAGGGTAGCTATACTTCACATAAGGTTTGAACCCCTCAAATTCGGCATTTCTCATGCACTCTCCAAAATAAGTATATATCCTGAAAGTGCACACCTACTTCTATTTTTGACCAAAGTTTGAGAGCTTAAGGACCAATATCAAAGGAGAGTCATCTTCTTGAAGTTTAGGCATCTGGGCCACTTCAAAGAGGCCATTATGACCTTATGGGGGAAATTTGGGGTGTTTTTAATGGATCAAAAATATGGTCAGTTGTTCCCTGAGGGATGCCGTGATGCTAAAGGCTTACAATGCAATGCTCTTATGTGAACTATACTTATCTCAAAATTCAAATCTAATTCAGCAAATAATGTTTTTTAAAACTTCCTACAGATTATTCAGGGTGTTATTGAGAATAGAAGACCTCAACAGGGGACCTCTTATAACGCCGTTGAAATCAACGTTACATTACCTCCTGCATCGCGTGCGGGCGACAGTATCACGCACAGATGATTCACCTTGAGGCAGACTCCGTGGAGTCTGCCGCGGGCCTTTTGCCTCGAGTTATACGCTGAAGAGTCACAGTTTCCGCATTGCTGCGAGTGTTCCTTTTAGAGGCAGCGGAATTTGCAGAATTATCGCGCTCCTCTGGTGTAAAACCTGACGCCGCATTTAAGACTTCTGGCCTGACTGCATCACATACTCCTGGTAAAGAGCTTCTTATTTCAGTTCCACTGGGGCTCTTTGATCCAGAAGTTGCCCTCGATTGAGGTGAAGGGATTATTTTTGGCTAAAGGACTTTTGTGAAATGCCAAACGTCCAACAATTCTTTCGCAGACCCGGATAAGTTCGAACACATAGATGGAACTCTTAAATAGTACAAGCGTATGAAGTTTTGTGTCCCCGAGAAGTTTACTTTGGTTACCCTTCCCGTGTCGTGTGCCACAAACGCACAATACAGAATATTTCCGAACTGCTTTGGAGAATGACCGCGAATTGAACATCGTAACACTAAGCCGTCTGTAGAGTTGAAAAAATTTAAACGGTTTCGCTTTGTCTTGTGAGCCAATCTTATTAACCCGACCGGAAGATAAAGCTCTGGAAGATAATGATGATCCGCGACCGAGACCCCTTCCTCTACCAGACGGCCTACCCTCCCTCGATGCGACAATGTCTCTGACGGAGACTCGCCTTGTGATTGGTTTGTCAATGCAGCGGCGGAAGAGCCGTCACCATGGCTTCTGCAGGGGCTGTGCATAGCAAAAGGCTGCTTCGCATCCGTGTTGAGTGCCTGGAGATCCGCTTTAACACGGTGCTGAGGCTTGTTAGGGAAAATAGTCGTCAATCCTCCCAAAATAGTCGAATTTTGAGAGGATTGACGACTCTTGAAAGCCCAATCGCTTTCGCTTGTTAACCAAATCATAGATCTGATGTGTATTGAGGCCATTAACGTTTAATTTACCTACAATTGATACTCCAAAGTAGGCCAGATTTTAAATGTAAGGATAAGTATAGTTATCCTAAGATTGTAACGGAAGTTCTGCCAAAAATCCTTAAGATAACTATAGTTATCCTTCATGGCGTTAGGGATACACAGTACAATATAATCAACGCTATATCAAATATCCTTCACGTTTGTCACACGGGAAAAAGGTTTAGGTGTTTTACTCTTAGAAGATATATCCGATTTATCCCATGGTTTTCCAGACAACCACAATAGACTCAAAAAGGGTATCCGACACAGTAATGGGGAAGGAAATACGCTCCCTAAAATACTACCTTCAGGTCAGCCGTCAAGCAGGTCGAATTGGACATGACGGCTGCTGCGGCGTGCCTTTGCATCAAAACCCCTCGAACCTTTTCGTACGTCTCCAGTACCGTTTGTGACACTGAATCACATAGAATTCAACTTCCGGCGCCACGTTGCTGATGTTTCTAGCCAACTCGGATATACGCAACACCATTCTCTTGTACATCTGGCTGCTTGCAATTCGGAGCCTCTTTAGTCTCCTGTTCTGCTACTCTCCCAACGCTAGGGATAAAATTAATTATTATTTCAAGCTCTTATGTTTACATCGGAACGCTTTACCTTGAATATACACTCCTTATTGATCATATTGATCATATAGGTGCAAAATTCTTAGAAATTATTCTGTATCATCAGAAAGAACTGCTCGAGTTAACATATATAGGAATATATCTGTGAGAAAATTTGACTGATCTGAGAATCTACAGGAGAAAAAAGATAGCATGATAGCAGGTATAAATTAAAATATTATGAGACAATTAGATTGTTTCGTGTCTGTTTCGGTTGCAAAGAACCAATAGACATGATATGGTAGAAACTGGGTGGTGGTAAATCTTTATGAGTTGTACAATGTTGCACAGAAGCGTGCGGAGGCTATTCAGAAATTAACTACGAATGGGTGCGACGGATGGAAATCTGTCGCGCCTGCATTACTTGGAGACTAATCGCAAAACGGGTAACGAAGTCGCGGAGCTCTTGTTGAGGGGAGGAACCGCGACGGGAAGCAGCAAAGGAAGAAAGGCGGCGGCTTACTGGAAGTTTCCCAAGGGTTACAAAAGCCAGAATCTGTGAGCCATTATACGCCCAGGAACCTCAGTTCAGAATGAAGAATTCTCGGTCAGAAATTGTTTTGGTTTTTGAAATGGGGAGGAATGATGGGGCTGATTACTTCGTCGTCTGACACTTCTAGCGAGGGGAATCTAAGCGGAGTTTGGAGAGAAGGATGTTGGAACCGGTGGACAAAATGCGCTGTGTGCTTGCTCTTACACTAGGCAATTTTGTCCATTCTAGTATTTAATGTAAGCGTAGTGTCTACAAAGGAAAGGAGAAAACAGAAACGGCTCTGCGTCTAAAAATGCTTGTACGTTTACTTTTCTTCTTAGGGCAAGCGTAACCTCTCACTACGCTGTACCATGTCCCCACTCTCCTTTTGTGTACCGCCAAGGTACAGGGCGTTCACGGTACAGTGGTCATGTGATTAGTTCCAACCTCGATTGATATATCACTAACCCAGAACCGCTGGCACGGGTTTTGCGGGATTTCGGAAGCACCAAACGAAAAGCATTTGAAGCGCAAATAATCCGCCAAAATTTGCTCTGTGTCTCTGACAAAGTCATTACTGCTCAGTTCCTCCACATTTCCGCAATAACCACAGCAGGATCTCGCGTTCCAAAGCCTCAAACCATTGTAATGGCTCCCGTCACGACATCTCAAACCAAGGGCGGGACCAAAACAACCAGACTCAACGTTGCTGAATAAATCGAAGCATCGCGACTGCTCACTACGGGACAAACGATATGAGTGATTATGAAAAATTTTTCCGTCTCTCAAAGAACTGTGTCCGTTCTCAAGAAGAGAGCACTAAGTCTTCTCAGGCAAGTTGAATCCAAGGGGCAGTCGTTGCATCGAAAATCTTTGCAGCCGTCTGCATACCCGACTATTGAAGGCCACTTCCTAGAGTTCGTTCATTTTGCCCGATCATTGAAGATGGCAGTAACGCAGTTAGTTCTACAGCACAAAGCGCTAATGGTATGCAACCGCTCATGTACTTCAATGGAGAACAAGGTGAGCGATGAATACACTAGACTGCAACGCTTTGGAGCTTCTATTGGATGGGTGCAAAAGTTTATTAAACGCAATGTATTAAGATCTATTTTTTTACATGGAGAGGCTGGTAGTGCATCTATGACGACCATGTAAAAGTAAGTGGCGGAATTGCTAGAGAGTTTGTCGGGGTATGACGTGGATTTTATCCACAACGTTGATTAAACCGGCCTTTTCTACAAACTGCTTCCCCGCGAAACCTACATAGTTAAAGAAGATACTGTAAGATAGTAATAGGCACAAAATTAATGAGGAGCGAAGACAGCATCACTGCTTACGTATGCACCAGTAATAATGGCACCAAGAAATTACCCATGGTATTCATTATAAAATCTAAGAACCCTCGCTGTTTCCGACTTGTATGTACTCCGGTTCCCTACTTAAGTAAGAAGAACGCGCGGTCAAACTTTGTTACGTTTCGCAAGTGATTTTTTTATGTGTCCCTACCGTTCATAAGAAGAACAACATCGCGTCATGTTGCTTTAATTATGGAAAACTGTGGCCCTTATTGTATGGAATTGAAGGAAGTTAGAGAACAGGTAACAATTATAAAAATTGTCACTGAACTGCACTGCACTTCATCAGCCAATGGACCTGGAATAGTTGCAGCTTTCGAAACTCGAATCGCTACCTTCTTCTGAAAGCGATCATGTACAACATATAAACAAGACAGCAGAGAAGGAAGAGCAATGACAGTCTTCGTGCAGGTAGGAGAGGTTTAAAGGAAGGTTTTGAACCTCATATGTTTGATGTGCTTCACGTGGTGGTTCCATCTTGGAATGAAGTGACATAGCGCGTAATTACTCGCTGTTGGGTCAGTTCGAAATGTTTACCAGCGCATGATGATGCCCAGTTAGCCTCACAATAGGGTAAAGTGAGTGTATATCACGACGAGGCAGAAACAGGACATGTTCTAACGATGATAAAACGAGTAGAATTGTCTGTAAATTGCGCTGATCCGTTGCACGAACAAGTCGTGGAGCTTGTTACTGAAAAGTTGTACGAAATTGCTTTAGTATTGAAGAGACTAGTGAAGTCACAGGGGCACTGGTTGGAGACATGCTTTTTTTGGAAGATTTCCGAGACAGTGTAGATACCGCTAATCAGGAGAATAAGTATGACGACGACGTTGATGTTGTGCTTCCAGCATCACTGCCTCCAGAGCGGTATTATAGCTCCAATTTATGTTCTACAGCGTTGAGCAACATAAGGGATCCATCGTATTATCTCCAGAATGGAAAACTTCGTTTTATTGAAATGAAGAGGGAGGAATCCAGGAAATGTACTCGCCAGCTGTTAATCGGCGAAGTTATACAAGAAAATTATAATCCGCGCTGATAGGCCTTCTTTGACTCGTGAAATGAATAAAGGGCAATTCAGAATAGTGCTATACCCGAAGCTTTGTACTGGTCGTCACTACATCGTGCCACCCAAAGTACCTAGTACATACAAAAGTGAAACGGCCTGAGTCCCCACGTTCGGAAACCTGTCCTGAAGACATGGCCATCGCCTAACTGTAAGCAAATCTGCAGCGTACCTGTGCACAGATTTTTTTTCTTTGAGCACCGCAACGCCGTCATTACCCAACTCCGCGCACAAAACACTGGCCTCAATCCACAGTCCCGAAGCAACGACCACCTGCCTCAATGCAAAATGCTCACGCCTCGGTCCTGACGCACTGAAAACCAGTCTCACTGCGTAGAGCTTCGGTCTGGATCCTTTCCTGCGCCCTTCTCCTCGCGTCGCCCTAAACAGTCTCCTGTGCCTGCCCTGCGATCCCTGCGCACTGCGATCTCCTGCCTTCGACACAAGCGGAAGACCGAATTTTTGTCCCTAACCACCGGTATAGGCAGTTGTTTTCAGATAGAATAGCAGTGTGAGTGATTTTGAAGTAGTGTGGGTGACTTGTTGTTCGTTTGGATTGCTTTGTGGTTGCGAGGCCTTTCCAAGGAGCACGGTAGCCCCCACGGCGTTTTTCTTCTTCTTCCGCATTTACCCCTCCTTATCGGCATCCGAAAATCCCCGGATCCTAATAGGGACTGGATGTTACTTGCTAGTCGCCCTCTTTCATTTCTTAACCGCTCGCACTAAAGTTGGAGGAAATGAGTAGGACGCTTCCGATAACGAACAAACCTTCGGGAATGGATTTCCTCCACGTCTCGATAGACCGTCGGCCATCAGAGGCGATCCATTAAGAACTTTCTTGTCGAATACACTTCCTAATGTCCTATGAAATCATGTAACGTAGCCAGAATTTCCTCACGCTGGCCAAGACGCGGCTCGATTCAGAGGCCATCGTTCTCCCTACAGAACAAGGTGTTATTTCAAATTATGAACTTATTTGAGCTTTGCCTTATAGCGGCTCTTCTCTTCTAATCTTTCTTTTGAACCTGCCAGCAGAGGCCCTTGCTACGTCAAGAAAATTTGGCTCCAAATCGGATAACTTAGGGTCTACCAATTAAACGATGACAGCGAACTCCTCCGTCAAATTTGGATCCCATTTATTACTTCCTCCCACTATGAGCAGACGAGATAGGTAACTAGCCATCCCATTCGCAGACCTAGTGCGTAACGTATTCCGTAAGTATTCGAAGACCAGTGGCGGTACTTAATCTCGAATTTGTACCCGGCTATCCGATCCAAACGTCGTGCAAAACTTCCATGAATATGTTTCTTCTAAAAATCGGTTTGCAAAGAATGGTGATCGCTGTAAACAAAAATGGATTTCTTGGAGATTAGTCAGACCCGAATCTTCTTCAACTCGAACCAAACAACGAGCGCTTCTGTTCCGCGGGTGCAGTACCGGCGCTCTTGCTCATTCATTGTAAACGACGCGAACTGATTTGGTTGCACATTTCCATCCTCCTACTTCTGGGCAGCAAGACTTCCAACCCCACCGAATACACTTCTGTTTCTACAAGTAATGGGGAGTCAAGGACAGTAAAGGCCATAACCGGCGGCGTTTCCAGCTTCTTCTTGAGATTATAAAAATCGTCCTGCACCTCTTCTATCCATTTAAAGGACTCCTCCTAGGACATGGAAGCATGAACCCATGCCAAAATTTGTAGGAAATTCTTTATGAACTGGTGATATAATCCGCCAAGACAGCAAAAAATCCTTGGTTTGATTACGTTCTTCGGAGCGGGAGCCTCCAAAATGTACCTTATCTTATCTGCGCCAACTTCAACCCCAGCGTTGTTGACGACGTGGCCGAGCAACTTCACCTCCGAGTGAGCGACGCAGCACTTGTTCACCTTGATCTTCAGTTTGCATTCTTAATCATTTCGAAGACTTCCTTCTAATGGCAGACGCGTGCTTTCATGTTTATGGAGGGTACAAACATGTCATCTATGTAAAACATTGTGAAAAGCAAGCCCAAAAACGCCATCCATCATCTTCAGGAACTTCAAATGTGCATTCACTAACCAGAGAGGCATAAAGTCGAATTTGTACGTTCCATTGCGACACGAATGTCTTCATCTCCTTACATTCCTCCGACATCCGCACCTGCCAGTAGCCCGTATAGATGTCAAAGGTCGTGAAGACCCTAGCGCCGGAGAATTCATCCAAGAGTTCCTCCCTATTCAGCAACTGCGTGGGGTCAGGCTTCATATCTCTGCTGAAATCGCGGCATTCTACACAAACATGGGGACTTCCATCTTTCCTCGTCGCTGTAACGACTAGGAACGATCAGGCTGAACTCGCAGGTGTGATTATCCCTGCTTTAGCTCGTTCAACTCCTTTCTGATGACTTCATTTTGCTTGGGGAGCATCCGGCGAGCCCTTGAGTGAGTCGTAGTTTTGCCCGTCAACTCAAAGGAGTGCACCACAGGGATGCTAGCGGGCTAATGCCCCAACTCTGCGTTTTGTGCGATATATTTCAGAAGCAACCAAACGGTGTCGAACCATTGAAGCCCGCTCTCCTGTAGAGGGCTTCACTTCGTACTAACGATACTAACGAGTCTCCCATATCCCATATATCCAATCCGGCGACTGCGGCCTCGTTAAATTCCTCTTTCCGGTTCAGGTTCTTCGAAAACTCGGATTAAACTTGCTTTTCATAACATCGCACTTGTGCGCCCCGACATTGAGTTACTACCTCAGTCCGAATGTCACATAGTACTATTGAATTCCTTCCCCTCCAGATAGTAAAGATTATGGAGAGCCTTCTCGCTTTCGTTTTTTCCGCGCATCCCGACATTTTCGGACGCGAAATAGAAGCGTGAAACTTCGGTCGACGGAAAACCCCCAAAAGAGACATGGGGAGTTCTTTCCATGCGGCAAGAACCTTGGATTCGGCTCCATGAAATGTTTTCACGTTTGCTTTCCTTTTTGGGCCAAGTATAACTTCTATTTACTCTCCTTTTTCTCTCCAACCGTTATCTTCCCGCTCTCCTTTTGTATACCACCAAGGTACCTGCGACATACAATTTGCACTCGCCGGTGTAGTGCAATTGAGACTCACACTGTACTGCCATCGGCAGAGCTGATTTTGGTGATCTTTTTATGATCTGATTCACTGCTAACCAGCAGACACTGTACTGTACAGTACATTAAGGGCAATTTTCTTTTGTCGCCCACTATTATTCCTGGTACTGTATACTCACCCGATGGGGTTTGAGTGCTTGCAATCTGAATCACTCGGCGCCCAAATGAGACCTGATATTTTCGCAGGTGAAAAGCACCTATGGGGCCAAGTGTCGAATTTACTTATCTCTAACTTGGATCTCCCTAACTTGGCTGCCCTAACTTCACTCACCCCGCAGTAGTAGATAACCCTACCCTACTTAACTAGTATTTATACCTACCTGGCCAATAGGGCCCTAGAGTAAAAAGCTACCCCGGTGTTGGCTCTGAACTTGACTCCCAACTTCCGCCTTTGCAAAAACCTTGCTAAGGGCAACTTTGGCTACAGCCACGTTTATTCTCTCGGGTCCCCTTTCTATTTCATCCCTCTCTATCCAATATTACAATACTCCTTTTGTTGTTTGTTTGTGATATTTACTCACGCTTGGCGCCCCGGACTCCGGCGTCTATATACAAATAGGAACTTCAAGGTTGTCGTTGATGACAACATCCTTATCTCCAAAGGCGATATTGGTGACCCACTACTACCTCTTCTTTTCCCAGTGTTACACCCCTGGTGTCTACTGTTCTTTGAAATCGATCCATACCAAGTTTCTAGCATTCCGCGGACCACGGTCCGGCCTTAAAACCCGGAGGACAAGTATATCGTCCAGCCGTCCAAGGAATTACTCCCGCTCTTCCAACCCCATTTCTCCTCACCGTCGGCGAGCTGTGCTACTACATCGCAGGGTGCTTAAAGAGAAAGGGGACAGCGAACACCCTGTGGGTCTTTGTGTGTGTGTGTGTTGGGTTTCTCATTGTCGGACGGTGTTCCGTTCCTAGACGACAAGAACTGCGCACCGCGCATTGCACTACAGCCGGCGCTCTACGTCGAGCCACCTGTACTGAAGATAGTGTTTTAGTAATAATTTAAAACTGGCGACAGTTTCAAATAAGTACAGCAGATAATTGCGAGAGAGCATGAACGAAACAGGAATCATCGTGTCTTAAAATCTTGAGTTTAAATATTTTTATGCACTGGAGCTTCCTTAATCATGGTTTCAACGCAGCAACACACTTCTTCAACCGTAAAGGAGCGAATTCTGGACTATTCTTATGTTTGGAAGCTGTGGTATGCTATAAGCACGCAGTTGAAAGTGCGTACCAAAAAATGTAACCAGCGGTATGGCGGGCCAAGGCACAAAGAGGAATTTTAGAATTTCCAACGCTGGAAAACTGGGTTTAACCCTTTTCGAAAAATTCCAAAAAAGCGACACGCATCCGTAAGAACCGCTTTAGGCATTTCAATCTATGCTCCACTATCAGTAAATCAACCCAAACATTCTTCAAATTCAAAACATTCCCCCTATTTTGAGAATCCGGAAAAACTTCATCGGATCTCTGACATACACAACATGTGTTAGTTGTGCCTTGCTGCAAAAACTGCAATCTCAAGCATTTTAACTCTCTGTTGTTGATCGCATCCACGCAAGCGGTAAAACGACAATAATTTATATCCGACAGTTTGGGAAGAGTCATGAATGCTTGAACCTGGAAATTTCTTCCATTCTAAATTCTACCCCGGAACAGTTGAGAAGTAAAATACTTCAATGACCTTAAAGATCTCTGTTCCTATAAAAAAATCCCGTGCTAGACCATCCACAGGGATCTCGATGGAGTGAAAGGAATAAGAGAAACTATTTACCTCTCGCGCCTTTATTCTCGCATATGAAACACTTTGCTCAGGATTGGCTCAAAGAGTAGACACGTTCAAGCAAAAATCAATAAATATATGTACGGTTCCAGTGGGATAGTAAGAAATATATCGAACTCCGTTGCATAAATTCTCTCAAAAAGTTCTTTACGAGCGCTCCAAGAAGATCTAAAAGGGATTCCTCGTTCTCTAGTGCTTTCCCACAAAAATTTGGCAGCCAGATTTACAGGCAGTCCAAATTTACAACAGATTTTTAATGTTCTTGAAATTTTGTACAGTTAAAGAACCAAGACAAGTGACTTTCGGAAACTGCAGGTGGAGGTAGCATATTATAGTCGTCAACTTTAATTTTATTTTATATTTTTAGTTTTATATTTCAGCAGCTCGACGAACTGCACGAGAGCTCAGCATTAATATGAGTGATATTCATGGTGCCGTTATCTCTACAGGGTATTCGTCCGTTGAAAATTCCTCCGATGAGAACTAAACAGAAGAACTACGTGGTGCTCTCAGGTCACGACTGGTGCACATTCCTGAAAAGGTAAAACGTGATATGGGAAGTTACTTGTGAGAAAACGGCGTCTTCGCTTGGAATATAGACGAAATTTCCCCGACTCAGTGCCTATTGCGTACGAATTTGAGTTAAAAAGATCTAATCCGATCTACTTCTGGACCCGCATAATGGCCTTAAACACAATGCGTTATTCCAAAATGAGACAGACAGCATGGTGAGGGCAGGAATGATAACCCCTCCTGCCGCTGCTTAGCCATTTACTGTATTTATTACGCAGGAAAAAGATGGTCCTCCGCGCTTCTTTGTGTTCTATCAGACGTTGAACCGAAAGATAAAGGCTGATGTATGGCAGTCACCGAAAATAGAGGTGATATTTGACGAGTTAAAGGGCGACGCGGTCTCCACTACACTAGATCTATTCGCGGGCTACTGGCAGATTCGAATGAAGGATGATTTCAAGGAAATGAATACTTTCGTGTGACGATATGGAACGTTCAAATTCAATATCATACCATTCGCCCTTACCAGTGTTCCATTGAATGATGGGAAAAGTACTACGCGACATACTCTTTGCACTTTTATAACTTGAAGAGTTAGTAATATCCTTATCGGACATGTTGTTACACGTCTACCACCTAATAATAGTATTCCAAGCTATGATTGTGGCTGGATTGAAGTTGAAAATAACTAATTGCAACTTCTCATTGTCTTCAGAAGCCTTTCTCGGCCACGTATTGGGCGCGATCTGTGTAAGGGTGAGCAACGATAAAATTAAAGCCATAAAATAAGAGCCTGTTCCGGGATCAAAGATAGAGCTTCGAAGCTTCCTTGGACTGGCTGGATACTCTCTGATAAAAATCTTTGTGGTAATTTCAGTAGTTTTGCAGGCAGGGACTTCGGGAAAAAGTAGTTTTTTTGAGTGGGGACAAGAAATCACATCACTATTGTAATGCCTAAAGAATAAACTTACGGCACTATCCATATTAGCGTACCCAAATTTCTCTCACCATTCATCGTTGAGACTGACGAATCAAAAATATCCATTAAAGCCATTCTAAAACATAAAAGGAAGATTTTAAGTTTCATTCTGTCCGATTGCACGATGAACTCGTCTGAAATAAATTCCAATACTAGAGACAGGGAGGTTTTTGTCGTAATATTTGCCGTACGCAAGTTTTTTTTTACTGACTATCATCTGCGCCATTTCGTTTGATCTGAATATCAGGCTCTTCGAAGCGCGTTCCATAAAAAGTACCTACACGGCATATTGGCTCGTTGGTTGGATTATGTCGCAGAATATGAGTTCAAAATAAAATACAGGCCGGGGACGGAGAATATTCCCGCTGACATGCTCTTTTTTCTCCCTGTTGAAGGTGCCTGGTTTGGTATCCTCCGAGGGGCTTTTGGCAACAATTGAAGACTATTCGATAGAGAAAGTTGATTTAGAGTCGTTTCCTACGGTATCTAATTCGTTACCTAAGTATATTCGAAATCATTGAGACTAATACTAATGTTAGGAACTCTATACAGACAAACGCTAAGAATTTATTGTTATGGTAAAGGAAACTGCTTCGCCGAACAGCTGAAGGCCTCACAAAAGTACTAACTGTGTCGGAACGCTCCGTAATACTACGAATGTCCCACGAATATATAGGGCATTAGGACGTACGGACGAAAAAGCAGTATGTGCTAGACCGGTATTGGTGGCCTCGAGTCTATCAGGATACCTGCCAATTCGGGAGGATTTGCGAAGGATGTCAGAGGAAGAAACCACTGGCACCCTTAAAAGTCCTCTTCACGTGCACCTGGCAAATATATTCGAGAGGTATTCTATAGACTTTTCTGGTCCGTTACCTACTAAAACTGGGTCTAGGACCGACGACTAAATCTTGATGGCAGTGGAGCATCTGACACGGTAGCCTTTTGCCATCCCTACCTCTTCCACTACGGCCGAAGTGGTTATTTATTTCTTAAATAAAGAGATATTGATGATATTAGGGCCACCGGTACAAATAATTTCGGAAAATACCACTTGCTTTACAGGCGAAGCTCTATTCTAGTTCATGAGTAACAATAGAGTAAACTGACAAAAGGTGCTAGCGTCTGCCCCAATGTATAATGATAGGGCTGAGCGAATAGTTCGAATAATAAAATATTTTTTCAAGAAGATGTTGATACAATACAAGTTTTCGTGAGAAGATGTCCTTCCAAATGTTTTGTTTGGATATCGGCGCCGCCGACTTTCAAGTGTGTTTTAACTGTTCGAACGAATGTTTGGTGTCCCTCCTCGTCTCACCTACACGTACAAATCATCTCTTTGATGCAGTCTACACATGATCATAGGTTACATGAACTGATCGCCTGTCGCGTATCCGAGGCCGAATGTGTGATGGAACAGCTTCGAAACAACAAGAAAGAGAAATTCGAAGGCATCATGAAGTA
The DNA here is from genome assembly GCA_002205965.3 of Kappaphycus alvarezii. Classification (NCBI taxonomy): domain Eukaryota; phylum Rhodophyta; class Florideophyceae; order Gigartinales; family Solieriaceae; genus Kappaphycus; species Kappaphycus alvarezii. The sequence goes on from NADL03000645.1 coordinate 552,695, forward strand.
TGAAGTTGTTGACTGAGTTCTGGTAGCCCATGGACAGTCACTAAACCTACCAGCAAGGGCTACCAGCAATTGCACTATTGTTAAATTTCCAGTTTTGTCCTCGCAGTACTGTTTTCCCTGTCGCATCATTAAGGCGAAGCATCCTCTCCATGGCCGCCAGACAAGGAGTTCTATTCATTCTCGCCGGTTGCAATTATAAAACAAGCGACAGAAACAACTCTGTTAAAAATCGCATAAGATTATCTAATCTTATGAAATTTTGTGATGAATTTAATCATTTAAAAAAATGAATTGATGTCGCCCCGTGTTCGACCTTAAGGGTATGATTATGCTATGTCCAAAAATAATTGACGGGTAGCAACCGGTATCGTAAGCAAGAAATATTTTGACCAACAGCCAATCAGAGGCCAGTATTGGTACTACGATGTGCCGCGAACAACCAGGATTAGGTACCGGGGCGTGGCAGTGACAAGGAAATCCACAAATACAGTACTGTAGAGGTAATGTTTTAATGATTTTTAAGGTTTCTACTACTGTATTGCTACATTTTGAAAATTTGAGCTCCAACTATACCCCATGGTCTGGAAGCGTTTATGCTTTGGCTTCCCTTCCCCTCGAAAAGCAAAGGAAAATAGTCCAAAGCAGTGGTGTCCCTTCCCTCTCTGAACTTGAGGTTTCGATATCGAAGTTCAGGCGGTAATAATCAACAAACTGCAATATTCCTTCTCTCTTGAGACTCACTATGCCTAGCTCGTAGTTATAAGATGGAATAGCTGCAGTAATTGCACATTTTTTGCAACAAGTCAGCTACCGATGCCCGAAAGGCCTAAGGACAGAGGATTAAAGAAGCCACTCTGGACTCTGAGGTACCACTAAAAATGTCAATAACTACGCAGGAGGGGAAAGAGCAACGGGAGCAGGATCGATTAAAGTATGGAGACGTTAATCTTGAAGTTAAAGAAGGTATTGACAACTCGGTGGCTATGTCTTTGCAGTTGAACAGGTTCCTCAGGCTTCCGCTGATTGAGGACGAGGCTGAAGGGATTCTTTCTATAGTTATGTCTCCAGATCACTCCGTATGATCTACTGTTTCGGGTGATTATTCAATTGTTCGGCTGCAATGACAGATTTTAGCTGTACTTGTGCCATGTGTTTGGTCAAGCCAACAGCTATATTACTTGAGCTTCTTATAAAACCAATATCTGAGATAACTCTATCCCTAAAAGCTTCCCTCGCAGCAGCTACATCAAGCATCATTCGTTTCTCGGAGGTTCGGGACCCCAAATATAATACATAAAATAAGCTCTTACTGTCGGTAAGCAATTGAACAGGGATATTTTGGTCAAGTATTTCCGTGAGTTCCTTCGACAACGCTATACCGTAGTAAAACGTATCGCTAAAGGCAATTACTTCTCCAGCTATTGCTGACTTATTGATACGCCTTGCCTTATATGATCGGAAGACGATTGGAACCACGTTATTACTTTGATCTCCTAAGAATATAATGTAGCCGAATTGCGAGCTTAAATCACTGTTGTTAGCAAAAGACGCATCTGAGAACCCAATTACTCGTAGCGAACTGCGATCCAATTTAGGTATTTTGAGTGCGATGCGATTATCGGTCGGGTACTCAATGGACTTGTTTTAACAGCGGATATATGCTGATGGTTGTTGTAGGAACATCTCTTCCGTCACTTGCGCTAATTGTGCGATCTCAAATAGACAATCGGTTCTAGACTTTGATAGCCATGCCAGTTCATACGCATAGAACGAAAACGCTTGGCTGTAGAGTCTGAGGGCAGACACTCAAATTTCCTGAGGTAGTGATGTTGATCGATGATCACATCATTCTCGCTGTCACGAGAGAGTGAGAAACCTGTGTATTCGAAAGGCGATGGAAAAAAAAATTGGTCATATCAAATTTGTCCGTCGTCTTAGTTGTATGTTGACGAAACTGCTGGTTCCCAGCACGAAATAGGTCATCCACATCGGTTCCACTTAGTCCAACGAGAACCTTATTTTCTAGTAAGTAGTAGAATTTGGCGTCGAGATTGCTCGAAGTCATTCCCAGATCTTCTCGGTGGTGGTGATCGAGGGTAGATTGCCACAAATCCCCTGCATCGCATAAGCCATACAGCGGGCGTAGAAGTTGTAGACATTCTTCAGGTTTGAGCGCAAATTCTGGTCCAGGATTTTTCAGATAGATATCTCGACCAAGTGGTTCTGAAGCTTGCAAATAAGTTTTTGTTATATCAGACGACCAAATGTCATAACCTATTAGAGCTGCTAGAGCGAGGAGTAGCCTCATTGCCTGAGGGCTCAGAGTATTACTGGTGTGTACTATGATTGCCTTCCACTTTGTCCTTATGACCGCCCATGACATATCTTGCTTTAAACTTGGTCTGTCCATCCAGGGTGGACTTAATAGCAAGGAAAACACGTCCTGATAAGACGTTGGCGTTCGCTGGGGTATCTTCCTTAAGGACAACCTTGAATGTAACTCGGTCGAAGAGAGACCGTAGTTCGGCTAATTTAGCCTGTTTCATTTGTTTGGACAATGCCCTTCTATCAGTGAGTTCGATAACCTCCTTTACCCACACCAGTTCCTCCTTGGGTGTCTGAAATGAAGTAATTCCGCTTTCCAGGTCTACGAGGAAAGAATGGGAGAGTATTTCTGGAGGATAGTAGGGTTTCACCTGCGCCAAATAAAATGGCTTGGGAGGGTCATCCTTTCTGCTAGCATGCCGAACATGTACTAACTTCTTCTCTGTATCAAATGCAACAACCTCACATGGCCCTAACCATTCTCCGATTCGGTTATTCACTATCTTTTCTCGCAAAATTAGGACCTAATCTCCAAGTTCATAGATCCTATCACAGGCCGGTGGGACTGTATGATTTAAGGCGCGCTTGAGCTTGAGTGTGGCCATTTGTGACTCCATTTCTTTGCGTGCTATTTGCACGTAACTTGCACGTTCGTCAATAGATGGCCGCTTATGCGTAGGTTATGAAGGTGTCGCTACACGAGGGTACTCTCCAAAGACTAAAGCGGATGGTACCAATCCTTTTGGCCCTATAGTATCTTTCATGGCCTTCAAAGCGCATGCGAGTGCTAAAGACTTCTCCGTTTCAGGTCTGGCTTGTAGTATCCTTCTGTATGTCGTGCGAAGCGAGGCGTGATATCGTTCACCAATACCTAGACTCGAATCAGCCTCAACTCCAGTACGATCTACTTGTACATTAGCCAAACGTGTAAGGTGTATGAATCTCTCACCAAAATTTGTTCCCTGGTCAGTAAGGATGTGGTTAGGGAGTCCAGTATAGATCGAAGATCAACAACGGATGAAAGCGCTCCATACATCAGCCGCGCTAACGCTGGATAAGAAACAAGCTGCGTTGAAGTGTGTAGACTCATCAACAACATGGAGTACCGGCATGTTGCCCAAGTACATTATGTCAATTAACACACGCTCATTAAACCTAAGGTGCCCAATGCCATCGTAACCCTGAAACTATAAGGTCCGGGCTTGATGCGTTGACAAGGATCAAAGCGGTTAGTGATATCCTTGAATAATTCTAGGGTATGCTTGGTAGCGTTTTCAGGTCGAGCTGTCTTGATTAGGTTGAACAACTTGGACGCGCTAGGATGGAAGAAGTTGCGGTGCATCTTCGTGAACTGTGCACGAGTAAAAACGGTGGTCAGAGGAAGACGCAATTCTGTATATAGATGGTTCGTCCGAGAACGTATGATGGGGCAATAACAGTCATCTACAAATACTTCCCTTCCTTGTACTGTTTTCAGCCTCCCTCGCTTTGCTAGCCTATTGGAGATTAAACAAGGTGTGAGCCCTTCTTTGTCCATGATATCCATGCCAAGTAGCGCAGGGATGTCAGTTTCGACAATGTCTAGGTTGCCTTCTATGGTCGGTGCCCCGGGTGGGTATTGAGTGGTATATGTGCTGAACAGAGAGACTTAAATGTTGTATCAGCAAAACGAAAACTCTTAGTTGACTTTAGTATCCTTCGATGATGTATCCCATGTTTTAATAATATACGGTTAAGCTCTTTCTTCCCTATTACCGATCGCGGTGCACTGGTGTCAATACAAAACCCGACTACACGTTGCAAACGGGTAGTCCTCACCTCTTTCACGAGATCAGCCGTTCGAATATCATCCATATCTATTACTTCTGTTTCTTTCTTGTGGTTATTCTGGCGACTTCTTGCACTCACCAGTGCTCCACGTCGCCTTGACGAAAATCCAACGGGTCATGCATAGCTGCATTGAGGTTGTTAATGTATATATCTTGTTCTTGGGCGTCAAGTACTTCACGCCTACTACTTTCAGTAGAATCAGGGGGATCCTCGCCTTCCGGTTCTGATTGCATAAGGGCCATGAACGATTGAGCGGCGTCAAGAGTGTGATCAATCTCTGTGTCACAGACTTGTTCGTTCGTTCGTATTGGGGAGGCCTCGTGGTCGCTAATGAGATCGGCGATGATATGAACCGGATTGACACCTCTTATTAGTCTTTCTTCCGTGAAATTGCGCGCAGCGTGTATACTGCACTTATGCGTCTTATCCCACCGCTTAACGCATTCACCACGACGTCTAGCTTCGTCAAAAGACTTGTTTGGGTATCTTAGGTTCATTGAGGGCTTAGTCTGCATCTTATTACCCTTACCATCCCTCCAACGAACGTACTGTGGCTTACGCCCATACCTCGTAAGATGTGTTGGTACGTTATCTTCCTCACTGACAATCCCAGTGTGCGGAAAAGGGATGCCGGAGAGTTGGGAGAATTGTTTGAGGTTTTCAATAGACTCTTGCAGAGCTGTGGCAACTGAGTTGAATGTATACTTCTGCGAAGTAATATTGGATATAGGAATTTTGGCCCAGTGCTGGTACTCCGCTATAGCTCTGTGTAGATAGTCAGTCTTGCTTGCGTCTAATTGAAATTCAACAGGACATTGAGGCGATAGCTCGTTGATGTACTCAACCCATTTGGTGAGTCCTTCAGTCTCATCGACTATTTCTTGCTGCTGCATGAAGGAACGCAAACGCAAGAGTTCTAATGTGGCCTGAACCTGTAACTTGCGGGCATCACTATTATATTTATGTTCCATTATCTCACGCATCATGGGAAAGGCCATTGATGTGCGCAAATTCGCACACGAAAAAATTTAGATGAGGACCATAATTGTATACAGTATTGGAACTGGGAAGATATTTTTACAGTTTTTGAATTTGCAAGATATTTTTAATTTGGGTGAGTGTGGCAAATTCATCGGTTGATTTTTTAGGACACGCTGTCATAGTGGATGTCAGTACAGTTCTAGGTTGTGGGTGATACTACGAGTGACTCTGAAAGGTCTATATAATGGCCACATCAATTCCCACCCCTGGCCGATGGGTGGCTGGCATGGGTATGGCACCTAGATATTTACCTTGAGGAAATATCTTCTAATGGTCTCTCTGGTTCACACGATTCCCGTGAATGCGTTTTATGGTATTTAGTATGTTTGATTGAGACTTTAGGATTAGCCGAAAAGTCTATATAAGCTGAGTAAAGTGCTTCCTCATGGAGAGGTCAAGCAAGTTGGCAGACAACTTCAGGTCAAGCTCCGAGTAGTAGGAAGTTGAGAGTCAACTTCAAACCCAAGAAAACTTTTTCCTAAGCAAGTCGCAGAGAATCAGTGGTAGACGCTGCCCCTTTTATACTTGCTTGTAGCCCTCTCAACTCTCTCCCATATACACTGCTTTTTATTTGTTCAACTATACCACGGTAGCACTTTTGTCGCTCGCAACACCTCCGTCTTGGGGTAGTTGGTTCTAAGTATCTCTTCTCCCGACGATTTACCCCTATCATTTGGTACTCTTGTGGAGGGGGTTGCACCCGAGGTATTCGAGTTGAGCAGTCTTAGGGAACCATTCGAGGGGATTTCTTTTCTGTAATCATGGATCTCAACGCTGCTCGTATAACGTTCACAGGGGGCAAGAATGAAGACGTTGAGGAGTTTCTCTATACATATGTCAACGTTGTGATGCGTGAGAAGAGCGATGAAGAGAAGGCCGAAAGTATCTTCGCCTATCTTCATGGTGACGCAAAGCACAAATATAAGGCCAAGTTTATCAACGGGTGGTCTCTTAACGGGAATGGGCGTAACTTCGGTGAGGTATGTGAGTGGCTTGTGAAAGAATATGCTAAGGAGGTAGAACCAGATGAGATGATTCGTACCGCCATAGAGGCCCGGCTCAACTTCGACGATTTGTTAAGCTCATTGGTATACTTGTGTGATCTCTATGAAAAGGCTGGGTTCAACGCCCAAGCCAAGTACGGAATGCTGCGTAAGGCGGCGATGGGGGATAAGCGGCTCTCCGATTTCCTCCTCATCAAGGGCCCTCACACTTTTAATGAACTGAAGGGTACCATAGTAGAATTTGTCAAAAATTCGGAGACGTTTCAGTCACTAAGTGAAATGCCGACGGAAACCCGTACATCTATGCCGATCGTGCATCCTGAAAAGAATTATCAAAGGCCAGCGACTAGCGCAGCAGCATTGGAATCAGTCAGGAGCGATGTCAAAAACTTGGAAGAAAGGTTGGAAACCCGATTCGATAATCGACTTGACATGATAACCTCGCAGTTGGAAAGCCTTACTCTTACCATTAAGAAGAACCAGTCTGGGGCCCCCAAGGCCGCAGAAGTCTGTTCCTACTGTCACAAGCCTGGACACTTTGCAAATAGGTGTCCTGATAATCCACATAGAAACACTCGTTGTGGAAAGTGCGGCGATATGGGCATCATGAAAGTAACTGCTGGTCTAAAGACAACAGAAAAGCAAATTTATCGGACGCAAGGAGCGAGTCAGGACCAGAGATGAAAATCTTACAAAACAGAAAGGATCACAAGTTGACGGATGCCGGTAACGTATCCATCGCTGAAGAAATCAGTCAAGTCAATGTGACAAAAAGGGATGGGGAAGGGAACGTTTTGTCGAAAAAACCTAGGCTAGATTATGGAATGCTGGAGCATATCCCAGCACCTGTACCTCCTCGAACCAAGAGGCTTGATCAAGTTGTTCCAGGGTGGGAAACACTCGGCCAAGAAGACGAAAAGAGTAAGAAATTTAAGAGTATCCCGAAGGACGTACTAGAATATGTGAAGAAGTACAATTTGGTGGCTGAGCTTGCATCAGCCCCAACTGGGATAACGTTTGGTCAACTTTTGAGGGGCGACGCAGAGGACGCGAGGAAAGAACTCAAAAAAATTATCAGGTCTAATAAGTCCGCTAAGGGTAAGAAACTGTTTCTTCAATCGGCCTCGACAGCACCAAGACGTCTTAAACTAGTACCAGTCAAAGTATTGGGAATGCAAACCCAAGCTCTTTTCGATTCGGGCGCTGTTCCAAACCTTATTTCAGAAACTTTGGTGACAGATCTAGGTCTTGAAATTATTCCAACTACTCGAAGAATAACTGTGGCGGATGGAACCGTATCAAAATGCATGGGCACTGTTGACAAGGTTTCCGTGTTCTTTGGGGACTCTAAAGTTGATTTAGACTTTCTTGTCATGCCTGATCTCCCTTTCGATGCAATCATTGGCTGCCCTACCATGGAAAGACTAGGGACCTGCATTGACTTGGGCAACCAAATCGTTTCAGTTAATGTTGACGGCAGAACCGTGAAGATGCCCCTGGATTTCGACAAAAGCACACATCCGGTAGATTTGAAAGAAACGGACAGTGAAGATTTCACTTCTAGCTATGACAGCGAAGATTTCGAACCAACTAACACTTTCGGAAGTGAGAAGGGTACGCTCGGGGATACTGAACATGGCATGGGATGATTATGATTCTGGGTTTGAAACAGATGAAGACTGGAATTCTAGGGTAGGTGTGACACCTGAATGTGTTTCTTTTTGCGATAATATCGAATCAAAGGACGGAATTCGGAGCATGAAAGAAGATTACAATTGCAAGGAAAACAGGAATATATCGGATTCCATATCTGAAGATGTGAGCACGCCGGAAAAGGTCCTTCAAAATATTGAGGTTGAGAATCAAGAAGAAAAAGGGCGCCAAATGGCAGAAATCCAAGAAAAGTGCAGCACCTTCCCGCCGCCGCCTCACTGAAATATCCGACATGTTAACATCTTCCGAAGTAATTGCATGGAGTGTATCAGATTTAAGACAAGCAAGTGTACCGGTCACTCACTCATTTGAACTTACCGATACTCAACCAATTTACCACAGGCCTAGACGTCAACCGCCAAAATATGACCAATTTATCTCAGAGAATGTTACAAGTATGCTGGAAAATGATATCATTCGGCCAGTTTCATCCCCATGGTCATTTCCAGTTGTGGTCGCACCAAAGAAGGATGGAAAGCTGCGTTTTTGCGTCGATTACCGACAACTGAACCAGAGAATGATACCCGATCGATTTCCGATTCCGAATATGGAGGAAATCCTCGAGGACTTGAAGGACGGGAGATACTTCACCTCAATTGATCTTTACACTGGTTATTGGCAGATTCCATTGGATGAAAAATGCAAGGAAAAAACAACTTTTACCAGCAAAGCCGGTACATTCAGGTTCGAAGTGATGCCTTTTGGTCTCATGAATGCCCCAGCTACATTCCAAAGAATGATGAACGAGGTTTTGAAAGGACTTCCATTTGCAAGAGTTTATATCGATGATGTAGTGATATTCTCAAAAACCTTGGATCAGCACATATCGCATGTCAAGACTGTGGTGGAGAAAATAGCTGCGTACAGCCTGAAAATTAAGTTAAGCAAATGCTTCTTTGCGAAAACGTCTATCCAATTACTCGGTCATATCGTCGATCAAGAGGGAATTAAAGTGGATCCAGAGAAAACGAAAAAAATCAAGTTGGCACCAAGGCCCGCTTCAAAGACGGAGGTTCGAAGCTTCTTAGGACTGGCCTCATATTACAGGAGATTTATCAAAGATTTCGCCAAGACTGCAGCACCGTTACATGCCAGCACAACAAAGAACGGAAAATTTTTATGGAACAAGGAAATGCAAACCGCATTTGAAGAGCTTAAAGATAAGCTATGTGTCCCCCAGTGCTCATGTATCCAGATTTCAAGAGACCATTTGTTGTGGAGACAGATGCCTCAGAACGGTCTTTGGGTGCCGTTTTGTCCCAAAAAGATGAAAACGGAAGACTACACCCGGTTCAATTCGCAAGTCGCACTCTGAATGATGCGGAAAGGATACTCAGTCTGCGAAAAAGAAGCGCTAGCTGTCGTCTTCGCACTGAAAAAGTTTCGTGTTTACCTTTTATCACTCGAGAAATTTGTCTTGATAACTGATCACCAGGCACTTAAGACAGCATTCCAAAAGAAAGATGTACATCACCGCTTGGCCCGATGGCTCGACATTTTCGCAGAATATCGGTTTGAAATTGTGTATAGGCCCGGACGCAATAATCAGCCTGCCGATTACCTATCCCGCTTGAGGGATCCACTGATTCCAAATGAAAAAGCTTCCGAGACATCGTCGGAGTTGCCGAGTTCAAGTGCCGATCGATAACGAGTACGAAGCTTATATTCACGGACTTATTAAATTCCTTGATGGACTAGAAATGAGAAAGGTTGATCTCGAACACAGAAATTGGGTACGCAGGAACCAAAAGGCTTTACATTGTGGAATGGGAAACTCTTCCGACACACAAAGCCGGTCCTCGACTAGTGGCCCCTTTGAAAGAAAGAATGAAGATCTTGAGGACTTTTCATGATGAGTTAGGGCATTGGGATCTCGAAACAACCAAAAATTCGTTACTGAGAGATTCTGGTGGCCCAGTATCCATAAGGACGTCTATAATTTCGTGAAAAGCTGCGACAACTGTCAAAAATTCACGCCAATACGAAAGTATAAGACAACTCTAGCTTTCCAGTTTCCGGTCTCTTTGAAACCTTTCAATTGACTTTGCCGGCCCATTCAAGGAAACCTCTTCCGGAAACAAATATCTCCTTATAGGGGTGGAACATCTTACTGGATGGCCAATAGCAGTTGCAGTTGAGGAGGCCAATGCTGAAGTGGTCCTGAGATTCATCGAAAAAGAAATAATTGAACCGTTTGGTCTTCCAAAAAGGATCATCTCGGATAACGCACTTTGTTTTACTGCAACTTCACTGCTTCGTTTCTTGGAAGAAAAAGGTATTCAGCTAAAGACAGTTCTCGCATATGCTCCTATGTCAAACGGGAAAGCGGAGAGGATGGTTGGAACCATCAAACGATCAATATCGAAAACTATGTCGAGAATGAAATCCAGTGGGAAGATGCCTTACCAAAAGTGTTATACGGCTATCGTCGAAGAAGAGGAAGAAGCGGACGGTCACCATTCGAGCTAATGTACGGAAGGGCTCCTAGAATGTTACAGAGAGACATGGAAACAAATATTATCGATGAAGAGAGTAGAGAAGTCGAACTACTGGCCACTGAAGGCTGGAGATCACACCGCGCGCTAACACAGACAAGAAATAAGAATGAAGAGCCTCCAGTCCAAACCTTTCCAGTCGGCTCTAAAGTACTTGTAGTACATGGGAAAGCAATGCAGCAGGCTGTGAAGTGGCCGGCCTTCCAAACAAAGTACTCGAATCCTTGCGTCGTCACGGAGGAAAGACACCCGCACTATAAGCTATGTTCAAGCTCAGGGAAGAGATCAAGGAGGGCAATCCATGCACGTCGTCTGGTCCCTTACCATCAGAGGCCTGAAGAATTCCTTCTCACACAGGACTATGCGCAACCACGGGATACTCATCTTTAACTATAGAATGATTCCTATGGGAGGAAAAAGGGCCTGGGAATGGATCATCTCGATTACGCGTGACTACTACGAACTCCACGTAATCATCCATTTCTACATTAATATATGCCTATGTTTTCGTACGTTGAACGGACCATTGCTACCTCAAGAAGATTTCCGACTATTGATCAGAGTTCTATTCTCATTCCAAAACGGAAGGTTCACGGAAGCAGGTCCAGAGTTTGTGGAAGTCATATATCATTACTCTATAGGGAGGTATGGAATGGTAGCTATCGGAGACTTGTCGCAAACATATCTGAACATTATCCGTCCAGTTTACGTATTTCTCAAGAACAACCAAGATGTGCGACTGAGAGGTTACAGCTTGCCCCCTGATATGGAATATCGACTGGTCCCGTATCCTCTATGGGAACCTTACGTTGCTCCGCTCAGAAACACAACCTCAGCCGAAGACCAGGATCCTCCCTAGGCCGTGATGATGATACGAGCTGGACCATCAAGTGATCGGGGCGGATCATCGAAGAGGCAAGGCGTCGGGAGCAGCGAGGAAGATCGCCAAGAAGATCGCCTCAAACACCGCCTAGTCTCCCAGGGGGAAACTATGCATCCTTAATTATTGGACGGCTGCCAATTAGACGTTGGCTTCGCGAAATGACAGAGGACCCACGAGAAGCAGAAGTAATTTCCTTTTTTGCGATTAGTATTTGCATGTGCTTCCAGACCATTCACGGGGCGCACCTTACTCGTGAGGACTCAGTCCTTATGTTGCGAGTTTTTTTCTCCTTCAGATACCCGTTTCTGGACCCGTTGCCAGAAAAGTTTGCATACTACGTTTACTACCTCACATTTGGAAGGTTTGGAGAAGTGAAACGGGAGGAGCTCATTAGAGAACACTATGAAACCATACACCGAATCTACGAAACTCTTGACCAAGGAGATGAGCCGGTTATCGCACGGTACACACTCTCTCATCATATTGGAAATGAGCTACTACCATATCCTTACAGTGAACCCTATACTCTCCCTGATGAATGGATAGAACTCCCACAAGAACAACAAGAGCAGTGACGAGCCGGGACGTTCGTCTTGAGCGGGAGGGCGTGATGTGCGCAAATTCGCACACGAAAAAATTTAGATGAGGACCATAATTGTATACAGTATTGGAACTGGGAAGATATTTTTACAGTTTTTGAATTTGCAAGATATTTTTAATTTGGGTGAGTGTGGCAAATTCATCGGTTGATTTTTTAGGACACGCTGTCATAGTGGATGTCAGTACAGTTCTAGGTTGTGGGTGATACTACGAGTGACTCTGAAAGGTCTATATAATGGCCACATCAATTCCCACCCCTGGCCGATGGGTGGCTGGCATGGGTATGGCACCTAGATATTTACCTTGAGGAAATATCTTCTAATGGTCTCTCTGGTTCACACGATTCCCGTGAATGCGTTTTATGGTATTTAGTATGTTTGATTGAGACTTTAGGATTAGCCGAAAAGTCTATATAAGCTGAGTAAAGTGCTTCCTCATGAGAGGTCAAGCAAGTTGGCAGACAACTTCAGGTCAAGCTCCGAGTAGTAGGAAGTTGAGAGTCAACTTCAAACCCAAGAAAACTTTTTCCTAAGCAAGTCGCAGAGAATCAGTGGTAGACGCTGCCCCTTTTATACTTGCTTGTAGCCCTCTCAACTCTCTCCCATATACACTGCTTTTTATTTGTTCAACTATACCACGGTAGCACTTTTGTCGCTCGCAACACCTCCGTCTTGGGGTAGTTGGTTCTAAGTATCTCTTCTCCCGACGATTTACCCCTATCAGCCATCCCAAGAGACTTCTTTCCATGAAGAAACGACTCGCGGCTCCCTCAAATGCGTGAATGAAGAATTCGCATTTCTGGCGCTCACTTAAAGAGTATTGACAAAAGCAGATCTGGTAAATCTTGATTGTCTTCTTGATGTCTTTTCTAATATCACTGCTGAATTTAGAGTCCATCATCATTAATGTCGCGTACTTTTCTTTCTTTGGGTCATCATGTAGGTTCCCACCGATAGGTTTGGTGATGAATGATGGATCTGGCGCCGCCTGCGGTGCATAATTTTGATGGATATTGGGGAATGACTGAGATAATGGAGGTAGTCCGTGTGCGATAGCAGCTGCAACGGGGGGTTCATTGCGATGACTGAGTTTTTGATTCTCATTACGTCTCAAGGGCTGATTTGAAATTCTTACTTGACCTTGACCATTAGGTTGCATATTCCGAGATACATTGGGCATACTAGAGGTTCGCGGTGCTCTTTGCAGCTCAGGTGATGTATTAGTGCCTGTAGACTGCACAGGTGCTGGTTCGGTCTCGAGGGGCGGTGGAAAATTTGCTGCTCTGGCACCATCGCCCCGAGAGTGCTCACTCGAAAGGAACGGATTAGATGAACCGCGAAGTTGTTTAAACTTCTGTGTCACGAGCATGCAGTATGCTGCGTCAACTTCTAGGGTAAAGCATAACCATATATGAATCTTGATTCTCCTAGCCGCGGTATCTGCGTTGTTCAAGTTGAGGGCGGCGACATAGTTCTTCGGAACTATGGTGCCCCAAATAAGTCTGCCGTCTCAAATAAAGTGGTTAACGCATACAGTGGCTGAAGAAAAGAACGTTGGGTGCATATCTCGTTCGGTGCGGATAGCATCTGACGGATGAGATCCAGTACATCGTCTGGTTGCGGTAGAGTTAAGCCCGTGGTGCTGCTGTCGGTTGTAGCAGATGGTCCCGATTCTGCTGGAGTAAAGAGTTCTTGTGCTTCTTTCACGATACTCAAACAATGTAGAGAAACAAAATCTTGAAGTGTGGTCGTGCAGGCCTTCCGCTTGAGCTGTTCAACTTTGGCACGGAAATGACTGCGTGAGATTGGCATATTGCTTTGTTACTAGTAGAGCAGAGCTTCTGAATCCGTATTTTCGTGAAGCTCGCGCTATTCTTGTTCCACAAGTACTGCGTACAATCGCAGTAATACTCCTGTAGGATATATGTAGACAGCAGTAGCAAAATGCGGTAAAGAAAAAACGGTTTACTGGAATCGACAGGGGAGGGATGAGAGCGCCGAGGGCGAGGACCGTGCGGCTGTGTAAAATCGTCGACGGCTTCGAAAAGTTCTGCAATCTCTTATCCTTGAACCTTTTCCGTGGGCGAGAGAGAGGGGATAGCAGTTATATCCATAAACGGTCGCATTGTGAGCTCCCCGCTTTACACCAAATTGATAGTGTCCGCGGCAAGCCAGCGACACTTGTCACAATGTGGTGGCAGCAAATCTTGGCACCTGGCTCAAACTATATATGCAAGCACGGTACACACAGTACAGTACTGGTAGGGTGGGTAGCGGTAACAGGTGTTGGAATATCCAAATATTTCTGTTCATTTTTAATTTTTTATGTTTTGGTGCGCTACTTTAAAGTAGCGTAAATACGCCCCGCGGGCCGCCTATGAGATCTATATAAACGCTTGCTATGCCTCCATGGTCCTGGACCACAGATTACAACAGATTGTGGAGGCAATAATTGGTCTATCGCTTTGGTCTGACTTTACGAAGTAGGCGCAACATAAAATCAATTTTTCGCGTTTTTCGAGAGGTTTCGACGCAAAAGACAAGAATAAGTTCTCACTATGTATCCAACGTCGGACCATCTAGATGTTGATGAAGGATCTTGAAGAATCTGTTTTGCTTGAGAAACCTTGTTGGCGAGAGAAGCCATGGAAAAAGGTCAAGCTACATATGTACCTAAGAAGAAAAATATGATATGTCCCAACGTCGGAAAAGAGGTAGCCCGGTCCTCGTAGACTAAAACGCCTCGTTATTGGGTACTTCTGACACGTAAAACCAAGCTGTTCTGGACGAAGAGAACCAAGAACAATGCCAGACTTCGGTAAGAGATCATGTTACCCATCAAAAATGCTGTTCTTGAGGTGGTGGAAAGTCTGAAGAAGGTTCTAGGGTTACCACCGAGCTTTCAAAGTCCATTAAGGCAAAATAAGACTTTTCCTCAGGGCCGCCGGATAACACAAATCAATTGAGGAGCAATACTGTCGCTTTCTCGGCGGCGGAGGGGAAGACATCAACGAAAAGTTGATACCCATCCATTTAGCATCAAGCCATACAAGGTCGAATTGGAATCTACCAAGTGCCGCAGAGTAGGAGACAGCTGTTTTATGGATACTTAATGCACGAGGACTCGTCTCCTGGGCTAATTTCCAGTACTTGTCGAAGAACAGATGAAGCTTCTACTGCTTTTATTCGAACAAAAGGCCAAAGAAGTCTAAAGAGACGTTGAGAACACATATCTGGGGGCACCCATGGACTTTCTTGGAACAAACTAGAACAAGTATTGTGCAATGAAGACCAAATTGCGGACTTGCAAGAGAAATTCTTCACATATCAATGGATGAACGACGTGAGTCAATCAAATTGTACGCAGACCGTAAAAGATCGGGAGTCCATGTGTTCCAGATCCCGGTAACTAACAATATGTTGGTGAACAGATTCAAAGCTGGCCTACCGCGAAAGCCAAGTCAAAGAGCCATGGTGGTAACCAGAAGCTTTACCCAGGGGCTTTTATACGGTGGTCAGTCTGGTCTGCCGACTGGTTTCAGACCATCATAAGGCATCCAGGGAATCCTTTCGATAAATATGGGAGCCAATAAGGCCACCCCAGACTCCGTTTTGATATCAAGGGGCTCCAGTCAAGTTCTTCTACTGCAGGAAGACAGTTTTTCTTGCTAAAGACTGCCATAAACTGATGTCTGATTCCCGTGCACAGTATAAATCAAATCGCTAGGACGGGGAAAAAAACAGGGGACCGAGGTCATTCACAGTCATGGAATTAAACCTGAGTACCCAAGCACCGATAGAAGACAGGCACGAGCAGGTATGTGCCTGGAGCGAGCCAACATGGTCGCGCAGATCCGAAGAGAAACAAGTTTCCGTGAAACTCCTAGCATTTGGCGAACGGCTTACAGTCCAACTGGATACAGCCGCTCTTTCCATTTGGGTTGAAAACATCTGGTTCCGGAAGAACAAGGGAGAGATCGTTCGCCTCAGTGAAGTCGAAGCAGAGTCCGCCAACGGATCATCTATCTAACTCAATGGCACGGGACGGCTACAGTTCTCGCTCTGGGGCCAGGAGTTCACAGAGCCTATGAGGTTTATGAGAACGCTTCCCGACAATATACTCATTGGGAGAAGATTCTGGAGGTCCAGAGAAATCTTGCTCGACTTAAAGCGGAACATAGCTTCCATCCAAATAGATGGAAGGAGAGTGGAAGTATCGCTAAGCAGAAGAAATGGACTCTCCGAGACCCGGACTAACGAGGAGGTGTTCGCTGGAATTGAGGATTCCGATGAGGACAACGCGATTTTGGATATGGATCTTAGCTATTTTTCCAAGAAAGAGGCCAAGGTAGAAGCCTTATCCGACCTCCTTTGGGAACTAAGATAACTATTCAATCAAATAATCTAACTTCTAGTCCTAGTTCTGCACTTCCAGATGATAAAACTGCATCTGCCACTAAATGGAAAAGAATTTTGATTGACTCATGAGCCACCTTCAAAATTCTGGGAAGAATCCATGGTATGCAACACAAGATAACCCTTCTGCCGGGTTTCGAACTAATATTCGAGCCGATGAGACGACGTTCCCCGAAAGAAGAGGAAGTGGAGAAGTCGGCCATGGAGAAGCAACTGAAATTGGGAGTCCTGGAACCGGCCGTATCCGCTCGGGAAACCAACAATGTCTTCGTCAATAAAAACGACGTATGGTTCCGGGCTACATTAGACTTTCGGAAGCTCAATTCGCTTACAATTACTGACTCATACCCCATGGAAAATATGAGAGCAATCCTGGATTGATGGCCTCGAAGGAGGTATACTCTGTCTTCGACCTCAAGGATGGCTTCTTATAAGGAGAGTTACCTCCGGATTCAAATATTCTTACTTCAGTACGAACTTTCTTCGGACTCCTACAATATACAAGGTTAACGGTGGAAACAAAAAAATCACCAGGAACATTTCAGCGCAGAGTCAGCACAAATCTTGGCGATCGAAAAGGGAACGACGTTCCGGCTTCATAGATTACAAAAATGTTGGTAACACCAGAGAAGAGGAGCAATTGGAATCTCTAGCAACTCTCCTACTCGGGCTACTTACCGAAGTCGGTCTCAACCCATCCAATTATGCCTTTGGAGTCCGTATTGCAGATGTTCTAGGCCATCGAATAGACAAAGACGGACTGAAATCATCTTATCTTAACACAGAGGCCATAAAAACTTTTGGAGCCCAATTCAGGCCATGAGATAATGAGATTCCTTGGGCTGATGAACTTTTCGCAGACGACGTGAATCATTTTGTCAATATCGCAGCTCCCGTGTACAATGTGCTCACAGGAACCGAGTTCTCCAAGAAGAAAAGGCACACAAAGCGCCTGATAATTTCAGATTAGAAGTAAATCTGTGGAAAGCACAAAGAAAGGTATAGAAAGAGCTGAAGGGCCATCTAAGTTACCCATTCATACTAGCTCCACCACGAAGAATGGCAAAGTAAAAGATCATGAAGGACGTATGTTCATACGGCCTCGGAGGAGTGCTTCTCCAAAAGGATGAAGACGGAACATGGCAACCAGTATCATTTACCAGCCCCATCATCTGTAAGGCAGAGGGGGGTCAATAAGATATCCGACGCGGGAAAAAGAAGAAAAAGCGACAACGGAGAAGAAATAAGGCACTTCAAGGTGAAATTAAGCGGTCGATAAACAGCTCATTGGACACCCGAAGCCTATCTGCCGGAGGCAGTGGTAAAACTGTGCGACCTCCCCCGTAACCAGGACAGGGCAACTGGAGGAAGCAACATCATGTAATCACAAATTGAAACGGAAGATCTTGACTTATCGAGACCAGGCCCCTAAAAATTCTATAGGTAGGTCGTGTTTTCATCTCTAACCTTAGTCTTGCGCGAACCAATACAAGGTCAGGTACCCTCGCATAACTGTAAAGGTCCGTAGGTGTCGGATACCCGGACGTTAGGATGACTTCATGGTTAAGGCGTGATTTCAGCTGCCTGCCACATATCTGCACGCGCAAGACGGGTGTAATCAATCCTTTCAAGGCCGTAATGCAACGCATAGTCAAAATCCTTAAAGGATGACGAGCCAGAATTCCAACTACAATAGAGTCAAAAGCAGACGTCGACTTTGCAACTACAGGGCGTCCGTGGGACTCCCTTTCTCTTTAAGCCCCGTGAAGGGCAGTAGCCCAATGCCTTAAAGGCAAATAGATGGAGACTTGGAAAGTCAGCGAGAGACGCAAGAGCGTTAGAAAGTATCCGGTGGACGGTAAGAACGGTAACTCCAAATGAACTAATGCAGTCAGACGGACTAAAAGATGAAACGAGGTAAAGGAAGGTGGGTTACACGGCCTGATCCGGTGAGCAACAAGATGAGGCCAAACGTGTGTCACATGTAGCGCGTAACGGAGCGACCTAGGCTCCTAGGGTATTTATGCGCTCCCACAGGGGGTGACGCGAACGTCGCAGTTCTCGGTTACAGTCCACTGATGGGTAATGTCGATCCGTTACAGGTCTGGAGATACATTCTCCTCTGACGACGGGGACGCTTCAGGCAAAGGAAACCGCAAAAGCGTAGGAAAGGGAAAAACGGGCGAAGCCTCGAGGATGATCAGCCGGCAGGGCAACTAGCGGGGACCAAAGGGGACAGGGCTGCTATAGCCACTAACGCGGGAGACGCAAAAGGGTCACGCGGGGTGTCGGGTTTTGGGCGCACAGGAAGTAATCGGTGGTTGAACTTATGGTTGAAGCTTCTGGTGAGCAGACCGGAGCTTCTGACCATGGCTTGTATAGAGAAGCATTCCACGAGAGTGACAATGAATGTTAAGCAAACAATACTAAATTCAAAGTTATTCTAGAAGAACGGTCCTAGGGGCGTAATACTAAAAGGTTCTGAGAGTTCACCTAGCATATTACGGTGAGACTGACAGTATTGCACATCATGGCAGAGTTCCATTGATCCACTTGGCGAGGTAGCACAGGGAACTTTCTGATTGGTCCTGCCTCAAAAGTAGCTAAGAGTATGCCAGGTATCCATAATGGCTTCGTCTGATTGCTCTCTGCTCTTGCATTGCATCGGTGCCAGATTACAGTGCAAGAGTTGCGCTGATGTCTCCTCACAGTGCTTATGTTGCACTGGTGCCTCTCTACAGTGCTCATGCCGTTTGAGGGCTACTGGCGGGGTATTGTACAAAAAGAATACTACTGGGAATATTCGTCACACGGGGTGCGAAAGATGGGAGCAAGAATTAGAGCCAAGCCTTTGTTAATTTAGTTGGGGCTTCACTAAAGCCGGCGACAAATAAATACTAAGTTTGTAGTTATCCTGACAGGCTGCTAGACAGTTAGGCCCTTGTCAGTTAGTAGGTTAACAACCTAAGAAATATCCGGGCCCAAACCGTCCATGACACTCCCCTACTGGGCACGTTACAAATTCTACGCAGCATAGGAAAAAGGGAAGTCGAGACCGCAATTGTGGTAGCCTAGGCGGCTAGCGCTGCGCTCAAGGAGCTGGCTGAGGCATAAGAGGATCGCTGCAGTAGAACCAGAGGGTAAGCCCTCGCTTTCCACGCTTCCGCCGCAGTTGCCGCTGCAGCCGCCGCTTTCATCGCCAGTTCAAGCGCCTCGGAAGCCCCGCCGCATCTACGCCGAAGAAGTCGCCTTCGCGGGCCCCTGAACGGCAGGAGCCCCTGGAGGCGGAGGAAGCCGCTCAAGTCGCCGCAATCAATACCGTAAGTTTCGCCGCCTGAAACTAAAAGAGGGTCGCAAGGCACCTGTTAGGGTGGGTAGGTAACGGGTATTGGGATATCCAAATATTTGTGTTGAAATTTGACTTTTTTATGTTTTGGCGCGCTAGTTTAGGGGATAAATTGGAATGTTTTAATGATTGAATAGTAGGTGAGCCTATGTTCCAAAGCGAATTAAATAATTGGCACAAGTGGTCGGCATGGGGGAACCAAGGAACGGAGTTAATCCCGTCAAAGTCGCTAGAAGGCCGACGCGAGACCAGCCAGCAGGCAGGCCGCGTCGGACGTGGCAGCGGCCGCAGCGTGCCTTTGCATGAATATTGATGTGCGCTAAATTTGCACTCGAAAAAATCTAGAAGAGGACCAAATTCTGATACAGTATCGGAATTTGCAAGATATTTTTACAGTATCTGAATTTGAAAGATATTTTTAATTTGGATGAGTGTGGCAAATTCATGGATTGATTTTTTTAATTTATTACACGCTGTCATAATAGATGTCAGTACAGTTCCAGGTTCTGGGTGATACGAAGAGTGACTCTGAATGGTCTATATAATGGCCAAATTAATTCCTACCCCTGGCCGATGGGTGGCGGGCATGTGTATGGCACCTAGATATTTACTTGGGGAAATATCTTCTAATAGTCTCTCTGGTTCACACGATTCCCTCGAATGTATTTTATGGTTATTGCTATGTTTGTTTGAGACTTTAGGGGTAGCCAAAAGTCTATACAAGCCGATTAACTGCTTCCTCTTGTGGAGGTCAAGCAATTTGGCAGACAACTTCAAGTCAAGTCCGATTAGTAGGAAGTTGAGAGTCAATTTCAGAACCAAGAAACATTTTTCCTACGCTGGTCAAAGAGCAGCAGTGGTAGACCCTTCCCCTTCTATACTTGCTTGTAGCCCTCTCAACTGCCTTCCTTATCTACTCCTTTTTTTTCGTTCGACTATACCACGGTAGCACTTTTGTCGCTTGCAAGACTTCTTTCTTGGGTAATTGGTTCTGAGTATCTCTTCTCCAGACGATTTACCCTTATCATACCCTTATCAAATATCCGCGAACCTTCCCTATGATTCCATGGCCCTGACTGCAACGCTTCTTGTCACTTCGGTTATGACGGCGTAAGCGTCTGGATGCCAACCGCCGAGGGTGGATATGGGCACGGGGACGAGTCTGCCTCGAGAGGAAGTAGCAATGAAAGATTGGTTCTTTCTGTGCTTCGCTACTCGGGCTGCGTTAAGAGAGGTCAAGGGGTTGAACGTGTTGACTCTCCTGTTCGATGGCGCGAGAGGATTGACAAACGTGATGCCGAAGAAGTCAGACCCTCTGCGGCTTCCCATTGCCCGCATATCCTGTCCCGTACGTTGGAGGCCCTCTCGCGGCTCTACGACGGGATGACGGGCGGCTTTTGCCAGGCCCCTAGCCAAAATATTCACTTGCGGTCGTGACGGATGCTCCTGTGCGGGCCGTGCAGCGGTAGTAAATCTTTATGGGTTGTACAATTTTGCACAGAAGCGTGCGGAGGGTATTCATAAATTAGCTACGGATGCGGGCGGCGGGTAGAAACCTGTCGCGCCTGCATTATTTGGAGAATAAACGCAAAACGGGTAACGAAGTCGCGGAGCTCCTGTTGAGGGGAGGAACCGCGACGGGAAGCAGCGAAGGAAGCAAGGCGGCGGAAAAACTCTTGCCGTCTGATAGTGGTAAATTGTCGAAGAAGAGATATCCAGAACCAATTACCCCAAGAAAGAGGTGTTACAAGCGACAAAAGTACTACCGTGGTATAGTCGAACGAACAAAAAGGACTGGATAAGGAATGCAGTTGAGAGGGCTACAAGCAAGTATAGAAGGGGCAAGGTCTACCACTGATTCTCTGTGACCAGCGTAGGAAAATGTTTCTTGGTTCTGAAATTGGCTTTCAACTTCCTACTAATCGGGACTTAACTTGAAGTTGTCTGCCAACTTGCTTGACCTTCACAAGAGGAAGCAGTTTACTCGGCTTATGTAGACTTTGGCTAACCCTAAACGTCTCAAAGAAACATACGAACCATAAAATGCATCAAATTGAATCTTGTGAACGAGGAAGACTAACAGCAGATACTATCAGGATAAATATGTAGAGTCTTTCCTTAATATCTTAGTCCTCTATATCAGAGCCAAACAGTTCCCCTAAATTATCCATTCCACCCAGGCAGTCCACACAAATATCCGTGAACGGCTTAGAATTCTCCATTTCCTCCTGCGAAATATCTAGACCACTGAGGATGCCCCCATCTGGTTAAAGAGTCGGGACCACCTGGTCCATATTTTTCGTCCCCCTCCCTACTAATCCAGCACTTTCCATATCTCCTCCTCTCATCCTCCTCTTCACTCCTCTCTTCATCTTCGTCAGAACAGTCAGAGATCGCAATTACTCCCTAAGTCTCCCCTTCGGTCTCCATGGGAGCCCCCCACCGTTGTACACTAGTGGCTCCTACGGGTCCACCCAGTCCTCCTCTTCATCCTCCTCTTCCTCTTCTTCCTCCTCTTCTCCTAACTCCTCTTCTCCCTCCTCCTCCTCCTCTGCCTCTTCTCCCTGCTCGAAGCAGTTACGTCGGACCCACTCCGACCGCGTTCCCCGTCCAACCTTGAACAATAATCATCGTAGTCGGTTGGACCATTTGCCATCAGGGCCAGAGCGTTGAGTGGACGACGGCCTCGGGATGACTTGGTGATGTTGAGGGAAGTGCGGAGGTTGGTCATGTTAAGGGCCAGAAAAGGGGTGAGCCGATGGGTTAGTTGATGGCGGGGGGTTGCCTCAACGACGTCGATTTCAAACTTTAAATATTGCGACGTCTTCGAAAAGTATAACGACCTTGGACGTGTACAGTAATGACATCTATTAATGACCCGTGTCTTAAAATAAAAAATCAATCCATGAATTTGCCTTACTCATCCAAATTAAAAAATATCTTGCAAATTCAGAAACTGTAAAATATCTTCCAAAATTCCGATACTGTATCCAAATTTGGTCCTCTTCTAGGCTTTTTTCGTGTGCGAATTTTGCGCACATCACCATCGTCGCCCAAGGCGCCATAGAAATCAATCCCGACGGGGGAGAGGAGGATATCGTTTTGGTTCCAGGAGGTGACGTAATGACGATGTTTCTCGCGCTCTGCGAGTGTTGCGGCAGCGCCTGTGGTAACCGTGCTTGGCGAAATGTAGCGGCGTGCGGAGGAGTGGGCAACAGTAACGTCGACGGCGATATCGGTACTGTGAAGCCCGTATGCAGCGGGTATGTAAATGTCCATTCGTAGCGCGGGGGACTCCGAATGCCCAGACGAGTTGGGAACCTGGTAGAGGAGCGGATGCTCGACTAGGGCGACGATCCCAACTTCCTTGTAGTAGAGGGTAAGAACATTGCGGAAGACGTGATGGCGGCGAGTCATTCCGTCTTCGTATTTGCAGGTCAACGCGGGTTGACCACTTGGATCTAAGACGGGTGCGATGTCGGCCGAACGCCGGGAGCAGACCGGACAGCGAGTAGATCCAGGGAATAGCGCGATGCCGAGACGGAGAGCCAGAGCGACTTTCCACGTAGAACAGGACATGTACGTACCGCGGTGGGGGTGAGGAAGCGAAGAGAAAACAGATGAGGCGGAGGATGTGCGCACGGAGAGGAGCCGTGCTCGGTCGTGGGCTGCCGCGGACGAGAGCAACCAATCGGACTTCGATAGCATGAGTTCAGTTGTGATCCCAGACTGGGCCTTTCGCCGGGGACCGGCGATGAAGAACGCTCGAAAAGAGCCGTAGCTGTAAGCGACGAAGACAGCTGCGGGTGGCGGGAGGATAAGAGCGAAATGGCGGACCTAGGGATCTTTTCCAGGTGGCGGTCCTGGGAAAGAGTCAGCAGGTCGGAGATAAGTCCAAAAGAATCAATTACAGATGCTCGTTAAGCAGCCTCGGTAATGTCTGAAGTTTGCAGGAGACCTAGACCGTCCATTGAGAAGGGGAGAGAGGCTTGGAGCAAGCCCGATCCGGGCAGGGCAGCTGCAAACAGTGGAGGAGGTGGTCACCATTGACGTCCAACGTGTGGGGGCAATTTGCTCTTGGACATGGTGTGCCTGGAGCAAACAGCGGGACTTGGCAGTGATATCGGAGCCACTGGGAAAATTGTCGGGCCCCGATATGTGTTTGCAGTCCGGGACATGGCGCACAATATACCCATTCCTTGAGCCTGGAAGCCCCATGGATGCGCGGAACGCTTGCCTCCTGCAGTCTCCAGTGGGAATCGCCTGTTGCACTGCCTCATGAGAAGCATCCGTTAGTGCTACTTTAGTGTAGCGGAAATATGCATGATATGTATGATCTGTATTTAAACGCCTGTGCCTCCGTGCTCCTGGACCACAGGCGACATCAGATTGTGGAGGTACAACTTCGTCAAACGCTTGTGGCTGACTCTACGAAGTAGTCGGTACAGTACTGAACTGTACTGTACTGCCCCACGAAACCGTCACCCCCTCCCAGTAACCGCTTGTCAGCAGGCAACTCTACGAACCCATCCTACCATCACCCCACCCACAAGCGCGTAAAACGAGCCGATCCCACGCAACCCGGACCACACATTGAATCTTCACAGCCGATACAGCGTGCGACAACAGCGCAACCCCACGCACGCAGTAGCAGCGCGGATAGGACGGGATGGTGGGTTTGGAATGCGAGTGTTGTGGGGTGCGATGTGATGGGCATTGAGGGGGAGGGTAGTGGAATGGGAGATCGGCCAGGTTGGATTTTTGAGTGCGGTGGTGGTGGTTAGTGGTGGATTAAGGTTGGAGCAGTTGGCTTTGAAATGTGAAATGGTTCATTGCAGAGGAGTTCAACACATCCGTTGAAGATATCCGCACGCGCACCCATCGGGGCACATTAGTTGTACATTAGCTGGCTTCACACCAGCCCTGTGAGGTAGTACCTCATGACTCGGCCTCATTTCCAGACTCTCCATTACACAGACAGGTCCCCCTTAGCCTTCGGAAACTAGCCGTCCAGCATCCCTACTCAGAGAGGAACATCGGGTTGGTTTACTGCGAGAGTTCGTAGGCTGATATCCGATGGAAGTTTCCAGCGAAGAGGAGTTGAAACTGCGACGTGTATGTTGTCCCTGACATGAATTCACATGTAACAACAACCGATGCGCACCAATGACACCTAGTTACCCTCTTCCTCACCTAGGTCCAACTTCTCCTGGTCAAACTCGTCTGAAAGAGCAACGCCGTAGTCGACATCGCCGTCACCAAAGTTGAGATCAGACCAGTCCATCCCTAATCAGTAAAAGCACCACGCGAATGGCGCCCCATTCTCTGAACACTTCTTGTGATACACGCGACATTTGACTCGCTAAGAGCTAAATGCTCCGATACCGTCCGGTTTCTTCAAAGTTTTATTGACCGCGCTGCGAAGAAATGTCACTTCTCTCCCACCATATTTCGCACCCGTATATATCAACGCTTGAGTTGCATCATACGGTTGTCGGCAGCGAAGGCCATCATTTCGCGCGCTCCTCTGCACGTTACCGATGTGGATCATCCGATTAGATCTTAATCTTAATAGGCGGTCAGGCACTGTACACTACGCTCGAAGTGACAGATGAGTAAATTATTACCCGCTAGTTCTCCCGTTTCAGGAACGTTTCCGTCCTTCTTTGAATGCCTGGTATGCCGATGATGGTAATTTGGTTGTCACTCGCTCTTCTGCTCCCACTACCCTCCTTTTTTTCCAAGAGCATGGAGCAGAGATTGGTTTTTCCCCTGCTCTCCCGGTCCTTAGCCTACCTTGTCCTTAACGACCCAGGGCTTTAAGGTTCGTTCTAATGCTTTTGTTTCGGACTTCTTCGGATCCCGTCGAGCTGATATCGATCACGTCATCTCCCGCTTGTTGGCTCTAGATGACGCTCAGCTGGCTTATCATCTGCTTCGTTTCTTTGCCAGCGCCTGCAAGGTCGTCTATCTGTTAAGAACTCTTTCCCCCAATCAATCTACGGCTTAGCCGTCAGCTTCGACAGGAAGCAGCGGGAAGTGTTCACACAGATTCACGGCCCTTGCTCGGAGCAGGCGTGGGACCAAGCTTCCCTCCCGATCTCCAAGGGCGGGCTTGGTTTACTTCTGGTTACTGATATCGCAGAAGCTGCCTTCCCTGCCTCTGTGAGCGATTTTTTTCGCCTCTTCTCTGCTCTCCTCGCGATTTCCGCAAATGTTCACGTCCAGGAAGCGCTCAGATGGGCTATTTCCCTGCTCACAACCCGCCATCCATCACTTTCCTCTGCCCTGAACAGCACCGCTCTTTTCGAGCACTGCACTGCTCCGGCACGTCTGAACTGCATTCTGCGAAGTTTGATCGCCTTTTCCAGTCTTCATCTTCCAGCAACAGGGCCCGCTTGCTCTCTTCCTGAGAACCTCTTCTTGCTCTGTGTTCTCCACTCTCCCTCACCCCACCGTGGCACATACCACGCCAAGCAATCACGGGTTGTTGCTGTATCCCTCCGTCTCGGCATGTCTCTCTTTCCTGACAACACACGCTGTCCCGTCTGCTCAAGGCGCTCTAATGAGGTGGCCCCGCTTATCGATCTCGATGGTAGTCTTGCTCGCAAGTGCGAAGACGGTCAGACCCCCCGTCACAATGTCCTCCGCAATGCTGAGCACCGCTTCTGCAAGGATGTTGGCATTCCCCCTTCCATCTAGCTCCACCTCTGCCTCTTCGCCTTCGGCGCTTCGTGTTGATGTTTACATTCCAGGGCTTACGGCCTCAATCACCGCGATCTAGCCTTGGATGTTACCGTCGCCCATCCCTCGTCCACTCCCGAGTCTGACAGGGCACCCTATGCGGAGCCGTCGCAGCAGCCCTCGCCGAACGGTGCACTACGGGGAAGTTAACCGTTCCTCCGATATCCTGCTTATTCCAATCAGCATCGACATCTATGGTGCCCTCGGCCCGAAGGCGTACAGTTCTTCCGCCGCCTTGCCGCCCTCGCCGCTAGGCGCCGTAATTCCTCTCCCCGTCAAGAGTTTCACTATCTCGTTTTCCCGTCTCACCTTTTTCCTGCACGGATGCAAGCCGTCAGGTCCTCTCCCGACGTCTGTCTGATTAATTTCTATCCTATTCCCGGGCGCCTCTGAGTGCTTGTTCCCACCGCCATAAGATGTTCCCCTCAAATTAGGTACTTACTGTAAGGTTATGCGGTATTGCGTGCGGTGTGCAGTATTGTATTGTGCAGTATACGCTACTGTACAGTAAGTGCTGTAATGTACCCAACGGGGTGAAAAGGTTCGGACTGCACAGTAAACATGTTAGTAAAAAAGTGTACAGTAACGATGCAGCGGGTAACGATGATGTACGGCATTAGTATGATGGGGGGTCTTCTGTGGGATCCTGAATGCATTAAACTTCTTTCATCCTCCTGGAGCTAATCAGGCGGTCCACGTCGGCCACGTGCAGTGACATGAGCAAAAAATTGTACAACAAATCGATGTCCAAATGGGTTCCAGCCAATCCATACATCTCAATAAAGACACCCCCCCTTTTTCTC
Source organism: Kappaphycus alvarezii (assembly GCA_002205965.3). Taxonomy (NCBI): domain Eukaryota; phylum Rhodophyta; class Florideophyceae; order Gigartinales; family Solieriaceae; genus Kappaphycus; species Kappaphycus alvarezii. The sequence goes on from NADL03000645.1 coordinate 579,894, forward strand.
ATTGTACAACTAATGCGCCGATAGATACGCATGCAGATGTCTGCACCGGCCTTTTGAACTTCTCCGCGATGCGCGGCAAGAGACGTTCTGCAAAGAGGATGGTAGCAGGGGAAGGCGAACCAGGGAATCGGAGGCAGCAGTTGGAGCTCCACATTGGGGGCCTGTACGGGTTGTCTGAGGGCGGAGGAGTCGACGCGACAGTTTTTGCAGTTTCCAGGTCGGTCATCTTGTTGCGGTGTGCAACACAGCCCACTTCCCGAGTAGCCTTTGATCGTACTTTATCTTTCAACGGCGAGACAACGGCGAGACGACGGTGACATCGCAGGCGATCGGGCGGACCACGGTGCCGTCGGAGTTGCTGCTGGGTGGACCAGTATGTCAGCGGGTCGCCGCTCAGTGCCTCGCACGAGGAGCGAGGCATCGATCTGGCAGTCAAGGCCTGCTGCACGGGCGATACGGCCGGCAATGACGTTGCGGAGCGAGTCATGCCGATGATTGCGACCAAATCCAGAGGGGCACCGGTCCAGTGGTTGGTCTTCTAACCTGCCGATCGGGCTTTTGCACTGCTCGCAAGTCCGACTAAGCCAGTCATCGTAAACGGACAGCCAAAGGTAGCGTCCTGGCATAATCTTCCAGTGCAACGCAGGCACTTCCGTGTTGGCGGAGGGATGTGCAAAGAAGCCGGCACCGAGGCCTTTGCGGAATGCAAGGCCGCATATCCGGTGACTCACTGCGGCGGCGGTGTGGTCATCGGAATTCGGGGCACGAGTCCATACGTCGTCGTCCCAGTGCGCCTTGGCCGCGAGTCCTGTTGCACACCCTCTAGATAGGTTTGCACGTGGTTTTGCGCTGCAGAGAGGGTAAGCGGGTCGTCGGAGCCTAGGTCGACGGAGTAGGGATGGCCGGGGATGCGGAGCAAACTCGCGAACGGGGATGGAGGCTTGACGGAGGAAGAAAGACTTATTTTGGTGGAATCGGGCCGGTGAGGGCAGTGGAATGGGGTCCGATGTGTGCCCGGTCCTGAACACGGGCTGGTGCCGCGTCAATGAGACTTTCGGCAACAGCACCGTGAAGGAACGGTTCGAGAAGTGTAAAGCCGAGACCACCACGTCGGAAGGGCCGGGTGGCCTGCGACCATGCCTTGTCCGAGAGCGTGACACCGCGAAGTTCCGCGAAGAACGACCGCTGCAAGGGAGTCAAAGAACTCGGCAGCGGGGCGGGCGTCTATCGGGGTCGGCGAGCTTGAAGGGATGCTCGACTAGGCAGGACGATGCGCACAAGCGGTGCATGTGGTAGCGTGCCCGGGGGTCGTCGACCTTGCACGGCAGCTCGAGGGTGCGGCGGCAGCTATCGATCTGGCCTTGCAGGAACGAGTCTGTGAACCGGCTTGCCGATCGGCGCGCCTAATAGTTCGAATCCGTCGGAGGAGCACTGGGTGAGGCGGAACTCACGGAGAAAAGCTTCGCTCTCTGGCCGCGGAACGGTTGGCCAGTAGGTGCGGGTTTTCTCAGTATCGAGTTGCAAGCCACATGTGGACACAAAACGGCTGAGGGGCGGGAAATTGGATAGGTTCATATTTGAAAAGGGGGATACGGGGGGTCAAATTATTGTAACAGACAAGCTGGGTGATACCCGGTCAACTTGTATGGTGGTAGTGAGCATTGACGAGAAAGGTTGCGGCGGCAGGCGATGACGGCGGTTCCCTCTACCATCAAGTAGAGGGGAGGCCAGCAGCGCACAAGCCACATTGGAGGCTACTGCCAATGCGGAGTGTCGCTGTACAATAATACCATGCATTTTCAAAACCCGTTCCATCGCGCGGCGTGCGACAGTTCTCACAAGTTCCTTGACGACGGCGAACGCCGCCAGGTGGCAGCCTCCGAGCGTTGGGATGGGGACGGGAACAGGCCTGCTGTTTCCCGGCAATTCAGCAAGAAATCCTCGGTATTTCCACTTCCCCGCGTGGGCTGCGTTGCGGCTCGTGAGTGGGTTGAATCTCTTCTCTTTGGCATAGGAGGGGTAAGAGGGTTGACGAACACTACGTCGAAAAGACCGTACCACAGTCGGCTCCCATCGGCCTGATATCTGGTCTTGTCTGGTGTTGGCGGTGTAATCGGGGCTCAATGAATGGCCGTGGGCCGGCCTTTGCAAGGTCGTATCGAGGAGGGTCACCTGTTTGTTATGGCGAGAACTGCACTCACAGCCGTAACGACAATGCAGAAAATGAGGTCTGGCAGAAGTACAGGAAGCAAACGGATAAATCCTTGCTCTTGATACGAGTCTTCAAACCAGGGCACGGTGCGCAGTAGACCCGCTCTTTTGCTAAGGGCAGGGACATACTGGCTTGGGAGGCGCCGGTGCGGGTGTCGCCGAGTGCCTCTTGCAAGGCCGCGTGAATTGTATCTGTTAGCTTGTTTTGCGATGGAGGGTTGGAGGAGCAGAAGTTGCTGAACGAAAGTCGGCCGAGGGTCGCCAAGAGGCGCTCCATGTGTTAAAGGCAGAGATTGCATCCTCGTATTGTGTCAGACCTTGAGCAGAGGGCGGCAAACACTTAGTGTATATGATTCTTGGTAACAACGTCCATCTCTTCTCGATTTACTACACCTAACCTTCACTTCATCTCGCTCGGCGCCCGCACACGGTGTGGGCGCCGGACCTTCATCCGGCTCTTCCCTCAGGAGATTGCCCGTCACGGCTCCAGAGCTCTCGTTGCAACGTTCTTGTCGCTGGCCACATCGAGTGGATTGCCTCTCCGCGCCCCCACGCACGTGGGACGAACTGGGAAAGGTGTATAGGGATGGCTCTGCTCCTCGAACAAGGTTTGCGAAGTCCACCGTACCCTGCCGCGCTTAAGCCCACCGTCATTTTGACGGACTGCGAGGGGTTGTGGTCTTCACAGAATTGCGGCCTGGTCGTCAAGCTCGCTCGTCCGGAGTTATCGCCGTTGTCGTCGCCGTCTCTATCTGTAAGCCTATGTGCTTACAGCGGGAGTTTTTAAGCCTCCGGAATCCTCGGTTCAGGTGGTGGAGTTTCTTCCGGTCCCTTTCTCGCTTGAGTGGGCAATTGGTTCAGACATTGCTCGGCGTCGTCCGTCTAGCAGAACCCGAGGTTCTGTTAAGTGCGGACTTGTCTACAAACAATAAAGCGTCATTCTCTCTCCCTTACTGTATAGCTGATGCGAAACGGCACTAGATGCAAGAAAAGAAGCGGCCGCAATGTCCTTTGCAGAGGTGAGACCGATTTCCAGGGTCGGCTTTTTCTCCTCGAGCGATATGAAGGGAAATTGCAGCTCCTTGAATATTGCGCTGTCAAGCACTCCACCGGCCAGTGTACGGACGCAATTTCCGATTAGCCCGTCGAGATATTCAGCCCTTTCCGTGTGCAGGAGGGCGGCACAACGCGCAGATTGTAGCTCTCTTTGCAGACCGTATGGAACTGAGCGCCTGTGGGTGCCGGTTAGCTGGATGGATTGGTTTGACTCTAATTCTGTGGAAGGCAACCACGTTAATAGCGAGGTCGCGGACCCATTAGAGCCAGATTCGATTGAGGACGAGGATCAGTAAGTGTTGGACTTACGCGCAGGTTGTGACATTGCAAGACCGTACCTTCACATATGGGATTACAGCCGACCTTGGTTTTCAATCATTAAAACACCCAGAGTTTTCCCCCTTTGCAGACTCCAAAGCAATTACAAAGTAGTTGATATGAGGCCTGTGCGTCTTCAATGGCCATAAAAGCGTGTAGGAAAGGCTCGAAGGGTTGTAGATGGCGCAGGATGTGTGTTCCACGAGCGCCTTGGAACCGATGGGCGCGTTTAAACCCATAGTTCTCGCGCTGTATTCCTGTCGCATGTCAGGGGGGTATGCGGCCTAAACCGAGTGGGAAGGGCAGTGGCCGGCCCACTGCACCTTGCATTTCGGCACCGCCAGATGAAGGGCACGACGTTTGGCATCAGGGGAAGAGCGATGGCTATGCGTAGCACTACTCTTCTTAGGCCGACTAGTTGTCACACTCACCTCGCCCATCTTGTCAGCCACACACCTCTGCTCTACACTCTGCACTTTCAGTCCAATGAGGGGACCAACACCGATCCATAACCACGAAAACACGGCCACCGCAATCCGCACAACGCACAACTCCCTCCCCCACTCCCCCCTCTCCGTATTGCCTCAACCCCTCCACCTTTCACCACTATCACCGCAACCACCCACCCAAACCGGCTTCCCCATTCCCTTTCCTCACTGCCACAAAACGACATGCAAGCAATACAACCCGCCAAACCCGCTCTACCAAACGCGCCCTTCCTCACACGCGCAAGACTCCCGCCACCACCCCCGTGTCACACGGAATATGTGACCGTAGCTGCACCTCCTCCGCCTCATCAACCCTCTTTCCAGCGGCCAAGTAGCGTGCGCGCATTGTGCACCCCCCAAACGACGTGCCGACCTCACCTGTACCCCTTGGTACACAGGCGACACACGGCCGCGCAGTGGAAGGCTTGCTCCGATAACACGAGCCAATACGGGGACATGGTGTCATTGTCTTGTGCGACACAAGGGTGGAATAAACACACGCGGTTGCAAACGGCATGCGGCGGGGCAGGACCGTCGCAGAACGGACACGACGAATGAAACGCTGGGTGGCGTGGCATGGAGTGTGTGGGACGAAAGCGGGACATGGCACGGTACGGGATGCATGGAGGCGGGGGAGAGGGTGCATGAGGGCGACGGGGGTGTGGGGCTGTGGGGGCTAGGGCTGTCGGGTGTTGGTGGGAAGATTGGGCACGGGGGGGTGGGGGGTGGAATGGGTTTGTTGTTTGTTTGGGCTTGGGAGGCGCGGCGGAAGAGGCGGCATGGAATGTGATGGGGGTGTTGTGAGGGTTTCTGTGGTGTCGGGACATTTTGTTCCATTGGGTGAGGGGGAAGGGAGGTGAGATTATTTATAGTCGAATTATGGTAGGGGTAGTGTACGGGTGGGCGCTGGGTTTAGTGGTGTAGTGTACAGTGGTGTACTGTACTGTACCGTACTGTAGTGTGTAGATTTTTTACTCATTCTGTCTCTTAAGGTGATGCCATGATGCGCGCCATGTAAAGATATGCATTGAACGGGTAGGCAGGCTTTTTGTCAACAAACAATAAGCGTCATTCTTCCTTCCTCCTAAGTGGATGGGCAGTGATTTGTACATTTGTAGTGTCGGTAAGAGTTTGAAAAGGCGGGAGGGGATGGGGCTGGTAAGGACGGGGTGGTGGTGGCGGGTGAGAGGGGTGTGTGCGAGAATGGGATGGGATACAACGAGATGGAGATGGCGGAGGCGGGGGATGATATTTCGGGGGTGTAGATTTTGCGTGTTTGATGCGTGACGGTTGGGCAGAATGTGAGATAATTAGGAGATATTGTAGGATGGATGGAGCGGCAGGGGGGGGAATGTTTGGGTGGAGGTCGGGTTTGAATTTGTGGTATGTGTGGAATGGGGAGATTTGGAGGGGTGGGAGTGTGGTGGTGTATGAGAGGCTGGGACTCGAGAGGGCCGGGGTTGGAGGATTTTTTGGGTGCGGTGGGCGTGGCGGTTGGTTGAGGCGGGGTTGAATGGAGATATGGTTGGAGATTTTTGGCATGTTGGATGGCTGGGGTTGGGATATGGGAAGATCTTTTTGGGGGATGTTGCAATTGGGAGTTTGGGGCATGGCGGTGTAGGGGTATGACGTGGGGGGTGGCGATTTGATGCAGTTATGTTAGATAGATTGGGGCTGTTGGACATGGGATATGGTAGATAAATAATTTATCAATTCTTGGGGATTACTTTGGGGGGGTTTGACAAGGGTTGATGATAATGTACTTCACATGAATGCATCTCGCGGGTGCATGTGGAGGATTTGATTGTCACATTTTCACATTTGCACATTTTCATATTTGCACATTTTCATATTTGCACATTTTCATGTTTGCACATTTTCACATTTTGTGTAATTTCCGTGCAGATACCAACTGTAGTACTGTGTAGTACTGTACTGTACAGTACAGTACTGTACACAGTATAGCGTGGGCAAGCAAATACTCCCGTGGTGGCATCTGTGCAGGGCTGTACAGTATTGGTTTGCCGAGTACACTTTCGTTGGCATGTTTATTCTGTTTTGTGTCCACGTGGAAGAAATTGGCATTGGCACTGGTAATGGCATTGCCATTGGTGACTTGCACGGTAGTCAAGGTGTGGTCAAGGTCAAGGGCGAGGCGAGGGAGCACAAGAAAATAGGAATAGGAATAGGATTATGTAGGAATTGTGGAGAATATTGGCGACAATTTGCGATCTCGCTGCCCTTGCCGCCCAAGATCTGCTACAGAAATGGCCGGCCAGTTGCAGTCGACATCAACAGGCGACCAGCGGGGTAACAATATCATAAAAAATCATCAATCATACTGCACTGTACCGCAGTACTGTACTGTACTGTACTGTACTGTACAGTAGTGTATCATTAACATTGTCAAAACAAGAGGTGCGGTGGCGAGTAGGGCAGGATGTGCACCACGAGTCGCCTGCTGCAGTATGGTAACCATGACTCGAAGTACACGTGTGGTCATGATATGTCATGTACTGTACAGTACAGTACCTTGTGGCTGAGTTGGTCACAGATTTTCACGCAGATTTTATTTGCCAATGCCTCTGATTACATTTTTACATGGACCCCTGGCTCGAATCGCACAATTTGCGCCCTCCAGTGTCTCGTGTGTCTTTTCGTTTCGCCATTCATTCCCCCCTCCCAGATCCCACAATCCAACCGTCCGACACCGCCCCAAATCCAAAAATCCAAAAATCCACCATCTCCAATCTCCTCACCCATCCCATTCACCCCCACCCCTCTCATCGCAACACTACAAAACCCCTCTCCCCTCCTCTCCCCTCCCCCACCACCCCCCCCTCACCCACCAACCCCACCCCAAACCTTTTTCATCATCATGCTCTGCCACCGCCAGTCCCCATCCCCACAAACAACCCCCCTCTCCCCCCCTCCCCCCCCCATCTCCATCCCTCCCCGCCCCACATCACCACCTCCATCACCACCACCACCACCACACACACCCCTCCACCATCTCCACCCTCCCCACGACCACCGCATCCACCCCCGCAAACCCTACATCTACCCCCAACATACTCCCCACACTCCTCCTCCCCCTCCCTCTCCTCCCAATCCACCCCTCATCTCCACCCCACCTCCCTCGACACAGTCGTTCAACTCCTCGTATGGAGTGTCACCCCAAGTTCAACACTCCCCTGGCAGATGAGGTCCGAGGCCGAATCACGCTCCACAGGCTTTGTCGTCTCTGGACGTCGTATCTTGACCAATGCTCATTGTGTCGAGGATGCAAGCACAATTCGAGTCAAGAAGAGGTCCACCGATAAACGATACGTCGCTACTGTCCTTCATGTCGCTGACGAGTGTGATTTGGCTTTGCTCGAGGTCCCGGACCCCGACTTTTGGGCAGGTTTGACACCCTGCGTCTTTGGCCACTTTCCAGTCCTGCAGGATACCGTCTTTGTCGTCGGCTATCCCATGGGTGGGGGAATATTTGTATCACCGCGGGAGTCGTCAGTAGGATTGATGTTCATGCCTATGATCATACCAAGATGACCAGTCGTTTATTGGCCATTCAGATAGATGCCGCTGTCAATGATGGCAATAGTGGCGGTCCCGCTTTTAATACTCAGGGGGGAGTAGTCGGCGTCGCCTTTGAGACCTCGAGAAACAGTCAGAACAGCGGCTTTATTATTCCCGTCAACGTCGTCCAGCATTTTCTCACCGATTGTGAGAGGAATGGACGCTACACCGGTATGTGTGAGGTACACTTTCGCTGGCAAAAGCTCGCCAATCCAGGCCTCAAGCGCTATCTCGGCATGCACGACCACGAGACGGGCGTCTTGGTCAACGCTGTCGATAAGATAGCTACCGCTGCCGACACCCTCCGCGAGGGCGATGTCGTCTGTGCAATTGATGGTGTCGCCGTTAGTGACTCGGGTACTGTCCCGTATCTCGGGGGTCCCGTCATGTTTGAGTGTATGGTCAAAAACAAGTTTGCGGGGATATCGTTCAATTGAGTATCATTCGGGGCAAGGAGCGTATGACCGTCGAGTATCCCCTGCAAAACGGCAGGGATATGCACCTCGTCCCTGTCTACGAGTGCAAGCCCAAACCAGAGTATCTCATTGTCGCCGGCCTCGTGTTTTTGACCCTCAACATCCCGTACTTGTGCGATGAATTTGGCCGCAATTGGTGGGAGGACGCCCCGAAGCGACTCGTGCATCTTGCCTCGGATGGCGAAAAGGCCCATCCGCGACATCAGGTCGTCGTCTTGGCAAGGATATTGACGGCCGATGTCAATGATGGCTATCAACACTTTTGCGACTTGCCGGTGAAAAAGTTCAATGGCGTCGACGTGAAAAATCTGCGACACCTGGCCCAACTCGTGCGCGACTGTCAGGATCAGTGCTACGTCTTTACTCTGTCGTACAACAAAATCGTGGCCATCGATCGACAACTTGCCATCGACAGCACGCCGTCCATTCTCGAGCGCCACTCCATCCCGGCCGCATCGCATTTCCTTACCACGTCGGCCGAGGAAACCTGCAGATAAGGCTACGTGTGTAATGGCAAGACGCAAAACACGACGACGGGGGAGTAATGCGTTTGCAAACGGCACTGGCGTAAAAACCGCAATCGGCGACTTGTCAACGCCGCGTCCGCCGTGACACGACAATCTCCGCATTCTGGCGGGCTCTGATTGGAGTGCGCTTTGTGTTTATGTGTTTTCAGACTTTAGCAATCGCACAACTGCGCTTCAATCGCTCCTCGGACCCGAGCGGAGCGCGGAATTTCGGCTTTGGAGTCGATTCCTCGCATTTAGATCTGACTCTCAGGAATGATTAGGAGGATGCAAAATTGGGAATCAGGTAGGGGGGCACATGCGATACGCTGACCTGCAACATGGCTTTCGCTGGCCCAAGATTAGAAACTGACTCTGCACAAACGATGAATAAGCGCGTAGATTGACAGTAGATGGATGCAGTAAAACATGGGTGGTTACGGTATAGACATTTGATGGCGTCGCTGTTTGAATGAAACGGGGGAATGCCACGAGTGAACAGTGACGTGTGCGACACGCAGTGAGAATACACAAGGATTAGTGACTTGCAGAGTTGAAAAGGTTGGTGGGAATTGTGCGAATGAAATGTGATGTGGCGTTGGCGTAAGAAACGGTGATGATGCACAGGGTGAGCAGCGGTAGTTTTGCACAGTGTTCCGCAGGATGGGGCTCACAGGACGAGTGGTGGGGTTATTGCCCGTGCGGACAGGGAAGGTTGAAAGCGTGCGTTATAGGCCGTGAGAAAGGCGTGCACAGGCTTTGTTCATTGGGGCTATGCTCGTTTTGGCGCAACAGGCACTGTTCTACTGTACTTGGCTGGGTGTCGGATGGGTTTAGGGTAAGGGAGGGGATGGGATGGGATGGATAGGGAGTGGTAGGGGTGGGTAGGTTTGCGGAGGGTGATTTGGTGGGGATGGCGGTAGGTTGGTTGGTCGGGGCGTAATCTCGGGGACGAATGGATGGGTGATCCACGCGAGTGGGGCATACCCTGCTTCCATGCGAATAGGATGATTTCCAGGGTATGACGAGGTAGCGTACATGTTTATGATGATAACGTTTCGTACGTATACATAACGGAACAGGGTAGACACTGCATGTGGGGAAAAAAAGTGGTAAGGGATGAGCACTTGGGTGCGATTTTGTTGCTATTGATGATGGGCGAGGGAGTTGCGGCAGTTAAATTCAGGTAGATGTATTTATGGCATTGTCCAGTTCCCAGTTGCTGTTCCGGATGCCTTTTCGTCCTAGGCTGTTGACCAAGGGCACGGCGCATGCAATTTGAGAAAGTATTGTGGAACGGGGCTGTGGAGAGTTGTCCCTAAGAATGCTGGCCACAAGTCATGATTGAGTAAGCTAACCTCAATGATGACCTGTGGTAACTGAGCCCCTAAATAAAAACTGTAAAGAGCTGAGGGTGCCACCGTCAATCCAGGACATTATGTTGTGTGCTGTACTGCATAGATTATGGCGTGATACACTTTGCCGCCTCTCCTCGGGTCTTTGTCTCAGAGGAAAAACCATATTGTCGACTTGGAGGAAAGGGTTGACAGGTGCCCGGTGGAAGCAGCTAATGGGCTTTACTGCGAGATGATGGCGGGAAAAGGGAAACCGACGGTATTCATAAACTGCAGACAATGCCGGAGCGTTTCGTGACCAAGGCAAACTACTCGAGGTCAGGACAATTATACAAAAATGCTGACAAGAACACCTGACGGGAGTGAATCCTGAAAAGGTGAGGGCCACCATCTGAAAATGATAACCTGGTATCTGCGGCACCCGGCGAATTAAACAAGGATAAGATTCGTGATCATAAAATACGGGCCTATATCGAATGGACATGAATTTGATACAAATGTATTCATTTCTGAACCACTCTAATCATGAGCACTTTGCAGGTAACGTTACCTGCAAAATGTCTTACCCCTCGGTACGTTGCTCAATGCGTCGCTGTCTTGTTGACATCTCTGGCCCTTTGAGGTTGCAATATATTGTAGATATGTAGTTGGGATGAATGTTTGTACAATACTGTACCTGTACCTGGTACGTATGAATTGTTTACTTTAGCATACTGAGCCCTAGATGGTGACCACCCTTTTAACGGCTCAACTTGTATTTACACGTAAGTATGCTTGTGAAAAGTTGCCGACAGAGTCCCAGCGATACCTCTTATCTTATCTAATGGAATACTCCTTGCAAAAATTACTCTAATCTTGTTATCCAAGATAATGTTTCTCTCTCGAGTCTCCTGGTCCATGATGGCCAATGTCATAACATCGAGTGAATAATATCCAATCTTCGTGACATAATATTATTATCCTTATCTACTCCCCGTTCATAATTTTCCTACCTGTACTGTACAGTACTGTACTGTACTGTACAGTATACACATTACTGTGCTTTCGAGTTGACCAAATCTTTTTGAATCACCGCACATTTCACATTTAGCCCCTCCGCTTTTCGAGTACTGCAAATGGCATCATCACTTGTGGTTTCTCAACTTTCCAAACATATTCCTTTTTATCGAACCACTCAAACAGTACCTGCATCTCCCGCTGTTTCAACCAAGGTTCGAGTTTTGCTTGGCTATCGATCTCGGCGACATCTCGCCCCAATATTGCCGTCGCAGCATACATTGGGCCCATTACGACAGTCATTGTTGCATCCCAGATTACCAAGAGTATTGATAACGGGACTTGTCTGTAAGGCCCACTACGAACCTCCCCCGGTGAAAAACCTTTTTATTCCTGCAACTCATCAGTACACTTTCAAACCTTCACTGCAGTTCCCTACCCTTGGTATTGATATCAACTACCAGCTCCAACCTCCGTGGAGCCCTACTAGAGGCATCACGCTCTTGGAGAGGGCCTGCTACAGTACATTGAAATCCATCCATCTCACCTTTTGAGAAACACTTTTCAACGAAACAAGGATTATCCAAGGAGCTCAAACCCGTACTCGAGATCATTCCTTTACACCGGCTCGGCCAATCGGCAACTAGAAACAAACCGTCAGACTGTAGGGCACATGCAAACTAAATCAATCATACTTTACGTCCTAGGCGAAATCCCCACCGATTCATCCCGCTTTGCTACACGACACTTAGATAAACACTCCTAAACCCTTTTTCCTTCACCTTCGTCACACCCTACTGTACAAAACATCCAAAAACTCCAAATTCCTGCAAATCTTCACATCACGCAAAAAAAGTTGTCGTCTTGAGACCATCCATCCGCAATAATCTGCCTGCTTTCGACAGGACCTGTTCTCGATATTTGAAAATGCTACACCAAAACTCTTTCTCTCTCACACCAAGGGTGTCCACCATCGGGTCGTTCCCAAGGCTATTAGCCCACCATCAGGTCGTTTCGCATTGCATCACACAAGTGTCACCAACACCCCACGGGGACACATAACCGCCCTTTCACCCTGCAATGTCATGTCCTTTGCACCAAAAACCAGGGTAAACCTCCCTACAAAGTCTACCCCCCGCTCCAACCCAGCAAAAGGCAACCACTCGTCCTGCGCCCAATTCTCTCCACCAGGCGACAGTATTTTCCGGCGGGCATTGTCTCGCGCATCCATGCATGTACAGTACTCTTCACTCTCGCTTCCGCGCACCACGCAGCACTCGCAATTCGCCCTTGCCTCGCCCGTTTTCTCCCCTCCTGGCTTGGTTTGGGCAGAGGCCAACTGTTGCATTTTGGTCCGTCTGTGGGAAACATCATTTTAGAAGATGATGGCTGTTGTGATGGTCGGATTCATTTCAGGTGCGGGAAACAGAAAAGAAAGAGGGGTACATGGGGCTACTTTACTGCGAGTGGTGCGAATGTTGGTGGCTGCAAACTCTACTGCAACTGATGCTTTATAATGCGCTACAATTTCCATAGCGCAACTCTTAATGGTGATTCTCATAAAGTTGCAACAAATAGTCGATAGTATGCGAATGCCGCACACCCCTTTGCGCCTTTCCCTTTTTCCGTTCTGCTATGACACAGAATCGGTTGATTTCTTGGGTACCAAATCTACCTCCGCGGAAGCAAGTCTTGTTGTTCAAGGGCGACGATTTCGTCCAACGCAGCATGTCTTACGGCTAGTCTCACACTAGACTTGTGAGACAATCCCACCTGAATCGGACCTGTCCCCCCTTCGTCCGGGAAATAGCCGTCCTACATCTCTAATCAGTTTTTCAATGGTGCCAGGCGTGTAATCCATGACGGCCATTCGTTCGTTTGGGCATGGCTTACATTCCATATCGGCCACTCGTCTGCCCGCGCTCGCGACCTTGAAATCACTCAATAGTTGCGCTACCCACACACCTAATCTCACAACACGGGTTACATGTACTAGATCTGGCACCATAGAGTGTACAGTATCATGTAGTATGTCTAGTGTCAAGGAACTCGTGAAAGCCGTCACCAGTCGTGCGATGGAACGGGTTTCGAAGGTGCAAGTTATGCTTCTACAGCAACACTCCGCATTGGCAGTAACCCCCGATGCGGCTTGTTTGACTGCAGGCCACCCCTCTACTCGCTAGTTGAGGGGAAAGATTGGGCTGTTTTAGTCTTGGAGGATATATTCGACTAGTTGAGGGGGGAAGGTTTGGGTGTTTTACTTTTGGAAGATATATCCGATCTATCCCATAGTTTTCCAGACAACCACAATCGACTCCAAAAGGTATGCAGACAGAGTAGTGGGAAAGGAACCAGTTGATTGAAGGGTCATCAGCGCCTGCCGCAACATTTCACGTACAAGCACACTATCACAAAAGTTGACTGGGTACCAGCCAGCTTATCTCTTACAATGAATCAGCCCCCTTTTCCTCCCAGTGTATATAAATGGCTCATCATAGAGACATATTCGAACGAAATAATCAAAGAAGGGGGTAAATTTGGGGTGGTTTACTTTTATGTTTTGGTAAATGGGGTGGTACCATACGTTAAATGTGGGATTGGTTTACTGCCAGTGGAATATTCGGTGGAATTCAAAGAATAAATGAGATGAAAAACTGCGTCATGCAGGGTCTGGTATTCCTCTCCAAACAAACTTTGCAGCAACCACCATCCATGCACAGTGAAGGAAATCAAAACGAGAGAGATCGCAACCAATACTGCACTTTCAAGCCGTTAGCGCTTAACTTCTGATGAGAAACTACTGCCGCAGTCTGGATTTGTTTCGAGCTAAATTAGCATACGAAGGCATATATAATAAGGAAAGTGTTGCAATACGTAGCAAAGATAGAAACTAATGCAAGTCCGCGCATATCATCAGTACCATATCGCTTTGCAATAGGCAGTCTCATGTACTTGATGCGGCTAGAGCTTTTGAAATGGTTCATGTTTTTCAAACTGGTACCGTTTTCAACTCTTCGGCGAGTCGGGCTGTCCTTTTTACATAGAACCACCTACATCAACCGTGATGTAATGAAAGTGCAACCATTTCGGAGAGGGATGCGAGCCGCCTCAATTACAAAATACTAAATACTGAGCGAGTGTACCACACAGGGAGGCAGGCAGAGAGCTTATAAAGGGAGTAGCGAGTTTGGACGAACTGGTTTCAGAAAGATACAGTGGAGTTGTCGTCGGAGAGTAGCTACATGTCTCCAAGAATAAACAAGCCCTTTTCATAATCAGTACTATTGGCTCTAATGTCCACTACTTCATTAAGGTTCTACCCTACTAGATAACATATTAAATTTTTTTTATCGATTTGGTTCTTTAATTTTTGAAATGTGCGGTTCGGCTACGCCCCGGCGTAAAGTAAAAATATAGGAGTCTGGACGAGTGAAGACTCGCCTGTATCAGAAGGATCCGCCGCCAGGCATACTTAGAGACGCCTGCTGCAGCCTTTCTCACCGCACATCCGTCTGCGGTCAGCCGGACTTACAATAAGATGTGGTCAGTGATGCTACGCCGCCACCTGGGAGTTCACGTGTTTGACGACACTGTGCCGCTGCAATGCGCGGAGTGCAACAGGCCCATGGACAACCGAGGTGACCATGCAGCGGATTTTTGCAAAAAAGGCCTGGGATGGACTAACCGGCACAATGCCATAGTGAAGGTATTTGGCCGACAATTGTTCAAAGCAGCAGGAGTCGGCGTTCAATATGAGGTGAAATACTTACTTCCCGGACTGAATGCACGGCCTGCCGACATTCAGTCCGGGAAGTAAGTATTTTGCCTGCCGACATTCTAGTGTACCCGAGGTCGGAAGGGATCAACACCTTGCCGCCCCTCCCGGTGGCATACGACGTCACAGTAACATCGCCATTCCAAGAGGGGTTCATGTCCATTGGAGCGCGTGGGGCGCGCGCCGTTGCCAATGCAGCGGAAAGACGGAAAAATAGGGAGCTTGCCAGCAAAGTAGCAGCCATCCCCGGTGAAGCCATCCCAGGACGATCAAAACTGGGATGGAAGTATGTGCCGCTAGCCTTCGACTCTCTTGGATCGCCGTCTGCGACGACGTCGAAGGTAATCGACGAATACGCGGTCGCTGTCGCAACCCGCAGCGGATTCTCGAGGGGAGGAGTGAAGACTCGGCTTTATCAACAGCTTAGTTATGCGATTTGGTCCACGTGTGCCGCGTCTGTAATATGTCGCGCCCCACAACATTCAGAGTTTAGCCACCCTATTCAAACCTAATTTTGTTAGGTTTGTTACAGTGGGGTATTCAAGACTTTGCATGCTGCACCTACATATGTCTGTGGTAAAGTAATCTCTATTGCCTGTGTCAGAGGCTTAGCCATTCAACTGGTCAACATGTGCAGCATCCGTAATTTGTCGCGCACCGCAACACGCAGAGCTTAGTCACCCAATTCCAACTGAAAATGGGGGGTTAATTTACTGTGGTAGATATGTGGGTTGGTACCCAGTAAATTTGCACAATTCCAACTTAATTTCAAGTACTTCGCAACGTTGCACATTTGGACTGTACACCAGTGACAAAAGATGAACAGTAGTCTGCAAATGTGTGTATTTGTACAGATTAATACCACTCCAGAAAAGGTATTTTAAGTTGAGGGGGAATTTTTGGGTTATTTTAATGCATGGAAGATGTGGTCGGTTATATCCACGCGGCTAATGCGTTATGTGGAATAAGTCGTCGCTGATGGGTAACACTACAGTACAGTACATGACCTTCCTTACAGAGCCGGCTCAATGCCGGCGAGCAGGCATGCCGCGTTGGACATGACGGCCGCAGCAGCGTGCCTTTGGGTAAGCACCGCTCTAACCATCCCATAGGTCTCCATCGCTCGAACGGCCACGTTCCGCGCGACATCGGTTAGCACCGCGTACGCGTCTGGGTGCCAGCCTCCAAGGGTGGATATTGGGATAGGCACAAGCCGCCCTCTAGTAGCAGTCGCGAGCAGTGGATCATACCTTCTACGTTTGGCGGAGATGGCTGCGTTGAGGGAGGTGAGTGGGTTGAAAGTACGCACTCTCCTATTGGAGGGCGCAAGGGGATTGACGAACGTGACGTCAAAAAAGTCCGTTCCTCCGTTGCTACCCATTGCCTCGATATCCGGCCTTGTGCGGTGAAGCCCCTGTCGCCGCTCGATAGCCGGATGACGGGCCGCCTTCTGGAGGTCTTGGGCGAGGAGGACGACTTGACGGTCGTGTCGTCGGGTGCGGTGCCCACCATGCAGGCAGTGCATGAGGTGATCCCCGTGGCAGTCGAGGACCTCAGGGCAGTTTGGGCGTGGGCACGGCGTGTCTGGGGCGAAGAGCGGGACTTGGAGGTAGTACTGGAGCCACACTGAGAACTCACGGGCGTCAATATTGGTCTTGAGGCCGGGGCACGGAGCACAGTAGACCCATTCCTTTGCGCCGGGAAGGCCCATAGAAGCCCGGAAAGCTTGCCTTCGTTGGTCGCCGAGAGGGATCTCTTCTTGAACTGCCGCATGGACTGCTTCTGTTAGTGTCTTTTGCGGAGGGGTTTTGCTTGAGCAGAATACACTAAAGGGTAGGAGTCGTGAGGGCAGGCAGGAGATCGACCATATTCGGTGGGCGCGGACGGCATCATTGTATGTCGAAAGATCCGTGATGGGTGCCGGCAAGATACCGGTGGCCAGCCTGTTGGCAGCTGCGCTGGAGGCAAGGAAAGCGGCCCCAGCGATGCTTTTCGCCGATGTGAACCCTAAACCGAGGGTGGGTTTCTTAGGGTCCTGGGGTTTCACCGGTAGTTGGAGTTCTCGGAATATATCCGAGTCCAGTACTCCTCCGGCGAGTGTCCGGAGACATCGCTCTATCATGGCGTCAAACATAGCGGCGCCCTCCGCCGTGCAAGAGGGTTGAGTGTTGTTCTAAGAATAAATTTGTACTTGTTTTTATCACTGTAATATGTATGTGCAACTCTGTGAAGTCGCTACAAAATTAATTTTGAATAGGGTTTACTTGAATTGGATGTGAATGTGGTCAATTGGGTTTACTTGAATGGTTGTGTATATACTTAATTTTCCTGCCGAGAGCAATCGCAAACTAGGACTTCTGTAAGTAAGGTGACCACTTACTGTACATACCCTGAGAAATTTTGAATAGGGTGACTACCTTCTGCATGTTGCGGGCACGACATATTACTGACGCCGCGCTTGTGGACCAAATAGCGTAGCTTAGTTTCTGGTATAAGCGGGTCTTCATCCCCCCGTAGAACATCCGCTGCGCGATGCGACAGCTGCCGCGTATTTCTCTATGACCTTTGATGATGTCTCAGAAGGTGATCCTAACGAGTCAAAAGCCAGCGGCACAAAATCCCATCCTAATCTTGATCTTCCAGGCAGGACATCGCCAGAAATGGCAGCCACTTTCGTGGCTTGGTCCCTCCTCTTTCGCTTGTCTGCTGCGTTGGTAACGGCTCCCGCTTTTCGTGCTCCCATTGACATATAGCACTCTTGGAATGGCGAGGATACGGTGATGTCGTAGGCCACTGGAAGAGGGGGCGGGGTGTTCAATGCATCGGATCGCGGGTGCACCAGAATATTTGCGGGTCGCGCATTCAGTCCGGGGAGTAGGTATTTGACCTCATATTGGACGCCAACTCCTGCTGCTTTAAACAGCTCTCTCCCAAGTACACTGGCAACTGCTGCGTGCCAGTTGGTCCACCCGAGACCTTTGTTACAAAGGTCTCGGTCTCGGTTACAAAGGTCTGCTGCATGGTCCCCTAAGAGATCCATGGGCCTATGGCGCTCAGAGCACTGCAGCGTTGCGGTGTCGTCAAACACGCGAACTCCTAGGTGACGGCGTAGCATCACTGTCCACATCTCGTTGAACGTTCGGTTGACTACAACGGGGTGAGCGGTGAGGAAGGCCCCTGCCTGCGTTTCCAAGTACGCATGACGTCGAATTCCTCGCCGAATATCTGCTTCTGAATGCGGTATGGGGTTTGGCAACCTCTTCCTTTCGTCGTCCTTCCAGAAGAACTTTGCTGCAGACTCCCACCAGGCTCGATACAGAATGTTGTATGTACTATCGGGCTTGGCTGCGAGGCTTGCCGCTGTCAAAGTTTCCGGAAGACTGCCATCATTAGTGACGGACGCAGGGAGCCGTCGGACAAACTCCCGGAGGTGTGTATCCGCTTCAGCGTATCGGTGTTCAGTCTCACCACTGTCTTCAGGGCTCCGCAGCAGCTCGGCGTCAATTACTCTCGCAGCATATGCTGCGAAATTAAGCGTTGCTATAGGTGTAAAGCTGTGACCGCCATAGCGGAGAGGTAAGGATATCTGCTGTTGAACTGCATCAGTCATCGGCACGTTGTTAGAGCTTGCGTAAAATTCGAGTTGGTCGTGGTCGAATCTCAGTGCAGTGGCAGTGATCACACTCGACAGGGTTAGCTTCACCACATGTTGAAGCTTGCAAGCGGATGAACATACCCGGTGAAGGTGGAACCGAATTCGAGCGTCTCCGATACCGTCAATCAGCGACAATGTGTGCTTGCAGCTTCTGATTTTCTCGTTGAGAAAATCTTCCATAAATTGACGACCCAATTTGGGCCCCAAGAAGGTCGATGCCTTCGGTGGAAAAGTTCTCAACTGGGAAGCGGTGGAATAGTGGCGATGTGCAGTTACTGAGTCTGTACGGCCAGAAGAGACGGGGTTTTTCGTGATTCAGATATAAGCCATGGTCGGGTCCTCTGGAGCTGAGGATGTCGACTGCCCTCTCGAGCTCTGTATGAGTGCCGATGAGAGTGCAGTCGTCCGCATACCATCTATGTAGACTAAGCTGTGTCTGCTGGGCAATTTCTGTTGCTAATTGATGCACAAGAAGAGAAAACAACAGCATGCTTGCAGTGTCCCCCTGTTGCATACCTTCTTGGCTAGGGATGTCATGTGCGGCCGCTACGGGCAATATCAGCGACGGCGTGTTGCGGGCGTATACCATGTTCAGAAAATGACACAGAGACGGTACTTTGGTCGGCAGCAAATTTATCATGCGCTGTGTCGAGAACCGATTGAATGCGTTGTGTGCATCCACGGATACCAGTGCATGATCCTCGTCCTGGCGCTCAACCAGTCTCCGTGCTTCGTGCACAATGTAGTCCAGTCCGCTGGGCATGCCATTGGCCACTCGTAAGGGTGCGAGGTACTTCCTCGTGTCTTCTATTGTAAGAATTATTATTTGCTAAACAAACTGATAGGGGTAAATCGTCGGGAGAAGAGATATTCAGAACCAACCACCCCAAGAAGGAGGTGTTGCAAGCGACAAAAGTGCTACCGTGGTATAGTTGAACAAATAAAAAGGAGTGTATATGGGAGAGAGTTGAGAGGGCTACAAGCAAGTATAAAAGGGGCAGGGTCTACCACTGATGCTCTGCGACCAGCTTAAGAAAAAATTTTCTTGGGTCTGAAGTTGACTCTCAACTTCCTACTACTCGGAGCTTGACCTGAAGTTGTCTGCCAACTTGCTTGACCTCTCAAGGAGGAAGCACTTTACTCAGCTTATATAGACTTTTCGGCTAATCCTCAAGTCTCAATCAAACATACTAAATACCATAAAACGCATAAAAGGGCATCTTATGGATGTGATTGGCCAGAGGGAAGATATTATCAAGGAAAATATCTGTATCTACTCCTCACAATCGTTATCCTCAAGATAAGAACCAAATAACTCCTCCAAAATATCCATACTCTCAATGCAATCCCTACAAATTCCCTCGAACGGCTCAGAATGATAAATGGCTTCATCAGACATATCAAGATCCTCCAACCCTTCCTCGCGACCCTCAGCCTCCGCGCCAACCCCATCCGAAGAATCCGAGATGACGATCACGCCCTCACTATCCCCTCCATCCCCACAGCAACTTCCCCACGATTATACACCATCGGTTCCCACGGAGCTACAAAGTCTTCCTCATTCTCGGATCCCGCCACGTCCGACTCAGTCCCCTCTGACTCCTCCTCCTCCGCCTCCTCCAAGAAGTGCCGACGAACCCACTCCCGAACACGCTCACGGTCCATCCTCCTGAAGTAGTCGTCGTAGTCTGT